>OZ059837.1:62500-1262500 GCA_964057195.1 Orthosia cruda
TCCTCCAGGTAGCTGGCCAGGATCGCCCTCAGATATTGGGGCACTCCGTGGAATCGGAGTGCCTCCAATATGGTCGAGTGGGGGACGGAGTTGAAGGCGTTTGCAATGTCGAACGACACCGCCAACACAGGCCAGGAGGGCCTACACGCGGAGCCGGCGGCGCACGAGCCGCTCTCAGGCCGGGGAGGACCGCCTCTACGCCTCTTACCTAGAGGCAAAGGCGGTCCTCAAGACGGCAATGTGCGCCGCCAAAGACTCGGCTCGGGCTGAGATGTTGGAGGGTCTCGACAGGGATCCGTACGGGAGACCGTACAAGCTGGCGCGGAGCCAGCTGCGGCCCTACGGTCCCCCCCTGTCGGAGACCCTCGAGCCGGCATTGCTGGATGGGGTGGTTCGGGCCCTGTTTCCGCGCAGGACCGACTTCACCCCACCAGCAATGGACCCCCCGCAGGAAGCGGCTCCGCCGGAGGCGGAGATCCCGCCGGTGACGGAGGACGAGATCCGCGACGGGATACTTCGCCTCCGCGCGAAGAAGACGGCCCCCGGGCCGGACGGCGTCCCTGCACGGGTGGCGGCGATAGCTGCCTCTTGGCGGCGATAGCTGCCTCTCAGATGCAGGACAGGTTTCGGGACCTCTTCAGCGCGTGCTTTGCGGCTGGGAGGTTCCCGAAACTGTGGCGGGAGGGGCAGCTGTGCCTCCTCCGTAAAGAGGGACGCCCGGTGGACTCCCCCTCGGCATACCGGCCCATCGTACTTTTGGATGAGGTCGGTAAAATGTTCGAGGGGATAGTCGCCGACCGGCTCAACAGCCACCTGCGGGGGGTGGGACCTGACCTGTCGGACGCCCAGTTCGGCTTTCGAAATGGGCGTTCGACGGTCGACGCCCTGGCCCTGCTGAAGGGCCAGGTGCAGGAGGCGGTCGAGTCGGGGGACGGAGTGTTGGCGGTGTCGTTCGACATTGCAAACGCCTTCAACTCCGTCCCCCACTCGACCATATTGGAGGCACTCCGATTCCACGGAGTGCCCCAATATCTGAGGGCGATCCTGGCCAGCTACCTGGAGGACCGAGAGGTCCTCCTGGTAGACAAGACGGCCAGGATCAGGAGGTACGGCGCGGAGTGCGGTGTTCCACAGGGGTCGGTTCTAGGCCCCCCCCTGTGGAACATCGGTTTCGACTGGCTCCTGCGGGGCACCCTCCTCCGGGGGACGAGCGTCATCTGTTACGCGGATGACACTCTGCTCGTTGCCCGGGGGAGGGACTTTAGGGCGGCGGCCTGTCTGGCCTCAGCTGGCGGATCCTTAGTGGCAGGTAGGATCCGCCGGCTGGGATTGAGGGTGGCGCTGCACAAGACCGAGGCCGTTTTCTTCCACGGGCCTCGGCAGCGCTACCCACCTGACGCCCACATAGTCGTGGAGGGCGTCAGGATAGAGGTGAAGGCCCAGATGAAGTATCTGGGCCTAGTGCTGGACAGCAGGTGGCGCTTCGGCCCGCACTTTAGCGGGCTGTCGACGCGCCTGCTGAAGGCCGCCGATGCCCTATCGTGGCTCCTCCCGAATCTGGGGGGGCCCAAAGAGCGATGCCGGCGACTCTATGCCGGCATCCTCAAGAGTATGGCCCTGTATGGAGCCCCCATCTGGGCGGACTCCCTACAAAGGAGGGAGAACGCGACCGCCATCCGCAGGCCCCAAAGGGCCATTGCACAGCGGGTGGCGAGGGCCTACCGGTCCGTAGGCTTTGCGGCGGCGTGCGCTCTGGCGGGCACCCCTCCCTGGGAGTTGGAGGCATGGGTGCTCGCCAGAGTGTACGAGTGGACGGCTCGGCGAAAGGCGCTAGGCGAGCGCCCCGTCGCGGAGGAGCGGCAGGCAGTGCGGCGGGAGGCGAGGGACGCCATCGTCCTCCATTGGACGGAGGACCTCGCCTCCGCCGCCTTTGGCCGCCGGACGCTGGATGCGCTCGGTCCAGTCCTGCGGGGCTGGCTCGAGCGCAGACACGGTTTCCTCTCGTTCCGTCTAGTGCAGGTGTTGTCCGGACATGGATGTTTCGGAACGCATCTGCACCGGATCCGGAGGGAGGAAACCCCGGCGTGCCACGACTGCGGCGCGGTGGAGGACACGGCGCAGCACACCCTCGAGGTGTGCCCAGCCTGGGCTGAGCTGCGCCGTGCCCTGACAGGAGTTGTCGGGCAGGACCTCTCACTCCCCGGCGTGGTAAACTCCATGCTGGGGAGTGAGGAGGCCTGGGCGGCGGTCGCCTCCTTTTGCGAGGATGTCATGTCGCAAAAGGAGGCGGCGGAGCGGGCGCGGGAGGATGACCCTCTCGCTGCGCCGCTCCGCAGGCGGAGAAGGGGTGGGAGAAGGCGGTTGTACGACCGTCTCCTCCCACCTCCTCCTGGTGGTGACTAGCGGACGACAGGCGCGGGGGCGCCTCTCGTCTGCATTGCACAGTCACCACCCTCGGGCGGGAACGGCCGAGCACTCGCGGTCGTTCCCGGGCCCCTCCACTAAGGGAGGGGCGTGAAGGGCCTGCCATAAAGGCGGGCGGTCGTCGGCGGAGGGCTGGACGTAAAGGCTGTGCCGGTTTCCCAGCCCTCCTCCACACAGACGATGCGGGAGTGCCGCTGGGTTATTTTAGTGGGTATACCGGGCTTGCCCGGGGAGTCCCACATAGCCCGCCCATTCCCCCAATGGGCGGGTATGCGTAATGCATTTTTTCCCAGCGAGATCAAAAAAAAAAAAAAAAAAAAAAAAAGGTTAGGTTAGGTTAGGTTAGGTTAGGTTAGGTTAGGTTAGGTTAGGTTGGGGGGGGGGGGCCCCTCGGCATACCGGCCCATCGTTCTGCTCGATGAGGTCGGTAAGTTGTTCGAGGGGATAGTCGCCGACCGGCTCAACAGCCACCTGCGGGGGGTGGGACCAGACCTGTCGGACGCCCAGTTCGGATTTCGACAGGGGCGTTCGACGGTCGACGCACTGGCCCTGCTGAAGGGCCAGGTGCAGGAGGCGGTCGAGTCGGGGGGCGGAGTGTTGGCGGTGTCGTTTGACATAGCCAACGCCTTCAACTCCGTGCCCCACTCGACGATATTGGAGGCACTCCGGTACCACGGAGTGCCCCAATACCTGCGGAACCTCCTGGCCAGCTACTTGGAGGACCGAGAGGTCCTCCTTGTAGACAAGACGGCCAGGGTTAGGAGGTACGGCGCGGAGTCCGGTGTTCCACAGGGGTCGGTTCTAGGCCCCCCCCTGTGGAACATCGGTTTTGACTGGCTCCTACGGGGCACCCTCCTCCAGGGCACGAGCGTCATCTGTTACGCGGATGACACTCTCCTCGTTGCCCGGGGGAGGGACTTTAGGGCGGCGGCCTGTCTGGCCTCGGCTGGCGGATCTTTAGTGGCAGGTAGGATCCGCCAGCTGGGATTGAAGGTGGCGCTGCAAAAGACCGAGGCCGTGTTCTTCCACGGGCCTCGGCAGCGCTACCCACCTGACGCCCACATAGTCGTGGAGGGCGTCAGGATAGACGTGAAGGCCCAGATGAAGTATCTGGGCCTAGTGCTGGACAGCAGGTGGCGCTTCGGCCCGCACTTTAGCGGACTGTCGACGCGCCTGCTGAAGGCCGCCGATGCCCTATCGTGGCTCCTCCCGAATCTGGGGGGGCCGAAGGAGCGATGCCGGCGCCTCTATGCCGGCATCCTCAAAAGTATGGCCCTGTACGGGGCCCCCATCTGGGCGGACTCCCTCCACAGGAGGGAGAACGCGACCGCCATCCGCAGGCCTCAAAGAGCCATTGCACAGCGGGTGGCGAGGGCCTACCGCTCGGTGGGCTTCGCGGCGGCGTGCGCCCTGGCGGGCACACCTCCTTGGGAATTGGAGGCGTGGGTGCTCGCCAGAGCGTACGAATGGACGGCGCGGCGGAAGGCGCTCGGAGAGCGCCCCGCCGCGGAGGAGCGGGAGGCCGTGCGGCGGGAGGCGAGGGACGCAATAGTCCTCCATTGGACGGAGGACCTCGCCACCGCCACCTTTGGCCGTCGGACGCTGGACGCGCTCGGTCCAGTCCTGCAGGGCTGGCTCGAGCGGCCCCACGGTTTCCTCTCATTCCGTTTGGTGCAGGTGTTGTCCGGACATGGGTGTTTCGGAACGCACCTGCACCGGATCCGGAGGGAGGAAACCCCGGGGTGCCACGATTGTGGCGCTGCGGAGGACACGGCGCAGCACACCCTCGAGGTGTGCCCAGCCTGGGCAGATCTGCGCCGTGTCCTCATAAGTGTAATCGGGCAGGACCTCTCACTTCCCGGCGTGGTCAACTCCATGCTGGGGAGTGAGGAGGCCTGGGCGGCGGTTGCCTCCTTTTGCGAGGTCGTGATGTCGCAAAAGGAGGCGGCGGAGCGTGCGCGGGAGGACGATCCTCTCGCGCCGCCGCTCCGCAGGCGAAGAAGGGGTGGGAGAAGGCGGTTGTATGATCGTCTCCTCCCACCTCCTGGTGGTGATTAGCGGGCGACAGGCGCGGGGGCGCCTTTCGTCTGCATTGCACTAATCACCACCCTTGCGGGCGGGAACGGCCGAGCACTCGCTGTCGTTCCCGGGCCCCTCCACTGAGGGAGGGGCGTGAAGGGCCTGCCCTAAAAGGCGGGCGGTCGTCGGCGGGGGACTGGACGTAAAGGCTGTGCCGGTTTCCCAGTCCTCCTCCATTCAGACGATGCGGGAGTGCCGCTGGGTTATTTTAGTGGGTATACCGGGCTTGCCCGGGGAGTCCCACATAGCCCCCTCATTCCCCCAATGGGCGGGTATGCGTAATGCATTTTTTCCCAGCGAGATCAAAAAAAAAAAAAAAAAAAAAAAAAAAAGGTTAGGTTGGGGGATCCCCCACAGCGCATACGTCCTCGTTCGTTTCCCCCGGGCAACGCCCCAGCTCTGACCACCGTAACGGAGTGGCAGACTGGGTGCGGCTAAAGTGTGCTGTGCGATCGTGACTATCCTATCTCTCTTGCGGAATTGCGATCATTGCTTTGAATTTTAATATGTCGAAACCATTGCGGGATGCCTTCGGGCACTTCAGCAAAAAAGGCCCTTCTCAGGGCCAACCCAAAGGCCCTTCTCAGGGCCAACCCAAGGGCTCTTCTGAGGGCCAGCCTAAAGGCCCTTGTCAGGGCCAACCCCAAGGCCCTTCTCAGGGCCAACCCAAAGGCCCTTCTCAGGGCCACCCCGACGCTTCAGCGTCAGAGGCTAGCCGCGCGCCGTCTGCGGCTAGCTTCTTTGACACGGCGGGCTCAGAGAATGAGTCCAACGCGTACGAGTCGGACGCCAGCAGTTCGATGGAGGTCCAAACCCGATCTCGGAAGCGGGCTTTCTTGAAGGCAGGCTCCGATGGCTCTTCGGCCTCAGCCTCCGGTTCGGCGAAGGAGCCGAAAAAGAAGGCTAAGGCCAAAAAGTCGGTGGGGGTCACCCACGACGTGGGCCTTGCGGACGCCCAACGTCAGCTGGACTTGGCTCGGCGGGAGCAACTCCAGCAGGACCTGGAGGAGGAGGTTGCTGCCAGGGAGCAGCGGACGCGCGTCGCCCGGGCCAAGTCCGGATACGGTGCGTCTCGGGTCGTCTACGCCGACCACTCGTTGGCCGAGCTCGAGCGTATGGCTCAGGAGGATGAGGAGGGGATTGCGGTGGTCGCCTCCAAGTCCTCTCACCTGAAGGGGACATTTCAAAAGTCCCTGAAGTGTCGGGCCGCGAGCATGCTCGGGATCGTCGGTGAGCTGGTGCAGCGCCAGGCCACCGACGAGACCAGGCAGATGCAGGCGACAATTGATCGCCTGCAGTCAGAGGTCAGCCAGCTGCACCGGAAGCTGGCTGATGCCACGGCCCGGCCAACCCAGGCTGAGCCTATCCCTGCGGCAGAGGGCCCCGCCCTCCATCACGGCCTCGAGGACATCATCCGCGGGGTCGTGAGGGAGGAAAGGGCCTTCGTGAGAGCCTGCCTCGCGGGGATTGAGGACCGACTCTTGCCAGAGGTGAGCCACCGACCACCGCTTGCGGCGGACAGCAGGCAGGGTGAGGCGCGCGAGCAGCTCGAGGCATCCGCAGAGGACGCTCTTCTGCCATCCACCACCCCGACCAACCAGCAGGGCTGGACGAAGGTAGTCGGCAAGGGCAAGGGCAAGGGGAAGGGGAAGGGGAAGGCCACAAAAGCGGCAACGGCCGTCCCTGCCACCCCCGTCCCTGCCGTCCCCGCCACCGCCGCCACCACCCCTCCCAGCCAGTCGCAATCGACTGGCAAGGGCGGGGCGAAGGGTAAGGGGAAAAGCTCCCCCCCAGCCGGCGCCAAGAAGAGGCTCGTTCCTCCCAAGACCGCAGCCGTCGTGGTGACGCTCACCGCGGAGGCTGCGGAACTGGGAGAGACATACGCGTCCGTATTGTTGCGGGCGCGTGCCAATGCCGATCCCGCCCAATTGGGGATCGGCAAGGTGTCTTGTCGCCGGACGCAGGCTGGGGCTCGGATTTTTGAGTTCCCAGGGGCGGAGGGTGGCAAAAACGCGGACCTCTTTGCGGCCAAACTTAAAGAGGTCATTGCGGACGCGGCCAAGGTGGCGAGGCCGGTAAAGTCGGCGGCCTTGGAGGTGACCGATCTTGACGATACGGTCACCAAAGAGGAGGTGGTGGCGGCGGTCGCGGCCATAGGGGGCTGCAGCGTCGCAGCGGTGCAAGGCCGGGGCATCAGGCCCGGCCGCGGCGGCATGGGCAGCATCCGTCTGGAGTGCCCAGTCGCCGCTGCCAAAGCCGTCCTCGCCAAGGGACGGCTGGCCGTGGGCTTCAGCTCGGGTGTGGTCCGGGCACTTGAGGCCCAGCCTCTGCGTTGTTATCGGTGCTTCGGCATCGGACACACCCGGGCTCTGTGTCCGTCCAGCGTCGACAGGACGGACACTTGCTACCGCTGCGGCAAGGAGGGCCATAAAGCCGCCTCCTGCAAGGCCGCCACGCCGCACTGCGCGGTGTGTGCCGCCAGTGGCCGCCCGGCAGGCCACGTCACAAAGGGGAGGAACTGCAGTCCTCCCCCCAAGAGGGGCAAAGCTAAGCAGGCAACGATCCGGCCTGCCGCTGTCACCGCCGCCGTCCCAGAGTCTGGGACTACGGCAGCCGCTGGCCTGGCTGAGGTGGGGGGTGCGATGTCCGACTAAATAATGTCCAGAGTCGAACATCGCATCCTCCAGGCGAACACCAACCACTGCCGAGCGGCCCAGGACCTGCTTATGCAGACCATGGCCGAGTGGTTGGTGGACCTGGCGGTGGTCGCCGAGCCGTACTCGATACCTGGCCGTTGGCTGGGCGATCGGGACGGCTCGGTGGCATTGGTGTCGCGGCCTGCCACGGACTCCCCTCCCCTCTCGCTTTTAGAGAGGGGACCGGGATACGTGGCCGCCGCGTGGGGAGAAATAGCCCTGGTCGGGGTCTATTTCTCCCCAAACCGCCCTCTAAGGGACTTCGAGGATTTTCTCGAAGTCCTAACGGCAGTCGTCGGGAGGGCGGCGCCACGCCAGGTCGCCGTGTTGGGCGACCTGAACGCCAAGTCAGCGGCTTGGGGCAACCCGGCAGCCTCGTGCAACGTCCGGGGACGCGCCGCCGAATTTTGGGCGGCTTCGTGCGGTGTGTCCCTCCTGAACAGGGGGGATGTTCACACGTGTGTGCGGCAGCGGGGAGGATCAGTGGTGGACGTATCGTTCGCCACCCCCGTGCTAGCCGCCCGCGTCGTGAACTGGCGGGTGGAGATGGTGGAGACCATGTCGGACCACCGCTACGTGCGGTTCGACATCTCCACCCAGGGCCCGCGGGGGGGAACGGCCCGCTCGGGCCAATCTCCCTTCCCGCGGTGGGCTCTCACCCGCCTGGACCGAGAGGCAGCCCAGGAGGCGGCGTTCCTCCAGGACTGGCTCTCGCCCCCTGTGCGGGCGGCCTCGGACGTTGACGCCGCGGCGGTCCAGCTCCGAGGGTCCCTGACCGAGGTGTGCAACTCGAGCATGCCTCGGTCCCGCCGGCCGCCTCCCCGTCGCGCCGTCTACTGGTGGACGGAGGAGATAGCGGGACTCCGGGCGGCCTGCGTGGAGGCCAGGAGGGCCTTCACTCGGAGCCGGCGGCGCACGAGCCGCTCTCAGGCCGGGGAGGACCGCCTCTACGCCTCTTACCTAGAGGCAAAGGCGGTCCTCAAGACGGCAATGTGCGCCGCCAAAGACTCGGCTCGGGCCGAGATGTTGGAGGGTCTCGACAGGGATCCGTACGGGAGACCGTACAAGCTGGCGCGGAGCCAGCTGCGGCCCTACGGTCCCCCCCTGTCGGAGACCCTCGAGCCGGCATTGCTGGATGGGGTGGTTCGGGCCCTGTTTCCGCGCAAGACCGACTTCACCCCACCAGCAATGGACCCCCCGCAGGAAGGGGCTCCGCCGGAGGCGGAGATCCCACCGGTGACGGAGGACGAGATCCGGGACGGGATTCTTCGCCTCCGCGCGAAGAAGACGGCCCCTGGGCCGGACGGCGTCCCTGCACGGGTGGCGGCAATAGCTGCCTCTCAGATGCAGGACAGGTTTCGGGACCTCTTCAGCGCGTGCTTTGCGGCTGGGAGGTTCCCGAAACTGTGGCGGGAGGGGCAGCTGTGCCTCCTCCGTAAAGAGGGACGCCCGGTGGACTCCCCCTCGGCATACCGGCCCATCGTACTTTTGGATGAGGTCGGTAAAATGTTCGAGGGGATAGTCGCCGACCGGCTGAACAGCCACCTGCGGGGGGTGGGACCTGACCTGTCGGACGCCCAGTTCGGCTTTCGAAATGGGCGTTCGACGGTCGACGCCTTGGCCCTGCTGAAGGGCCAAGTGCGGGAGGCGGTCGAGTCGGGGGACGGAGTGTTGGCGGTGTCGTTCGACATTGCAAACGCCTTCAACTCCGTCCCCCACTCGACCATATTGGAGGCACTCTGTTTCCACGGAGTGCCCCAATATCTGAGGGCGATCCTGGCCAGCTACCTGGAGGACCGAGAGGTCCTCCTGGTAGACAAGACGGCCAGGATCAGGAGGTACGGCGCGGAGTGCGGTGTTCCGCAGGGGTCGGTTCTAGGCCCCCCCCTGTGGAACATTGGTTTCGACTGGCTCCTGCGGGGCACCCTCCTCCGGGGGACGAGCGTCATCTGTTACGCGGATGACACTCTGCTCGTTGCCCGGGGGAGGGACTTTAGGGCGGCGGCCTGTCTGGCCTCAGCTGGCGGATCCTTAGTGGCAGGTAGGATCCGCCGGCTGGGATTGAGGGTGGCGCTGCACAAGACCGAGGCCGTTTTCTTCCACGGGCCTCGGCAGCGCTACCCACCTGACGCCCACATAGTCGTGGAGGGCGTCAGGATAGAGGTGAAGGCCCAGATGAAGTATCTGGGCCTAGTGCTGGACAGCAGGTGGCGCTTCGGCCCGCACTTTAGCGGGCTGTCGACGCGCCTGCTGAAGGCCGCCGATGCCCTATCGTGGCTCCTCCCGAATCTGGGGGGGCCCAAGGAGCGATGCCGGCGCCTCTATGCCGGCATCCTCAAGAGTATGGCCCTGTACGGAGCCCCAATCTGGGCGGACTCCCTCCACAGGAGGGAGAACGCGACCGCCATCCGCAGGCCCCAAAGGGCCATTGCACAGCGGGTGGCGAGGGCCTACCGGTCCGTAGGCTTCGCGGCGGCGTGCGCTCTGGCGGGCACCCCTCCCTGGGAGTTGGAGGCATGGGTGCTCGCCAGAGTGTACGAGTGGACGGCTCGGCGAAAGGCGCTAGGCGAGCGCCCCGTCGCGGAGGAGCGGCAGGCCGTGCGGCGGGAGGCGAGGGACGCCATCGTCCTCCATTGGACGGAGGACCTCGCCTCCGCCGCCTTTGGCCGCCGGACGCTGGATGCGCTCGGTCCAGTCCTGCGGGGCTGGCTCGAGCGCAGACACGGTTTCCTCTCGTTCCGTCTGGTGCAGGTGTTGTCCGGACATGGATGTTTCGGAACGCACCTGCACCGGATCCGGAGGGAGGAAACCCCGGCGTGCCACGACTGCGGCGCGGTGGAGGACACGGCGCAGCACACCCTCGAGGTGTGCCCAGCCTGGGCTGAGCTGCGCCGTGCCCTGACAGGAGTTGTCGGGCAGGACCTCTCGCTCCCCGGCGTGATAAACTCCATGCTGGGGAGCGAGGAGGCCTGGGCGGCGGTTGCCTCCTTTTGCGAGGTCGTGATGTCGCAAAAGGAGGCGGCGGAGCGTGCGCGGGAGGACGATCCTCTCGCGCCGCCGCTCCGCAGGCGGAGAAGGGGTGGGAGAAGGCGGTTGTACAATCGTCTCCTCCCACCTCCTGGTGGTGACTAGCGGGCGACAGGCGCGGGGGCGCCTCTCGCTCGCATTGCACGAGTCACCACCCTCGTTGGGCGGGAACGGCCGAGCACTCGCTGTCGTTCCCGGGCCCCTCCACTGAGGGAGGGGCGTGAAGGGCCTGCCGTAAAGGCGGGCGGTCGTCGGCGGAGGACTGGACGTAAAGGCTGTGCCAGTTTCCCAGTCCTCCTCCACACAGACGATGCGGGAGTGCCGCTGGGTTATTTTAGTGGGTATACCGGGCTTGCCCGGGGAGTCCCACATAGCCCCCCATTCCCCCAATGGGTGGGTATGCGTAATGCATTTTTTCCCAGCGTGATCAAAAAAAAAAAAAAAAAAAAAAAAAAAAAAAAAAAAAAAAAAAAAAAAGGTTAGGTTAGGTTAGGTTAGGTTAGGTTAGGTTAGGTTAGGTTAGGTTAGGTTAGGTTAGGTTAGGTTAGGTTAGGTTAGGTTAGGTTAGGTTAGGTTGGGGTGGGGTGCGGGTCAGGTAACCTCCACGTTGGCCTAGTTGGTTGCTGGTCTCTTTCGGATACGTCCGGGGGGAAGAGCAACCCGCTGGGCTGGTGCACCCCGGGCACCGTCAATAACTTCCCATTCGTGGGTTCTTGTTGGCGGTGGCGAATACCTGACAGGGGGGGGATGTCGCTCTGGGTGTTCCCCTGATTAGCAGGGGACACTCCAGACGCGACATAGGGGTGGGGCTAGGTTGGGTAGGTAGGTTTTGGGTAGGTTAGGTAGGTTTGCGGTGGGGCTCACTTCCGGGCCTCTGGGCGGGCCGCCCACTCCTGCGGGGGGGTCTCCCGGGTGCATTGACCAGCTCTGCACCCTGCTCTGCCCGGCTCTGCAACCGGGCTCTGCCCGCTCTGCACCTGGCTTTGCCCGCTCTGCACCTGGCTTTGCACTCGGCGCTCGTGCGGTTTGAGCTCCCCGAGTGCACTGACCAGCTCTGCACCCTGCACTGACCAGCTCTGCACCCTGCTTTGCCCGGACCTGCATCCGGCTTAGCCCGCTCTGCACCTGGCTCTGCGCCCGGCTCTCTCTCTTGCGGGTGGGGGCGGCCGACGCCCGGGGGCGGGAAGTGGGCCCACGAGGTGGTGTTGACTTGTCGTTGCCGGCCCTCCTTTGGCGTGGGATGGTCGGCAGGGACAAGTCGATGGAAGGAGGAGGCGGCGGAGCGTCGGTCTCGACGCGCCGCCGCAGACGCGGAGGGCGGCATCTGACCTTCGCGGGCCAGATGCCGCAACGGTGGGGACCGTAAGGTCCAGCGCGGTGGAGGGTACGGCGCAGCACACCGTCTAGGTGTGCCCAGCGGGGGCGTAGCTGCGCCGTGCCCTGAGGAGTTGTCGGGCGGGACCTCTCGCTTCCCGGTGTGGTGAATTCCATGCTGGGGGGTGGGGGGTCCTGGGCGGCGGTTGTCCCCCTTTTGCGAGGACGCCAATTCGCAAAAGGGGGTGGCGGAGAGGGGGTGGGAGGGGGCGGTCGTACGATCGTTTCCTCCCACCTCCTGGTGGTGACTAGCGGGCGACGGGCGTGGGGGCCGCCTTAGCCTGCATTGCACTAGTCACCACCCTTGCGGGCGGGAATGGCCGAGCACTCGCGGTCATTCCCGGGCCCCTCCATTGGAGGGGCGTGAAGGGCCTGCCCTAAAAGGCGGGCGGTCGTCGGCGGAGGACTGGACGTAAAGGCTGTGCCGGATTCCCAGTCCTCCTCCATTCAGACGATGCGGGAGTGCCGCTGGGTTATTTTAGTGGGTATACCGGGCTGGGGGGCCCGGGGAGTCCCACATAGCCCCCCATTCCCCCAATGGGTGGGTATGCGTAATGCATTTTTTCCCAGAGAGATCAAAAAAAAAAAAAAAAAAAAAAAAAAAAAGGTTAGGTTGGGGTGCGGGTCAGGTAACCTCCACGTTGGCCTAGTTGGTTGCTGGTCCCTTTCGGATACGTCCGGGGGGAAGGGCAACCCGCTGGGCTGGTGCGCCCCGGGCACCGTCAATAACTTCCCATTCGTGGGTTCTTGTTGGCGGTGGCGAATACCTGACAGGGGGGGGGATGTCGCTCTGGGTGTTCCTCTGATTAGCAGAGGACGATCCAGATGCGACGGGGATACGTTAGGTTGGGTTATAGGTTTGTTTGGGTAGGTAGTTTAAGATAGGTTGGGTAGGTAGGCTAGGTGGATGTGGAGAGGGAGGGTGGTTGCCTGAAAACAGGTAGCCACCAGGAAGGGAGTCTCGCCAGCTTCTGGAATTCCGGAGCCCACGCGACCAGCCAACGACCCCCATCTTGGCGTTTGGGGTAGGCGGCGCGGCGGAGCGGAGGGCTTGCCTTAATTGGCCGGCCCGCGGGATGGAAAACCCTACAATAAACCCGACAGCGAAGTCGTAAAAACCTGCAGATACCAGGCGACCTCTGCAGTATTCAGCTAGCACTGGCGGAATAGGCGTCACCCGTCAGTGCTTTTTAGATCGGCCTATACTCGTGGGAATCAAAATGGAACAATTAACAAACAAAAAAAACAACGCAAGAGGAAGGAAAGGAGGAGGAGAAGAAAAAGTGTGAGAGTGAGAAGGTGCAAGCGATAGAGCCTCGACGGGAACTTCGCGTCAACGTCGTGCGTCTCTCGCTTTCGGAGTCCTCTGGAGACTCGGACGTCAGTCAGGACAGCCTGATGACGGTCGAGTCCGGCAGTGAGAAAGAGGAGACTCGCCGTTGGAGGAAAAGGCCGGCTGGGCAAGAGGAGGCAGAGGACCCGCTGTTGTCGCCGCCCAAGGGGGTGGCGCATAAGTCAAAGCGCGGGCGAGGCCGACCGCCCACCACGGGCCAATACGTAGGCCTAGCCGCAGCCCGGGAACGCCTGAATGCGGCTAAAGAGGAGGAGCTCCGGCTTGAGGTCGAGGAGTACGTCGAGGGCTTGGCGAAGACCCTGAGAGAGTCTCGCCACGCCTGCCGCAGCGGCCTCAACCCGCCAACACCGGGTGAGGATACGGCGCAATCTTTGGCGGCGCTGAACCACCTGGTGGTGGAAGCAGCGAGGGTCGTGGAGTCGGTGGCGGCCAAATCCAAAAATCTAAAAGGGACGAGTCAAAAAACCCTGAAGGATGCGGCCGCCATCATTAAGGAGGCCGCTGTGGGCATAAGGGCCCGCACGGTCTCCGAAGAGGTGGCACTGCTAGAGGCCGAGAACCAGCGGCTTACGGCAGAGTTGGCGGAAGCGAACAGCCGACCAGCGGCGGCAGCGCCCGACTCGATCCGAGCGATGATGGAGGAGATTTCTCGGGCCAGCGTCGTGCAGTTCAGCAACATGCTGAATGCACGACTCGAAGGGCTCGAGTGTCGCCTCCTACCGGATCCGGGATCCCGGCCGCCGCTGGCGGCTGATAAGAGGAGAAAGGCGAAGAGCGACGAGGCCGCGGCAGTGGCAGTGTCGCAGTCGCGACCTTCGGGATCGGAGGCCTCGGCCCCTGGCCCAAAGTCACCCGAGTCCGGAGCCCTGGAGCGGGCCCCAACACCCCCGGCGCCTCTGTCTGCGCCCGCAGCTCAGCCCCAAGTAAATAAGGGCAAGGGCAAGGGCAAAGGCAAGGGCAGAGGCAAAAAGACGGCCCCGGCCCCTGTAAGGGACCCAAGTCCTTTACGGGATGCACCCCCACCGCCCCCACTTACTGAGCAGTGGAGCGTGGTTGCTGCTCGGGGTGCCAAAAGTTCTGGTGGGAAGACAGGCACCCCAAGCACGCAAAATAAGAAGGCGGCAGCGGTGACCAAGCTGCGTGAGCCGAAAACGGCAGCAGTCACCCTCACACTGCTGCCGGGCGCAGCGGAGCGTGGCGCCAGCTACGCCACTGTCTTACGGGAGGCCCGGACTCGCATTGATAGGGCGAGCCTCGGTATTGAGGAGATGCGCTGCAGGACGACGGTCACCGGCGCTCGCATCCTCGAAATCTTCGGGGATGGGGGCGCTGAGAAGGCCGACTCTCTGGCTGCAGCGCTCAGAGAGGTCCTCAGCGCAGAGGTGGTCCGGGTCTCCCGGCCCACAAAAAGAGTGGACGTGATGGTGTCGGGGCTGGACGACTCCGTCACCGCTGCAGAGGTGGTGGCAGCTTTCGCTGCGCAGGGGGGTTGCCACGTCGACGACGTCAAGCCCGGCGTGATTAGCGACCGGGCCGCGATGTGGCTCGGCTGCCCGGTGGCCGCCGCCAAGGCCGTGGTCAGCGCCGGCCGCCTCAGGGTGGGCTGGATCACGGCTAGAGTTGCCCTGCTGGCGGCGAGGCCCCTGAGGTGCTTCAAGTGCCTCAATTTGGGCCACGTCGCCAGCAGGTGTGCGTCAGAGGTGGACCGCAGCGGTCTTTGTTTCCGCTGCGGAAAGCCGGGCCACCGGGCGCGCGAGTGCCGGGCAGAGCCCAACTGCGCCACCTGCGCAGCAGCCGGCAAACCGGCGGGGCACCCTCTCGGTGGAGCGGGCTGCCTGGGCGACGGCAAGCAGGCCAAAGCCGGCAAAGCCGGGAAAAAGAAAGGGAAGACTAAGGGTAAGGACAAGGAGCCTACCCTTAGCCCAGCAACAGAGGAGCCAGTGGAGACCGCCGCATAAATGTCTGGACTCCCCATACTGCAGGCCAATATTAACCACTCTGCCCGGGCCCAGGATCTTTTGTCCCAGACCTTGGCAGAGTGGGGAATCAAAGTGGCAGTGGTCGCCGAGCCCTACTTCGTCCCCGAACGGGACGACTGGGTCGGGGACCGCGAGGGTTTGGTGGCCATCGCCGCCCCGGCTGCCGCTGGCGCCCCGCCCATTGACAACGTGTCGAGGGGTAGGGGCTACGTCCTGGCAGACGTGGGCGGCGTTGCAGTTATAGGGGTGTACTTTCCGCCCAGCCGGAGTCTCGCCGACTTTGAGCAAATGCTCGGGGAGGTGGGGGCTCTGGTTGGGCAGGTCGCCCCTAGCCCCGTGCTAGTCGCTGGGGATTTCAACGCCAAATCTACGGCGTGGGGATCCCCGGTGACGGATGCGCGGGGTGAGTGTCTGGAGGAGTGGGCGGTCTCCATTGGCCTGACCGTCCTCAACACGGGGTCAGAGGACACGTGCGTGCGGCAACAGGGCGGGTCTATAGTCGACATCACGTTGGCATCGACCGCCCTGGCGCGCCGTGTCCGGGATTGGAGGGTGGTGGTGGGCGTGGAGACACTGTCGGACCATCGGTATATCCGGTTCGACGTCTCCGCGCTCCCCGCCGGCCCGCAAGGCTCGGCCCGATTCCCCGTTGTTGGGGGCGGTCCACGGTGGGTGCTGGGGCGGCTGGACAGGGAGGTTGCCCGAGAGGCCGCCATCGTCGAGGACTGGGTGTCCGGGCCCGACGCTGGCCAGGACGTGGACGTGGAGGCGGGGCGCCTCGGGGCCTCGCTGGGTCGCATCTGCGACGCGGCGATGCCCAGGGCGAGACCTCTCCCTCCTCGGCATCGGGTGTATTGGTGGAGCGACGAGCTGCGACGCATGCGAATTGAGTGCGGAAGGGCTCGCCGCCAATACACTCGGTGCAGGCGTAGGCGGACCCGAGACGCCCAGGAGGAGGCCGCCTCCTACGCCGCTTACAGGGCTCTGCGCGAATCATTCCAGGTGGCAATCGCGCGGGCCAAGGAGGCGGCGTGGGAGGACTGGCTGCGGACCCTCGACGGTGACCCCTGGGGCAGGCCGTACAAAGCGGTACGAAAAAAGCTGCGGCCCTGGGCACCTCCCGTCACGTCTAGCGTGGAGGTGGCGTTCCTCGATGAGGTGGTGGGCACTCTGTTCCCGCGGCGGGACGAGTGGGTGCCTCCGGCGATGGCCCGACACGACCCGCGACCGGCAGGGGACGATATCCCTGCACCGCCGGTATCGGAGGCCGAATTCGGGGCGGCCGTCCTCAGACTAAAGAGGAAAAGGACCGCCCCGGGCCCGGACGGCGTTCCGGGGACGGCCCTGGCGGTCGCGCTGGAGGAGATTGAGGAGAGGGTGAGGTCCCTCTTCACCGCGTGTTTGGCGCAGGGTCGATTCCCCCGACTCTGGAAGACGGGCAAACTCGTGCTGCTGCCCAAGGCAGGGCGCCCGGCCGGACTGCCGTCGTCCTACCGTCCGATCGTGCTACTCGACGAGGTGAGCAAACTTTTCGAGCGTGTGCTCGCTGCTCGCCTGGCCGAGTGCATGGATCCGGATCTGGACGACGCGCAGTTCGGTTTCCGCCGGGGTCGGTCGACCCTGGATGCCGTTGCGCGGGTGAGGGACCTCGCCGAGGAGGCGGTCTCCCAGGGTGGCGTGTTGCTTGCGGTGTCATTAGACATCCGCAATGCCTTCAACACGCTACCCTGGGAAACGATTAGGGCGGCGCTGCGGTACCATGGGGTGCCGCAGTACCTCCAGCGGGTCGTCGCCGACTACTTCGCCGGCAGGGCCGTCGTTTACCCGACGAGGGCCGGCGAAGGGAGGAGGCAAATGTCGTGCGGTGTTCCACAGGGGTCGGTCCTCGGCCCGCCCCTGTGGAACATCGGCTACGACTGGGTGCTGCGCGGTGCCACCTTGCGGGGGGTCGGTGTAATTTGTTACGCCGACGATACCCTCGTGCTGGCCCGCGGCAGCACCTACAGAGAGGCATCCCATCTCGCCACGGCGGGTGTGGCCCAGGTGGTGGGGAGGATCCGTGCCCTTGGGCTCGAGGTGGCCCTGGAAAAATCGGAGGCTCTCCTGTTCCACGGGCCTAAGAACGGGCCGCCGCCGGAGGCCTCCATTATTGTGGGAGGGACTTCCATCGCCGTCGGTACTTCCATGAAGTACCTGGGGCTCGTGCTCGACGGTCGGTGGAAGTTTGAAGAGCACTTCCGGCGGTTGGCCCCAAAGTTGTTGGCCACCTCTGGGGCATTGGGGCGGATCCTCCCAAACGTTGGGGGGCCAGGCGGAGTTTGCCGACGCCTCTACACCGGTGTGGTGCGCTCCATGGCGCTCTACGGGGCGCCAATATGGGCAGGAGCCATGAGTAGCCGGAACCAGGCAGCGCTGCTACGACCGCAGCGCGCCATGGCGCTCAGGGTGGCCCGGGCGTACCGCACCGTGTCGTGCGTCGGCGCGTGTGTGCTCGCCGGTACGCCGCCGTGGGACCTCGATGCCGAGGTGCTCGCCGCGGCGTATTGGCGAACAAAAGAGGTGGTTGCGGGTGGCGGCCGTCCTCATCCGCGGGAGATTCGTCGCTGGAGGGACGAGGCGCGCGACACTCTCCTGCGGAGGTGGGCGGACCGCCTTGAGGAGTCGGTCGTGAGCCGAGAAGTGGCGGCCGCCGTTCGGCCCATTCTCCGCGAGTGGCTCGAGCGGCGGCACGGGGCTCTCTCCTTCCACCTGACGCAGATGGTCACCGGGCATGGTTGCTTTGGCAGATACCTGCACCAGGTGGCAAGGAGGGAGCCCTTGGACGTGTGCCACCACTGTGTGGCGGGAGTCGCGGACACGGCGCAGCATACGCGCGAGGAGTGCCCTGCGTGGGCGGACCCTCGCGCCGCCCTGTCCGCAATAGTCGGAAATGACCTGTCGCTGCCGGCCCTCCTAAGGGAGATGGTCGACAGCGACAGGTCTTGGCAAGCGGTCACAACCTTCTGCGACGAAGTAATGTCGCAGAAGGAGGCGGCGGAGCGGGACCGGGAAGACGACGTCGACTCGGCCCCGATGCGCCGCCGCAGACGCGGAAGACGGCGACGGGCCTACGCGGTCCTGATGCCGCCGTAACGCCGGGGACCGTGGGCGGAGGACCGGGGGGTCCGCCGTCCACACAAAGGTCCCGCGCACCGAGACGCCCATGGTATTCCTGGGCGCCTCGGTGCTAGGAGGAGACAGTCGGAGGTGGAATGTGACGGGGCAGGGTCTCAGATACTCTGGGACTCTGCCCCGTCCCAAAGAGAAGGGCTCGAAAAGAGCGACGCCAGCGGGGCATGCGGTCGTAAGCCTAGTGGGTCCCGCAGCCCCGTGGGCGAGTGAAGGAATACTCCAGGTTTTTAGTGGGTGCGAACCCCACATAACGCAGTGGTTCCCCCGGACCACTGCGTATTCGTTAGGAATTTTCCTGGGAGAACAAAAAAAAAAAAAAAAAAAAAAAAAAAAAAAAAAAAAGGTTAGGTTAGGTTAGGTTAGGTTAGGTTAGGTTAGGTTAGGTTAGGTTAGGTTAGGTTAGGTTAGGTTAGGTTAGGTTAGGTTGGGGTGGGGTGCGGGTCAGGTAACCTCCACGTTGGCCTAGTTGGTTGCTGGTCCCTTTCGGATACGTCCGGGGGGAAGAGCAACCCGCTGGGCTGGTGCGCCCCGGGCACCGTCAATAACTTCCCATTCGTGGGTTCTTGTTGGCGGTGGCGAATACCTGACAGGGGGGGGATGTCGCTCTGGGTGTTCCTCTGATTAGCAGAGGACACACCAGATGCGACATTGGGGACTGGGTGGGTGGGGATAAGTTAGGTTGGGTAGGTTTGTTTGGGTAGGTAGTTTAGTTAGGTTGGGTAGGTAGGCTAGGCGGACGTGGAGTGGAGTTGGGGGTTGCCTGAAAACAGGTAGCCTCCAAAAGGGGAGTTCACACCAGCTCCCCTTGAATCCCGGAGCCCACGGCATACTCCCAAAGACCCCCATCGTTGGTGGTATGGGGTACGGGATGTGTCGTGGACCGGAGGGCTTGCCTTAATTGGCCGGCCCGCGAGAAGGAAAACTCTTTAAAATCCGACAGCGAAGTCGTAAAAACCTGTAGATACCTGGCGACCTCTACAGTATCTAGCTGCACTGGCACGGAATGAGCGTCACCCGACAGTGCTTCCCTAATTCGTCTCATACTCGTGGGAACAAAAATGGATACAAAACAAACCAAACAAAAGTTGAAAAAAAGAAGGCGGAAAAAAAGAAGGAGACGGCGACTTTGGAAGAAGATCTTCAAGTCGCCGTGGTGCGTCTCTCCGACACATCCGGAGACTCGGACACCAGCTTGCTGACATGCGCGTCAGGAAGCGAAAAGGAGGAAGCTGGCCAGCTAAGCGAAAGCGAAGAGGCTCGCCGCCGTTGGCTCAAAAGGCCAGCTGGCGAAGAAGACGAAGAGATATCGATGTCACCACCCAAAGGAGCGGCACACAAATCCAAGAGGGGGAGAGGCCGCCCGCCCACCACGGGCGAATATGTGGGCCTTGCTGCGGCCAAAGAACGCCTCACGAAGGCCAAGGAGGAGGAGCTCCAGCTCGAAGCTGAAATGGGCATAGAGGGCATGGCCAAAACGTTGCGGGAATCCCGGCACGCCTGCCTCAGCGGCCTCAGCCAGCCAACACAGGAGGAGGACACGGCGCAGTCTCTAGCTGCACTAAATCTTTTGCTGCTAGAGGCTGCAAAACTCATTGAAAAGGTGGCCACCACGTCGAGGAAGTTAAAAGGCACCAGTGTTAAGACATTGAAGGATGCGGCCTCTATCATTAAGGAGGCCGCGGTGGGGATAAGGGCCCGAACTGTCTCCGAAGAAATGACGCAATTGGTGGCCGAAAATAGGCGGCTGTCGGAGCAGCTGGCGGAAGCCAACAGCCGGCCGGCGGCAGCGGCGGTGGACTCGGACGCGATCCGTGAGATGGTGGAGGCGATGTCTCGGGCCAGTGTCGTGCAGTTCAGCAATATGCTGAATGCGCGACTCGAGGGGCTCGAGTGTCGCCTCCTGCCGGACCCGAAGTTGCGGCCGCCGCTGGCGGCTGACAGACAAGTGGCGGAAGATGAGGCCGCGGCAGTGGCAGTGGCAGTGTCACAGCCGCGGCAGTCAGGTGCGGGGGCAAAGGCCCCTGCCTTAGTGAAGGCTACAAAACCCCCGGCGCCTCTGTCTGCGCCCGCAGCTCAGCCCCAATCCACTAAGGGAAAGGGCAAGGGCAAAGGAAAGGGGAAGAAGACGGCGCCGGCAAGGGACCCTAGCCCGGTGCAGGAGGCCCCCCCACCACCCCCTCTGACGGAACAGTGGAGCGTGGTCGCTGCTCGGGGTGCCAAGAGCTCTGGAAGGCAGACAGGCACCCAGAGCACCCAGAAGACTCAAAACAAAAAGGCGGCGGCGGTGACAAAGTTACGGGAACCAAAAACGGCAGCAGTTACCCTCACACTGCTGCCGGGCGCGGCGGAGCGTGGCGCCAGCTACGCCACTGTCTTGCGGGAGGCCCGGACTCGCGTCGATATGGCGAGTCTGGGCATCGACGAAATGCGCTGTAGGACCACGGTCACCGGCGCCCGCATCCTGGAAATCTTCGGGGATGGGGGCGCTGAGAAGGCCGACTCCCTGGCTACAAAGCTAAGGGAGGTCCTCAGTGCAGACGCGGTCAGGGTCTCCCGCCCCACAAAAAGGGTGGACGTCCTTGTATCAGGCTTGGACGATTCCGTCACCGCCGCAGAGGTGGTGGCGGCTTTTGCAGCACAGGGAGGGTGCCACGCCGATGACATAAGACCCGGGGTGATCGGCGAACGTGCAACGATGTGGCTCGGCTGCCCGGTGGCCGCCGCCAAGACGGTGGTCGGCGCAAAAAGGCTTAAAGTTGGATGGATAACGGCCAGGGTCACCCTGCTGGAGGCGAGGCCCCTTCGGTGCTTCAGGTGCCTCAACCTGGGCCACGTCGCCAGCAGGTGTGTTTCGGAGGTGGACCGCAGCGGCCTCTGCTTTCGCTGCGGAAAGCCGGGCCACCGGGCGCGAGAGTGCCGGGCCGAGCCCAACTGCGCCACCTGTGCGGCAGCGGGCAAGCCGGCGGGGCACCCTCTCGGCGGAGTGGGCTGCGTGGGCAAAGCCCCAAAAACCACAAAAAGGAAAGCGACCAGTGCTGAGGGGGGCAGCGGCGAGTCCGCCCCTATCCCGGCAACTATAGAGGAGGGGCCCATGGAAACCGCCCCATAAATGCCTAGTTTAGCAATATTGCAGGCAAATATTAACCACTCTGCCGGGGCCCAGGATCTATTGTCCCAGAGCCTGGCAGAGTGGGGAATACAAATAGCGGTGGTCGCCGAGCCCTACTTTGTCCCCGCCCGGGATGACTGGGTCGGGGACCGGGACGGCTTGGTGGCCATCGCCGCCCCGGCTGCCGCTGGCGCCCCGCCCATCGAACGTGTGTCGAGGGGTGGGGGGCACGTACTGGCGGCCGTGGGCGACGTCATAGTAATAGGGGTGTACTGTTCTCCCAACCGGGGTCTCGCCGACTTTGAGCAGATGCTCGTCGAGGTGGGGTCTTTGGTTGGGCAGTCCGCCCCTAGCCCCGTGCTAGTCGCCGGGGATTTCAACGCCAAATCTGCGGCGTGGGGATCCTCGGTGACGGATGCGCGGGGTGAGTGCCTGGAGGAGTGGGCGGTCGCCATGGGCCTGGCCGTCCTCAACACGGGGTCGGAGGACACGTGCGTGCGGCAACAGGGCGGGTCGATAGTCGACATAACACTGGCATCGACCGCCCTGGCGCGCCGTGTCCGGGACTGGAGGGTGGTGGTGGGCGTGGAGACACTGTCGGACCACCGTTACATCCGATTCGATGTCTCCGCGCTCCCCACCGGCCCGCGGGGCCCGGCCCGGCCCCCTGTTGGGGGGGGCGGTCCGCGCTGGGTGCTGGGGCGGCTCGACAAAGAGGTCGCAAGAGAGGCCGCAGTGATAGAGGACTGGGTGTCCGGTTCCGACATTGGCCAAGACGTGGACGAGGAGGCGGGGCGCCTAGGGGCCTCGCTGGGCCGCATCTGCGACGCGGCGATGCCCAGGGCGAGACCCCTCCCTCCTCGGCATCGTGTGTATTGGTGGAGCGACGAGCTTCGCCGTATGCGAATCGAGTGCGGTAGGGCTCGCCGCCAATACACTCGGTGCAGGCGTAGGCGGACCCGGGACGCCCAGGAGGAGGCCGCCTCTTACGCCGCTTACAGGGCTCTGCGCGAGTCGTTCCAAGTGGCAATCGCGCGGGCCAAGGAGGCGGCGTGGGAGGAGTGGCTGCGGACCCTTGACGGCGACCCGTGGGGCAGGCCGTACAAGGCGGTCCGCAAAAAGCTGCGGCCCTGGGCCCCCCCGGTCACGTCCAGCGTGGACGAGGGTATGCTGGGAGAGGTGGTGGACGCCCTCTTCCCGCAGAGAGACGAGTGGGTGCCTCCGGCGATGGCCCGACCCAATGATGCGCGACCTGCCCGGGAAGACGTCCCCGCACCGCCGGTATCGGAGGCGGAGTTCGGGGCGGCCGTCTCGAGGCTGAAAATGAAGAGGACTGCCCCAGGCCCGGACGGCGTTCCGGGGGCGGCCCTGGCGGTCGCGCTGGAGGAGTTAGGAGAGAGGGTGAGGTCCCTCTTCACCGCTTGTTTGGCGCAGGGTCGATTCCCCCGACCCTGGAAGACGGGCAAACTTGTTTTACTGCCGAAAGTCGGCCGCCCGGCCGGACTGCCGTCGTCCTACCGTCCGATCGTGCTGCTCGGCGAGGTGAGCAAGCTTTTCGAGCGAGTGCTCGCTGCTCGCCTGGCCGAGTGCATGGATCCGGATCTGGACGACGCGCAGTTCGGTTTTCGCCGGGGTCGGTCGACCCTGGATGCCGTTGCGCGGGTGAGGGATCTCGCCGAGGAGGAGGTCTCCCGGGGTGGCGTGTTGCTTGCGGTGTCATTGGACATCCGCAACGCGTTCAACACGCTGCCCTGGGACACGGTCAGGGCGGCGCTGCGGTACCATGGGGTGCCGCAGTACCTCCAGCGGGTCATCGCCGAGTACTTTGCCGGCAGAGCCGTCGTGTTCCCGACGAGGGCCGGCGAAGGTAGGCGGGCAATGACGTGCGGTGTTCCACAGGGGTCTGTCCTTGGACCACCCCTGTGGAACATCGGTTACGACTGGGTGCTGCGCGGGGCCACCTTGCGGGGGATCGGTGTGTTGTGTTACGCCGACGATACCCTCGTGCTGGCCCGCGGCAGCACCTACAGGGAGGCAGCCCGCCTCGCCACTGCGGGTGTGGCACAGGTAGTGGGGAGGATCCGCGCCCTGGGGCTTGAGGTGGCCCTGGAAAAGTCGGAGGCCCTACTCTTTCACGGGCCCCGAAACGCGCCGCCGCCGGGAGCCTCGATTATTGTCGGAGGAACTTCCATCGCCGTCGGTACTACCATGAAGTATCTGGGGCTCGTGCTCGACGGCCGATGGAAGTTCGAAGAGCACTTCCGGCGGTTAGCCCCAAAGTTGTTGGCCACCGCCGGGGCCTTGGGGCGGATCCTCCCCAACGTCGGAGGGCCAAGCGGAGCCTGCCGGCGACTTTACACCGGTGTGGTGCGCTCCATGGCGCTCTATGGGGCGCCAATATGGGCAGGATGCGCCTTGACGAATCTGAACCTGGCAGTGCTGCGCAGACCGCAGCGCGCCATGGCGCTCAGGGTGGCCCGGGCGTACCGCACCGTGTCGTGCGTCGGCGCGTGTGTGCTCGCCGGTACGCCGCCGTGGGACCTCGACGCCGAGGTACTCGCCGCGGCGTACTGGCGAACGAGGGAGGCGATTGCGAGTGGTGATCGTCCCCATCCGCGGGAGATTCGTCGCTGGAGGGAGGAGGCGCGTGACACTCTCCTGCGGAGGTGGGCGTTGCGCCTTGAGGATTCGGTTGTGAGTCGAGATGTGGCGGCCGCCGTTCGGCCCATTCTCCGCGAGTGGCTCGAGCGGCGGCACGGGGCTCTCTCCTTCCACCTGACGCAAATGATCACCGGGCACGGTTGCTTTGGAAGGTACCTGCACCGGGTGGCAGGAAGGGAGCCCTCGGACGTGTGCCACCACTGTGTGGCGGGAGTCGCGGACACGGCGCAGCATACGCGTGAGGAGTGCCCAGCTTGGGAGGTCCCTCGCGCCGCCCTGTCCGCGACAGTCGGAAATGACCTGTCGCTCTCGGCCCTTCTCAGAGAGATGGTCGACAGCGACAGGTCTTGGCAGGCGGTCGCGACATTCAGCGACGAGGTGATGTCGCAGAAGGAGGCGGCGGAGCGGGACCGGGAAGACGACGTCGACTCGGCCCCGATGCGCCGCCGCAGACGTGGTAGGCGGCGTCGTGCCTTCGCGGGCCAGATGCCGCCGTAAGGTCTGGGACCGTGGGCGGAGGATCGGGGGATCCTCCGTCCACACAAAGGTCCCGCGCACCAGACGCCGAGACGCCCTGGCATTCCTGGGCGCCTCGGTGCTAGGAGGAGAGAAACAGTTGGAGGTGGAATGTGACGGGGCAGGGTCCTAAACACTCTGGGACTCTGCCCCGTCCCGAAAAGAAGGGCTCCGTTGCGGAGCGACGCCAGCGGGGCATGCGGTTGCAAGCCTTGTGGGTCCCGCAGCCCCGTAGGCGAATGAAGGAATGCTCCAGGTTTTTAGTGGGTGCAAACCCCACATAACGCAGTGGTTCCCCCGGCCCACTGCGTATTCGTGAGGAATTTTACCTGGGTGATCAAAAAAAAAAAAAAAAAAAGGTTAGGTTGGGGTGCGGGTCAGGTAACCTCCACGTTGGCCTAGTTGGTTGCTGGTCCCTTTCGGATACGTCCGGGGGGAAGAGCAACCCGCTGGGCTGGTGCGCCCCGGGCACCGTCAATAACTTCCCATTTGTGGGTTCTTGTTGGCGGTGGCGAATACCTGACAAGGGGGGGATGTCGCTCTGGGTGTTCCTCTGATTAGCAGAGGACACACCAGATGCGACATTGGGGACTGGGTGGGTGGGGATAAGTTAGGTTGGGTAGGTTTGTTTGGGTAGGTAGTTTAGTTAGGTTGGGTAGGTAGGCTAGGCGGACGTGGAGTGGAGTTGGGGGTTGCCTGAAAACAGGTAGCCTCCAAAAGGGGAGTTCACACCAGCTCCCCTTGAATCCCGGAGCCCACGGCATACTCCCAAAGACCCCCATCGTTGGTGGTATGGGGTACGGGATGTGTCGTGGACCGGAGGGCTTGCCTTAATTGGCCGGCCCGCGAGAAGGAAAACTCTTTAAAATCCGACAGCGAAGTCGTAAAAACCTGTAGATACCTGGCGACCTCTACAGTATCTAGCTGCACTGGCACGGAATGAGCGTCACCCGACAGTGCTTCCCTAATTCGTCTCTTACTCGTGGGAACAAAAATGGATACAAAACAAACCAAACAAAAAGTTGAAAAAAAGAAGGCGGAAAAAAAGAAGGAGACGGCGACTTTGGAAGAAGATCTTCAAGTCGCCGTGGTGCGTCTCTCCGACACATCCGGAGACTCGGACACCAGCTTGCTGACATGCGCGTCAGGAAGCGAAAAGGAGGAAGCTGGCCAGCTAAGCGAAAGCGAAGAGGCTCGCCGCCGTTGGCTCAAAAGGCCAGCTGGCGAAGAAGACGAAGAGATATCGATGTCACCACCCAAAGGAGCGGCACACAAATCCAAGAGGGGGAGAGGCCGCCCGCCCACCACGGGCGAATATGTGGGCCTTGCTGCGGCCAAAGAACGCCTCACGAAGGCCAAGGAGGAGGAGCTCCAGCTCGAAGCTGAAATGGGCATAGAGGGCATGGCCAAAACGTTGCGGGAATCCCGGCACGCCTGCCTCAGCGGCCTCAGCCAGCCAACACAGGAGGAGGACACGGCGCAGTCTCTAGCGGCACTAAACCTTTTGCTGCTAGAGGCTGCAAAACTCGTTGAAAAGGTGGCCACCACGTCAAGGAAGTTAAAAGGCACCAGTGTAAAGACATTGAAGGATGCGGCCTCTATCATTAAGGAGGCCGCGGTGGGGATAAGGGCCCGAACTGTATCTGAGGAAATGACGCAATTGGTGGCCGAAAATAGGCGGCTGTCGGAGCAGCTGGCGGAGGCCAACAGCCGGCCGGCGGCAGCGGCGGTGGACTCAGACGCGATCCGTGAGATGGTGGAGGCGATGTCTCGGGCCAGTGTCGTGCAGTTCAGCAATATGCTGAATGCGCGACTCGAGGGGCTCGAGTGTCGCCTCCTGCCGGACCCGAAGTTGCGGCCGCCGCTGGCGGCTGACAGACAAGTGGCGGAAGATGAGGCCGCGGCAGTGGCAGTGGCAGTGTCACAGCCGCGGCAGTCAGGTGCGGGGGCAAAGGCCCCTGCCTTAGCGAAAGTTACAACACCCCCGGCGCCTCTGTCTGCGACCGCAGCTCAGCCCCAATCCAATAAGGGCAAGGGCAAGGGCAAAGGAAAGGGGAAGAAGACGGCCCCGGCCCCTGTAAGGGACCCAAGCCCGGTGCAGGACGCCCCCCCACCGCCCCCTCTGACGGAACAGTGGAGCGTGGTCGCTGCTCGGGGTGCGAAAAGCTCCGGGAAGAAGACGGGCACCCAGAGCACGCAAAAGGCAGCGGCGGTGTCAAAGTTACGGGAGCCAAAAACGGCAGCAGTTACCCTCACACTGCTGCCGGGCGCGGCGGAGCGTGGCGCCAGCTACGCCACTGTCTTGCGGGAGGCCCGGACTCGCGTCGATATGGCGAGTCTGGGCATCGACGAAATGCGCTGTAGGACCACGGTCACCGGCGCCCGCATCCTGGAAATCTTCGGGGATGGGGGCGCTGAGAAGGCCGACTCCCTGGCTACAAAGCTAAGGGAGGTCCTCAGTGCAGACGCGGTCAGGGTCTCCCGCCCCACAAAAAGGGTGGACGTCCTTGTATCGGGCTTGGACGATTCCGTCACCGCCGCAGAGGTGGTGGCGGCTTTTGCAGCACAGGGAGGGTGCCACGCCGACGACATAAGACCCGGGGTGATCGGCGACCGTGCAACGATGTGGCTCGGCTGCCCGGTGGCCGCCGCCAAGACGGTGGTCGGCGCAAAAGGCTTAAAGTTGGATGGATAACGGCCAGGGTCACCCTGCTGGAGGCGAGGCCCCTTCGGTGCTTCAGGTGCCTCAACCTGGGCCACGTCGCCAGCAGGTGTGTTTCGGAGGTGGACCGCAGCGGCCTCTGCTTTCGCTGCGGAAAGCCGGGCCACCGGGCGCGAGAGTGCCGGGCCGAGCCCAACTGCGCCACCTGTGCGGCAGCGGGCAAGCCGGCGGGGCACCCTCTCGGCGGAGTGGGCTGCGTGGGCAAAGCCCCAAAAACCACAAAAAGGAAAGCGACCAGTGCTGAGGGGGGCAGCGGCGAGTCCGCCCCTATCCCGGCAACTATAGAGGAGGGGCCCATGGAGACCGCCCCATAAATGCCTAGTTTAGCTATCATGCAGGCAAATATTAACCACTCTGCCAGGGCCCAGGATCTATTGTCCCAGAGCCTGGCAGAGTGGGGAATACAAATAGCGGTGGTCGCCGAGCCCTACTTTGTCCCCGCCCGGGACGACTGGGTCGGGGACCGGGGACGGCTTGGTGGCCATCGCCGCCCCGGCTGCCGCTGGCGCCCCGCCCATCGAACGTGTGTCGAGGGGTGGGGGGCACGTACTGGCAGCCGTGGGCGACGTCATAGTAATAGGGGTGTACTGTTCTCCCAACCGGGGCCTCGCCGACTTTGAGCAGATGCTCGTCGAGGTGGGGTCTTTGGTTGGGCAGTCCGCCCCTAGCCGTGCTAGTCGCCGGGGATTTCAACGCCAAATCTGCGGCGTGGGGATCCCCGGTGACGGATGCGCGGGGTGAGTGCCTGGAGGAGTGGGCGGTCGCCATGGGCCTGGCCGTCCTCAACACGGGGTCGGAGGACACGTGCGTGCGGCAACAGGGCGGGTCGATAGTCGACATAACACTGGCATCGACCGCCCTGGCGCGCCGTGTCCGGGACTGGAGGGTGGTGGTGGGCGTGGAGACACTGTCGGACCACCGTTACATCCGATTCGATGTCTCCGCGCTCCCCACCGGCCCGCGGGGCCCGGCCCGGCCCCTGTTGGGGGGGGCGGTCCGCGCTGGGTGCTGGGGCGGCTCGACAAAGAGGTCGCAAGAGAGGCCGCAGTGATAGAGGACTGGGTGTCCGGTTCCGACATTGGCCAAGACGTGGACGAGGAGGCGGGGCGCCTAGGGGCCTCGCTGGGCCGCATCTGCGACGCGGCGATGCCCAGGCGAGAACCCCTCCCTCCTCGGCATCGGGTGTATTGGTGGATCGACGAGCTTCGCCGTATGCGAATCGAGTGCGGTAGGGCTCGCCGCCAATACACTCGGTGCAGGCGTAGGCGGACCCGGGACGCCCAGGAGGAGGCCGCCTCCTACGCCGCTTACAGGGCTCTGCGCGAGTCGTTCCAAGTGGCAATCGCGCGGGCCAAGGAGGCGGCGTGGGAGGAGTGGCTGCGGACCCTTGACGGCGACCCGTGGGGCAGGCCGTACAAGGCGGTCCGCAAAAAGCTGCGGCCCTGGGCCCCCCCAGTCTCGTCCAGCGTGGACGAGGGTCTGCTGGGAGAGGTGGTGGACGCCCCCCCCCCCCCCCCCCCCCCCCCCCCCCCCCCTCTTCCCGCAGAGAGACGAGTGGGTGCCTCCGGCGATGGCCCGACCCAATGATGCGCGACCTGCCCGGGAAGACGTCCCCGCACCGCCGGTATCGGAGGCGGAGTTCGGGGCGGCCGTCTCGAGGTTGAAAATGAAGAGGACTGCCCCAGGCCCGGACGGCGTTCCGGGGGCGGCCCTGGCGGTCGCGCTGGAGGAGATAGGAGAGAGGGTGAGGTCCCTCTTCACCGCTTGTTTGGCGCAGGGTCGATTCCCCCGACCCTGGAAGACGGGCAAACTTGTTTTACTGCCGAAAGTCGGCCGCCCGGCCGGACTGCCGTCGTCCTACCGTCCGATCGTGCTGCTCGGCGAGGTGAGCAAGCTTTTCGAGCGAGTGCTCGCTGCTCGCCTGGCCGAGTGCATGGATCCGGATCTGGACGACGCGCAGTTCGGTTTTCGCCGGGGTCGGTCGACCCTGGATGCCGTTGCGCGGGTGAGGGATCTCGCCGAGGAGGAGGTCTCCCGGGGTGGCGTGTTGCTTGCGGTGTCATTGGACATCCGCAACGCGTTCAACACGCTGCCCTGGGACACGGTCAGGGCGGCGCTGCGGTACCATGGGGTGCCGCAGTACCTCCAGCGGGTCATCGCCGAGTACTTTGCCGGCAGAGCCGTCGTGTTCCCGACGAGGGCCGGCGAAGGTAGGCGGGCAATGACGTGCGGTGTTCCACAGGGGTCTGTCCTTGGACCACCCCTGTGGAACATCGGTTACGACTGGGTGCTGCGCGGGGCCACCTTGCGGGGGATCGGTGTGTTGTGTTACGCCGACGATACCCTCGTGCTGGCCCGCGGCAGCACCTACAGGGAGGCAGCCCGCCTCGCCACTGCGGGTGTGGCACAGGTAGTGGGGAGGATCCGCGCCCTGGGCTCGAGGTGGCCCTGGAAAAGTCGGAGGCCCTACTTTTTCACGGGCCCCGAAACGGGCCGCCGCCGGGAGCCTCGATTATTGTCGGAGGAACTTCCATCGCCGTCGGTACTACAATGAAGTACCTTGGGCTCGTGCTAGACGGCCGATGGAAGTTCGAAGAGCACTTCCGGCGGTTGGCCCCAAAGTTGTTGGCCACCGCCGGGGCCTTGGGGGCGGATCCTCCCCAACGTTGGGGGGCCAAGTGGAGGCCTGCCGACGTCTCTACACCGGTGTGGTGCGCTCCATGGCGCTCTACGGGGCGCCAATATGGGCAGGTGCCATGACAAATCTGAACCTGGCAGTGCTGCGCAGACCGCAGCGTGCCATGGCGCTCAGGGTGGCCCGGGCGTACCGCACCGTGTCGTGTGTCGGCGCGTGTGTGCTCGCCGGTACGCCGCCGTGGGACCTCGACGCCGAGGTACTCGCTGCGGCGTACTGGCGAACGAAGGAGGCGATTGCGAGTGGTGGTCGTCCCCATCCGCGGGAGATTCGTCGCTGGAGGGAGGAGGCGCGCGACACTCTCCTGCGGAGGTGGGCGTTTCGCCTTGAGGATTCGGTCGTGAGTCGAGATGTGGCGGCCGCCGTTCGGCCCATTCTCCGCGAGTGGCTCGAGCGGCGGCACGGGGCTCTCTCCTTCCACCTGACGCAGATGATCACCGGCCATGGTTGTTTTGGCAGATACCTGCACCAGGTGGCAAGGAGGGAGCCCTCGGACGTGTGCCACCACTGTGTGGCGGGAGTCGCGGACACGGCGCAGCATACGCGCGAGGAGTGCCCAGCTTGGGAGGTCCCTCGCGCCGCCCTGTCCGCGACAGTCGGAAATGACCTGTCGCTCTCGGCCCTTCTCAGAGAGATGGTCGACAGCGACAGGTCTTGGCAGGCGGTCGCGACATTCAGCGACGAGGTGATGTCGCAGAAGGAGGCGGCGGAGCGGGACCGGGAAGACGACGTCGACTCGGCCCCGATGCGCCGCCGCAGACGCGGAAGGCGGCGTCAAGCCTTTGCAGGCCGAATGCTGCACTAAGGTCTGGGACCGTGGGCGGAGGATCGGGGGATCCTCCGTCCACACAAAGGTCCCGCGCACCAGACGCCGAGACGCCCTGGCATTCCTGGGCGCCTCGGTGCTAGGAGGAGAGAAACAGTTGGAGGTGGAATGTGACGGGGCAGGGTCCTAAACACTCTGGGACTCTGCCCCGTCCCGAAAAGAAGGGCTCCGTTGCGGAGCGACGCCAGCGGGGCATGCGGTTGCAAGCCTTGTGGGTCCCGCAGCCCCGTAGGCGAATGAAGGAATGCTCCAGGTTTTTAGTGGGTGCAAACCCCACATAACGCAGTGGTTCCCCCGGCCCACTGCGTATTCGTGAGGAATTTTACCTGGGTGATCAAAAAAAAAAAAAAAAAAAAGGTTAGGTTAGGTTGGGGTGCGGGTCAGGTAACCTCCACGTTGGCCTAGTTGGTCGCTGGTCTCTTTCGGATACGTCCGGGGGGAAGAGCAACCCGCTGGGCTGGTGCACCCCGGGCACCGTCAATAACTTCCCATTCGTGGGTTCTTGTTGGCGGTGGCGAATACCTGACAGGGGGGGGATGTCGCTCTGGGTGTTCCCCTGATTAGCAGGGGACACTCCAGACGCGGCGTAGGGGTGGGGCTAGGTTGGGTAGGTAGGTTTGGGGTAGGTTAGGTAGGTTTGCGGTGGGGCTCACTTCCGGGCCTCTGGGCGGGCCGCCCAACCCTGCGGGGGGGGGGTACCCCGGGTGCATTGACCAGCTCTGCACCCTGCTCTGCCCGGCTCTGCAACCGGGCTCTGCCCGCTCTGCACCTGGCTTTGCCCGCTCTGCACCTGGCTTTGCACTCGGCGCTCGTGCGGTTTGAGCTCCCCGAGTGCACTGACCAGCTCTGCACCCTGCACTGACCAGCTCTGCACCCTGCTTTGCCCGGACCTGCATCCGGCTTAGCCCGCTCTGCACCTGGCTCTGCGCCCGGCTCTCTCTCTTGCGGGTGGGGGCGGCCGCCGCCCGGGGGCAGGAAGTGGGCCCATGAGGAGGTGTTGACTTGTCGTTGCCGGCCCTCCTTTGGCGTGGGATGGTCGGCAGGGACAAGTCGATGGAAGGAGGAGGCGGCGGAGCGTCGGTCTCGACGCGCCGCCGCAGACGCGGAGGGCGGCATCTGACCATCACGGGCCAGATGCCGCAACGGTGGGGACCGTAAGGTCCAGCGCGGTGGAGGGTACGGCGCAGCACACCGTCTAGGTGTGCCCAGCGGGGGCGTAGCTGCGCCGTGCCCTGAGGAGATGTCGGGCGGGACCTCTCGCTTCCCGGTGTGGTGAATTCCATGCTGGGGTGTGGGGGGTCCTGGGCGGCGGATGTCCCCCTTTTGCGAGGACGCCAAGTCGCAAAAGGGGGTGGCGGAGAGGGGGTGGAAGGGGGCAGTCGTACGATCGTTTCCTCCCACCTCCTGGTGGTGACTAGCGGGCGACGGGCGTGGGGGCCGCCTTAGCCTGCATTGCACTAGTCACCACCCTTGCGGGCGGGAATGGCCGAGCACTCGCGGTCATTCCCGGGCCCCTCCATTGGAGGGGCGTGAAGGGCCTGCCCTAAAAGGCGGGCGGTCGTCGGCGGAGGACTGGACGTAAAGGCTGTGCCGGATTCCCAGTCCTCCTCCATTCAGACGATGCGGGAGTGCCGCTGGGTTATTTTAGTGGGTATACCGGGCTGGGGGGCCCGGGGAGTCCCACATAGCCCCCCATTCCCCCAATGGGTGGGTATGCGTAATGCATTTTTTCCCAGCGTGATCAAAAAAAAAAAAAAAAAAAAAAAAAAAAAAAAAAAAAAAGGTTAGGTTAGGTTAGGTTAGGTTAGGTTAGGTTAGGTTAGGTTAGGTTAGGTTAGGTTAGGTTAGGTTAGGTTAGGTTAGGTTAGGTTAGGTTAGGTTAGGTTAGGTTAGGTTAGGTTAGGTTAGGTTAGGTTAGGTTAGGTTAGGTTAGGTTAGGTTAGGTTAGGTTAGGTTAGGTTAGGTTAGGTTAGGTTAGGTTAGGTTAGGTTAGGTTAGGTTAGGTTAGGTTAGGTTAGGTTAGGTTAGGTTAGGTTAGGTTAGGTTAGGTTTAGGTTAGGTTAGGTTAGGTTAGGTTAGGTTAGGTTAGGTTAGGTTAGGTTAGGTTAGGTTAGGTTAGGTTAGGTTAGGTTAGGTTAGGTTAGGTTAGGTTAGGTTAGGTTAGGTTAGGTTAGGTTAGGTTAGGTTAGGTTAGGTTAGGTTAGGTTAGGTTAGGTTAGGTTAGGTTAGGTTAGGTTAGGTTAGGTTAGGTTAGGTTAGGTTAGGTTAGGTTAGGTTAGGTTAGGTTAGGTTAGGTTAGGTTAGGTTAGGTTAGGTTAGGTTAGGTTAGGTTAGGTTAGGTTAGGTTAGGTTAGGTTAGGTTAGGTTAGGTTAGGTTAGGTTAGGTTAGGTTAGGTTAGGTTAGGTTAGGTTAGGTTAGGTTAGGTTAGGTTAGGTTAGGTTAGGTTAGGTTAGGTTAGGTTAGGTTAGGTTAGGTTAGGTTAGGTTAGGTTAGGTTAGGTTAGGTTAGGTTAGGTTAGGTTAGGTTAGGTTAGGTTAGGTTAGGTTAGGTTAGGTTAGGTTAGGTTAGGTTAGGTTAGGTTAGGTTAGGTTAGGTTAGGTTAGGTTAGGTTAGGTTAGGTTAGGTTAGGTTAGGTTAGGTTAGGTTAGGTTAGGTTAGGTTAGGTTAGGTTAGGTTAGGTTAGGTTAGGTTAGGTTGGGGGATCCCCCACAGCGCATACGTCCTCGTTCGTTTCCCCCGGGCAACGCCCCAGCTCTGACCACCGTAACGGAGTGGCAGACTGGGTGCGGCTAAAGTGTGCTGTGCGATCGTGACTATCTTATCTCTCTTGCGGAATTTGCGATCGTTGCTTTGATTATTTTAATATGCCGAAACCATTGCGGGATGCCTTCGGGCACTTCAGCAAAAAAGGCCCTTCTCAGGGCCAACCCAAAGGCCCTTCTCAGGGCCAACCCAAGGGCCCTTCTGAGGGCCAGCCCAAAGGCCCTTGTCAGGGCCAACCCCAAGGCCCTTCTCAGGGCCAACCCAAAGGCCCTTCTCAGGGCCACCCGGACGCTTCAGCGTCAGAGGCTAGCCGCGCGCCGTCTGCAGCTAGCTTCTTTGACACGGCGGACTCAGCAAATGAGTCCAATGCGTACGAGTCGGACGCCAGTAGTTCGATGGAGGTCGAAACCCGATCTCGGAAGCGGGCCTTCATGAAGGCAGGCTCCGATGGCTCTTCGGCCTCAGCCTCCGGTTCGGCGAAGGCGCCGAAAAAGGGGGCTAAGGCCAAAAAGCGGACTGCGGACACCCATGATGTGGGCCTTGCGGACGCCCAACGTCAGCTGGACTTGGCTCGGAGGGAGCAACTCCAGCAGGACCTGGAGGAGGAGGTTGCTGCCAGGGAGCAGCGGACGCGCGTCGCCCGGGCCAAGTCCGGATACGGTGCGTCTCGCGTCGTCTACGCCGACCACACTTTGGCCGAGCTCGAGCGGATGGCTCAGGAGGATGAGGAGGGGATTGCGGTGGTCGCCTCCAAGTCCTCTCACCTGAAGGGGACATTTCAAAAGTCCCTGAAGTGTCGGGCCGCGAGCATGCTCGGGATCGTCGGTGAGCTGGTGCAGCGCCAGGCCACCGACGAGACCAGGCAGATGCAGGCGACAATCGATCGCCTGCAGTCCGAAGTCAGCCAGCTGCATCAAAAGCTGGCTGAGGTCACGGCCCGGCCAACCCAGGCTGAGCCTATCCCTGCGGCAGAGGGCCCCGCCCTCCATCACGGCCTCGAGGATATCATCCGCGGGGTCGTGAGGGAGGAAAGGGCCTTCGTGAAAGCCTGCCTCGCAGGGATCGAGGACCGACTCTTGCCAGAGGTGAGCCACCGACCACCGCTTGCGGCGGACAGCAGGCAGGGTGAGGCACGCGAGCAGATCGAGGCATCCGCGGAGGACGCTCTTCTGCCATCCACCACCCCGACCAACCAACAGGGCTGGACGACGGTCGCAAAAGGGAAAGGCAAGGGGAAGGGGAAGGGGAAGGCCACAAAAGCGGCAACGGCCGTCCCTGCCACCCCCGTCCCTGCCGTCCCTGCCACCACCCCTCCCAGCCAGTCGCAATCGACTGGCAAGGGCGGGGCGAAGGGTAAGGGGAAAAGCTCCCCCCCAGCCGGCGCCAAGAAGAGGCTCGTTCCTCCCAAGACCGCAGCCGTCGTGGTGACGCTCACCGCGGAGGCTGCGGAACTGGGAGAGACGTACGCGTCCGTATTGTTGCGGGCGCGTGCCAATGCCGATCCCGCTCAATTGGGGATCGGCAAGGTGTCTTGTCGCCGGACGCAGGCTGGGGCTCGGATTTTTGAGTTCCCAGGGGCGGAGGGTGGCAAAAACGCGGACCTCTTTGCGGCCAAACTAAAAGAGGTCATTGCGGACGTGGCCAAGGTGGCGAGGCCAGTAAAGTCGGCGGCCTTGGAGGTGACCGATCTTGACGATACGGTCACCAAAGAGGAGGTGGTGGCGGCGGTCGCGGCCATAGGGGGCTGCAGCGTCGCAGCGGTGCAAGGCCGGGGCATCAGGCCCGGCCGCGGCGGCATGGGCAGCATCCGTCTGGAGTGCCCAGTCGCCGCTGCCAAAGCCGTCCTCGCCAAGGGACGGCTGGCCGTGGGCTTCAGCTCGGGTGTGGTCCGGGCACTGGAGGCCCAGCCTCTGCGTTGTTATCGGCGGTCGCGTTCTCCCTCCTGTGGAGGGAGTCCGCCCAGATTGGGGCTCCATACAGGGCCATACTCTTGAGGATGCCGGCATAGAGTCGCCGGCATCGCTCTTTGGGCCCCCCCAGATTCGGGAGGAGCCACGATAGGGCATCGGCGGCCTTCAGCAGGCGCGTCGACAGCCCGCTAAAGTGCGGGCCGAAGCGCCACCTGCTGTCCAGCACTAGGCCCAGATACTTCATCTGGGCCTTCACCTCTATCCTGACGCCCTCCACGACTATGTGGGCGTCAGGTGGGTAGCGCTGCCGAGGCCCGTGGAAGAAAACGGCCTCGGTCTTGTGCAGCGCCACCCTCAATCCCAGCCGGCGGATCCTACCTGCCACTAAGGATCCGCCAGCTGAGGCCAGACAGGCCGCCGCCCTAAAGTCCCTCCCCCGGGCAACGAGCAGAGTGTCATCCGCGTAACAGATGACGCTCGTCCCCCGGAGGAGGGTGCCCCGCAGGAGCCAGTCGAAACCGATGTTCCACAGGGGGGGGCCTAGAACCGACCCCTGTGGAACACCGCACTCCGCGCCGTACCTCCTGATCCTGGCCGTCTTGTCTACCAGGAGGACCTCTCGGTCCTCCAGGTAGCTGGCCAGGATCGCCCTCAGATATTGGGGCACTCCGTGGAATCGGAGTGCCTCCAATATGGTCGAGTGGGGGACGGAGTTGAAGGCGTTTGCAATGTCGAACGACACCGCCAACACTCCGTCCCCCGACTCGACCGCCTCCTGCACCTGGCCCTTCAGCAGGGCCAGGGCGTCGACCGTCGAACGCCCATTTCGAAAGCCGAACTGGGCGTCCGACAGGTCAGGTCCCACCCCCCGCAGGTGGCTGTTGAGCCGGTCGGCGACTATCCCCTCGAACATTTTACCGACCTCATCCAAAAGTACGATGGGCCGGTATGCCGAGGGGGAGTCCACCGGGCGTCCCTCTTTACGGAGGAGGCACAGCTGCCCCTCCCGCCACAGTTTCGGGAACCTCCCAGCCGCAAAGCACGCGCTGAAGAGGTCCCGAAACCTGTCCTGCATCTGAGAGGCAGCTATCGCCGCCACCCGTGCAGGGACGCCGTCCGGCCCGGGGGCCGTCTTCTTCGCGCGGAGGCGAAGTATCCCGTCGCGGATCTCGTCCTCCGTCACCGGCAGGATCTCCGCCTCCGGCGGAGCCGCTTCCTGCGGGGGGTCCATTGCTGGTGGGGTGAAGTCGGTCCTGCGCGGAAACAGGGCCCGAACCACCCCATCCAGCAATGCCGGCTCGAGGGTCTCCGACAGGGGGGGACCGTAGGGCCGCAGCTGGCTCCGCGCCAGCTTGTACGGTCTCCCGTACGGATCCCTGTCGAGACCCTCCAACATCTCGGCCCGAGCCGAGTCTTTGGCGGCGCACATTGCCGTCTTGAGGACCGCCTTTGCCTCTAGGTAAGAGGCGTAGAGGCGGTCCTCCCCGGCCTGAGAGCGGCTCGTGCGCCGCCGGCTCCGCGTGTAGGCCCTCCTGGCCTCCACGCAGGCCGCCCGGAGTCCCGCTATCTCCTCCGTCCACCAGTAGACGGCGCGACGGGGAGGCGGCCGGCGAGACCGAGGCATGCTCGAGTTGCACACCTCGGTCAGGGACCCTCGGAGCTGGACCGCCGCGGCGTCAACGTCCGGGGCTGCCTGCACAGGGGGCGAGAGCCAGTCCTGGAGGAACGCCGCCTCCTGGGCTGCCTCTCGATCCAGGCGGGTGAGAGCCCACCGCGGGAAGGGAGATTGGCCCGAGCGGGCCGTTCCCCCCCGCGGGCCCTGGGTGGAGATGTCGAACCGCACGTAGCGGTGGTCCGACATGGTCTCCACCATCTCCACCCGCCAGTTCACGACGCGGGCGGCTAGCACGGGGGTGGCGAACGATACGTCCACCACTGATCCTCCCCGCTGCCGCACACACGTGTGAACATCCCCCCTGTTCAGGAGGGACACACCGCACGAAGCCGCCCAAAATTCGGCGGCGCGTCCCCGGACGTTGCACGAGGCTGCCGGGTTGCCCCAAGCCGCTGACTTGGCGTTCAGGTCGCCCAACACGGCGACCTGGCGTGGCGCCGCCCTCCCGACGACTGCCGTTAGGACTTCGAGAAAATCCTCGAAGTCCCTTAGAGGGCGGTTTGGGGAGAAATAGACCCCGACCAGGGCTATTTCTCCCCACGCGGCGGCCACGTATCCCGGTCCCCTCTCTAAAAGCGAGAGGGGAGGGGAGTCCGTAGCAGGCCGCGACACCAATGCCACCGAGCCGTCCCGATCGCCCAGCCAACGGCCAGGTATCGAGTACGGCTCGGCGACCACCGCCAGGTCCACCAACCACTCGGCCATGGTCTGCATAAGCAGGTCCTGGGCCGCTCGGCAGTGGTTGGTGTTCGCCTGGAGGATGCGATGTTCGACTCTAGACATTATTTAGTCGGACATCGCACCCTCCACCTCGGCCAGGCCAGCGGCTGCCGTAGTCCCAGACTCTGGGACGGCGGCGGTGACAGCGGCAGGCCGGATCGTTGCCTGCTTAGCTTTGCCCCTCTTGGGGGGAGGACTACAATTCCTCCCCTTTGTGACGTGGCCTGCCGGGCGGCCACTGGCGGCACACACCGCACAGTGCGGCGTGGCGGCCTTGCAGGAGGCGGCTTTATGGCCCTCCTTGCCGCAGCGGTAGCAAGTGTCCGTCCTGTCGACGCTGGACGGACACAGAGCCCGGGTGTGTCCGATGCCGAAGCACCGATAACAACGCAGAGGCTGGGCCTCCAGTGCCCGGACCACACCCGAGCTGAAGCCCACGGCCAGCCGTCCCTTGGCGAGGACGGCTTTGGCAGCGGCGACTGGGCACTCCAGACGGATGCTGCCCATGCCGCCGCGGCCGGGCCTGATGCCCCGGCCTTGCACCGCTGCGACGCTGCAGCCCCCTATGGCCGCGACCGCCGCCACCACCTCCTCTTTGGTGACCGTATCGTCAAGATCGGTCACCTCCAAGGCCGCCGACTTTACTGGCCTCGCCACCTTGGCCACGTCCGCAATGACCTCTTTTAGTTTGGCCGCAAAGAGGTCCGCGTTTTTGCCACCCTCCGCCCCTGGGAACTCAAAAATCCGAGCCCCAGCCTGCGTCCGGCGACAAGACACCTTGCCGATCCCCAATTGAGCGGGATCGGCATTGGCACGCGCCCGCAACAATACGGACGCGTACGTCTCTCCCAGTTCCGCAGCCTCCGCGGTGAGCGTCACCACGACGGCTGCGGTCTTGGGAGGAACGAGCCTCTTCTTGGCGCCGGCTGGGGGGGAGCTTTTCCCCTTACCCTTCGCCCCGCCCTTGCCAGTCGATTGCGACTGGCTGGGAGGGGTGGTGGCAGGGACGGCAGGGACGGGGGTGGCAGGGACGGCCGTTGCCGCTTTTGTGGCCTTCCCCTTCCCCTTCCCCTTGCCTTTCCCTTTTGCGACCGTCGTCCAGCCCTGTTGGTTGGTCGGGGTGGTGGATGGCAGAAGAGCGTCCTCCGCGGATGCCTCGATCTGCTCGCGTGCCTCACCCTGCCTGCTGTCCGCCGCAAGCGGTGGTCGGTGGCTCACCTCTGGCAAGAGTCGGTCCTCGATCCCTGCGAGGCAGGCTTTCACGAAGGCCCTTTCCTCCCTCACGACCCCGCGGATGATATCCTCGAGGCCGTGATGGAGGGCGGGGCCCTCTGCCGCAGGGATAGGCTCAGCCTGGGTTGGCCGGGCCGTGACCTCAGCCAGCTTTTGATGCAGCTGGCTGACTTCGGACTGCAGGCGATCGATTGTCGCCTGCATCTGCCTGGTCTCGTCGGTGGCCTGGCGCTGCACCAGCTCACCGACGATCCCGAGCATGCTCGCGGCCCGACACTTCAGGGACTTTTGAAATGTCCCCTTCAGGTGAGAGGACTTGGAGGCGACCACCGCAATCCCCTCCTCATCCTCCTGAGCCATCCGCTCGAGCTCGGCCAAAGTGTGGTCGGCGTAGACGACGCGAGACGCACCGTATCCGGACTTGGCCCGGGCGACGCGCGTCCGCTGCTCCCTGGCAGCAACCTCCTCCTCCAGGTCCTGCTGGAGTTGCTCCCTCCGAGCCAAGTCCAGCTGACGTTGGGCGTCCGCAAGGCCCACATCATGGGTGTCCGCAGTCCGCTTTTTGGCCTTAGCCCCCTTTTTCGGCGCCTTCGCCGAACCGGAGGCTGAGGCCGAAGAGCCATCGGAGCCTGCCTTCATGAAGGCCCGCTTCCGAGATCGGGTTTCGACCTCCATCGAACTACTGGCGTCCGACTCGTACGCATTGGACTCATTTGCTGAGTCCGCCGTGTCAAAGAAGCTAGCTGCAGACGGCGCGCGGCTAGCCTCTGACGCTGAAGCGTCCGGGTGGCCCTGAGAAGGGCCTTTGGGTTGGCCCTGAGAAGGGCCTTGGGGTTGGCCCTGACAAGGGCCTTTGGGCTGGCCCTCAGAAGGGCCCTTGGGTTGGCCCTGAGAAGGGCCTTTGGGTTGGCCCTGAGAAGGGCCTTTTTTGCTGAAGTGCCCGAAGGCATCCCGCAATGGTTTCGGCATATTAAAATAATCAAAGCAACGATCGCAAATTCCGCAAGAGAGATAAGATAGTCACGATCGCACAGCACACTTTAGCCGCACCCAGTCTGCCACTCCGTTACGGTGGTCAGAGCTGGGGCGTTGCCCGGGGGAAACGAACGAGGACGTATGCGCTGTGGGGGATCCCCCAACCTAACCTAACCTAACCTTTTTTTTTTTTTTTTTTTTTGATCACGCTGGGAAAAAATGCATTACGCATACCCACCCATTGGGGGAATGGGGGGCTATGTGGGACTCCCCGGGCCCCCCAGCCCGGTATACCCACTAAAATAACCCAGCGGCACTCCCGCATCGTCTGAATGGAGGAGGACTGGGAATCCGGCAGAGCCTTTACGTCCAGTCCTCCGCCGACGACCGCCCGCCTTTTAGGGCAGGCCCTTCACGCCCCTCGCTCACTGGAGGGGCCCGGAAACGACCGCGAGTGCTCGGCCGTTCCCGCCCGCAAGGGTGGTGACTAGTGCAATGCGAGCTAAGGCGGCCCCCACGCCATCGCCCGCTAGTCACCACCAGGAGGTGGGAGGAAACGATCGTACGACCGCCCCCTCCCACCCCCTCTCCGCCGACCCCCTCCTGCGACATGGCGTCCTCGCAAAAGGGGGCAACCGCCGCACAGGACCCCCCACCCCCCAGCATGGAATTCACCACACCGGGAAGCGAGAGGTCCCGCCCGACAACTCCTCAGGGCACGGCGCAGCTACGCCCCCGCTGGGCACACCTAGACGGTGTGCTGCGCCGTGCCCTCCACCGCGCTGGACCTTACGGTCCCCTCCGTTGCGGCATCTGGCCCGCGAAGGACAGATGCCGCAACCGCCGCCCAGGACCCCCCACCCCCCAGCATGGAATTCACCACACCGGGAAGCGAGAGGTCCCGCCCGACAACTCCTCAGGGCATGGCGCAGCTACGCCCCCGCTGGGCACACCTAGACGGTGTGCCGCCCCTGACCTTTACGGTCCCCCGCGTGTGCGGCGGCGCGTCGAGACCGACGCTCCGCCGCCTCCTCCTTCCATTGACTTGTCCCTGCCGACCATCCCACGCCAAAGGAGGGCCGGCAACGACAAGTCACACCACCTACCTACCTACCCAACCTAATTTAACCAACCTACCCAAACTAGCCTACCCAACCTAGCCCCCCTATATCGCGTCTGGAGTGTCCCCTGCTAATCAGGGGAACACCCAGAGCGACATCCCCCCCTGTCAGGTATTCGCCACCGCCAACAAGAACCCACGAATGGGAAGTTATTGACGGTGCCCGGGGTGCACCAGCCCAGTGGGTTGCTCTTCCCCCCGGACGTATCCGAAAGAGACCAGCAACCAACTAGGCCAACGTGGAGGTTACCTGACCCGCACCCCAACCTAACCTAACCTAACCTAACCTAACCTAACCTAACCTAACCTAACCTAACCTAACCTAACCTAACCTAACCTAACCTAACCTAACCTAACCTAACCTAACCTAACCTAACCTAACCTAACCTAACCTAACCTAACCTAACCTAACCTAACCTAACCTAACCTAACCTAACCTAACCTAACCTAACCTAACCTAACCTAACCTAACCTAACCTAACCTAACCTAACCTAACCTAACCTAACCTAACCTAACCTAACCTAACCTAACCTAACCTAACCTAACCTAACCTAACCTAACCTAACCTAACCTAACCTAACCTAACCTAACCTAACCTAACCTAACCTAACCTAACCTAACCTAACCTAACCTAACCTAACCTAACCTAACCTAACCTAACCTAACCTAACCTAACCTAACCTAACCTAACCTAACCTAACCTAACCTAACCTAACCTAACCTAACCTAACCTAACCTAACCTAACCTAACCTAACCTAACCTAACCTAACCTAACCTAACCTAACCTAACCTAACCTAACCTAACCTAACCTAACCTAACCTAACCTAACCTAACCTAACCTAACCTAACCTAACCTAACCTAACCTAACCTAACCTAACCTAACCTAACCTAACCTAACCTAACCTAACCTAACCTAACCTAACCTAACCTAACCTAACCTAACCTAACCTAACCTAACCTAACCTAACCTAACCTAACCTAACCTAACCTAACCTAACCTAACCTAACCTAACCTAACCTAACCTAACCTAACCTAACCTAACCTAACCTAACCTAACCTAACCTAACCTAACCTAACCTAACCTAACCTAACCTAACCTAACCTAACCTAACCTAACCTAACCTAACCTAACCTAACCTAACCTAACCTAACCTAACCTAACCTAACCTAACCTAACCTAACCTAACCTAACCTAACCTAACCTAACCTAACCTAACCTAACCTAACCTAACCTAACCTAACCTAACCTAACCTTTTTTTTTTTTTTTTTTTTTTTTTGATCTCGCTGGGAAAAAATGCATTACGCATACCCGCCCATTGGGGGAATGGGCGGGCTATGTGGGACTCCCCGGGCAAGCCCGGTATACCCACTAAAATAACCCAGCGGCACTCCCGCATCGTCTGTGTGGAGGAGGGCTGGGAAACCGGCACAGCCTTTACGTCCAGCCCTCCGCCGACGACCGCCCGCCTTTATGGCAGGCCCTTCACGCCCCTCCCTTAGTGGAGGGGCCCGGGAACGACCGCGAGTGCTCGGCCGTTCCCGCCCGAGGGTGGTGACTGTGCAATGCAGACGAGAGGCGCCCCCGCGCCTGTCGTCCGCTAGTCACCACCAGGAGGAGGTGGGAGGAGACGGTCGTACAACCGCCTTCTCCCACCCCTTCTCCGCCTGCGGAGCGGCGCAGCGAGAGGGTCATCCTCCCGCGCCCGCTCCGCCGCCTCCTTTTGCGACATGACATCCTCGCAAAAGGAGGCGACCGCCGCCCAGGCCTCCTCACTCCCCAGCATGGAGTTTACCACGCCGGGGAGTGAGAGGTCCTGCCCGACAACTCCTGTCAGGGCACGGCGCAGCTCAGCCCAGGCTGGGCACACCTCGAGGGTGTGCTGCGCCGTGTCCTCCACCGCGCCGCAGTCGTGGCACGCCGGGGTTTCCTCCCTCCGGATCCGGTGCAGATGCGTTCCGAAACATCCATGTCCGGACAACACCTGCACTAGACGGAACGAGAGGAAACCGTGTCTGCGCTCGAGCCAGCCCCGCAGGACTGGACCGAGCGCATCCAGCGTCCGGCGGCCAAAGGCGGCGGAGGCGAGGTCCTCCGTCCAATGGAGGACGATGGCGTCCCTCGCCTCCCGCCGCACTGCCTGCCGCTCCTCCGCGACGGGGCGCTCGCCTAGCGCCTTTCGCCGAGCCGTCCACTCGTACACTCTGGCGAGCACCCATGCCTCCAACTCCCAGGGAGGGGTGCCCGCCAGAGCGCACGCCGCCGCAAAGCCTACGGACCGGTAGGCCCTCGCCACCCGCTGTGCAATGGCCCTTTGGGGCCTGCGGATGGCGGTCGCGTTCTCCCTCCTTTGTAGGGAGTCCGCCCAGATGGGGGCTCCATACAGGGCCATACTCTTGAGGATGCCGGCATAGAGTCGCCGGCATCGCTCTTTGGGCCCCCCCAGATTCGGGAGGAGCCACGATAGGGCATCGGCGGCCTTCAGCAGGCGCGTCGACAGCCCGCTAAAGTGCGGGCCGAAGCGCCACCTGCTGTCCAGCACTAGGCCCAGATACTTCATCTGGGCCTTCACCTCTATCCTGACGCCCTCCACGACTATGTGGGCGTCAGGTGGGTAGCGCTGCCGAGGCCCGTGGAAGAAAACGGCCTCGGTCTTGTGCAGCGCCACCCTCAATCCCAGCCGGCGGATCCTACCTGCCACTAAGGATCCGCCAGCTGAGGCCAGACAGGCCGCCGCCCTAAAGTCCCTCCCCCGGGCAACGAGCAGAGTGTCATCCGCGTAACAGATGACGCTCGTCCCCCGGAGGAGGGTGCCCCGCAGGAGCCAGTCGAAACCGATGTTCCACAGGGGGGGGCCTAGAACCGACCCCTGTGGAACACCGCACTCCGCGCCGTACCTCCTGATCCTGGCCGTCTTGTCTACCAGGAGGACCTCTCGGTCCTCCAGGTAGCTGGCCAGGATCGCCCTCAGATATTGGGGCACTCCGTGGAATCGGAGTGCCTCCAATATGGTCGAGTGGGGGACGGAGTTGAAGGCGTTTGCAATGTCGAACGACACCGCCAACACTCCGTCCCCCGACTCGACCGCCTCCTGCACCTGGCCCTTCAGCAGGGCCAGGGCGTCGACCGTCGAACGCCCATTTCGAAAGCCGAACTGGGCGTCCGACAGGTCAGGTCCCACCCCCCGCAGGTGGCTGTTGAGCCGGTCGGCGACTATCCCCTCGAACATTTTACCGACCTCATCCAAAAGTACGATGGGCCGGTATGCCGAGGGGGAGTCCACCGGGCGTCCCTCTTTACGGAGGAGGCACAGCTGCCCCTCCCGCCACAGTTTCGGGAACCTCCCAGCCGCAAAGCACGCGCTGAAGAGGTCCCGAAACCTGTCCTGCATCTGAGAGGCAGCTATCGCCGCCACCCGTGCAGGGACGCCGTCCGGCCCGGGGGCCGTCTTCTTCGCGCGGAGGCGAAGTATCCCGTCGCGGATCTCGTCCTCCGTCACCGGCGGGATCTCCGCCTCCGGCGGAGCCGCTTCCTGCGGGGGGTCCATTGCTGGTGGGGTGAAGTCGGTCCTGCGCGGAAACAGGGCCCGAACCACCCCATCCAGCAATGCCGGCTCGAGGGTCTCCGACAGGGGGGGACCGTAGGGCCGCAGCTGGCTCCGCGCCAGCTTGTACGGTCTCCCGTACGGATCCCTGTCGAGACCCTCCAACATCTCAGCCCGAGCCGAGTCTTTGGCGGCGCACATTGCCGTCTTGAGGACCGCCTTTGCCTCTAGGTAAGAGGCGTAGAGGCGGTCCTCCCCGGCCTGAGAGCGGCTCGTGCGCCGCCGGCTCCGCGTGTAGGCCCTCCTGGCCTCCACGCAGGCCGCCCGGAGTCCCGCTATCTCCTCCGTCCACCAGTAGACGGCGCGACGGGGAGGCGGCCGGCGAGACCGAGGCATGCTCGAGTTGCACACCTCGGTCAGGGACCCTCGGAGCTGGACCGCCGCGGCGTCAACGTCCGGGGCCGCCTGCACAGGGGGCGAGAGCCAGTCCTGGAGGAACGCCGCCTCCTGGGCTGCCTCTCGGTCCAGGCAGGTGAGAGCCCACCGCGGGAAGGGAGATTGGCCCGAGCGGGCCGTTCCCCCCCGCGGGCCCTGGGTGGAGATGTCGAACCGCACGTAGCGGTGGTCCGACATGGTCTCCACCATCTCCACCCGCCAGTTCACGACGCGGGCGGCTAGCACGGGGGTGGCGAACGATACGTCCACCACTGATCCTCCCCGCTGCCGCACACACGTGTGAACATCCCCCCTGTTCAGGAGGGACACACCGCACGAAGCCGCCCAAAATTCGGCGGCGCGTCCCCGGACGTTGCACGAGGCTGCCGGGTTGCCCCAAGCCGCTGACTTGGCGTTCAGGTCGCCCAACACGGCGACCTGGCGTGGCGCCGCCCTCCCGACGACTGCCGTTAGGACTTCGAGAAAATCCTCGAAGTCCCTTAGAGGGCGGTTTGGGGAGAAATAGACCCCGACCAGGGCTATTTCTCCCCACGCGGCGGCCACGTATCCCGGTCCCCTCTCTAAAAGCGAGAGGGGAGGGGAGTCCGTGGCAGGCCGCGACACCAATGCCACCGAGCCGTCCCGATCGCCCAGCCAACGGCCAGGTATCGAGTACGGCTCGGCGACCACCGCCAGGTCCACCAACCACTCGGCCATGGTCTGCATAAGCAGGTCCTGGGCCGCTCGGCAGTGGTTGGTGTTCGCCTGGAGGATGCGATGTTCGAATCTGGACATTATTTAGTCGGACATCGCACCCCCCACCTCAGCCAGGCCAGCGGCTGCCGTAGTCCCAGACTCTGGGACGGCGGCGGTGACAGCGGCAGGCCGGATCGTTGCCTGCTTAGCTTTGCCCCTCTTGGGGGGAGGACTACAATTCCTCCCCTTTGTGACGTGGCCTGCCGGGCGGCCACTGGCGGCACACACCGCACAGTGCGGCGTGGCGGCCTTGCAGGAGGCGGCTTTATGGCCCTCCTTGCCGCAGCGGTAGCAAGTGTCCGTCCTGTCGACGCTGGACGGACACAGAGCCCGGGTGTGTCCGATGCCGAAGCACCGATAACAACGCAGAGGCTGGGCCTCCAGTGCCCGGACCACACCCGAGCTGAAGCCCACGGCCAGCCGTCCCTTGGCGAGGACGGCTTTGGCAGCGGCGACTGGGCACTCCAGACGGATGCTGCCCATGCCGCCGCGGCCGGGTCTGATGCCCCGGCCTTGCACCGCTGCGACGCTGCAGCCCCCTATGGCCGCGACCGCCGCCACCACCTCCTCTTTGGTGACCGTATCGTCAAGATCGGTCACCTCCAAGGCCGCCGACTTTACTGGCCTCGCCACCTTGGCCACGTCCGCAATGACCTCTTTTAGTTTGGCCGCAAAGAGGTCCGCGTTTTTGCCACCCTCCGCCCCTGGGAACTCAAAAATCCGAGCCCCAGCCTGCGTCCGGCGACAAGACACCTTGCCGATCCCCAATTGAGCGGGATCGGCATTGGCACGCGCCCGCAACAATACGGACGCGTACGTCTCTCCCAGTTCCGCAGCCTCCGCGGTGAGCGTCACCACGACGGCTGCGGTCTTGGGAGGAACGAGCCTCTTCTTGGCGCCGGCTTGGGGGGAGCTTTTCCCCTTACCCTTCGCCCCGCCCTTGCCAGTCGATTGCGACTGGCTGGGAGGGGCGGTGGCGGCGGTGGCAGGGACGGCAGGGACGGGGGTGGCAGGGACGGCCGTTGCCGCTTTTGTGGCCTTCCCCTTCCCCTTCCCCTTGCCTTTCCCTTTTGCGACCGTCGTCCAGCCCTGTTGGTTGGTCGGGGTGGTGGATGGCAGAAGAGCGTCCTCTGCGGATGCCTCTCTCTGCTCGCGCGCCTCACCCTGCCTGCTGTCCGCCGCAAGCGGTGGTCGGTGGCTCACCTCTGGCAAGAGTCTGTCCTCGATCCCTGCGAGGCAGGCTCTCACGAAGGCCCTTTCCTCCCTCACGACCCCGCGGATGATATCCTCGAGGCCGTGATGGAGGGCGGGGCCCTCTGCCGCAGGGATAGGCTCAGCCTGGGTTGGCCGGGCCGTGACCTCAGCCAGCTTTTGATGCAGCTGGCTGACCTCGGACTGCAGGCGATCAATTGTCGCCTGCATCTGCCGCGTCTCGTCGGTGGCCTGGCGCTGCACCAGCTCACCGACGATCCCGAGCATGCTCGCGGCCCGACACTTCAGGGACTTTTGAAAAGTGCCCTTGAGGTGGGAGGACTTGGAGGCGACCACCGCGATCCCCTCCTCATCCTCCTGAGCCATCCTCTCGAGCTCGGCCAAAGAGTGGTCGGCGTAGACGACGCGAGACGCACCGTATCCGGACTTGGCCCGGGCGACGCGCGTCCGCTGCTCCCTGGCAGCAACCTCCTCCTCCAGGTCCTGCTGGAGTTGCTCCCGCCGAGCCAAGTCCAGCTGACGTTGGGCGTCCGCAAGGCCCACGTCGTGGGTGACCGCCGCCGACTTTTTGGCCTTAGCCCGCTTTTTCGGCTCCTTCGCCGAACCGGAGGCTGAGGCCGAAGAGCCATCGGAGCCTGCCTTCAAGAAGGCCCGCTTGCGAGATCGGGTTTCGACCTCCATCGAACCGCTGGCGTCCGACTCGCACGCACTGGACTCATTCTCTGAGCCCGCCGTGTCAAAGAAGCTAGCCGCAGACGGCGCGCGGCTAGCCTCTGACGCTGAAGCGTCGGGGTGGCCCTGAGAAGGGCCTTTGGGTTGGCCCTGAGAAGGGCCTTGGGGTTGGCCCTGACAAGGGCCTTTGGGCTGGCCCTCAGAAGGGCCCTTGGGTTGGCCCTGAGAAGGGCCTTTGGGTTGGCCCTGAGAAGGGCCTTTTTTGCTGAAGTGCCCGAAGGCATCCCGCAATGGTTTCGGCATATTAAAATAATCAAAGCAACGATCGCAAATTCCGCAAGAGAGATAAGATAGTCACGATCGCACAGCACACTTTAGCCGCACCCAGTCTGCCACTCCGTTACGGTGGTCAGAGCTGGGGCGTTGCCCGGGGGAAACGAACGAGGACGTATGCGCTGTGGGGGATCCCCCAACCTAACCTAACCTAACCTAACCTAACCTAACCTAACCTAACCTAACCTAACCTAACCTAACCTAACCTAACCTAACCTAACCTAACCTAACCTAACCTAACCTAACCTAACCTAACCTAACCTAACCTAACCTAACCTAACCTAACCTAACCTAACCTAACCTAACCTAACCTAACCTAACCTAACCTAACCTAACCTAACCTAACCTAACCTAACCTAACCTAACCTAACCTAACCTAACCTAACCTAACCTAACCTAACCTAACCTAACCTAACCTAACCTAACCTAACCTAACCTAACCTAACCTAACCTAACCTAACCTAACCTAACCTAACCTAACCTAACCTAACCTAACCTAACCTAACCTAACCTAACCTAACCTAACCTAACCTAACCTAACCTAACCTAACCTAACCTAACCTAACCTAACCTAACCTAACCTAACCTAACCTAACCTAACCTAACCTAACCTAACCTAACCTAACCTAACCTAACCTAACCTAACCTAACCTAACCTAACCTAACCTAACCTAACCTAACCTAACCTAACCTAACCTAACCTAACCTAACCTAACCTAACCTAACCTAACCTAACCTAACCTAACCTAACCTAACCTAACCTAACCTAACCTAACCTAACCTAACCTAACCTAACCTAACCTAACCTAACCTAACCTAACCTAACCTAACCTAACCGTTGAGGGTTGAAGGTTGAGGACGTCAAGAACAGGGACCCTCTGGTCATCCTGAAAAGCGTCTTCACCTACAACTCAGATGAGGATATCTTGTTGGGTCTCCGAAACCAAAATAAGGAAGTATTCGGGGATCTAACAAAGGAGGAAAAACGACTCGAGATAGCCTTTAAGAAGATGACCAGAAACCCCCACACAAACCATGTAGTCCTTAGAGTCTCCCCGAAAATATGGGGCAGACTACAGGAAAGGCAGTACGCGCATATAGGGTTGCAGAAGATCACAGTGGCTGACCAGACACCACTGATCCAGTGTTCCCTGTGCCTGGGTTTCGGGCATGGGCGACGGCTTTGTCAGGAGCAGGTGGAGAAGTGCAGCCACTGTGGGGGCCCTCATATGAGAGCGCAGTGCGCAGACTGGATGGCCGGAACAGCTCCATCGTGTCTCAACTGTGTGCGAGCTAAACACGAAAACGCGGAACACAACGCGTTTAGTGAAGCATGCCCGGTTAGAAAGAGGTGTGAGGACGTGGCCAGATCCAGAGTAGCGTACTGCTAAGGTGGACACTGGCAAACAACGTATTACAAAATGGGACATATTACTGTGGGCACTAAACGGGGATGTTATAATAAAATTGGAGATTGTGTATAAGGCTAGGGCCCGGGTTCCTGGAATGGGGGGGCTGACGGTACGAGGGAGACTGGTCTGTATCCAACGAGGAGTTGTCCTTACCGGTCAAATGGTCTCGCATTTAACGTGTCTGGCAAACTACGTCTGCCAAACGAAACATCGGGCTAGTTGTGAGGAAGCGGACAAAACTCAGAAGCGCGATAGGGTGGGCTGCGGCCTGTACGGTGGCTCAATGGCAACGTTGCAGACACTGGCAGGTCGTGGCTCTCTCCGTCCCCCGGTAGTACGCGTATGGGCGAAAATGGCTCGAGCACTGACTCATGAAAGAGCTGCGACTCTTTACTGGGTCAAGGCTCGTGCGGGCTTGCCGGAGGGAGAGCGCGCGAACAGGATGGCCAGGGGGGCGACGTTGTCGTCGCCGGGGGGATCGGGCTATGGCTGGTGCACGGTTCCACTCATCGGTCGTCTATTCCATTTGGGTACGATTGATGGGTGGAGTCGGGGACGCATGCCGGGCGTGATTGCCTCGGTGGGGGGAACGCCGCCTCTAAATGCCGTGGCCTCCTATCGTATAGCAAAACGGGCGAGGCTGACAGGAGTGATCAGGCAGGTTTTAACGGAGCGAAGTAAAAGAAATTTCAAAGCCAACTGTGAGAAAGTAGTACAAAAAGTAAATATAAAAATAAGCTAATAATAAACTATGTTTCGTATTATATTGTATATATAAGTATCGTAAACATAGGCAGCATTGTATAAAATAGTAATATAGTATAAGCAGTAGACTAAGAAAAACGGAAAAATGTAATAAATAGATTAATAAATAAGTATGTAATAAATTGTGTAGAGTAAGCATGTAAAATAACTAAGTATAAGAAAGTAAAGTTGATATAAATAATAAGCAAAATGTAACTAAATTAAGGAAAATGTAAAATAAAATTTGAATAAAATATCCCCTGTTTAGTAATAAAGTAAAACACACAAGTAGATAGAAGAATAGGTAGTAGGTCAACATGTGGGAGTCCCACCCACGGAATAAACGATGAAGGATGTAAGAAAGATTAGGTATGAGGAATAAAAGTGCGAGAGGAATAGATGCGAGAACTTGTATGAAAGAGAATAGATATAAAATAGGCGCCGATTATGTTGGCGGAACTAGTTCAGAAAAAAAAAAAAAAAAAAAAAAAAAAAAAAAAAAAAAAAAAAAAAAAAAAAAAACCTAACCTAACCTAACCTAACCTAACCTAACCTAACCTAACCTAACCTAACCTAACCTAACCTAACCTAACCTAACCTAACCTAACCTAACCTAACCTAACCTAACCTAACCTAACCTAACCTAACCTAACCTAACCTAACCTAACCTAACCTAACCTAACCTAACCTAACCTAACCTAACCTAACCTAACCTAACCTAACCTAACCTAACCTAACCTAACCTAACCTAACCTAACCTAACCTAACCTAACCTAACCTAACCTAACCTAACCTAACCTAACCTAACCTAACCTAACCTAACCTAACCTAACCTAACCTAACCTAACCTAACCTAACCTAACCTAACCTAACCTAACCTAACCTAACCTAACCTAACCTAACCTAACCTAACCTAACCTAACCTAACCTAACCTAACCTAACCTAACCTAACCTAACCTAACCTAACCTAACCTAACCTAACCTAACCTAACCTAACCTAACCTAACCTAACCTAACCTAACCTAACCTAACCTAACCTAACCTAACCTAACCTAACCTAACCTAACCTAACCTAACCTAACCTAACCTAACCTAACCTAACCTAACCTAACCTAACCTAACCTAACCTAACCTAACCTAACCTAACCTAACCTAACCTAACCTAACCTAACCTAACCTAACCTAACCTAACCTAACCTAACCTAACCTAACCTAACCTAACCTAACCTAACCTAACCTAACCTAACCTAACCTAACCTAACCTAACCTAACCTAACCTAACCTAACCTAACCTAACCTAACCTAACCTAACCTAACCTAACCTAACCTAACCCAGTCCCCCCGCAGCCCTCGTGGTGTTCGGATCGTTTTCGTAGTCGCTCCGCACTTAAAAAATCTTTTAACCGGTATTTTTTGGTGATATAGAGCAGTGCCATACACCAAACGACGCGTATCAGTGCCGCGCAAGTGACAGTTAATTTTTCACGTGCCGGAAAACTCCAGAAAAAGTGCTGTGAGTGAAAAACCACAAAAAGCAGGGACTTTGGAACTTTCGGAGCCCTGTAACTTCGTAGAACGAGCGGCGAGGCCTGACTTTTATTTTGCAAAGTCACGAGGCCCAACGAGACGCAGCGAACGACACCTCACAGGCAATTTTCCGACCACGTGTTGCCAAGTTATCAGAGGAAAACTGGGTACATAACCTCAAAATTTGACCGCGTGGTACTCAAACCGCTGACCACAAGGCGCCAATTTTTTGGCTGCTGAGAAGAGGCGCAGAGACGAGCAGAACGACGCTTCAACCAGATTTTTATCCTCACTTGAAGCGGAATAATTAAATAAAGAAGACCCAAACTTTGGACTCAATTTCCGAAGAATCTTCAGTGAGTACCCCCTATTTTTCAAGCGGATCCTGCTGCGCGCTCATCAGAGGAGCAGACCTGGCGGAAGACCATATTTTTTAAGTTTATTTTTTGGCTTGTAACTCATAATTTGTAAATTTTTCAGTTTTTTACAAAATTTTACACTTAGAATCATCAAAATTTAATATCTTATTTTCTCATCGTAAAGAGTATTATTTATCATAAATTTAGGCATTTTTTTCATAATTTTAGGTCTTTTAGTTATAAAGTTATTGAATTTTTTGTGTTTTTTCCAATTTAAATGAAAACAAATAGTATTAAAATTATTTTGACGCCAGGATCAGCATTTTATAACATATTTCAGCTTGTTTAAGCCCAAATTTGCCCCCAATAGCTCCAGGAACGAGAGAATTTTTTCGGCCATTTTGGTTTTTCTGGTTGCCGTGTAAATCCCTTAATATCTCCGGAGCCATTGGGCGCAGAAGACCCGGATTTTCACCATTGTCAGCGGCATACAAGCGGGAAAAAATTGTGTATGTTTTCAGGAGTTTTCAGGACCTGAAATTTTTCAGCCCTGAAACCATTTTTGGCGGATAGGGGAGGTGGAGCCAGGTACAGCACTCCAAACCGCGCTTCCCTGTGGCAAACGGTTGCGGAGTTATAGCCACCCAAAGTCGGCTTTTGACAGTTACCCCCACTTTTTGGGAAACTTTGGCCTGGCGTAGCTCCGGATCCGGAGGTTGCACGGACTTGCCGTTTTCACAGTGGTGCCTGGGGAGACAACCTCTGTCCGATCCACTCGGTTTCAGGCGTTTTGGAGCTGAAGAATTTCAGGAGCCTGAAAACCAGTTTGCGCGTCGGAGCGGGACGAGCCAAGCCGAACAAACCCAAGCTCGGGGTCTCTGCGATCGCTGGGACGGAAGTTATACCGGGTTGAAAATTGACTTTGACAGTTCTAGGACTGTCAAACCAATTCTCAGACTCGGATAGCTCCCGGGTCGGGGGTCGTAGAGGGCTCGGGTTTTCTTTGGGGGCATCGGCTGGCGTCTCCCTACCCGACTGGCATATTTTCAGCGGCTTTCAGGACCAAAGTTTTTTCAGGCCTGAAACCTGCCCCACGGGGTAGATCTCCTCGAGCCGGTTCAGGAAAGCCTAAGCACGGTGGTATTCGGCCGGACGGTCCCGGAGAAAACCACCGGTAACCAGATTCCAGACGCTGACCTTGATCAGCAACCGGAATTTTAAACCGGGTTATCTCCGGAACCCTTTAGGATAGGGTGGCCGTGTTTGGGTTCATTAGATTGGGCTCGGCGGGCTCTGTCCAGTGATCGCAACAAGGAGACTCTACGTAGAGCCGCTCTAGAAAAAATTTTTTGACATCGGTTTTTACGACCGGTTGTGACTGTAAGGCCTACGTAGAGCCCCTGAAGACTGTCTGAAGTCTCCAGACCACGATTTAAGTCTTTTAAAGACGGTTTTTACATTTATTTTTACTTTAAGTTTTTCTAGTTTTAAGACTCTTAGCGGTTTTGTTTCTTTTGAACAACAGCTATTAACTTTATTAAAATTTATTTTATTTATCGTCCCTATTGACGCTTTTATATCTATTGACACATACCTCTCAACATGTTCGGATTCAGAACGCCGTCAAACGCGAAGGACGGTGAAAAATCACCATCAAGACCTGGGGCAGTTGCACCCCCTAACGTTAGACGCAGTATAGGAGAGTGGGAAGCCACAAACTCCAGCCCCTCCAATGACACATATACAATGGAAATGACGTCGCAGGCTGGCCCTGCGAAAACCAAAACCAAACCCGCCTTGACGCAGGAGAGCAAAGAGACGATTGCGACAGCAGAGAGGAAGTCTGTCGAAAGACGCTCCCCGCCAAAGCCCAAATACGTGGACCGGACCACGGAGGCTAAAGCCTGCCTGACGAGGACTAAGCTACATTTAAGTAGCTCCAGAAATCTGAAGACGGAAATAAAGACGGCAATTACAGAAGCTACTGAACGACTCTTCAAGCTGGTTAAGGAGGCTGAGGCAGAGACAAAATTGGCAAAGCAAAAACTGTCCAAGGAGGGGCCAGTAGAGACAGACCCAAAACCACCAACCCCAGGACCGATTCCCTATAAAGAAATAGACACTAGTCGCCTACAACAGTCTATAGAGCAACATGCTAAGCTCCTTGCGGAGAGCAACGAAAGAATGGAGGAGCTCAAGCAAAGAATGGACCGCCAGACAGAGTTCTTGGAGAGGGCCAGTTACGCAAGTGTGGCAGCAACCGGAGTTGTAAAGTCACTGCCAGTGCGCAGTACCTTGCACTCGGTTGTGGTGGCCTCGAAAGATGAGACTGAAACGGGCGAGGAAGTCCTCGAAAGAATCAGAAAAGTGGTGGATCCCAAGGAGGGATGGATAAAGGTCGAAAAAGTTAGGAAAGCCAAGGACCGTAAGATCATAATGGGTTTTGAGTCAAAAGAAGATAGGAACAAAATGAAGACTCGACTCCAAAAGGAGGGAGTGGACCTCACCGTCGAGGAAGTCAAGAACAAGGACCCGCTTCTGGTTCTCAGGAACGTCTTGGTAGTTAACACCGACCAAGACATAATTAAGGCCCTGAGAAACCAGAACAAGGGTGTCTTTGACGGCCTCAACGATGAGGAAAATAGAGTCGAGGTCAAATTTAGAAGGAGGACGCGCAACCCACTCACCGGGCACGTCATCATCTGCGTCTCGCCTACCATCTGGCGACGGGCGCTGGAATGCGGGCCGCTGCACATAGATTATCAGCGAATTAAAGTCGAAGATCAATCCCCGCTGGTGCAGTGCACCCGCTGCCTAGGCTTCGGGCACGGCAAGCGGTTCTGCAAGGAGCCTGCGGATCTCTGCAGCCACTGTGGAGAGCCGCATATGAGATCCGAGTGCCCAGATTGGCTCTCGGGCTCACCACCCGCATGTCATAACTGTGCCAGATCCAAACTCGAGCGGGGCACGCATAATGCGTTTAGCCACGACTGCCCGGTGCGCATGAGATGGGATGAAGTGGCCCGGTCGACTGTGGCTTATTGCTAAGGGCACCCCAGGAGCAAACATCCCCTATGGAGTACTGCAGGCCAACCTCCAGCGAAAAAAGCTTGCCACCAACGAGCTTCTTATTGAGGCTACGAAGCGTGGAGTAGCAGTGGCGCTTCTGCAGGAACCATACGTGGCTGGGGCTGGAGTCATGAAGAGTCACAGGGGCGTTAAGATCTTCCAGAACACTGGCATAGGAGGTGGGACTGTAAAAGCAGCAATAGCTGTCTTTAACAGCGACCTTGTCATCAAACAGTACCCGAAACTCACCACCAACAACATCTCGGTGGTGGGAATCCTGACCAGTGCCTGGGAGATCACGTTTGTCTCTTTCTACTGTGAGCCAGACCAGCCTATCGAGCCCTACTTAGAGCATTTAAGGCGAATAGGGCTCGTCGTCGGTACCGGGAAGCTGATCGTTGGAGGGGACGCCAATGCAAAATCCATATGGTGGGGCAGCCCGAAGAATGACCACAGAGGAGAGGATATGGTGGGAACTCTCGGCGAGCTTGGCCTAAATATACTCAACCGAGGGGAAATTCCGACCTTCGACACCATCCGAGGAGGGAAGCGGTACAGCAGTTTCGTGGATATTACTGCCTGCTCCAATAACATCCTGGACATGGTGGACGACTGGAGGATCGACGAGGGCCTCACGAGCTCGGACCACAACGGCATTGCGTTTAATATTCTCTTGGAAAAATCCAAGGGAATCAAAATTGAAAGAACGACACGTAAATTTAACACAAAGAAAGCCAATTGGTCCGAATTCCATACGAAATTCGGACAATTGAAAATAGAAAATAATTTAACAATTGCTGAAATTAATAAAACTAAAAATAAATATGAAATAGACATAGCCACCAACAACCTCAACAAAACTATAAATGAAGCCTGTAAGCTATCAATACCAAGCAAAAAAGTCAGAGAAGAACTCACCTTGCCGTGGTGGTCCGAGAGACTCGCTGGGATGAAGAGGTTGGTCGCTACCATGAGGCGCAGGATCCGCTGTGCCGCCCCAGTCCGGAGGCAGAAGGTCGTCGAACAGTACCTGAAACAGAAAGAAGAGTATGAGTTGGAAGTGGCCAAAGCTCAGACCGAGAGTTGGAAGGAGTTCTGCGGGAAGCAGGATAGGGAGGGGGTCTGGGAAGGTATATATAGGGTTATAGGAAGGACACAGCGCAGGGAAGAGGACTTGCCATTGGAATGGAACGGTGACGTGCTAGACGCGAAGGGCTCTGTAAAGCTCCTAGCTGAAACTTTTTACCCAGATGACTCCCCGGATAATGACAACGTCCATCACCGTTCCATACGATCGAAAGCCGAACATGTGAACCGTGGGGAACAACATGATGGCTGCGACCCACCGTTTACAATGGCTGAGCTGAAGAAGTCGGTAGAGTCCTTGAACCCAAAGAAGGCGCCGGGCTCCGACGGCTTTACGGCCGACATTTGCCGCGAGATCGTGGGTAATGACCCGGGTTTGTTCCTGGGGTTACTCAATAAGTGTTTGGAGCTCCAGTGTTTCCCCACGTCCTGGAAGGAGGCCACGGTAGTCATATTGAGGAAGCCAGGCAAAGACAACTACCATACTCCCAAGTCGTATAGGCCGATTGGGCTATTGCCTATACTGGGAAAGATATTTGAAAAGATGCTAGTGGCCCGCCTAAAGTTCCATCTCCTACCGAGGATGAGTACCCGCCAGTACGGATTTATGCCCCAAAGGAGCACCGAAGACTCCCTCTATGCTCTTATGCAGCACGTCCATCAAAAGCTTGCACAAAAAAGGATAATTACGCTTGTATCTTTAGACATAGAGGGAGCCTTCGATAACGCCTGGTGGCCAGCAGTTCGTGTCCGTCTGGCGGAGGAAAAATGTCCTGTAAATCTTAGGCGGGTCATCGACGACTACCTCAGCGACCGAAAAGTCTCCATTAGGTACGGTGGGGAAACATACACCAAGGACACCAGCAAGGGCTGCGTCCAGGGTTCCATCGGGGGCCCTATTTTTTGGAACTTGCTCCTAGACCCCCTACTTAAAGCGCTGCAGAGTAGCGGGATATACGTCCAGGCATTCGCGGATGATGTCCTCCTTGCTTTTGACGGGGAGACTGCGTTGGAGGTGGAGGTATCCGCCAACGCTGCTCTCGCTCGTGTTCTGGCGTGGGGTGCCGAAAATAAGCTCACATTTGCACCACATAAGACCACTGGAATGGTGATTACAAGAAAACTGAAGTTCGACACACCACGCCTGAGCATGGGGGGGACAGACATCGCCTTAGCGAGGGAGATGAAGATCCTTGGTGTTACCATAGATAGCGGGTTGACATTCAACACTCATGTCTCAGTCGTGTGCAGGAGGGCAATTGGAATCTATAAACGTCTGTGCAGAGCCGCAAGGGTCAGCTGGGGGCTAAACCCCGAGATTATCAGAACAATCTATGTGGCGACAATGGAGCCCATAATTCTGTATGCCGCTAGTGTCTGGGCCCCAGCTGTCGAAAAACTGGGTATTCAAAAGCAGCTTCGGAATGTTCAGCGCGGGATTGCCCAGAAAATGTGCAGGGCGTACCGCACGGTCTCCCTGAACTCTGCCCTGGTGCTGGCTGGGATACTCCCACTCGATCTTCGCGTCCGCGAAGCAGCTGCACTTTATGGAGCTAGGAGGGGAGTACCCCAGCCAGTACTGGGGGGCAGGGAGGTGGAGCGGATGGCACCCGCGCTGGACGCCCCACACCCCGCGGAGCAAGTGAGTCTGGAGTTCGGAAGCCTGGTAGACGAGGATCAGTATAACAGCCACAGCAACTATGCTGTGCGTATATTCACGGACGGCAGCAAAATTGAGGGCAAAGTCGGGGCGGCGCTGTCCTTGTGGAGGGGCGCCGTCGAGGCGAAAGCCCTCAAGTTTGCTTTGCCGTCCTATTGCACCGTCTACCAGGCTGAACTTCTGGCCCTACAAAGAGCTGCCGGAGAGGTGCTCAAGCACAGTGAAACTACGTTCGGCATCTTCAGCGACTCCATGGCGGCCCTTCAGTCTGTGACCAACTCAAGTTCCCCCCACCCCTTGGCTGTGGAAACCAGAGACGCCTTACGCCGCTGTAAACTCCAGAACAAGTGCGTCTCGCTGTTCTGGATAAAGGCCCACGCAGGGTTGGAGGGAAACGAGAGAGCCGACCAGCTTGCGAAGGAGGCCGCCCTGAAGTCGAAGAAGAGGCCGGACTATGATCAGTGTCCCGTTTCATTCGTCAAGCGAGTAATCCGCTCGGAGACGCTTGGCGAGTGGAACGGGAGATATAGATCGGGTGACACAGCTTCGGGCACCAAAATCTTCTTCCCGGACGCTGTGGCGGCGTACAGAGTCGTACGTAAGATAACCCACGACAATATGACTACGCAGATTCTGACGGGGCATGGTGGGTTCTCCGCATACTTGAAACGCTTCAAGTGTAAGGAGAACCCATCGTGCGCCTGCGAACCTGGCGTCGAGGAGACGGTTCTGCACATCCTTTTCAATTGCCCAATGACTGAAAGGTTGCGATATGAGACTGAACAGCAACTGGGTGTGGAACTGAATGCTCAACAGGCACCGCATCTAATGACGGGAAAGAAAAGGGAAATGTTTTTAAGTTACTGTAGTCAAATAGCATCCATAGTAGTCAAAAGAAACAAAACCGAATGAGAAAATATGCTGTCAAAATATACTGCGTTATATTAAAGAACAGCATAAATTAATTAGTTGTATAATAGTGTAAGTGTAATATAATAAGATGTGTAACAATTAAAATCAATGTTAAATAAAAACTGCTCCCGTCCCTAAAGGACATTGGGAATTTTTTAGCGAAATAAGTTAAAAATAAGTATATACATAAGAAATGCTCCCCCTACTCTGTAGGACCTGTATAAATAGTTATAGAAAAAATAAGTCTAAAAATGTAAAAAAGTAAATTAATATAAAACGCAGAATGTTAATTCCTGTGGGAATGAAACGCTCCTATGAACAAAAATATAAGACACAATAAGAATAGTATAGTTAAGATGTAACAGCTAAACTTTAAATAACTATTAGTAAAGTAAGGAACAATAATAGCATAAAACTAGATGTAAGAATCTGTAAAATCATGTAAGAATAAAACTAAAACCCTAGCTATGTAAAATAATTTCAAATTAGACATAAGAACCTGTAAAATAGAATAAGTTGCATTAAGTATATTTTGTACAAGAAACGTTAAAATAAAAGTTTTGTCCCTGGTCTTTTAATAAAATAAAGATGGATAGATAGATAGCTATAGATGATAGTTGGGAATCCCACCCATAAGATACATAAGATGATGGATGAAAGAAAGATTCAGTATGAGGAATGAAAGTGCGAGAGGAATAAATGCGAGAACTGGTATGAACGTATTAGATCAGAATAGACTCCGACCATGTTGGGGGTAGAAGAAAAAAAAAAAAAAAAAAAAAAAAAAAAAAAAAAAAAAAAACCTAACCTAACCTAACCTAACCTTTTTTTTTTTTTTTTTTTTTTTGATCTCGCTGGGAAAAAATGCATTACGCATACCCGCCCATTGGGGGAATGGGCGGGCTATGTGGGACTCCCCGGGCAAGCCCGGTATACCCACTAAAATAACCCAGCGGCACTCCCGCATCGTCTGTGTGGAGGAGGGCTGGGAAACCGGCACAGCCTTTACGTCCAGCCCTCCGCCGACGACCGCCCGCCTTTATGGCAGGCCCTTCACGCCCCTCCCTTAGTGGAGGGGCCCGGGAACGACCGCGAGTGCTCGGCCGTTCCCGCCCGAGGGTGGTGACTGTGCAATGCAGACGAGAGGCGCCCCCGCGCCTGTCGTCCGCTAGTCACCACCAGGAGGAGGTGGGAGGAGACGGTCATACAACCGCCTTCTCCCACCCCTTCTCCGCCTGCGGAGCGGCGCAGCGAGAGGGTCATCCTCCCGCGCCCGCTCCGCCGCCTCCTTTTGCGACATGACATCCTCGCAAAAGGAGGCGACCGCCGCCCAGGCCTCCTCACTCCCCAGCATGGAGTTTACCACGCCGGGGAGTGAGAGGTCCTGCCCGACAACTCCTGTCAGGGCACGGCGCAGCTCAGCCCAGGCTGGGCACACCTCGAGGGTGTGCTGCGCCGTGTCCTCCACCGCGCCGCAGTCGTGGCACGCCGGGGTTTCCTCCCTCCGGATCCGGTGCAGGTGCGTTCCGAAACATCCATGTCCGGACAACACCTGCACTAGACGGAACGAGAGGAAACTGTGTCTGCGCTCGAGCCAGCCCCGCAGGACTGGACCGAGCGCATCCAGCGTCCGGCGGCCAAAGGCGGCGGAGGCGAGGTCCTCCGTCCAATGGAGGACGATGGCGTCCCTCGCCTCCCGCCGCACGGCCTGCCGCTCCTCCGCGACGGGGCGCTCGCCTAGCGCCTTTCGCCGAGCCGTCCACTCGTACACTCTGGCGAGCACCCATGCCTCCAACTCCCAGGGAGGGGTGCCCGCCAGAGCGCACGCCGCCGCAAAGCCTACGGACCGGTAGGCCCTCGCCACCCGCTGTGCAATGGCCCTTTGGGGCCTGCGGATGGCGGTCGCGTTCTCCCTCCTGTAGAGGGAGTCCGCCCAGATTGGGGCTCCATACAGGGCCATACTCTTGAGGATGCCGGCATAGAGGCGCCGGCATCTCTCCTTGGGCCCCCCCAGATTCGGGAGGAGCCACGATAGGGCATCGGCGGCCTTCAGCAGGCGCGTCGACAGCCCGCTAAAGTGCGGGCCGAAGCGCCACCTGCTGTCCAGCACTAGGCCCAGATACTTCATCTGGGCCTTCACCTCTATCCTGACGCCCTCCACGACTATGTGGGCGTCAGGTGGGTAGCGCTGCCGAGGCCCGTGGAAGAAAACGGCCTCGGTCTTGTGCAGCGCCACCCTCAATCCCAGCCGGCGGATCCTACCTGCCACTAAGGATCCGCCAGCTGAGGCCAGACAGGCCGCCGCCCTAAAGTCCCTCCCCCGGGCAACGAGCAGAGTGTCATCCGCGTAACAGATGACGCTCGTCCCCCGGAGGAGGGTGCCCCGCAGGAGCCAGTCGAAACCGATATTCCACAGGGGGGGGCCTAGAACCGACCCCTGTGGAACACCGCACTCCGCGCCGTACCTCCTGATCCTGGCCGTCTTGTCTACCAGGAGGACCTCTCGGTCCTCCAGGTAGCTGGCCAGGATCGCCCTCAGATATTGGGGCACTCCGTGGAATCGGAGTGCCTCCAATATGGTCGAGTGGGGGACGGAGTTGAAGGCGTTTGCAATGTCGAACGACACCGCCAACACTCCGTCCCCCGACTCGACCGCCTCCTGCACCTGGCCCTTCAGCAGGGCCAGGGCGTCGACCGTCGAACGCCCATTTCGAAAGCCGAACTGGGCGTCCGACAGGTCAGGTCCCACCCCCCGCAGGTGGCTGTTCAGCCGGTCGGCGACTATCCCCTCGAACATTTTACCGACCTCATCCAAAAGTACGATGGGCCGGTATGCCGAGGGGGAGTCCACCGGGCGTCCCTCTTTACGGAGGAGGCACAGCTGCCCCTCCCGCCACAGTTTCGGGAACCTCCCAGCCGCAAAGCACGCGCTGAAGAGGTCCCGAAACCTGTCCTGCATCTGAGAGGCAGCTATCGCCGCCACCCGTGCAGGGACGCCGTCCGGCCCGGGGGCCGTCTTCTTCGCGCGGAGGCGAAGTATCCCGTCGCGGATCTCGTCCTCCGTCACCGGCGGGATCTCCGCCTCCGGCGGAGCCGCTTCCTGCGGGGGGTCCATTGCTGGTGGGGTGAAGTCGGTCCTGCGCGGAAACAGGGCCCGAACCACCCCATCCAGCAATGCCGGCTCGAGGGTCTCCGACAGGGGGGGACCGTAGGGCCGCAGCTGGCTACGCGCCAGCTTGTACGGTCTCCCGTACGGATCCCTGTCGAGACCCTCCAACATCTCGGCCCGAGCCGAGTCTTTGGCGGCGCACATTGCCGTCTTGAGGACCGCCTTTGCCTCTAGGTAAGAGGCGTAGAGGCGGTCCTCCCCGGCCTGAGAGCGGCTCGTGCGCCGCCGGCTCCGAGTGAAGGCCCTCCTGGCCTCCACGCAGGCCGCCCGGAGTCCCGCTATCTCCTCCGTCCACCAGTAGACGGCGCGACGGGGAGGCGGCCGGCGGGACCGAGGCATGCTCGAGTTGCACACCTCGGTCAGGGACCCTCGGAGCTGGACCGCCGCGGCGTCAACGTCCGGGGCCGCCCGCACAGGGGGCGAGAGCCAGTCCTGGAGGAACGCCGCCTCCTGGGCTGCCTCTCGGTCCAGGCGGGTGAGAGCCCACCGCGGGAAGGGAGATTGGCCCGAGCGGGCCGTTCCCCCCCGCGGGCCCTGGGTGGAGATGTCGAACCGCACGTAGCGGTGGTCCGACATGGTCTCCACCATCTCCACCCGCCAGTTCACGACGCGGGCGGCTAGCACGGGGGTGGCGAACGATACGTCCACTACTGATCCTCCCCGCTGCCGCACACACGTGTGAACATCCCCCCTGTTCAGGAGGGACACACCGCACGAAGCCGCCCAAAATTCGGCGGCGCGTCCCCGGACGTTGCACGAGGCTGCCGGGTTGCCCCAAGCCGCTGACTTGGCGTTCAGGTCGCCCAACACGGCGACCTGGCGTGGCGCCGCCCTCCCGACGACTGCCGTTAGGACTTCGAGAAAATCCTCGAAGTCCCTTAGAGGGCGGTTTGGGGAGAAATAGACCCCGACCAGGGCTATTTCTCCCCACGCGGCGGCCACGTATCCCGGTCCCCTCTCTAAAAGCGAGAGGGGAGGGGAGTCCGTGGCAGGCCGCGACACCAATGCCACCGAGCCGTCCCGATCGCCCAGCCAACGGCCAGGTATCGAGTACGGCTCGGCGACCACCGCCAGGTCCACCAACCACTCGGCCATGGTCTGCATAAGCAGATCCTGGGCCGCTCGGCAGTGGTTGGTGTTCGCCTGGAGGATGCGATGTTCGACTCTAGACATTATTTAGTCGGACATCGCACCCTCCACCTCAGCCAGGCCAGCGGCTGCCGTAGTCCCAGACTCTGGGACGGCGGCGGTGACAGCGGCAGGCCGGATCGTTGCCTGCTTAGCTTTGCCCCTCTTGGGGGGAGGACTACAATTCCTCCCCTTTGTGACGTGGCCTGCCGGGCGGCCACTGGCGGCACACACCGCACAGTGCGGCGTGGCGGCCTTGCAGGAGGCGGCTTTATGGCCCTCCTTGCCGCAGCGGTAGCAAGTGTCCGTCCTGTCGACGCTGGACGGACACAGAGCCCGGGTGTGTCCGATGCCGAAGCACCTGAAGCACCGTAATGGCTGAGCCTCAAGTGCCCGGACTACACCCGAGCTGAAGCCCACGGCCAGCCGTCCCTTGGCGAGGACGGCTTTGGCAGCGGCGACTGGGCACTCCAGACGGATGCTGCCCATGCCGCCGCGGCCGGGCCTGATGCCCCGGCCTTGCACCGCTGCGACGCTGCAGCCCCCTATGGCCGCGACCGCCGCCACCACCTCCTCTTTGGTGACCGTATCGTCAAGATCGGTCACCTCCAAGGCCGCCGACTTTACCGGCCTCGCCACCTTGGCCGCGTCCGCGATCACCTCTTTCAATTTGGCGGCAAAGAGGTCCGCGTTCCTACCACCCTCCGCCCCTGGGAACTCAAAGATGCGAGCCCCAGCCTGCGTCCGGCGACAAGACACCTTGCCGATCCCCAGTTGGGCGGGATCGGCATTGGCACGCGCCCGCAACAATACGGACGCGTACGTCTCTCCCCTTTCCGCAGCCTCCGCGGTGAGCGTCACCACGACGGCTGCGGTCTTGGGAGGAACGAGCCTCTTCTTGGCGCCGGCTGGGGGGGAGCTTTTCCCCTTACCCTTCGCCCCGCCCTTGCCAGTCGATTGCGACTGGCTGGGAGGGGTGGTGGCAGGGACGGCAGGGACGGGGGTGGCAGGGACGGCCGTTGCCGCTTTTGTGGCCTTTCCCTTCCCCTTCCCCTTGCCCTTGCCGACAACTTTCGTCCAGCCCTGTTGGTTGGTCGGGGTGGTGGATGGCAGGAGAGCGTCCTCTGCGGTCGCCTCACTCTGCTCGCGCGCCTCACTCTGCCTGCTGTCCGCCGCAAGCGGTGGTCGGTGGCTCACCTCCGGCAGGAGCCGGTCCTCAATCCCCGCGAGGCAGGCTCTCACGAAGGCCCTTTCCTCCCTCACGACCCCGCGGATGATATCCTCGAGGCCGTGATGGAGGGCGGGGCCCTCTGCCGCAGGGATAGGCTCAGCCTGGGTTGGCCGGGCCGTGGCATCAGCCAGCTTCCGGTGCAGCTGGCTGACCTCTGACTGCAGGCGATCAATTGTCGCCTGCATCTGCCTGGTCTCGTCGGTGGCCTGGCGCTGCACCAGCTCACCGACGATCCCGAGCATGCTCGCGGCCCGACACTTCAGGGACTTTTGAAATGTCCCCTTCAGGTGAGAGGACTTGGAGGCGACCACCGCAATCCCCTCCTCATCCTCCTGAGCCATACGCTCGAGCTCGGCCAACGAGTGGTCGGCGTAGACGACCCGAGACGCACCGTATCCGGACTTGGCCCGGGCGACGCGCGTCCGCTGCTCCCTGGCAGCAACCTCCTCCTCCAGGTCCTGCTGGAGTTGCTCCCGCCGAGCCAAGTCCAGCTGACGTTGGGCGTCCGCAAGGCCCACGTCGTGGGTGACCGCCACCGACTTTTTGGCCTTAGCCTTCTTTTTCGGCTCCTTCGCCGAACCGGAGGCTGAGGCCGAAGAGCCATCGGAGCCTGCCTTCAAGAAAGCCCGCTTCCGAGATCGGGTTTGGACCTCCATCGAACTGCTGGCGTCCGACTCGTACGCGTTGGACTCATTCTCTGAGCCCGCCGTGTCAAAGAAGCTAGCCGCAGACGGCGCGCGGCTAGCCTCTGACGCTGAAGCGTCGGGGTGGCCCTGAGAAGGGCCTTTGGGTTGGCCCTGAGAAGGGCCTTGGGGTTGGCCCTGACAAGGGCCTTTAGGCTGGCCCTCAGAAGGGCCCTTTGGTTGGCCCTGAGAAGGGCCTTTGGGTTGGCCCTGAGAAGGGCCTTTTTTGCTGAAGTGCCCGAAGGCATCCCGCAATGGTTTAGACATATTAAAATTCAAAGCAATGATCGCAATTCCGCAAGAGAGATAGGATAGTCACGATCGCACAGCACACTTTAGCCGCACCCAGTCTGCCACTCCGTTACGGTGGTCAGAGCTGGGGCGTTGCCCGGGGGAAACGAACGAGGACGTATGCGCTGTGGGGGATCCCCCAACCTAACCTAACCTAACCTAACCTAACCTTTTTTTTTTTTTTTTTTTTTTTTTTTTGATCACGCTGGGAAAAAATGCATTACGCATACCCACCCATTGGGGGAATGGGGGGGCTATGTGGGACTCCCCGGGCCCCCCAGCCCGGTATACCCACTAAAATAACCCAGCGGCACTCCCGCATCGTCTGAATGGAGGAGGACTGGGAATCCGGCACAGCCTTTACGTCCAGCCCTCCGCCGACGACCGCCCGCCTTTAAGGGCAGGCCCTTCACGCCCCTCCCTCAGTGGAGGAGCCCGGGAACGACCGCGAGTGCTCGGCCGTTCCCGCCCGCAAGGGTGGTGACTAGTGCAATGCGAGCTAAGGCGGCCCCCACGCCATCGCCCGCTAGTCACCACCAGGAGGTAGGAGGAAACGATCGTACGACCGCCCCCTCCCACCCCCTCTCCGCCACCCCCTTTTGCGACTTGGCGTCCTCGCAAAAGGGGGACAACCGCCGCCCAGGACCCCCCACCCCCCAGCATGGAATTCACCACACCGGGAAGCGAGAGGTCCCGCCCGACATCTCCTCAGGGCACGGCGCAGCTACGCCCCCGCTGGGCACACCTAGACGGTGTGCTGCGCCGTACCCTCCACCGCGCTGGACCTAACGGTCCCTTCTGGTGCGGCATCTGGCCCGCGAAGGACAGATGCCGCCCTCCGCGTGTGCGGCGGCGCGTCGAGACCGACGCTCCGCCGCCTCCTCCTTCCATCGACTTGTCCCTGCCGACCATCCCACGCCAAAGGAGGGCCGGCAACGACAAGTCATCACCGCCTACCTACCTACCCAACCTAACTTAACATACCTACCCAAACTAGCCTACCCAACCTAGCCCCCCTATGTCGCGTCTGGAGTGTCCCCTGCTAATCAGGGGACTACCCAGAGCGACATCCCCCCCCCTGTCAGGTATTCGCCACCGCCAACAAGAACCCACGGATGGGAAGTTATTGACGGTGCCCGGGGTGCACCAGCCCAGCGGGTTGCTCTTCCCCCCGGACGTATCCGAAAGGGACCAGCAACCAACTAGGCCAACGTGGAGGTTACCTGACCCGCACCCCAACCTAACCTAACCTAACCTTTTTTTTTTTTTTTTTTTTTTGATCACGCTGGGAAAAAATGCATTACGCATACCCACCCATTGGGGGAATGGGGGGCTATGTGGGACTCCCCGGGCCCCCCAGCCCGGTATACCCACTAAAATAACCCAGCGGCACTCCCGCATCGTCTGAATGGAGGAGGGCTGGGAATCCGGCACAGCCTTTACGTCCAGTCCTCCGCCGACGACCGCCCGCCTTTTAGGGCAGGCCCTTCACGCCCCTCGCTCACTGGAGGGGCCCGGAAACGACCGCGAGTGCTCGGCCGTTCCCGCCCGCAAGGGTGGTGACTAGTGCAATGCGAGCTAAGGCGGCCCCCACGCCATCGCCCGCTAGTCACCACCAGGAGGTGGGAGGAAACGATCGTACGACCGCCCCCTTCCACCCCCTCTCCGCCACCCCCTTTTGCGACATGGCGTCCTCGCAAAAGGGGGACAACCGCCGCCCAGGACCCCCCACCCCCCAGCATGGAATTCACCACACCGGGAAGCGAGAGGTCCCGCCCGACAACTCCTCAGGGCACGGCGCAGCTACGCCCCCGCTGGGCACACCTAGACGGTGTGCTGCGCCGTGCCCTCCACCGCGCTGGACCTTACGGTCCCCTCCGTTGCGGCATCTGGCCCGCGAAGGACAGATGCCGCAACCGCCGCCCAGGACCCCCCACCCCCCAGCATGGAATTCACCACACCGGGAAGCGAGAGGTCCCGCCCGACAACTCCTCAGGGCATGGCGCAGCTACGCCCCCGCTGGGCACACCTAGACGGTGTGCTGCGCCGTGCCCCCCACCGCCCCTGACCTTTACGGTCCCCCGCGTGTGCGGCGGCGCGTCGAGACCGACGCTCCGCCGCCTCCTCCTTCCATTGACTTGTCCCTGCCGACCATCCCACGCCAAAGGAGGGCCGGCAACGACAAGTCACACCACCTACCTACCTACCCAACCTAATTTAACCAACCTACCCAAACTAGCCTACCCAACCTATCCCCCCTATATCGCGTCTGGAGTGTCCCCTGCTAATCAGGGGAACACCCAGAGCGACATCCCCCCCTGTCAGGTATTCGCCACCGCCAACAAGAACCCACGAATGGGAAGTTATTGACGGTGCCCGGGGCGCACCAGCCCAGCGGGTTGCTCTTCCCCCCGGACGTATCCGAAAGGGACCAGCAACCAACTAGGCCAACGTGGAGGTTACCTGACCCGCACCCCAACCTAACCTAACCTAACCTAACCTAACCTAACCTAACCTAACCTAACCTAACCTTTTTTTTTTTTTTTTTTGATCACGCTGGGAAAAAAATGCATTACGCATACCCACCCATTGGGGGAATGGGCGGGCTATGTGGGACTCCCCGGGCAAGCCCGGTATACCCACTAAAATAACCCAGCGGCACTCCCGCATCGTCTGTGTGGAGGAGGGCTGGGAAACCGGCACAGCCTTTACGTCCAGCCCTCCGCCGACGACCGCCCGCCTTTGTGGCAGGCCCTTCACGCCCCTCCCTTAGTGGAGGGGCCCGGGAACGACCGCGAGTGCTCGGCCGTTCCCGCCCGAGGGTGGTGACTGTGCAATGCAGACGAGAGGCGCCCCCGCGCCTGTCGTCCGCTAGTCACCACCAGGAGGTGGGAGGAGACGGTCGTACAACCGCCTTCTCCCACCCCTTCTCCGCCTGCGGAGCGGCGCAGCGAGAGGGTCATCCTCCCGCGCCCGCTCCGCCGCCTCCTTTTGCGACATGACATCCTCGCAAAAGGAGGCGACCGCCGCCCAGGCCTCCTCACTCCCCAGCATGGAGTTTACCACGCCGGGGAGTGAGAGGTCCTGCCCGACAACTCCTGTCAGGGCACGGCGCAGCTCAGCCCAGGCCGGGCACACCTCGAGGGTGTGCTGCGCCGTGTCCTCCACCGCGCCGCAGTCGTGGCACGCCGGGGTTTCCTCCCTCCGGATCCGGTGCAGGTGCGTTCCGAAACATCCATGTCCGGACAACACCTGCACTAGACGGAACGAGAGGAAACCGTGTCTGCGCTCGAGCCAGCCCCGCAGGACTGGACCGAGCGCATCCAGCGTCCGGCGGCCAAAGGCGGCGGAGGCGAGGTCCTCCGTCCAATGGAGGACGATGGCGTCCCTCGCCTCCCGCCGCACGGCCTGCCGCTCCTCCGCGACGGGGCGCTCGCCTAGCGCCTTTCGCCGAGCCGTCCACTCGTACACTCTGGCGAGCACCCATGCCTCCAACTCCCAGGGAGGGGTGCCCGCCAGAGCGCACGCCGCCGCAAAGCCTACGGACCGATAGGCCCTCGCCACCCGCTGTGCAATGGCCCTTTGGGGCCTGCGGATGGCGGTCGCGTTCTCCCTCCTGTGGAGGGAGTCCGCCCAGATTGGGGCTCCGTACAGGGCCATACTCTTGAGGATGCCGGCATAGAGGCGCCGGCATCGCTCCTTGGGCCCCCCCAGATTCGGGAGGAGCCACGATAGGGCATCGGCGGCCTTCAGCAGGCGCGTCGACAGCCCGCTAAAGTGCGGGCCGAAGCGCCACCTGCTGTCCAGCACTAGGCCCAGATACTTCATCTGGGCCTTCACCTCTATCCTGACGCCCTCCACGACTATGTGGGCGTCAGGTGGGTAGCGCTGCCGAGGCCCGTGGAAGAAAACGGCCTCGGTCTTGTGCAGCGCCACCCTCAATCCCAGCCGGCGGATCCTACCTGCCACTAAGGATCCGCCAGCTGAGGCCAGACAGGCCGCCGCCCTAAAGTCCCTCCCCCGGGCAACGAGCAGAGTGTCATCCGCGTAACAGATGACGCTCGTCCCCCGGAGGAGGGTGCCCCGCAGGAGCCAGTCGAAACCGATGTTCCACAGGGGGGGGCCTAGAACCGACCCCTGTGGAACACCGCACTCCGCGCCGTACCTCCTGATCCTGGCCGTCTTGTCTACCAGGAGGACCTCTCGGTCCTCCAGGTAGCTGGCCAGGATCGCCCTCAGATATTGGGGCACTCCGTGGAATCGGAGTGCCTCCAATATGGTCGAGTGGGGGACGGAGTTGAAGGCGTTTGCAATGTCGAACGACACCGCCAACACTCCGTCCCCCGACTCGACCGCCTCCTGCACCTGGCCCTTCAGCAGGGCCAGGGCGTCGACCGTCGAACGCCCATTTCGAAAGCCGAACTGGGCGTCCGACAGGTCAGGTCCCACCCCCCGCAGGTGGCTGTTCAGCCGGTCGGCGACTATCCCCTCGAACATTTTACCGACCTCATCCAAAAGTACGATGGGCCGGTATGCCGAGGGGGAGTCCACCGGGCGTCCCTCTTTACGGAGGAGGCACAGCTGCCCCTCCCGCCACAGTTTCGGGAACCTCCCAGCCGCAAAGCACGCGCTGAAGAGGTCCCGAAACCTGTCCTGCATCTGAGAGGCAGCTATCGCCGCCACCCGTGCAGGGACGCCGTCCGGCCCAGGGGCCGTTTTCTTCGCGCGGAGGCGAAGAATCCCGTCCCGGATCTCGTCCTCCGTCACCGGTGGGATCTCCGCCTCCGGCGGAGCCGCTTCCTGCGGGGGGTCCATTGCTGGTGGGGTGAAGTCGGTCCTGCGCGGAAACAGGGCCCGAACCACCCCATCCAGCAATGCCGGCTCGAGGGTCTCCGACAGGGGGGGACCGTAGGGCCGCAGCTGGCTCCGCGCCAGCTTGTACGGTCTCCCGTACGGATCCCTGTCGAGACCCTCCAGCATCTCGGCCCGAGCCGAGTCTTTGGCGGCGCACATTGCCGTCTTGAGGACCGCCTTTGCCTCTAGGTAAGAGGCGTAGAGGCGGTCCTCCCCGGCCTGAGATCGGCTCGTGCGCCGCCGGCTCCGCGTGTAGGCCCTCCTGGCCTCCACGCAGGCCGCCCGGAGTCCCGCTATCTCCTCCGTCCACCAGTAGACGGCGCGACGGGGAGGCGGCCGGCGAGACCGAGGCATGCTCGAGTTGCACACCTCGGTCAGGGACCCTCGGAGCTGGACCGCCGCGGCGTCAACGTCCGGGGCCGCCTGCACAGGGGGCGAGAGCCAGTCCTGGAGGAACGCCGCCTCCTGGGCTGCCTCTCGGTCCAGGCGGGTGAGAGCCCACCGCGGGAAGGGAGATTGGCCCGAGCGGGCCGTTCCCCCCCGCGGGCCCTGGGTGGAGATGTCGAACCGCACGTAGCGGTGGTCCGACATGGTCTCCACCATCTCCACCCGCCAGTTCACGACGCGGGCGGCTAGCACGGGGGTGGCGAACGATACGTCCACCACTGATCCTCCCCGCTGCCGCACACACGTGTGAACATCCCCCCTGTTCAGGAGGGACACACCGCACGAAGCCGCCCAAAATTCGGCGGCGCGTCCCCGGACGTTGCACGAGGCTGCCGGGTTGCCCCAAGCCGCTGACTTGGCGTTCAGGTCGCCCAACACGGCGACCTGGCGTGGCGCCGCCCTCCCGACGACTGCCGTTAGGACTTCGAGAAAATCCTCGAAGTCCCTTAGAGGGCGGTTTGGGGAGAAATAGACCCCGACCAGGGCTATTTCTCCCCACGCGGCGGCCACGTATCCCGGTCCCCTCTCTAAAAGCGAGAGGGGAGGGGAGTCCGTGGCAGGCCGCGACACCAAAGCCACCGAGCCGTCCCGATCGCCCAGCCAACGGCCAGGTATCGAGTACGGCTCGGCGACCACCGCCAGGTCCACCAACCACTCGGCCATTGTCTGCATCAGCAGGTCCTGGGCCGCTCGGCAGTGGTTGGTGTTCGCCTGGAGGATGCGATGTTCGACTCTAGACATTATTTAGTCGGACATCGCACCCCCCACCTCAGCCAGGCCAGCGGCTGCCGTAGTCCCAGACTCTGGGACGGCGGCGGTGACAGCGGCAGGCCGGATCGTTGCCTGCTTAGCTTTGCCCCTCTTGGGGGGAGGACTACAATTCCTCCCCTTTGTGACGTGGCCTGCCGGGCGGCCACTGGCGGCACACACCGCGCAGTGCGGCGTGGCGGCCTTGCAGGAGGCGGCTTTATGGCCCTCCTTGCCGCAGCGGTAGCAAGTGTCCGTCCTGTCGACGCTGGACGGACACAGAGCCCGGGTGTGTCCGATGCCGAAGCACCGATAACAACGCAGAGGCTGGGCCTCAAGTGCCCGGACTACACCCGAGCTGAAGCCCACGGCCAGCCGTCCCTTGGCGAGGACGGCTTTGGCAGCGGCGACTGGGCACTCCAGGCGGATGCTGCCCATGCCGCCGCGGCCGGGCCTGATGCCCCGGCCTTGCACCGCTGCGACGCTGCAGCCCCCTATGGCCGCGACCGCCGCCACCACCTCCTCTTTGGTGACCGTATCGTCAAGATCGGTCACCTCCAAGGCCGCCGACTTTACTGGCCTCGCCACCTTGGCCACGTCCGCAATGACCTCTTTGAGTTTGGCCGCAAAGAGGTCCGCGTTTTTGCCACCCTCCGCCCCTGGGAACTCAAAAATCCGAGCCCCAGCCTGCGTCCGGCGACAAGACACCTTGCCGATCCCCAATTGGGCGGGATCGGCATTGGCACGCGCCCGTAACAATACGGACGCGTACGTCTCTCCCAGTTCCGCAGCCTCCGCGGTGAGCGTCACCACGACGGCTGCGGTCCTGGGAGGAACGAGCCTCTTCTTGGCGCCGGCTTGGGGGGAGCTTTTCCCCTTACCCTTCGCCCCGCCCTTGCCAGTCGATTGCGACTGGCTGGGAGGGGCGGTGGCGGCGGTGGCGGGGACGGCAGGGACGGGGGTGACAGGGACGGCCGTTGCCGCTTTTGTGGCCTTCCCCTTCCCCTTCCCCTTGCCTTTTCCTTTTGCGACCGTCGTCCAGCCCTGCTGGTTGGTCGGGGTGGTGGATGGCAGAAGAGCGTCCTCTGCTGATGCCTCTCTCTGCTCGGGCGCCTCACCCTGCCTGCTGTCCGCCGCAAGCGGTGGTCGGTGGCTCACTTCCGGCAAGAGCCGGTCCTCGATCCCCGCGAGGCAGGCTCTCACGAAGGCCCTTTCCTCCCTCACGACCCCGCGGATGATATCCTCGAGGCCGTGATGGAGGGCGGGGCCCTCTGCCGCAGGGATTGGCTCAGCCTGGGTTGGCCGGGCCGTGACCTCAGCCAGCTTTCGATGCAGCTGGCTGACTTCGGACTGCAGGCGATCAATTGTCGCCTGCATCTGCCTGGTCTCGTCGGTGGCCTGGCGCTGCACCAGCTCACCGACGATCCCGAGCATGCTCGCGGCCCGACACTTCAGGGACTTTTGAAAAGTGCCCTTGAGGTGGGAGGACTTGGAGGCGACCACCGCGATCCCCTCCTCATCCTCCTGAGCCATCCTCTCGAGCTCGGCCAAAGAGTGGTCGGCGTAGACAACGCGAGACGCACCGTATCCGGACTTGGCCCGGGCGACGCGCGTCCGCTGCTCCCTGGCAGCAACCTCCTCCTCCAGGTCCTGCTGGAGTTGCTCCCGCCGAGCCAAGTCCAGCTGACATTGGGCGTCCGCAAGGCCCACGTCGTGGGTGATTGCCGCCGACTTTTTGGCCTTAGCCCGCTTTTTCGGCTCCTTCGCCGAACCGGAGGCTGAGGCCGAAGAGCCATCGGAGCCTGCCTTCAAGAAGGCCCGCTTGCGAGATCGGGTTTCGACCTCCATCGAACCGCTGGCGTCCGACTCGCACGCACTGGACTCATTCTCTGAGCCCGCCGTGTCAAAGAAGCTAGCCGCAGACGGCGCGCGGCTAGCCTCTGACGCTGAAGCGTCGGGGTGGCCCTGAGAAGGGCCTTTGGGTTGGCCCTGAGAAGGGCCTTGGGGTTGGCCCTGACAAGGGCCTTTGGGCTGGCCCTCAGAAGGGCCCTTGGGTTGGCCCTGAGAAGGGCCTTTGGGTTGGCCCTGAGAAGGGCCTTTTTTGCTGAAGTGCCCGAAGGCATCCCGCAATGGTTTCGGCATAATAAAATATTCAAGACAACGATCGCAAATTCCGCAAGAGAGATAAGATAGTCACGATCGCACAGCGCACTTTAGCCGCACCCAGTCTGCCACTCCGTTACGGTGGTCAGAGCTGGGGCGTTGCCCGGGGGAAACGAACGAGGACGTATGCGCTGTGGGGGATCCCCCAACCTAACCTAACCTAACCTAACCTAACCTTTTTTTTTTTTTTTTTTTTTTTTTTTTTTTTTTTTTTTTTTTTTTTTTTTTTTTTTTTTTTTTTTTTTTTTTGATCTCGCTGGGAAAAAATGCATTACGCATACCCACCCATTGGGGGAATGGGGGGCTATGTGGGACTCCCCGGGCAAGCAAGCCCGGTATACCCACTAAAATAACCCAGCGGCACTCCCGCATCGTCTGTGTGGAGGAGGGCTGGGAAACCGGCACAGCCTTTACGTCCAGCCCTCCGCCGACGACCGCCCGCCTTTATGGCAGGCCCTTCACGCCCCTCCCTTAGTGGAGGGGCCCGGGAACGACCGCGAGTGCTCGGCCGTTCCCGCCCGAGGGTGGTGACTGTGCAATGCAGACGAGAGGCGCCCCCGCGCCTGTCGTCCGCTAGTCACCACCAGGAGGTGGGAGGAGACGGTCGTACAACCGCCTTCTCCCACCCCTTCTCCGCCTGCGGAGCGGCGCAGCGAGAGGGTCATCCTCCCGCGCCCGCTCCGCCGCCTCCTTTTGCGACATGACATCCTCGCAAAAGGAGGCGACCGCCGCCCAGGCCTCCTCACTCCCCAGCATGGAGTTTACCACGCCGGGGAGTGAGAGGTCCTGCCCGACAACTCCTGTCAGGGCACGGCGCAACTCAGCCCAGGCTGGGCACACCTCGAGGGTGTGCTGCGCCGTGTCCTCCACCGCGCCGCAGTCGTGGCACGCCGGGGTTTCCTCCCTCCGGATCCGGTGCAGGTGCGTTCCGAAACATCCATGTCCGGACAACACCTGCACTAGACGGAACGAGAGGAAACCATGTCTGCGCTCGAGCCAGCCCCGCAGGACTGGACCGAGCGCATCCAGCGTCCGGCGGCCAAAGGTGGCGGAGGCGAGGTCCTCCGTCCAATGGAGGACGATGGCGTCCCTCGCCTCCCGCCGCACGGCCTGCCGCTCCTCCGCGACGGGGCGCTCGCCTAGCGCCTTTCGCCGAGCCGTCCACTCGTACACTCTGGCGAGCACCCATGCCTCCAACTCCCAGGGAGGGGTGCCCGCCAGAGCGCACGCCGCCGCAAAGCCTACGGACCGGTAGGCCCTCGCCACCCGCTGTGCAATGGCCCTTTGGGGCCTGCGGATGGCGGTCGCGTTCTCCCTCCTGTGGAGGGAGTCCGCCCAGATTGGGGCTCCATACAGGGCCATACTCTTGAGGATGCCGGCATAGAGTCGCCGGCATCGCTCTTTGGGCCCCCCCAGATTCGGGAGGAGCCACGATAGGGCATCGGCGGCCTTCAGCAGGCGCGTCGACAGCCCGCTAAAGTGCGGGCCGAAGCGCCACCTGCTGTCCAGCACTAGGCCCAGATACTTCATCTGGGCCTTCACCTCTATCCTGACGCCCTCCACGACTATGTGGGCGTCAGGTGGGTAGCGCTGCCGAGGCCCGTGAAAGAAAACGGCCTCGGTCTTGTGCAGCGCCACCCTCAATCCCAGCCGGCGGATCCTACCTGCCACTAAGGATCCGCCAGCTGAGGCCAGACAGGCCGCCGCCCTAAAGTCCCTCCCCCGGGCAACGAGCAGAGTGTCATCCGCGTAACAGATGACGCTCGTCCCCCGGAGGAGGGTGCCCCGCAGGAGCCAGTCGAAACCGATGTTCCACAGGGGGGGGCCTAGAACCGACCCCTGCGGAACACCGCACTCCGCGCCGTACCTCCTGATCCTGGCCGTCTTGTCTACCAGGAGGACCTCTCGGTCCTCCAGGTAGCTGGCCAGGATCGCCCTCAGATATTGGGGCACTCCGTGGAATCGGAGTGCCTCCAATATGGTCGAGTGGGGGACGGAGTTGAAGGCGTTTGCAATGTCGAACGACACCGCCAGCACTCCGTCCCCCGACTCGACCGCCTCCTGCACCTGGCCCTTCAGCAGGGCCAGGGCGTCGACCGTCGAACGCCCATTTCGAAAGCCGAACTGGGCGTCCGACAGGTCAGGTCCCACCCCCCGCAGGTGGCTGTTGAGCCGGTCGGCGACTATCCCCTCGAACATTTTACCGACCTCATCCAAAAGTACGATGGGCCGGTATGCCGAGGGGGAGTCCACCGGGCGTCCCTCTTTACGGAGGAGGCACAGCTGCCCCTCCCGCCACAGTTTCGGGAACCTCCCAGCCGCAAAGCACGCGCTGAAGAGGTCCCGAAACCTGTCCTGCATCTGAGAGGCAGCTATCGCCGCCACCCGTGCAGGGACGCCGTCCGGCCCGGGGGCCGTCTTCTTCGCGCGGAGGCGAAGTATCCCGTCGCGGATCTCGTCCTCCGTCACCGGCGGGATCTCCGCCTCCGGCGGAGCCGCTTCCTGCGGGGGGTCCATTGCTGGTGGGGTGAAGTCGGTCCTGCGCGGAAACAGGGCCCGAACCACCCCATCCAGCAATGCCGGCTCGAGGGTCTCCGACAGGGGGGGACCGTAGGGCCGCAGCTGGCTCCGCGCCAGCTTGTACGGTCTCCCGTACGGATCCCTGTCGAGACCCTCCAACATCTCGGCCCGAGCCGAGTCTTTGGCGGCGCACATTGCCGTCTTGAGGACCGCCTTTGCCTCTAGGTAAGAGGCGTAGAGGCGGTCCTCCCCGGCCTGAGAGCGGCTCGTGCGCCGCCGGCTCCGAGTGAAGGCCCTCCTGGCCTCCACGCAGGCCGCCCGGAGTCCCGCTATCTCCTCCGTCCACCAGTAGACGGCGCGACGGGGAGGCGGCCGGCGGGACCGAGGCATGCTCGAGTTGCACACCTCGGTCAGGGACCCTCGGAGCTGGACCGCCGCGGCGTCAACGTCCGGGGCCGCCTGCACAGGGGGCGAGAGCCAGTCCTGGAGGAACGCCGCCTCCTGGGCTGCCTCTCGATCCAGGCGGGTGAGAGCCCACCGCGGGAAGGGAGATTGGCCCGAGCGAGCCGTTCCCCCCCGCGGGCCCTGGGTGGAGATGTCGAACCGCACGTAGCGGTGGTCCGACATGGTCTCCACCATCTCCACCCGCCAGTTCACAACGCGGGCGGCTAGCACGGGGGTGGCGAACGATACGTCCACCACTGATCCTCCCCGCTGCCGCACACACGTGTGAACATCCCCCCTGTTCAGGAGGGACACACCGCACGAAGCCGCCCAAAATTCGGCGGCGCGTCCCCGGACGTTGCACGAGGCTGCCGGGTTGCCCCAAGCCGCTGACTTGGCGTTCAGGTCGCCCAACACGGCGACCTGGCGTGGCGCCGCCCTCCCGACGACTGCCGTTAGGACTTCGAGAAAATCCTCGAAGTCCCTTAGAGGGCGGTTTGGGGAGAAATAGACCCCGACCAGGGCTATTTCTCCCCACGCGGCGGCCACGTATCCCGGTCCCCTCTCTAAAAGCGAGAGGGGAGGGGAGTCCGTGGCAGGCCGCGACACCAATGCCACCGAGCCGTCCCGATCGCCCAGCCAACGGCCAGGTATCGAGTACGGCTCGGCGACCACCGCCAGGTCCACCAACCACTCGGCCATGGTCTGCATAAGCAGGTCCTGGGCCGCTCGGCAGTGGTTGGTGTTCGCCTGGAGGATGCGATGTTCGACTCTAGACATTATTTAGTCGGACATCGCACCCCCCACCTCAGCCAGGCCAGCGGCTGCCGTAGTCCCAGACTCTGGGACGGCGGCGGTGACAGCGGCAGGCCGGATCGTTGCCTGCTTAGCTTTGCCCCTCTTGGGGGGAGGACTACAATTCCTCCCCTTTGTGACGTGGCCTGCCGGGCGGCCACTGGCGGCACACACCGCACAGTGCGGCGTGGCGGCCTTGCAGGAGGCGGCTTTATGGCCCTCCTTGCCGCAGCGGTAGCAAGTGTCCGTCCTGTCGACGCTGGACGGACACAGAGCCCGGGTGTGTCCGATGCCGAAGCACCGATAACAACGCAGAGGCTGGGCCTCCAGTGCCCGGACCACACCCGAGCTGAAGCCCACGGCCAGCCGTCCCTTGGCGAGGACGGCTTTGGCAGCGGCGACTGGGCACTCCAGACGGATGCTGCCCATGCCGCCGCGGCCGGGCCTGATGCCCCGGCCTTGCACCTCTGCGACGCTGCAGCCCCCTATTGCCGCGACCGCCGCCACCACCTCCTCTTTGGTGACCGTATCGTCAAGATCGGTCACCTCCAAGGCCGCCGACTTTACTGGCCTCGCCACCTTGGCCACGTCCGCAATTACCTCTTTTAGTTTGGCCGCAAAGAGGTCCGCGTTTTTGCCACCCTCCGCCCCTGGGAACTCAAAAATCCGAGCCCCAGCCTGCGTTCGGCGACAAGACACCTTGCCGATCCCCAATTGAGCGGGATCGGCATTGGCACGCGCCCGCAACAATACGGACGCGTACGTCTCTCCAGTTCCGCAGCCTCCGCGGTGAGCGTCACCACGACGGCTGCGGTCTTGGGAGGAACGAGCCTCTTCTTGGCGCCGGCTGGGGGGGAGCTTTTCCCCTTACCCTTCGCCCCGCCCTTGCCAGTCGATTGCGACTGGCTGGAGGGGTGGTGGCAGGGACGGCAGGGACGGGGGTGGCAGGGACGGCCGTTGCCGCTTTTGTGGCCTTCCCCTTCCCCTTCCCCTTGCCTTTCCCTTTTGCGACCGTCGTCCAGCCCTGTTGGTTGGTCGGGGTGGTGGATGGCAGAAGAGCGTCCTCCGCGGATGCCTCGATCTGCTCGCGTGCCTCACCCTGCCTGCTGTCCGCCGCAAGCGGTGGTCGGTGGCTCACCTCTGGCAAGAGTCGGTCCTCGATCCCTGCGAGGCAGGCTCTCACGAAGGCCCTTTCCTCCCTCACGACCCCGCGGATGATATCCTCGAGGCCGTGATGGAGGGCGGGGCCCTCTGCCGCAGGGATTGGCTCAGCCTGGGTTGGCCGGGCCGTGACCTCAGCCAGCTTTCGATGCAGCTGGCTGACTTCGGACTGCAGGCGATCAATTGTCGCCTGCATCTGCCTGGTCTCGTCGGTGGCCTGGCGCTGCACCAGCTCACCGACGATCCCGAGCATGCTCGCGGCCCGACACTTCAGGGACTTTTGAAATGTCCCCTTGAGGTGAGAGGACTTGGAGGCGACCACCGCAATCCCCTCCTCATCCTCCTGAGCCATCCGCTCGAGCTCGGCCAAAGAGTGGTCGGCGTAGACGACGCGGGACGCACCGTATCCGGACTTGGCCCGGGCGACGCGCGTCCGCTGCTCCCTGGCAGCAACCTCCTCCTCCAGGTCCTGCTGGAGTTGCTCCCTCCGAGCCAAGTCCAGCTGACGTTGCGCGTCCGCAAGGCCCACATCATGGGTGTCCGCAGTCCGCTTTTTGGCCTTAGCCCCCTTTTTCGGCGCCTTCGCCGAACCGGAGGCTGAGGCCGAAGAGCCATCGGAGCCTGCCTTCATGAAGGCCCGCTTCCGAGATCGGGTTTCGACCTCCATCGAACTACTGGCGTCCGACTCGTACGCATTGGACTCATTTGCTGAGTCCGCCGTGTCAAAGAAGCTAGCTGCAGACGGCGCGCGGCTAGCGTCTGACGCTGAAGCGTCGGGGTGGCCCTGAGAAGGGCCTTTGGGTTGGCCCTGAGAAGGGCCTTGGGGTTGGCCCTGACAAGGGCCTTTGGGTTGGCCCTCAGAAGGGCCCTTGGGTTGGCCCTGAGAAGGGCCTTTGGGTTGGCCCTGAGAAGGGCCTTTTTTGCTGAAGTGCCCGAAGGCATCCCGCAATGGTTTCGGCATATTAAAATAATCAAAGCAACGATCGCAAATTCCGCAAGAGAGATAAGATAGTCACGATCGCACAGCACACTTTAGCCGCACCCAGTCTGCCACTCCGTTACGGTGGTCAGAGCTGGGGCGTTGCCCGGGGGAAACGAACGAGGACGTATGCGCTGTGGGGGATCCCCCAACCTAACCTTTTTTTTTTTTTTTTTTTTTTGATCACGCTGGGAAAAAATGCATTACGCATACCCACCCATTGGGGGAATGGGGGGCTATGTGGGACTCCCCGGGCCCCCCAGCCCGGTATACCCACTAAAATAACCCAGCGGCACTCCCGCATCGTCTGAATGGAGGAGGACTGGGAATCCGGCACAGCCTTTACGTCCAGTCCTCCGCCGACGACCGCCCGCCTTTTAGGGCAGGCCCTTCACGCCCCTCCAATGGAGGGGCCCGGGAATGACCGCGAGTGCTCGGCCATTCCCGCCCGCAAGGGTGGTGACTAGTGCAATGCAGGCTAAGGCGGCCCCCACGCCCGTCGCCCGCTAGTCACCACCAGGAGGTGGGAGGAAACGATCGTACGACCGCCCCCTTCCACCCCCTCTCCGCCACCCCCTTTTGCGACTTGGCGTCCTCGCAAAAGGGGGACATCCGCCGCCCAGGACCCCCCACCCCCAAGCATGGAATTCACCACACCGGGAAGCGAGAGGTCCCGCCCGACAACTCCTCAGGGCATGGCGCAGCTACGCCCCCGCTGGGCACACCTAGACGGTGTGCTGCGCCGTGCCCTCCACCGCCCCTGACCTTTACGGTCCCCCGCGTGTGCGGCGGCGCGTCGAGACCGACGCTCCGCCGCCTCCTCCTTCCATTGACTTGTCCCTGCCGACCATCCCACGCCAAAGGAGGGCCGGCAACGACAAGTCACACCACCTACCTACCTACCCAACCTAATTTAACCAACCTACCCAAACTAGCCTACCCAACCTAGCCCCCCTATATCGCGTCTGGAGTGTCCCCTGCTAATCAGGGGAACACCCAGAGCGACATCCCCCCCTGTCAGGTATTCGCCACCGCCAACAAGAACCCACGAATGGGAAGTTATTGACGGTGCCCAGGGTGCACCAGCCCAGTGGGTTGCTCTTCCCCCCGGACGTATCCGAAAGAGACCAGCAACCAACTAGGCCAACGTGGAGGTTACCTGACCCGCACCCCCCCCCCAACCTAACCTAACCTAACCTAACCTAACCTAACCTAACCTAACCTAACCTAACCTAACCTAACCTAACCTAACCTAACCTAACCTAACCTAACCTAACCTAACCTAACCTAACCCAGTCCCCCCGCAGCCCTCGTGGTGTTCGGATCGTTTTCAGAGTCGCTCCGCACTTAAAAAATCTTTTGACCGGTATTTTTTGGTGATATAGAGCAGTGCCATACACCAAACGACGCGTATCAGTGCCGCGCAAGTTGTAGTGAAGTTTTGACAAACCGGAAAACTCCGGAAAAAGTGCTGTGAACGAAAAACCGCAAAAAGCAGGGACTTTGGAACTTTCGGAGCCCTGTAACTTCGTAGAACGAGCGGCGAGGCCTGGCTTTTATTTCGCAAAGTCACGAGGCCCAACGAGACGCAGCCAACGACACCTCACAGGCAATTTTCCGACCACCTGTTGCCAAGTTATCAGAGGAAAACTGGGCACATAACCTCAAAATCTGACCGCGTGGCACTCAAACCGCTGACCACAAGGCGCCAATTTTTTGGCTGCTGAGAAGAGGCGCAGAGGCGAGCAGAACGACGCTTCAACCAGATTTTTATCCTCACTAGAAGCGGAATAATTAAATAAAGAAGACCCAAACTTTGGACTCAATTTCCGAAGAATCTTCAGTGAGTACCCCCTATTTTTCAAGTGGATCCTGCTGCGCGCTCATCAGAGGAGCAGACCTGGCTGGAGACTGTATTTTTTAGGTTTATTTCTTGGCTGATAATTTAAAATTTGTGACTTTTTCAGTTTTTTGCATAATTTTATACTTTAAATCACCAAAATTTATATTTTTATTTGTCCATCTTAAAGAGTTCTATTTGTCATAATTTACGTATTTTTTACATAATTTTAGGTTTTTTATTTTTCAAGTTATTGAATTTTTTATGTTTTTTCCAAATTAATTCAAAACAAATAGTTTTAAAATTATTTTGACGCCGGGATAAGCTTTTTATAACCCATTTCAGTTTGTTTAAGCCCAAATTTGCCCCCAATAGCTCCAGGAACGAGAGAAATCGACTTTTTCGGCCATTTTGGTTTTTTGGGTTTTCATATTCAAACCCAATTATCTCCGGAGCCATTGGGCGCAGAAGACCCGGGTTTTCACCTTTCCCAGCGGAATACACGCGGGGATCATATGTATATATTTTCAGGCGTTTTCAGGACCTGAAATTTTTCAGCCCTGAAACGGTATTTGGCGGATAGAGGAAGCTGAGCCAAGCACCGCATTCCAAACCGCGTTTCTCTGTGGCAAACGGTTGTGGAGTTATAGCCACCCAAAGTTGGAGTTTGACAGTTACCCCCACTTTTTGGGAAACTTTGGGCTGGCATAGCTCCGGATCCGGGGGTCGCAGAGACTTGCCGTTTTTGCAGTGGTGTTTGGGGAGACAACCTCTGTCTGACCCACCTGGTTTCAGGCGTTTTGGCGCTGAAAAATTTCAGGAGCCTGAAAACCAAATTGCGCGTTAGAGCGGGACGAGCCAAGCCGGACAAGTTCAAACTCGGGCGTTCTGCGATTGTTGGGGGGGAAGTTATACCGGGTCGAAAATTGACTTTGACAGTTCTTGAACTGTCAAACCATTTTTCAGACTCGGATAACTCTCGACCCGTGGGTCGTAGAAGGTTCGGGTTTTCTTTGGGGACTTCGGCCGGCCCTTTCTTACCCGACTAGCGCCTTTTCAGGAGATTTCAGGAGCCAAAAATTTTCAGGCCTGAAACCTGCTCCGCGGGGTAGGTCTCACCGTGCCAATCTCGGGAAGCCCAAGCACGAGTGCTTTCGGCCCGGTGGTTCCGGAGAAAGCCCGAAAAACCACTTTTAGGTTATCGCTCAGGCAAAAAACCAAGTTTTTTGGGACGTTATAGATCCGGAACCCCTTGGTGGAATCGCGCCGAGTTTGGAGTCGTTGTAAAGGGCTCGAGGAGACCTATCAAACGAAAGACAGAGATCGACTCTACCGTAGAGTCGAAAATTTTTCGAACTCTACTTTTTGAAATTTTTGACGCCTATTGGCTCCTGAAAGCCCGCTGACACCAGACACTGCTCTGGAACTTAGTATTAAGACTTTTTGACAGAGCTAGACTCTATATGTCTGTTTATATGTTCTTTGCTTGACCTGTTTTATTGAACAATAAGGCTGACCGTGTTAACTCTATACAGAGAAAACACTGGATATTTTTACCGAAGATCACTACGATCTTAGCGCACTTTTACATCTCTTTACATTTATACACTTTTACTTTTACACTTATTAATTTACTTTTATTGACCGACGCATATCTCCAATATCATTGGAATTAGGACCCCAGTTAAAAAGACGGAAGGTGAGAAATCATCACCTCCAAAACCCAGAACATCTCCCCCAAGTGTTCGACGCAGCGTAGGCGAATGCGTAGCTGCAATAGATACGCAAACACCCCCCTTAACCACTAAGACGACGCAGGCTGGCCCTGCAAAAGTAGGACAAAAACCTCCAGTACCGCAGGAAAACAAATCCCTTCCAGTGCGCACGAAACTTATAGAGGTCCATACGCCGCCAAAGCAACAGTACGCGTATCGGACGACAGAAGCTAGGGCCTGCCTGAACAAAGCCAAATTACATCTGAGCAGTTCAAGGAACATAAAGACCGAATTCAAAACCGGAATTACTGAAGCGCTGGATCGGCTGTTTCAGTTGGTCAAGGAATCGGAAAAGGAGGGAAAAACAAAAAGCACAGGCGGGGTGAAAGAAAACACAGAACCCGGAACTGCTGCAACTGACGCAACCTTCTCGGTTAACGTTGACCAAAACCTACTAGCGGCGCGTATCGAGGAACATTCTAAGTTACTCCAAGAGAGTAATAAAAAGATGGAAGACCTTAAAGCCGCAATAGAGCGAGGTACCACAACTTATGCGAGTGTGACTGCTACCCAATGCGGAAAGCTGAATCAAACGCGAAGCACGTTACACTCCATCGCGGTTACCTCAAAAGATGATACCGAAACAGGGGATGCAGTTCTAGAAAAGATACGTAATGCAGTGGATCCAAAGGAGGGCTGGGTAAAAGTAGAGAGAGTGAGAAAGGCAAGGGACAGCAAAATCATAATGGGATTTCAGACTAGGGAAGAGAGGAACAAAGTCAAAAGCAGACTAGAAGAAAAAAGACAGGACCTCAGTGTCGAGGAAATGAAGAACAAGGATCCGTTATTGATCCTCCGAGGCGTCTTCTCGGTCAACTCAGACGAAGTGGTCCTCAGAGCGCTGAGGAATCAAAATAGGGATGTTTTTCGTGACCTCGACAAAGAGGAGGATAGGATGGAAGTGAAGTACAGGAGGAAGACAAGGAACCCGCACACCGCTCACGTTGTGGTCAGCGTCTCGCCAATCATCTGGAGAAGGGCCACAGAACTCGGACGCCTGCACATAGAATTCCAGCGCGTTAGGGTGGAAGACCAAACCCCACTGGTTCAGTGCACGCGTTGTCTCGGCTATGGACATGGCAGACGATTCTGCAAGGTATCGGCCGACTTGTGTAGTCATTGTGGCGGCCCGCATCTCAAGTCGGAATGCGCCGATTGCCTCGCGGGTATTCCACCCAAATGCCAGAACTGCACAAGGGCCAAGCTCGACGTCGATGACCACAACGCCTTTAGCCCTGATTGCCCGATACGCCATAGGTGGGACGAAATCGCCAGATCAACTGTGGCGTACTGCTAAGGGCACCCACGGAAACCCAAACCTCTATAGGTTGATACAGGCAAACCTCCAGCGGAAAAAGCTCGCAACAGAGGAGCTCCTGATCGAAGCTGTAAAACGTGGGGTCGCCATTGCTCTCCTCCAAGAACCATATGTCGGGGGGGCTAAGGTAATGAGGAACTACAGGGGCGTTCGGATCTTCCAGAGCACTGATACCGGAGATGGGACTGTTAAGGCCGCAATAGTGGTCTTCGATCAAGACCTTATAGTCACGCAGTACCCAAAACTCACCACGAATAACATCACCGTGGTGGGGATCCGAACCAGTGCCTGGAGGATCACGCTCGTCTCCTTTTATTTCGAGCCGGATCAGCCAGTGGGACCATACCTAGACCACCTCAAAAACGTCGAGGAGGAAGTAGGTTCCAGAATGTGGATTAGCGGGGGAGACGCAAACGCGAAAAGCACCTGGTGGGGCAGCTTGTCCATCGACAGCAGGGGCGAAGAAGTGTCTGGAGTTCTCGACGAGCTGGGTCTGAACATACTCAACAGAGGGGAAATTCCGACCTTCGATACGATCAGAGGGGGAAAAAGATACTGTAGTCACGTCGATGTTACAGCATGCTCGACGGACATTCTGGACCTGGTGGATGACTGGAGGGTTGACGAGGGTCTCACGAGCTCGGACCACAACGGCATTGTTTTCAACATTAAATTAAAAAGATCTAAAGGTATACAAATTAATAGAACCACTAGAATATACAACACAAAAAAAGCAAATTGGCCTGAGTTTCGTGAGAAACTCAGCCAATTAATGCAAGAACATAAAATTAATAAAATAGAAGTAGAAAAATTAAATTCAATTGACGAGTTAAATACAATAATCAATAAATATGTACAAATAATAAGAGACGCATGCACTTCGTCAATGCCAATGAGAAAAACCAATGAAGTACTTACCTTGCCGTGGTGGTCCGAGAAACTTGAGAAGATGAAGAAGGGAGTCGCCACCAGGAAGCGCAGAATTAGATGTGCTAGACCAGCCCGAAGATCGAAGGTCGTTGAAGACTACCTGAAACATAAAGTTGAGTATGAAACGGAAGCAGCCAAAGCTACAATCGAGAGTTGGAAGAACTTCTGCGCAAAGCAGGACAAAGAGGGGGTTTGGGAGGGGATATACCGGGTGATAGGGAGGACTAAGGGAAGGGGAGAGGACCAACCGCTAGTGAAGGACGGAGAGGTGTTGGACGCGAAAGGGTCAGTCGAACTGCTGGCAAACGCATTTTACCCGGAAGACCATGTGGACAGTGACAGCGCATACCATCTTCTCATCAGGGAAAAGGCCGACGTTGTGAATGCTGGAGGTCACGATGACTCGTACGATCCACCATTCACAATGGCTGAACTGATGGCGGCGAGCCGATCCTTCAATGCCAAAAAGGCTCCGGGAGCGGACGGTTTCACCGCCGATATTTGTTGCCGTGCTATCGGTGGTGCCCCTGACGTGTTTCTCTCTCTCTTGAACCGATGTCTGAGATGCCACCACTTTCCTGAAGTCTGGAAGGAAGCGGTGGTAGTCATACTAAAGAAACCCGGAAAAGACAACTACAACACCCCTAAGGCGTACAGACCAATCGGCCTTCTGCCGATATTGGGGAAAATATACGAGAAGATGTTGGTGGCCCGCCTCAAGTTCCATTTGATCCCAAGGATGAGTACTCGCCAGTACGGATTCATGCCCCAGAGGAGCACAGAGGACTCCCTTTATGTGCTAATGCAGCACATACGAAGCAAGCTGGAGCTCAAAAAGATAGTGGTGCTGATATCTTTGGATATTGAAGGAGCTTTTGACAGCGCCTGGTGGCCAGCAATAAGAGTCCGTCTGGCTGAGGAAAAGTGTCCAATCGGCCTGAGGAGGGTCATCGACAGCTATCTTAAAAATAGAAGGGTCAGAGTAAGGTACGCGGGTGAGGAGTGCGGCAAAGCCACCGGCAAGGGCTGCGTCCAGGGTTCCATAGGGGGACCGATCTTTTGGAACCTTTTGCTGGACCCGCTTCTGAAGAGCTTGGAAGAAAGGGGTGACTATTGCCAGGCATTCGCAGACGATGTCGTGCTGGTCTTCGATGGGGACACATCGCTGGAGATCCAAAGACGTGCCAATGCCGCTCTCGAGCACGTTCGGGCGTGGGGTGTACAAAACAAACTCAAATTTGCACCACAAAAAACCAACGCAATGGTTGTTACTCGCAAACTCAAATACGACACCCCACGCCTGAGCATGGGCGGGATCGACATTGCCATGTCAAAAGAGATTAAAATCCTGGGTGTCACCATCGATGAAAAGCTGACATTTAATACTCACGTCGCAAACGTATGCAGAAAGGCAATAGGCATCCACAAGCAGTTAACCAGGGCAGCAAAGACCAGTTGGGGACTTCACCCCGAAGTCATACGGATAATATATGTGGCCACCGTGGAGCCGGTTATCCTGTACGCCGCCAGCGTATGGGCCCCGGCCGTTAGAAAGTTGGGTGTCATGAAGCAGCTGGGAGCAGTTCAGCGCGGAATTGCGCAAAAGCTGTGCAAGGCATACCGGACAGTCTCCCTAAACTCTGCGCTGGTGCTGGCTGGGATATTGCCCCTAGACCTCCGTGTCCGCGAGGCGGCATCATTATATGAGGCCAGGAGGGGGGTGCCTCAGCCAGCACTTTGTGACAGGAAGGTCGAGCAGGTAGTCTCAGCAATGGAGGCCCCACACCCCGCGGAGCGCGCTGAGCTTGAGCTCGTAAGCCTGGTAGACCAAGAGCAACTTGATGCCCAGAACGAACTTGAGGTTCGTATCTTTACGGACGGGAGCAAGATTGGGGGCAAGGTTGGGGCCGCACTCTCCATTTGGAGGGGTGATGTCGAGACCAAAGCTCTCAAGCTTGCTCTCCCACACTACTCCACCGTTTACCAGGCTGAGCTTCTGGCAATATGCGTCGCAACCAGGGAGATCCTTAAACACAGTGCGCAATCGTTTGGAATCTTTAGTGACTCCATGGCAGCCCTCCAAACCATACAAAACCATGACCGACACCACCCACTGGCAGTGGAGGTAAGGTCCAATATTAGGTCCATGTCCACCCAAAATAAGGTAATAACCTTGTTTTGGATTAAAGCTCATGCGGGATTGGTTGGGAATGAGAGGGCAGATGAATTAGCCAAAAGAGCCGCTGAAGGTTCCAAACGAAAGCATGATTACGATCTGTGCCCGGTTTCGTATGTCAAACGACACATCCGTGCGCAAACACTAGACGAATGGAACCGCAGGTACAGCTCCGGAGAAACTGCTTCAGTGACCAAATTGTTTTTCCCGGACGCAGTGGCGGCGTACGGGATAATCAGGAAATGCAGCATCAGCAATATAGTCACACAAATCATGACTGGGCACGGTGGGTTCTCGGCGTACTTGAACCGTTTTAAGTGCAAACAGAGCCCATCGTGCATCTGCGACCCTGATGTTGACGAAACGGTGCCACATATATTATTCAGCTGTCCCGTCTTCGACAGAGAAAGGCTGGAGGCCGAGCATGTACTCGACACCAAACTAGATGCTGATAACTTATGGCAAATAATAGCGGGCAAAAAAAGAGAGATTTTACTAGATTACTGTGTAGAAATATGTAAAAGGGTCATTAAGAGAAATAAGAGTGCGTAAGTAAAAATGTTTACATAATATTATATACAATATTAATGTCAAGCATTGATCATTTAGAAGATAAAACTAAGTAAGTGTTAGCATTAATTAATTAAGGTAAACAAAAATAAATAAGTGAATTGCCACCATGCAATATTGTAAGCAAATAGAAATAAGTTAGAATATGATACCTGTGTTCCCCTATGAAAATAAGAACAAATGTGAACTAAATTTAACAAAAACATGTAGATAGTTATAAGATCAGTTAAGTAATGTATAAATTGTTAATCCACCATGGAGTAGAATTAAGAAATGATAATAGAATACGCTAGAATAAGAAACCTGGTCTGTAAAATAAAAAACTGTGTTGTTGTGTTTTCCCCTGAAATAAATAAATAAAGATAAAATTAGAAGAATAGACAGTAGTATAAGGGCGTCCTACCCTTAAGAAAGAAAGATGATCGAATGCCAGAAAGATACAGTATGCTGAATGAAAGTACGAGAGGAATAAATGCGAGAACTGGTATGAATGATTTGCTTAGAATAGTCTCCGATTATGTTGGAGATAGGAGATTTTAAAAAAAAAAAAAAAAAAAAAAAAAACCTAACCTAACCTAACCTTTTTTTTTTTTTTTTTTTTTTTTTTTTTTTTTTTTTTTTTTTTTTTTTTTTTTTTTTTTTTTTTGATCTCGCTGGGAAAAAATGCATTACGCATACCCGCCCATTGGGGGAATGGGCGGGCTATGTGGGACTCCCCGGGCAAGCCCGGTATACCCACTAAAATAACCCAGCGGCACTCCCGCATCGTCTGTGTGGAGGAGGACTGGGAAACCGGCACAGCCTTGACTACCAGTCCTCCGCCGACGACCGCCCGCCTTTACGGCAGGCCCTTCACGCCCCTCCCTTAGTGGAGGGGCCCGGGAACGAACGCGAGTGCTCGGCCGTTCCCGCCCGAGGGTGGTGACTGTGCAATGCAGACGAGAGGCGCCCCCGCGCCTGTCGCCCGCTAGCCACCACCTGGAGGTGGGAGGAGACGGTCGTACAACCGCCTTCTCCCACCCCTTCTCCGCCTGCGGAGCTGCGGCGCGAGAGGATCATCCTCCCGCGCACGCTCCGCCGCCTCCTTTTGCGACATAACTTGCTCGCAAAAGGAGGCAACCGCAGCCCAGGCCTCCTCACTCCCCAGCATGGAGTTGACCACGCCGGGAAGTGAGAGGTCCTGCCCAACAACTAAAACTAGGACACGGCGCAACTCAGCCCAGGCTGGGCACACCTCGAGGGTGTGCTGCGCCGTGTCCTCTGCCGCGCCGCAATCGTGGCACGCCGGGGTTTCCTCCCTCCGGATCCGGTGCAGGTGCGTTCCGAAACACCCATGTCCGGACAACACCTGCACCAAACGGAACGAAAGGAAACCGTGGGGCCGCTCGAGCCAGCCCTGCAAGACTGGACCGAGCGCGTCCAACGTCCGGCGTCCAAAAGTGGCGGTGGCGAGGTCCGCCGCCCAATGAAGGACGATGGCGTCCCTCGCCTCTCGCCGCACGGCCTCCCGCTCCTCCGCGGCGGGGCGCTCCCCGAGCGCCCTCCGCCGTGCCGCCCACTCGTACACTCTGGCGAGCACCCATGCCTCCAACTCCCAGGGAGGGGTGCCGGCCAGAGCGCACGCCGCCGAATAGCCCACCGAGCGGTAGGCCCTCGCCACCCGCTGTGCAATGGCCCTTTGGGGCCTGCGGATGGCGGTTGCATTCTCCCTCCTGTGGAGGGAGTCCGCCCAGATGGGTGCCCCGTAGAGGGCCATGCTCCGCAGGATGCCGGCATACAATCGCCGGCACCGTGCACTGGGCCCCCCCAGATTCGGCATGAGCCATGAGAGGGCGTCCGCGGCTTTCAGCAGGCGCGTCGACAGCCCGCTGAAGTGCGGGCCGAAGCGCCACCTGCTGTCTAGCACGAGGCCCAGATACTTCATCTGGGCCCCGACCCCTATCCGGACGCCCTCCACGACGATGTGGGCGGCAGGAGGGCAGCGCTGCCGAGGCCCGTGAAAGAACACGGCCTCGGTCTTGTTCAGCGCCACCCTCAAACCTAGCCGGCGGATCCTCCCTGCGACCAACGATCCGCCAGCCGAGGCCAAACAGGCCGCCTCCCCGAAATTCCTCCCCCGGGCAACGAGGAGAGTGTCATCCGCGTAACAGATGACACTCGTCCCCCGGAGGAGGGCTCCCCGCAAGAGCCAATCGAACCCGATGTTCCACAAGGGTGGCCCTAGCACCGACCCCTGTGGAACACCGGACTCCGCGCCGTAACGCCTGATCCTGGCCGTCTTGTCCACCAGGAGGACCTCTCTGTCCTCCAGGTAGCTGGCCAGGATCGCCCGCAGATATTGGGGCACTCCGTGGTACCGGAGTGCCTCCAATATCGTCGAGTGGGGGACGGAGTTGAAGGCGTTGGCTATGTCAAACGACACCGCCAACACTCCGCCCCCCGACTCGACCGCCTCCTGCACCTGGCCCCTGAGTAGGGCCAACGCGTCGACCGTCGAACGCCCCCGTCTGAAACCAAACTGGGCGTCCGACAGGTCCGGCCCTACCTCCCGCAAATGGCTATTTAGCCGGGTGGCGATGATCCCCTCGAACAATTTACCGACCTCATCGAGCAGAACGATGGGTCGGTATGCCGAGGGGGAGTCCACCGGACGTCCCTCCTTCCGGAGGAGGCACAAATGCCCCTCCTTCCACGGTTTCGGGAACCTCCCAGCCGTAAGGCACGCGCTGAAGAGGTCCCGAAACCTATCCTCCATGAGGGACGCCGCGATGGCCACCACCCGTGCGGGGACACCGTCCGGTCCAGGGGCCGTCTTCTTCGCGCGGAGGGCCAGAACCCCCGCGCGAAGTTCCTCCGCCGATACTGGAGGGACCTCCTCCACCGGCGAAGCCACCACCCCCCCAAGCGGGGGGTTCATCGTTGGTGGGGTGAAGTCGGTCCTGCACGGAAACAGGGACCGGACCACCCCATCCAGCAACGCCGGCTCCAGGGTCTCCGTTACTGGGGGACCAAAGGGGCGCAGTTGTTTCCGCGCCGCCTTATATGGCCGCCCAAACGGATCCCTGTCGAGGCCCTCCAGCATCTCGGCCCTCGCCGAGTCCTTGGCGGCGCACATAGCCGACTTGAGGACCGTCTTTGCCTCTAGGTAAGAGGCGTAGAGGCGGTCCTCCCCGGCCTGAGATCGGGTAGTGCGCCGCCGACTCCGCGTATAGGCCCTCCTGGCCGCCACGCAGGCGGCCCGGAGCCCCGCCAGCTCCTCCGACCACCAATAGACGGCGCGACGGGGAGGCGGACGGCGTGACCGAGGCATGCTTGCGTTGCAGACCTCGGTCAGGGACCCCCTGAGCTGGACCGCCGCGCGGTCCACGTCCAGGACAGGCTCGACAGGGGGCGAGAGCCAGTCCTGGAGAAAGGCTGCCTCCTTGGCTGCCTCCCGGTCCAGGCGGGTGAGAGCCCACCGCGGGAAGGGAGATTGGCCCGAGCGGGCCGTCCCCCCCCGAGGGCCAGTGGAGATGTCGAACCGCACGTATCGGTGGTCCGACAAAGTCTCCACCGTCTCCACCCGCCAGTTCACAACGCGGGCGGCCAGGGCGGGGGTGGCAAACGAGACGTCTACCACCGACCCTCCCCGTTGCCGCACACACGTGTGGACCGCCCCCCTGTTGAGGAGGGACACGCCGCACGAGGCCCCCACTGAAATAGACCCCCACCAGGGCCATGTCTCCCCCCCATGCGGCGGCCACGTATCCCGGTCCCCTCTCTAAAAGCGAGAGGGGAGGGGAGTCCGTGGAACCTAACCTAACCTTTTTTTTTTTTTTTTTTTTTTTGATCACGCTGGGAAAAAATGCATTACGCATACCCACCCATTGGGGGAATGGGGGGCTATGTGGGACTCCCCGGGCAAGCAAGCCCGGTATACCCACTAAAATAACCCAGCGGCACTCCCACTTCGTCTGTGTGGAGGAGGACTGGGGAACCGGCAGAGCCTTGACTACCAGCCCTCCCCCGACGACTGCCCACCTTTATGGCGGGCCCTTCACGCCCCTCCCTTAGCGGAGGGGCCCGGGAATGACCGCGAGTGCTCGGCCATACCCTCCCAACGAGGGTGGTGGCTAGTGCAATGCAGACGAGAGGCGCCCCCGCGCCTGTCGCCCGCTAGCCACCACCTGGAGGTGGGAGGAGACGGTCATACAACCGCCTTCTCCCACCCTTTCTCCGCCTGCGGAGCGGCGGCGCGAGAGGATCATCCTCCCGCGCACGCTCCGCCGCCTCCTTTTGCGACATAACTTGCTCGCAAAAGGAGGCAACCGCCGCCCAGGCCTCCTCACTCCCCAGCATGGAGTTGACCACGCCGGGAAGTGAGAGGTCCTGCCCAACAACTAAAACTAGGACACGGCGCAACTCAGCCCAGGCTGGGCACACCTCGAGGGTGTGCTGCGCCGTGTCCTCTGCCGCACCGCAGTCGTGGCACGCTGGGGTTTCCTCCCTCCGGATCCGGTGCAGGTGCGTTCCGAAACATCCATGTCCGGACAACACCTGCACTAGACGGAACGAGAGGAAACCATGTCTGCGCTCGAGCCAGCCCTGCAGGACTGGACCGAGCGCATCCAGCGTCCGGCGGCCAAAGGTGGCGGAGACGAGGTCCTCCGTCCAATGGAGGACGATTGCGTCCCTCGCCTCGCGCCGCACGGCCTCGCGCTCCTCCGCGGCGGGGCGCTCCCCGAGCGCCTTCCGCCGCACCGTCCACTCGTACACTCTGGCTAGCACCCATGCCTCCAACTCCCAGGGAGGAGTGCCGGCCAGAGCGCACGCCGCCGAAAAACCCACTGAGCGGTAGGCCCTCGCCACCCGCTGTGCAATGGCCCGTTGGGGCCTGCGGATGGCGGTCGCATTCTCCCTCCTGCGGAGGGAGTCCGCCCAGATGGGTGCCCCATAGAGGGCTATACTCTTCAAGATGCCGGCATAGAGGCGCCGGCATCGATCCTTCGGCCCTCCCAAGTTTGGGAGGAGCCATGAGAGGGCGTCCGCGGCTTTCAGCAGGCGCGTCGACAGCCCGCTGAAGTGCGGGCCGAAGCGCCACCTGCTGTCTAGCACGAGGCCCAGATACTTCATCTGGGCTCCGACCCCTATCCGGACGCCCTCCACGACGATATGGGCGTCGGGAGGGCAGCGCTGCCGAGGCCCGTGAAAGAACACGGCCTCGGTCTTGTTCAGCGCTACCCTCAATCCTAGCTGGCGGATCCTACCTGCCACTAAGGATCCGCCAGCCGAGGCCAGACAGGCCGCCTCCCCAAAGTCCCTCCCCCGGGCAACGAGGAGAGTGTCATCCGCGTAGCAGATGACACTCGTGCCCTGGAGGAGGGTGCCCCGCAGGAGCCAATCGAACCCGATGTTCCACAAGGGGGGCCCTAGCACCGACCCCTGTGGAACACCGGACTCCGCGCCGTAACGCCTGATCCTGGCCGTCTTGTCCACCAGGAGGACCTCTCGGTCCTCCAGGTAGTCGGCCAGGATCGCCCGCAGATATTGGGGCACTCCGTGGTACCGGAGTGCCTCCAATATCGTCGAGTGGGGGATGGAGTTGAAGGCGTTGGCTATGTCAAACGACACCGCCAACACTCCACCCCCCGACTCGATTGCCCCCTGCACCTGGCCCCTGAGTAGGGCCAACGCGTCGACCGTCGAACGCCCCCGTCTGAAACCGAACTGGGCGTTCGACAGGTCCGGCCCTACCTCCCGCAACTGGCTATTTAGCCGGGTGGCGATGATCCCCTCGAACAATTTACCGACCTCATCGAGCAGAACGATGGGCCGGTATGCCGAGGGGGAGTCCACCGGACGTCCCTCCTTCCGGAGGAGGCACAACTGCCCCTCCTTCCATGGTTTCGGGAACCTCCCAGCCGTAAGGCAGGCGCTGAAGAGGTCCCGAAACCTATCCTCCATGAGGGACGCCGCGATGGCCACCACCCGTGCGGGGACACCGTCCGGTCCAGGGGCCGTCTTCTTCGCGCGGAGGGTCAGAACCCCCGCGCGAATTTCCTCCGCCGATACTGGAGGGACCTCCTCCTCCGGCGAAGCCACCGACCCCCCAAGCGGGGGGTTCATCGTTGGTGGGGTGAAGTCGGTCCTGCTCGGAAACAGGGACCGGACCACCCCATCCAGCAACGCCGGCTCCAGGGTCTCCGTTACTGGGGGACCAAAGGGGCGCAGTTGTTTCCGCGCCGCCTTATATGGCCGCCCAAACGGATCCCTGTCGAGGCCCTCCAGCATCTCGGCCCTCGCCGAGTCCTTGGCGGCGCACATAGCCGACTTGAGGACCGTCTTTGCCTCTAGGTAAGAGGCGTAGAGGCGGTCCTCCCCGGCCTGAGATCGGGAACCTAACCTAACCTAACCTAACCTAACCTAACCTTTTTTTTTTTTTTTTTTGATCACCCAGGTAAAATTCCTCACGAATACGCAGTGGGCCGGGGGAACCACTGCGTTATGTGGGGTTTGCACCCACTAAAAACCTGGAGTATACCGAATTCTCGCCTACGGGGCTGCGGGACCCACATGGCTTGCAACCGCATGCCCCGCTGGCGTCGCTCCGCAACGGAGCCCTTCTCTTTGGGACGGGGCAGAGTCCCAGAGTGTCTGAGACCCTGCCCCGTCACATTCCACCTCTAATTCTCCTCCTATCGCCGAGGCGCCCCGGTATACCTGGGCGTCTCGGTGCGCGCGGGACCTTTGTGTGGACGGAGGATCCCCCGATCCTCCGCCCACGGTCCCAGACCTTAGTGCAGCATTCGGCCTGCAAAGGCTTGACGCCGCCTTCCGCGTCTGCGGCGGCGCATCGGGGCCGAGTCGACGTCGTCTTCCCGGTCCCGCTCCGCCGCCTCCTTCCGCGACATAATTTCGACACTGAATGTCGCGACCGCCTGCCATGATTCATCGCTGTCGACCATCTCTCTGAGCAGGGCCGACAGCGACAAGTCATTCCCGACAGTCGCGGACAGGGCGGCGCGAGGGACCGCCCACGCAGGGCACTCCTCGCGCGTGTGTTGCGCCGTGTCCGCGACTCCCGCCGCACAATGATGACACACCTCGTACGGCTCCCTTCCTGCCACCCGACACAGGTATCTGCCAAAGCAACCGTGCCCGGTGATCATCTGTGTCAGGTGGAAGGAGAGAGCTCCGTGCCGCCGCTCTAGCCACTCGCGAAGAAAGGGTCGAATGGCGGCCACGAAATCTCGGCTCGCCTCCGACCCCTCCAATCGGGCCGCCCACTTCCGCAGGAGAGTGTCGCGCGCCTCCTCCTTCCAGTGACGAATCTCCCGCGGATGGGGACGGTCGCCACCCGCAATCGCCTCTTTCAGTCGCCAGTACGCCGCGGCGAGTACCTCGGCATCGAGGTCCCACGGCGGCGTACCGGCGAGCACACACGCGCCGACGCACGACACGGTGCGGTACGCCCGGGCCACCCTGAGCGCCATGGCGCGCTGCGGTCTGCGCAGCACTGCCAGGTTTATGTTTGTCATGGCTCCTGCCCATATTGGCGCCCCGTAGAGCGCCATGGAGCGCACCACACCGGTGTAGAGACGTCGGCAGGCTCCACTTGGCCCCCCAACGTTGGGGAGGATCCGCCCCAAGGCCCCGGCGGTGGCCAACAACTTTGGGGCCAACCGCCGGAAGTGCTCTTCGAACTTCCATCGGCCGTCGAGCACGAGCCCCAGATACTTCATGGTAGTACCGACGGCGATGGAAGTTCCTCCGACAATAATCGAGGCTCCCGGCGGCGGCGCATTTCGGGGCCCGTGAAAGAGTAGGGCCTCCGACTTTTCCAGGGCCACCTCGAGCCCCAGGGCGCGGATCCTCCCCACTACCTGTGCCACACCCGCAGTGGCGAGGCGGGCTGCCTCCCTGTAGGTGCTGCCGCGGGCCAGCACGAGGGTATCGTCGGCGTAACACAACACACCGATCCCCCGCAAGGTGGCCCCGCGCAGCACCCAGTCGTAACCGATGTTCCACAGGGGTGGTCCAAGGACAGACCCCTGTGGAACACCGCACGTCATTGCCCGCCTACCTTCGCCGGCCCTCGTCGGGAACACGACGGCTCTGCCGGCAAAGTACTCGGCGATGACCCGCTGGAGGTACTGCGGCACCCCATGGTACCGCAGCGCCGCCCTGACCGTGTCCCAGGGCAGCGTGTTGAACGCGTTGCGGATGTCCAATGACACCGCAAGCAACACGCCCCCCCGGGAGACCTCCTCCTCGGCGAGATCCCTCACCCGCGCAACGGCATCCAGGGTCGACCGACCCCGGCGAAAACCGAACTGCGCGTCGTCCAGATCCGGATCCATGCACTCGGCCAGGCGAGCAGCGAGCACTCGCTCGAAAAGCTTGCTCACCTCGCCGAGCAGCACGATCGGACGGTAGGACGACGGCAGTCCGGCCGGGCGGCCGACTTTCGGCAGTAAAACAAGTTTGCCCGTCTTCCAGGGTCGGGGGAATCGACCCTGCGCCAAACAAACGGTGAAGAGGGACCTCACCCTCTCTCCTATCTCCTCCAGCGCGACCGCCAGGGCCGCCCCCGGAACGCCGTCCGGGCCTGGGGCGGTCCTCTTCATTTTAAGCCTCGAGACGGCCGCCCCGAACTCCGCCTCCGATACCGATCTCGTCCTCCGTCACCGGCGGGATCTCCGCCTCCGGCGGAGCCGCTTCCTGCGGGGGGTCCATTGCTGGTGGGGTGAAGTCGGTCCTGCGCGGAAACAGGGCCCGAACCACCCCGTCCAGCAATGCCGGCTCGAGGGTCTCCGACAGGGGGGACCGTAGGGCCGCAGCTGGCTCCGCGCCAGCTTGTACGGTCTCCTTGTAACATCCCCCCTGTTCAGGAGGGACACACCGCACGAAGCCGCCCAAAATTCGGCGGCGCGTCCCCGGACGTTGCACGAGGCTGCCGGGTTGCCCCAAGCCGCTGACTTGGCGTTCAGGTCGCCCAACACGGCGACCTGGCGTGGCGCCGCCCTCCCGACGACTGCCGTTAGGACTTCGAGAAAATCCTCGAAGTCCCTTAGAGGGCGGTTTGGGGAGAAATAGACCCCGACCAGGGCTATTTCTCCCCACGCGGCGGCCACGTATCCCGGTCCCCTCTCTAAAAGCGAGAGGGGAGGGGAGTCCGTGGCAGGCCGCGACACCAATGCCACCGAGCCGTCCCGATCGCCCAGCCAACGGCCAGGTATCGAGTACGGCTCGGCGACCACCGCCAGGTCCACCAACCACTCGGCCATGGTCTGCATAAGCAGATCCTGGGCCGCTCGGCAGTGGTTGGTGTTCGCCTGGAGGATGCGATGTTCGACTCTAGACATTATTTAGTCGGACATCGCACCCTCCACCTCAGCCAGGCCAGCGGCTGCCGTAGTCCCAGACTCTGGGACGGCGGCGGTGACAGCGGCAGGCCGGATCGTTGCCTGCTTAGCTTTGCCCCTCTTGGGGGGAGGACTACAATTCCTCCCCTTTGTGACGTGGCCTGCCGGGCGGCCACTGGCGGCACACACAGTCCTGCGACCTGGCGTGGTGCCGCCCTCCCGGCGACTGCCGTGAGAATTTCGAGATAGTTCTCGAAATCCCTTAGAGGGCGGTTTGGGGAGAAATAGACCCCCACCAGGGCCGTATCCCTCCCCCACGCGGCGGCCACGTATCCCGGTCCCCTCTCTAAAAGCGAGAGGGGAGGAGAGTCCGTGGAAGACCGCGCCACCAAAGCCACCAAGCCGTCCCGATCGCCCAGCCAGGTACTGGGGACCGAGTAAGGCTCGGCAACCACCGCCACGTCCACCAACCACTCGGCCATGATCTGCATCAGCAGATCCTGGGCCGCCCCGCAGTGGTTGGTGTTCGCCTGGAGGATGCGATGTTCGACTCTATCCATCAGTCGGACATCGCACCCCCCTCGTCCTCAGCCAGGCCAGCAGCAGCCGAAAGCCCGACCTCGCGCACAGCGGCGGTAGCGGCAGGCTTGCTCGGCGCCTGCGCTTTTCCCTTCTTAGGGGGAGGATTACACATCCTCCCCTGCATTATGTGGCCTGCCGGGCGGCCACTGGCGGCACACACAGCGCAGTGCGGCTTGGCAGCCTCGCAAGCGGCGGACTTGTGGCCCTCCTTGCCGCAGCGGTAACAGCTCTCTGTCCGATCCACCGTGGACGGACAGAGGGCCCGGGTGTGCCCGACCCCGTAGCACCTGTAGCACCGCAAAGGCTGTGCCACAAGTGCCCGGACCGCACCCGAGCTGAAGCCGACGTGAAGCCGTCCTTTTTCAAGGACGGCTTTGGCAGCGGCGACTGGACAATCCAGGCGGATGGTGCCCATGCCGCCGCGACCGGGCCTGATGTCCCGGCCTTTTACCGCTGCGACGCCGCAGCCCCCCACTGCTGCGACCGCCGCCATCACCTCCTCCTTGGTGACAGTGTCATCCAAGTCGGACACTTCGATGGCCGCGGTCTTTACTGGCCTGGCCACCTTGGCCGCGTCCGCTATGACCTCTTGCAGCTTTTCTGCGAAGAGGTCAGCGTTTTTACTACCCTCCGGTCCGGGGAACTCAAAAATTCGAGCCCCAGCCTGCGTCCGGCGACAGGAGACCTTGCCGATCCCCAGTTTTGTGGGATCGGCGTTGGTACGCGCCCGCATCATGACGGACGCGTACGTCTCCCCCCGCTCCGCAGCCTCCGCGGTGAGCGTCACCACGACGGCTGCGGTCTTTGGAGGAACCAGGTTCCTCCTGGCGCCAGCTGGGGGGGAACTTTTCCCCTTCCCCTTTCCCTTGCCATTCGACTGCGACAGGCTGCTGGGAGGGGTGGCAGCGGGGACGGCTGGGGGGGGAGGGGAGCTTTTCCCCTTGCCCTTCCCCTTTCCCTTGCCGGTCGACTGGGACTGGCTGGTGGTGGCGGGGATTGCAGGGACGGCCGCTGTTTGCCCTTTGCCCTTGCCCTTCCTCTTACCCTTGCTGACGACCTTCGTCCAACCAGCAGGGTTGGCTGGGGTGGCGGCAGGCAGAAGAGAATCCTCGTCCCTTTGTGAGGTTGGCCCCGGCTCTCCCTTCCTCTTGTCCGCGGCAAGCGGCAGCCGGTAACTCTTCTCGGGCAAGAGCCTATCCTCTATTCCTGCTAGGCAGGCTCGGACGAAGTCCCGCTCCTCCATCATGACCGCCGCAGGTCTGGGCTCGGCTGTGGCTGGCCGGGCCGTGGCTTCAGCCAGCTTCTGATGTAGCTGGCTGACCTCCTTCTGCAGGCGATCGACTTTCGCCTGCAGTTGCCGCGTCTCGTCAGTCGCCTGGCGCTGCACCAGCTCCCCGACGATACCGCGCATGCTCACGGCCCGGCATTTGAGGGCCTTCTGAAAGGTCCCCTTCAGGTGTGAGGACTTGGAGGCGACCTCGACGATCCCCTCTTCGTCCTCTTCGGCCATCCGCTGCAGCTCGACCAGTGAGTGGTCCGCGTACAGGACGTGGGACGCGCCGTATCCTGACTTGGCCCGGGCGACGCGCGTCTGCTGCTCCTTGGCAGCCACACGCTCCTCCAACTCCTGCTGGAGCTGCTCCTTCCGGGTCAAGTCCACCTGGCGCTGGGCGTCTGCCAGACCCACGTCATGGGTATCCGCCGCTGTCTTGGTCGACTTTTTGGCCTTAGCCCTTCTCGCGGTCTCCTTCGAGGAACCCGAGGAGCCGTCGGAGCCATCCTTCAGGAAGGCCCGCTTCCGTGAACGCGATCGTGATCGAGAATCCTCGATCACCATCGGTCCCGCACCCGACATAACGGACTCGTTGTCGGAGTCCGACTCGTCCGCCTTTCCGCCGTAGAAGGCACTGCCCTCTTTCGACACAGAAGTGTCGCGTTGGCCCTGACAAGGGCCTTTTGGTTGGCCCTTAGAAGGGCCTTTGGGTTGGCCCTGAGAAGGGCCTTTGGGTTTTTTTAAAAAGTGTGTCTGCTGCTCCTTGGCAGCCACACGCTCCTCCAACTCCTGCTGGAGCTGCTCCTTCCGGGTCAAGTCCACCTGGCGCTGGGCGTCTGCCAGACCCACGTCATGGGTATCCGCCGCTGTCTTGGTCGACTTTTTGGCCTTAGCCCTTCTCGCGGTCTCCTTCGAGGAACCCGAGGAGCCGTCGGAGCCATCCTTCAGGAAGGCCCGCTTCCGTGAACGCGATCGTGATCGAGAATCCTCGATCACCATCGGTCCCGCACCCGACATAACGGACTCGTTGTCGGAGTCCGACTCGTCCGCCTTTCCGCCGTAGAAGGCACTGCCCTCTTTCGACACAGAAGTGTCGCGTTGGCCCTGACAAGGGCCTTTTGGTTGGCCCTTAGAAGGGCCTTTGGGTTGGCCCTGAGAAGGGCCTTTGGGTTTTTTTAAAAAGTGCCCGAGGGCGTCCCGCGCAGGGGTAGACATGGTCTCAATCAATATCGTACGCGTCAAGGCAGTTAAGATTCGCTACGATCGCACAGCGCACTTTTGCCGCACCCAGTCTGCCACTCCGTTACGGTGGTCAGAACTGGGGCGTTGCCCGGGGGATACGACTAGGACGTAAGCGCTGTGAGGGGATCCCCCAACCTAACCTAACCTAACCTAACCTTTTTTTTTTTTTTTTTTTTTTTTTTTTTTTTTTTTTTTTTTTTTTTTTCTAACCTTTTTTTTTTTTTTTTTTTTTTTTTTTTGATCACGCTGGGAAAAAATGCATTACGCATACCCACCCATTGGGGGAATGGGGGGCTATGTGGGACTCCCCGGGCCCCCCAGCCCGGTATACCCACTAAAATAACCCAGCGGCACTCCCGCATCGTCTGAATGGAGGAGGACTGGGAAACCGGCACAGCCTTTACCTCCAGTCCTCCGCCGACGACCGCCCGCCTTTTAGGGCAGGCCCTTCACGCCCCTCCCTCAGTGGAGGGGCCCGGGAACGACCGCGAGTGCTCGGCCGTTCCCGCCCGCAAGGGTGGTGACTAGTGCAATGCAGGCTAAGGCGGCCCCCACGCCCGTCGCCCGCTAGTCACCACCAGGAGGTGGAAGGAAACGATCGTACGACCGCCCCCTTCCACCCCCTCTCCGCCACCCCCTTTTGCGACTTGGCGTCCTCGCAAAAGGGGAACAACCGCCGCCCAGGACCCCCCACCTCCTAGCATGGAATTCACCACACCGGGAAGCGAGAGGTCCCGCCCGACATCTCCTCAGGGCACGGCGCAGCTACGCCCCCGCTGGGCACACCTAGACGGTGTGCTGCACCGTACCCTCCACCGCGCTGGACCTTTACGGTCCCCTCCGTTGCGGCATCTGGCCCGCAAAGGACAGATGCCGCCGTCCGCGTCTGCGGCGGAGCGTCGCGAACGACGCTCCGCCGCCTCCTCCTTCCATCGACTTGTCCCTGCCGACCATCCCACGCCAAAGGAGGGCCGGCAACGACAAGTCAACACCACCTCGTGGGCCCACTTCCCGCCCCCGGGCGGCGGCCGCCCCAACCCGCAAGAGAGAAAGCCGGGCGCAGAGCCAGGTGCAGAGCGGGCAAAGCCGGATGCAGGTCCGGGCAAAGCAGGGTGCAGAGCTGGTCAGTGCAGGGTGCAGAGCTGGTCAGCACTCGGGGAGCTCAAACCGCACGAGCGCCGAGTGCAGAGCCAGGTGCAGAGCGGGCAAAGCCAGGTGCAGAGCGGGCAGAGCCCGGTTGCAGAGCCGGGCAGAGCAGGGTGCAGAGCTGGTCAATGCACCCGGGAGACCCCCCCGCAGGGGTGGGCGGCCCGCCCAGAGGCCCGGAAGTGAGCCCCACCGCAAACCTACCTAACCTACCCAAAACCTACCTACCCAACCTAGCCCCACCCCTATGTCGCGTCTGGAGTGTCCCCTGCTAATCAGGGGAACACCCAGAGCGACAACCCCCCTGTCAGGTATTCGCCACCGCCAACAAGAACCCACGAATGGGAAGTTATTGACGGTGCCCGGGGTGCACCAGCCCAGCGGGTTGCTCTTCCCCCCGGACGTATCCGAAAGGGACCAGCAACCAACTAGGCCAACGTGGAGGTTACCTGACCCGCACCCCAACCTAACCTAACCTAACCTTTATTTTTTTTTTTTTTTTTTTTGATCACGCTGGGAAAAAATGCATTACGCATACCCACCCATTGGGGGAATGGGGGGCTATGTGGGACTCCCCGGGCAAGCAAGCCCGGTATACCCACTAAAATAACCCAGCGGCTCTCCCGCATCGTCTGTGTGGAGGAGGACTGGGAAACCGGCACAGCCTTGACAACCAGTCCTCCGCCGACGACCGCCCGCCTTTACGGCAGGCCCTTCACGCCCCTCCCTTAGTGGAGGGGCCCGGGAACGAACGCGAGTGCTCGGCCGTTCCCGCCCGAGGGTGGTGACTGTGCAATGCAGACGAGAGGCGCCCCCGCGCCTGTCGCCCGCTAGCCACCACCTGGAGGTGGGAGGAGACGGTCGTACAACCGCCTTCTCCCACCCCTTCTCCGCCTGCGGAGTGGCGGCGCGAGAGGATCATCCTCCCGCGCACGCTCCGCCGCCTCCTTTTGCGACATAACTTGCTCGCAAAAGGAGGCAACCGCAGCCCAGGCCTCCTCACTCCCCAGCATGGAGTTGACCACGCCGGGAAGTGAGAGGTCCTGCCCGACAACTAAAACTAGGACACATCCCCACCTCGACGAGCATCTGCTCAAAGTCGGCGAGGCCCCGGTTGGGAGAACAGTACACCCCTATTACTATGACGTCGCCCGAGTATCTGAGACCCTGCCCCGTCACATTCCACCTCCGACTGTCTCCTCCTAGCACCGAGGCGCCCAGGAATACCATAGGCGTCTCGGTGCGCGGGACCTTTGAGGGGTGCCCGCCAGAGCGCACGCCGCTGCAAAGCCTACGGACCGGTAGGCCCTCGCCACCCGCTGTGCAATGGCCCTTTGGGGCCTGCGGATGGCGGTCGCGTTCTCCCTCCTGTGGAGGGAGTCCGCCCAGATTGGGGCTCCGTACAGGGCCATACTCTTGAGGATGCCGGCATGGAGGCGCCGGCATCGCTCCTTGGGCCCCCCCAGATTCGGGAGGAGCCACGATAGGGCATCGGCGGCCTTCAGCAGGCGCGTCGACAGCCCGCTAAAGTGACCCCAACCTAACCTTTTTTTTTTTTTTTTTTTTTTGATCACGCTGGGAAAAAATGCATTACGCATACCCACCCATTGGGGGAATGGGGGGCTATGTGGGACTCCCCGGGCCCCCCAGCCCGGTATACCCACTAAAATAACCCAGCGGCACTCCCGCATCGTCTGAATGGAGGAGGACTGGGAAACCGGCACAGCCTTTACGTCCAGCCCTCCGCCGACGACCGCCCGCCGTTTAGGGCAGGCCCTTCACGCCCCTCCCTCAGTGGAGGGGCCCGGGAACGACCGCAAGTGCTCGGCCGTTCCCGCCCGCAAGGGTGGTGACTAGTGCAATGCAGGCTAAGGCGGCCCCCACGCCATCGCCCGCTAGTCACCACCAGGAGGTGGGAGGAAACGATCGTACGACCGCCCCCTCCCACTCCCTCTCCGCCACCCCCTTTTGCGACTTGGCGTCCTCGCAAAAGGGGGACATCCGCCGCCCAGGACCCCCCACCCCCCAGCATGGAATTCACCACACCGGGAAGCGAGAGGTCCCGCCCGACATCTCCTCAGGGCACGGCGCAGCTACGCCCCCGCTGGGCACACCTAGACGGTGTGCTGCGCCGTACCCTCCACCGCGCTGGACCTTACGGTCCCCACCGTTGCGGCATCTGGCCCGCGAAGGACAGATGCCGCCCTCCGCGTCTGCGGCGGTGCGTCGAGACCGACGCTCCGCCGCCTCCTCCTTCCATCGACTTGTCCCTGCCGACCATCCCACGCCAAAGGAGGGCCGGCAACGACAAGTCAACACTACCTCGTGGGCCCACTTCCCGCCCCCGGGCGTCGGCCGCCCCCACCCGCAAGAGAGAGAGCCGGGCGCAGAGCCAGGTGCAGAGCGGGCTAAGCCGGAGGGACCTCCTCCTCCGGCGAAGCCACCACCCCCCCCAGTGGGGGGTTCATCGTTGGTGGGGTGAAATCGGTCCTGCGCGGAAACAGGGACCGGACCACCCCATCCAGCAACGCCGGTTCCAGGGTCTCCGTTATTGGGGGACTTCATTTTGCGACTTGGCGTCCTCGCAAAAGGGGGACATCCGCCGCCCAGGACCCCCCACCCCCCAGCATGGAATTCACCACACCGGGAAGCGAGAGGTCCCGCCCGACATCTCCTCAGGGCACGGCGCAGCTACGCCCCCGCTGGGCACACCTAGACGGTGTGCTGCGCCGTACCCTCCACCGCGCTGGACCTTATGGACCTTACCCACCCCCTCTCCGCCACCCCCTTTTGCGACTTGGCGTCCTCGCAAAAGGGGAACAACCGCCGCCAAGGACCCCCCACCTCCCAGCATGGAATTCACCACACCGGGAAGCGAGAGGTCCCGCCCGACATCTCCTCAGGGCACGGCGCAGCTACGCCCCCGCTGGGCACACCTAGACGGTGTGCCGCACCGTACCCTCCTACCTTTACGGTCCCCTCCGTTGCGGCATCTGGCCCGCAAAGGACAGATGCCGCCCTCCGCGTCTGCGGCGGAGCGTCGCGAACGACGCTCCGCCGCCTCCTCCTTCCATCGACTTGTCCCTGCCGACCATCCCACGCCAAAGGAGGGCCGGCAACGACAAGTCAACACCACCTTGTGGGCCCACTTTCCGCCCCCGGGCGGCGGCCGCCCCAACCCGCAAGAGAGAAAGCCGGGTGCAGAGCCAGGTGCAGAGCGGGCAAAGCCGGATGCAGGTCCGGGCAAAGCAGGGTGCAGAGCTGGTCAGTGCAGGGTGCAGAGCTGGTCAGTGCACTCGGGGAGCTCAAACCGCACGAGCGCCGAGTGCAGAGCCAGGTGCAGAGCGGGCAAAGCCAGGTGCAGAGCGGGCAGAGCCCGGTTGCAGAGCCGGGCAGAGCAGGGTGCAGAGCTGGTCAATGCACCCGGGAGACCCCCCCGCAGGGGTGGGCGGCCCGCCCAGAGGCCCGGAAGTGAGCCCCACCGCAAACCTACCTAACCTACCCAAAACCTACCTACCCAACCTAGCCCCACCCCTATGTCGCGTCTGGAGTGTCCCCTGCTAATCAGGGGAACACCCAGAGCGACATCCCCCCCTGTCAGGTATTCGCCACCGCCAACAAGAACCCACGAATGGGAAGTTATTGACGGTGCCCGGGGTGCACCAGCCCAGCGGGTTGCTCTTCCCCCCGGACGTATCCGAAAGAGACCAGCAACCAACTAGGCCAACGTGGAGGTTACCTGACCTCCCCTGCGGAACACCGGACTCCGCGCCGTAGCGCCTGATCCTGACCGTCTTGTCCACGAGGAGGACCTCTCTGCCCTCCAAGTAGCTGGCCAGGATCGCCCGCAGATATTGGGGCACTCCGTGATACCGGAGTGCCTCCAATATGGTCGAGTGGGTTACGGAGTTGAAGGCGTTGGCTATGTCAAACGACACCGCCAACACTCCGTCCCCAGCCTCGACCGCCTCCTTTACCTGGCCCCTGAGTAGGGCCAACGCGTCGACCGTCGAACGCCGACCGTCCGACAGGTCTGGCCCTACCTACCGCAGATGGCTATTTAGCCGGGTGGCGATGATCCCCTCGAACAATTTACCGACCTCATCGAGCAAAACGATGGGCCGGTATGCCGAGGGGGAGTCCACCGGGCGCCCCTCTTTTCGGAGGAGGCACAACTGCCCCTCCTTCCACTGCTTCGGGAACCTCCCAGCCGTAAAACACGCGCTGAAGAGGTCCCGAAACCTATCCTCCATGAGGGACGCCGCGATGGCCACCACCCGTGCGGGGACGCCGTCCGGTCCAGGGGCCGTCTTCTTCGCGCGGAGGCTCAGAACCCCCGCCGATAGTTCCTCCGCCGATACCGGAGGGACCTCCTCCTCCGGCGAAGCCACCACCCCCCCCAGTGGGGGGTTCATCGTTGGTGGGGTGAAATCGGTCCTGCGCGGAAACAGGGACCGGACCACCCCATCCAGCAACGCCGGTTCCAGGGTCTCCGTTATTGGGGGACCAAAGGGGCGCAGTTGGTTTCGCGCCGCCTTATATGGCCTCCCATACGGATCCCTGTCGAGGCCCTCCAGCATCTCGGCCCTCGCCGAGTCCTTGGCGGCGCACATAGCCGACTTGAGGACCGTCTTTGCCTCTAGGTAAGAAGCGTAGAGGCGGTTCTCCCCGGCCTGAGATCGGGTAGTGCGCCGCCGACTCCGCGTGTAGGCCCTCCTGGCCTCCACGCAGGTGGCCCGGAGCCCTGCCAGTTCCTCCGACCACCAATACACGGCGCGACGGGGAGGTGGACGGCGTGACCGAGGCATGCTGGAGTTGCACACCTCGGTCAGGGACCTTCGTAGCTGGACCGCTGCGGCGTCAACGTCCAGGGCCTCCACAGGGGGCGAGAGCCAGTCTTGGAGGAACGCCGCCTCCTGAGCTGCCTCCCGGTACAGGCGGGTGAGAGCCCACCGCGGGAAGGGAGATTGGCCAGAGCGGGCCATTCCCCCCCGCGGGCCCTGGGTGGAGATGTCGAACCGCACGTAACGGTGGTCCGCTGCCGCACACACGTGTGAACATTCCCCCTGTTTAGGAGGGACACACCGCACGAAGCCGCCCAAAATTCGGCGGCGCGTCCCCGGACGTTGCAAGTCGCGGCCGGGTTGCCCCAGGCCGCCGACTTGGCGTTAAGGTCACCCAACACGGCGACCTGGCGTGGTGCCGCCCTCCCGACGACTGCCGTAAGGACTTCGAGAAAGTTCTCGAAGTCCCTAAGAGGGCGGTTTGGGGAGAAATAGACCCCGACCAGGGCTATGTCTCCCCACGCGGCGGCCACGTATCCCGGTCCCCTCTCTAAAAGCGAGAGGGGAGGGGAGTCCGTGGTGGGCCGCGACACCAACGCCACCAAGCCGTCCCGATCACCCAGCCAACGGCCAAATATCGAGTACGGCTCGGCGACCACCGCCACGTCCACCAACCACTCAGCCACGGTCTGCATCAGCAGATCCTGAGCCGCTCTGCAGTGGTTGGTGTTCGCCTGGAGGATGCGATGTTCGACTCTATGCATTAATCGGACATCGCACCCCCCTCCTCAACAGCCGCCGTGGTCGTGGTCCCAGCCTCTGGAACGGCGGTGGCAGTGACAGGCCGGGTCGGCGCCTGCACTTTGCCCTTCTTGAGGGGAGGACTGCAGTTCCTCCCCTTCATAATGTGGCCCGCAGGGCGGCCACCGGCGGCACACACCGCGCAGTGCGGCGTGGCGGCCTTGCAGGAGGCGATTTTGTCCCCCTCCTTGCCGCAGCGGTTGCAGCTGTCCGTCCTGTCTATGTTGGACGGACAGAGTGCCCGGGTGTGTCCGGTGCCAAAGCACCTAAAACACCTTAGTGGCTGAGCCACTAGTGCCCGGACTGCACCCGAGCTAAAGCCGACGTGTAGCCGTCCTTTGTCAAGGACGGCTTTGGCAGCGGCGACTGGGCACTCCAAGCGAATGGTGCCCATGCCGCCGCGGCCGGGCCTTATGTCCCGGCCTCGCACCGCTGCGACGCTGCAGCCCCCCATAGCTGCGACCTCCGCCACCACCTCCTCCTTGGTGACGGTGTCATCGAGGTCCGTCACCTCGATGGCCACCGTCTTCACGGGCCTGGCCACCTTGGCCGCATCCGAAATGACCTCTTGCAGCTTTGCTGCAAAGAGGTCCGCATTCTTGCTGCCCTCTGACCCCGGGAACTCGAATATTCGAGCCCCGGCCTGAGTCCGCCGGCAAGAGACCTTGCCGATCCCCAGCTGGTTGGGATCGGCATTGGCACGCGCCCGCAACAATACGGACGCGTACGTCTCTCCGCGTTCCGCAGCCTCCGCGGTGAGCGTCACCACGACGGCTGCGGTCTTTGGAGGAACAAGGTTCCTCCTGGTGCCGGCGGTTTTGGCTGAGAGAGCAGCGCTGGCGGCCTTGGGTGGCCCTTTCCCCTTTCCTTTCCCTTTGCCAGTCGTATGCGACTGGCTGGGAGGGTTGGTGGCAGGAACGGGTGGGGGGGAGCTATTCCCCTTCCCCTTCCGCTTCCCCTTGCCAGTCGACTGCGACTGACTGGGAGGGGTAGTAGCGGGGACGGCAGGGACGGCCGCTGCCGCCTTTGTGGCCTTACCCTTCCCTTTCCCCCCGCCAACGACCTTCGTCCAGCCTTGCTGGTTGGTCGGGGTGGTGGCAGGCAGGAGAGGGTCCTCCTACCTCTGCGAGGTCGGCCCCGGCTCACCCCTCCTCTTATCCGCCGCAAGAGGCAGCCGGTAGCTTTTTTCCGGCAGCAGCCGGTACTCTATGCCCGCTAAGCAGGCCCTCGTAAAGGCCCTCTCCTCCATCACAACCTTGCGGATGATATCCTCAAGGTTGGAGGAGGCGGGGCCCTTTGCCGCAGGTCTCGGCTGCTCAGCCTGGTTTGGCCGGGCCGTGGCTTCAGCCAGCTTTTGGTGCAGCTGGCTGACCTCCGACTGCAGGCGATCGACTCGCACCTGCAGCTGCCGAGCTTCATCGGAGGCCTTTCGCTGCACCAGCTCCCGAACAATGCCGCGCATGCTCAATGCCCGGCATTTAAGGGACTTCTGAAACGTCCCTTTTAGATGGGAGGACTTAGAGGCGACCACCACAATCTCCTCTTCGTCCTCCTCAGCCATTCGCTCCAGCTCGGCCAGCGAGTGGTCCGTAAAGAACGCGGCTTGAGCCATACCCGGACCTGGCCCGGGCGAGTTGCGCCTGTTGCTCTTTGGCCGCAACCCGCTCCTCCAGCTCTTGCTGGAGCTGCTCCCGCCGAGTCAGGTCCAACTGGTGTTGGGCGCCTGCCAAACCCACATCGTGGGTGTCCGCTGCCGTCTTCTTGGCCTTTGGCTTCTTCTTCGGCTCCTTCGCCGAACCCGAGGAGCCGTCGGACACTTCCATTAGGAAGGCCCGCTTCCGCGACTGCGAACGAGAGCCTTCCTCTACCTCCATCGAGCTGGCTACCGACACAACGGACTCGTTGTCAGACTCCGACTCCAACTCGTCCGACCTTCCTCCGTAGAAGGTCCGCCCTTCCTCCGCTGACGCTGAAGCGTCACGTTGGCCCTGAGAAGGGCCTTTGGGTTGGCCCTGAGAAGGGCCTTTTTTGACAAAATGCCCGAGGGCATCCCGCCTTGGTTTTACCATATTAAAAAATAAAAATGATAAAATATAATAAAACAAATTCTCCGCAAGATCGCACTTTCCGCACAAGATAAAATGATAGCAACGATCGCACAGCGCACTTTAGCCGCACCCAGTCTGCCACTCCGTTACGGTGGTCAGAACTGGGGCGTTGCCCGGGGGAAACGAACGAGGACGTATGCACTGTGAGGGGATCCCCCAACCTAACCTAACCTAACCATTTTTTTTTTTTTTTTTTTGATCTCGCTGGGAAAAAATGCATTACGCATACCCGCCCATTGGGGGAATGGGCGGGCTATGTGGGACTCCCCGGGCAAGCCCGGTATACCCACTAAAATAACCCAGCGGCACTCCCGCATCGTCTGAATGGAGGAGGACTGGGAAACCGGCAGAGCCTTTACGTCCAGTCCTCCGCCGACGACCGCCCGCCTTTTAGGGCGGGCCCTTCTCGCCCCTCCCTCAGTGGAGGGGCCCGGGAACGACCGCGAGTGCTCGGCCGTTCCCGCCCGCAAGGGTGGTGACTAGTGCAATGCAGGCTAAGGCGGCCCCCACGCCCGTCGCCCGCTAGTCACCACCAGGAGGTGGGAGGAAACGATCGTATGACCGCCCCCTTCCACCCCCTCTCCGCCACCCCCTTTTGCGACATGGCGTCCTCGCAAAAGGGGGACAACCGCCGCCCAGGACCCCCCACCCCCCAGCATGGAATTCACCACACCGGGAAGCGAGAGGTCCCGCCCGACATCTCCTCAGGGCACGGCGCAGCTACGCCCCCGCTGGGCACACCTAGACGGTGTGCTGCGCCGTACCCTCCACCGCACTGGACCTAACGGTCCCCTCCGGTGCGGCATCTGGCCCGCGAAGGACAGATGCCGCCCTCCGCGTGTGCGGCGGCGCGTCGAGACCGACGCTCCGCCGCCACCTCCTTTCACCGACTTGTCCCTGCCGACCATCCCACGCCAAAGGAGGGCCGGCAACGACAAGTCTTCTCCTCCTACCTACCTACCCAACCTAACTTAAACTACCTACCCAAACTAGCCTACCCAACCTAGCCCCCCTTTGCCGCGTCTGGAGTGTCCCCTGCTAATCAGGGGAACACCCAGAGCGACATCCCCCCCCTGTCAGGTATTCGCCACCGCCAACAAGAACCCACGAATGGGAAGTTATTGACGGTGCCCGGGGTGCACCAGCCCAGCGGGTTGCTCTTCCCCCCCGGACGTATCCGAAAGAGACCAGCAACCAACTAGGCGAACGTGGAGGTTACCTGACCCGCACCCCAACCTAACCTTATTTTTTTTTTTTTTTTTTTTTTGATCTCGCTGGGAAAAAATGCATTACGCATACCCACCCATTGGGGGAATGGGCGGGCTATGTGGGACTCCCCGGGCAAGCAAGCCCGGTATACCCACTAAAATAACCCAGCGGCACTCCCGCTTCGTCTGTGTGGAGGAGGACTGGGGAACCGGCAGAGCCTTGACTACCAGCCCTCCCCCGACGACTGCCCACCTTTATGGCGGGCCCTTCACGCCCCTCCCTTAGTGGAGGGGCCCGGGAACGACCGCGAGTGCTCGGCCGTTCCCGCCCGAGGGTGGTGACTGTGCAATGCAGACGAGAGGCGCCCCCGCGCCTGTCGTCCGCTAGTCACCACCAGGAGGTGGGAGGAGACGATCGTACAACCGCCTTCTCCCACCCCTTCTCCGCCTGCGGAGCGGCGGCGCGAGAGGATCATCCTCCCGCGCACGCTCCGCCGCCTCCTTTTGCGACATAACTTGCTCGCAAAAGGAGGCAACCGCAGCCCAGGCCTCCTCACTCCCCAGCATGGAGTTGACCACGCCGGGAAGTGAGAGGTCCTGCCCAACAACTGAAACTAGGACACGGCGCAACTCAGCCCAGGCTGGGCACACCTCGAGGGTGTGCTGCGCCGTGTCCTCTGCCGCGCCGCAATCGTGGCACGCCGGGGTTTCCTCCCGCCGGATCCGGTGCAGGTGCGTTCCGAAACAACCATGTCCGGACAACACCTGCACCAAACGGAACGAAAGGAAACCGTGGGGCCGCGGGAAGGGAGATTGGCCCGAGCGGGCCGTCCCCTCCCGAGGGCCGGTGGAGATGTCGAACCGCACGTATCGGTGGTCCGACAAAGTCTCCACCGTCTCCACCCGCCAGTTCACAACGCGGGCGGCCAGGGCGGAGGTGGCAAACGAGACGTCTACCACCGACCCTCCCCGTTGCCGCACACACGTGTGGACCGCCCCCCTGTTGAGGAGGGACACGCCGCACGAGGCCGCCCAGAATTCGACGGCGCGTCCCCGGACGTTGCAGGAGGCAGCCGGGTTGCCCCAAACCTCCGACTTGGCGTTCAGGTCGCCCAACACGGCGACTGCCGTAAGGATCTCGAGAAAGTCCTCGAAATCCCCTAGAGGGCGGTTTGGGGAGAAATATACCCCCAACAGGGCCATGTCTCCCCCCCACGCGGCGGCCACGTATCCCGGTCCCCTCTCTAAAAGCGAGAGGGGAGGGGAGTCCGTGGAAGGCCGCGCCACCAACGCCACCAAGCCGTCCCGATCGCCCAGCCAGGTACTGGGGACCGAGTAAGGCTCGGCAACCACCGCCACGTCCACCAACCACTCGGCCATGATCTGCGTCAGCAGATCTTGGGCCACCCTGCAGTGGTTGGTGTTCGCCTGGAGGATGCGATGTTCGACTCTATGCATTAATCGGACATCGCACCCCCCTCCTCCTCAGCCAGGCCTGCAGCAGCCGAATGCCCTACTTCCACCACAGCGGCGGTAGCGGCAGGCTTTCTCGGCGCCTGCGCTGCTTTTCCCTTTGATTCCTTTTTTTTATGTGGCCTGCCGGGCGGCCACTGGTGGCACATACAGCGCAACGCGGCGCGGCCGCCTCGCACGATGCGACTTTGTGGCCCTCCTTGCCGCAGCGGTAACAGCTCTCTGTCCGATCTATCGTGGACGGACAGAGGGCACGGGTGTGTCCGACTCCGAAGCACCTGAAGCACCGCAAGGGCCGTGCTGCAAGTGCCCGGACCACACCCGAGCTGAAGCCGACTTGTAGCCGTCCTTTGTCGAGGACGGCTTTGGCAGCGGCAACTGGGCACTCCATGCGAATGGTGCCCATGCCGCCGCGGCCGGGCCTGATGTCCCGGCCTCGCACCGCTGCGACGCTACAGCCCCCTATCGCTGCGACCGCCGCCACCACCTCCTCCTTGGTGACCGAGTCGTCCAGGTCAGGTATCTACAGGATCATAGGTAGGACCGCCAAAAGACAAGAAGAACTGACCCTGTGCAGCGATGGTGCATTTCTCAATCCGAGTGAATCGGCCGCCCTACTAGCGGATACGTTCTACCCCGAAGACAGAGTAGATCAGGACAACGCTGACCACAGGCGAATAAGAGAAGCAGCCAGCCGAGTAAATGATTGGGCTCATAATGAATATCATGATCCCCCATTTACGACGCTGGAGCTGAAGTCCGCCGTGGCGGGTTTCAATCCCAAAAAGGCACCAGGAGGGGACGGACTGACTTCTGACATCTGCAGTCGAGCGATCCACCAGGACCCGGACACTTTCCTTGCCCTCTACAACAAGTGCCTTGAATTGGCACACTTCCCGACCAGCTGGAAGGAGGCTACGGTTGTAGTCCTCAGGAAGCCGGGCAAGGACAGCTACACCAACCCCAAGGCATATAGACCAATTGGTCTGTTGCCTGTTCTGGGGAAGGTCCTGGAGAGGATGGTCGTAGCGCGTCTCAAATATCAGCTTGTACCGAGGTTTAGTACTCGTCAGTTTGGCTTCATGCCCCAGAGGAGCACCGAGGACGCCCTCTATACTCTAGTGCAGCACGTACAGGACAAGTTGAGGCTGAAGAAGCTAATTGTCCTGGTGTCATTGGATATAGAGGGCGCCTTCGACAGCGCTTGGTGGCCAGCCATAAGAGTCAGACTGGCTGAGGAAAAGTGCCCGGTTAACACTAGAAGGCTAATAGACAGCTATCTCGATGGTAGGAAGGTCAAGGTTCGGTATGCCGGGGAGGAATGCACTCGAGAGACTAGCAAGGGCTGCGTTCAGGGGTCGATCGGAGGACCAATCCTGTGGAACCTCGTCCTCGACCCTCTACTGCAGGACCTAGAGCAGCGCGGACTTTTCCTGCAGGCGTTCGCGGATGACATCGTCTTGGTCGTGGATGGGGACACGGCAACTGATGTCTCTAGAACCGCCAATGCAGCCCTCGCCCATGTTCAGGATTGGGGCGTCCGAAATAAGCTGAGGTTTGCACCGCACAAAACCTGTGCGATGACCATAACCAACAAGCTTAAGTACGACACTCCAACGCTGAGCATGGCCGGGGTCGACATCGGCATGGTCAGAAAAATGAAGTTGCTGGGTCTAACCATAGACGATAAGCTCACTTTTAATGAGCATGCTGCGAACGTCTGCAAAAGGGCAGCTGACGTTTACAAGCAGCTGTCCCGAGCCGCAAAGGTGAGCTGGGGATTAAACAAACAGGTCATACACACCATTTACACAGCAACGGTGCGAATATTCACCGACGGCAGCAAGATTGAGGGGAAGGTAGGAGCCGCACTATCCATTTGGGATAGTGAAGGCGAAGTCCGGAACCTCAAGCTTTGCCTTGCTGCGTACTGCACAGTCTACCAGGCGGAACTCCTGGCCATTTGTAGAGCGACAGAAGTGATCCTCGCGCGGCAAGAGGCGAGCTATGGTGTGTACAGCGACTCAATGGCAGCATTGCAGACGCTTGCAAACCATGGCTCTCTCCATCCCCTGGCAGTTCGCGCGCGCGCCAACCTGGCTCACGCCCTGGGCCAGAGCAAAGCTGTTACTTTGTTCTGGATCAAGGCCCACGCGGGCCTGCCGGGGAATGAGCGAGCGGACGAGCTGGCTAAGGAAGCAGCATTGTCGTCACGGAGGAAGCCGGACTATGACCGGTGTCCGATTTCATTTATCAAGCGACAGATCCGTTTGGAATCGCTTGATGAATGGAATCGGAGATATGTGTCAGGCGAGACTGCTTCTGTGACGAAAATGTTTCTTCCGGACGCAATAGTGGCTTTCCGTACTGTACAACAGGTGCGGCCCGAAGGCGTCCTCACGCAAGTTTTGACGGGGCACGGTGGGTTCTCCGAATACTTGAATCGCTTCAAGTGTAAGGACAGCCCATCGTGCCTCTGCGACCCGGGCGTGGCAGAGACTGTCCAGCACATACTTGTAGAATGCCCGCTATTTATCAGGGAGCGCTACCAACTTGAATGTGAGCTGGACAGGAAAATAACGAGAGAGAGCCTGCATGGGCTCATGAACAAAAACACTAGGGAAAAGTTTCTGGAGTACTGTATTAGAGTAGGCACTGCGGTTATACGTCGAAATAAAACCTGAAGCGCACCGTGCTTCATTAGTATTTTGCACAATATTTAAATGTAAGCACGGAATGCAGCAAGGACACGTATAGCCGACAGTACTTCATGTTAGTACCTAAGTTTTAATTTGTTGTTTGTGTTTTATATGGTGTGATAGACTGCATTATTGTGTTTTCTATCCCTAATTGTAATTCCCGTATTTTTCGCTGTGATAACCATTTGGTAAATCTGTGATTTACAGCATTTTTGCACCATGTTATAATAGCACTTTTTGCTCAATATCTTTAATAGCACTATTTCCACAATTGTTAAAATTAAAACTGTGATAAATTGCAATGATTTTGATCTTTTTCTGGGATAAACAGAAATGTATTTATAATAGACTTAAGATTTTAAAATTATAACAGAAATAAAAATGCCCAAAGAGTAGTTAAATAAACCCACACAGCGTATAAGAAGATGAATGCAAGAAGAAAATTAGTATGAAGAATAAAAGCGAGAGGAATGAAAGATTGAACGGAATGACAGTGGTTGCACTCAGTAGGCACCAATTCTGTTGGTGGGGATTAGAATTAAAAAAAAAAAAAAAAAAAAAAACCTAACCTAACCAGTACCCCCCCAGCCCTCGTGCCGGTCGGACCGTTTTCTGAGTCGCTCCGCACTTAAAAAATCTTTTGAGTGGTATTTTTTCGTGTTAGCAAGTAGTGTCATACACCAAACGACGCGTATCAGTGCCGCGCAAGTGACAGTGAAGAAACGAGGAAAACTGGGTACATAACCCCAAAATTTGACCACGTGGTACTCAAACCGCGTACCAGACGGAGATAATTTTTTGGTAGCTGAGAGGAGGCGCAGAGGCGAGTGGAACGACGCTTCGAGCGGATTTTTACCCCCACCAGAAGCGGAACACATAAACAAAGAAGGCCCAAACTTTGGACTCAATTTCCGAAAGACAAAAATCGAGAGATCTTCTTGGAATATTGCGTAAAAATCTGTGAAAGAGTTGTAGAAAGAAACAAAAGTGCATAAGTAAAAATGTTTACGTGATATTATGTAAAATATTAATGATAAGCATTAAACATGAGAACAATATAAATTGTAATTGTAATCGTAATTAAGAACTAATACTCGACCGGACTTTCTTAATTTCCTCCGGCCACGCGCTCGGAGGAAATTAAGAAAAACTGGTCACCACGTGGCCAAGTGCAACTGGTTCCAGTCGAGTGCGGCTGACTTTGGTGTGCGGCTTCGAGGCGAGGCGTCGAGCCCGGCGGGACGTCGTTTCAAGCTCTGAGAAAGGTGAAGTGGTTTCAGAGATATTGATTTTTCAAAATTTACTGGTTTTTCAAAAATCTGTATTTAAATATCTTCCGCGACTACCCCACGTTTTTATCTTAGCATCTCAAGAGCCTGGATGAATACTACATCCCTGCAAAATTTTGGAATTTTTGGACATATAGTTTTGGAGTAATTATTTAAAAAAATTTAAGGGTTGACACGAGGGGTGCTTTACAGGGGTTTGCTATCTCTGGAACCACTACCTAAAATTAGAATAAGTTAGCTTTAACAATATTATTAAGTTTTAAATGTGTTTTTGTGTGCTACTTTTAGCTGAGAACGATTTTTGTCGGATATTGGGGGTTTTTTGCCTGTATTAAATCGGGGGTTGGTTTTCCAAGATTTTTTTATTAGATCTGGACTGGACTCCTCGAGACCTTTCCGGAGAGCCCAAACTCGGCCGGTTTTGACCAACAGGTGCCAATTTTAGACAGACGGTCGCCATTTTGGGCGCCATCTTGGAAAACTTCCACCTGAAATAGCTCCGGACTCGGTGGTCCTAGAAAGCCGCGGTTTTCGCAGCTACACTTGGGAGCACAATACCTGTTCTGCCCTGCTAGATTTAAGCGAATAGGAGTTGGTGAATTTCAGGATCCTGAAAATTGCCTTGCGGGTCGGGCTGGGCGGAGCTGAGCCGGAAGAGTCCAAACACGGACGTTCTGCGACCATTGGAAGGAAAGTTAGCCCGGGTTTGAGATTGACTTTGACAGTTCTCGAACTGTCAAACGATTTTCCGGACTCGGATAGCTCCCGAACCGGGGGTCGTGGAACGCTTGGGTTTTCTTTGGGGACGTTTGCTGACCTTTCCCTACTCGGCTTACGCATTTTCGGGAGTTTTCAGGACCTGAAATTTTTTCAGCCTGAAACTTGCTCGGGGGGATAGACTGCATCGCGACAGCGAGAGGAGTCCAAACTCGAGTGCTCTGCGACTGGCCAAAGCGGAGATATCACCTGTCAAAGTTTGAATTTGACAGCTGTCCGCCATCTTGGAAAATATTCAAACTCTCATATCTCCGCGACGGGGGGTCGTAGAGCGACGGGATTTGTTTCCCTGGGATCGGCTCGCTTTTGTCTCTCGTGTTGACTGACTTTCAGGCTTTTTCAGGAGCCAAAATTTTTTCAGCCTGATAAGCTTGTCATTGTATAGATATCGTCGAGCTCGTTAAGATAAGCCCAGACACGGTGCAATTCAGACCAGCGGTTGATGTGCTGCTAAGCTTTAACCACTTTCTAGCGGCCATCTTGGATTGTAACCAAATTTTTTGAATCGCGATTGCTCCAGAGCCCTTGGCACTGGCGGCCCCGTGTTTGGTATCGTTGGATTGGTCTCGACGGGCTCTGTCCAGTGATCGCAACAAGAAGACTCTACGTAGAGCCGCACTAGAAAAAAAAATTTACATCGGTTTTTTCGACCGGTTGTGACTGTAAGGCCTACGTAGAGCCCCCTGAAGACTGTCTGAGGTCTCCAGACCACGATTTAAGTCTTTTAAAGACGGTTTATACGTTTATTTTACTTTAATTTTTCTAGTTTTAAGACTCTTAGCGGTTTTGTTTCTATTGAACAACAGCTATAATTTTTTAGTAAATTTTATTTTATTTTCGTCCCTATTGACGCTTTATCTCAATCGACGCATACCACCCAACATGTTTGGAATCAGAACGCCGTTAAAAGCGAAAGACGGTGAAAAATCACAACCAAAACCTGGGGCTGCTGCCCCCCCAAACGTCAGACGCAGTATAGGAGAGTGGGAAGCTACAAACTCCAGCCCTATAAACTACACTTATATAACGGAGAAGACGTCGCAGGCCGGCCCTGCGAAAATTAAAGCCAAACCTATTTTGACGCAGGAGAGCAAAGTGACGACCGCGACAGCAGCGAGAAAGTCTATCGAGGGAAGCTCCCCGCCAAAGCCCAAATATGCGGACCGGACTGCGGAGGCTAAAGCCTGCTTGACGAGGACCAAGCTACACCTAAGTAGCTCCAGAAATTTGAAGACAGAGATAAAGACCGCAATCTCCGAGGCTACAGACCGGCTCTTCAAGCTGGTTAAGGAGGCTGAGATGGAGATGAAACTGGCAAAGCAGAAACTGTCCAAGGAGGGGCCAGTAGAGACTGACCCAAAACCATCAGCCACAGAACCGACTAATACCTATAAAGAAATCGACACAAGCAGCCTACAACAGTCAATAGAGCAACACGCCAAGCTCCTAGCAGAGAGCAACGAAAAAATGGAGGAGCTCAAGCAAAAGATGGACCGCCAGACAGAGCTCTTGGAGAGGGCTAGTTATGCAAGTGTTGCCGCAACCGGAGTTGCAAAGTCACTGCCAGTGCGCAGTACCTTGCACTCGGTTGTGGTGGCCACGAAAGATGAGACTGAAACGGGCGAGGAAGTCCTCGAAAGAATTAGAAAAGTGGTGGATCCCATGGAGGGATGGGTAAAGGTTGAGAAAGTAAGGAAAGCCAAGGACCGTAAGATCATAGTGGGTTTTGAGTCAAAAGAAGATAGAAATAAAATGAAGACCCGACTCCAAAAGGAGGGAGTGGACCTCACCGTCGAGGAAATCAAGAACAAGGACCCACTTCTGGTTCTCAGGAACGTCTTGGTAGTTAACACCGACCAAGACATAATTAAGGCCCTGAGAAACCAGAACAAGGGTGTTTTTGACGGCCTCGGCGATGAGGAAGATAGAGTCGAGGTCAAATTTAGAAGGAGGACGCGCAACCCGCTCACCGGCCACGTCATCATCTGCGTCTCGCCCACCATCTGGCGACGGGCGCTGGAATGTGGGCCGCTGCGCATAGACTACCAGCGAATTAAAGTCAAAGATCAATCTCCGCTGGTGCAGTGTACCCGCTGCCTGGGCTTCGGGCACGGCAAGCGATTCTGCAAGGAGCCTGCGGACCTCTGCAGCCACTGTGGGGAGCCGCATATGAGATCCGAGTGCCCAGATTGGCTCTCGGGCGCACCACCCGCTTGCCGTAACTGTGCCAAATCCAGGTTAGAGCGGGGCACGCACAACGCGTTTAGCCACGACTGCCCGGTGCGCATGAGATGGGATGACGTGGCCCGGTCGACTGTGGCTTATTGCTAAGGGCACCCCAGGAGTAAATACCCCCTATGGAGTACTGCAGGCCAACCTCCAGCGAAAAAAGCTTGCTACCAATGAGCTCCTTATTGAAGCCACAAAGCGTGGAGTAGCAGTGGCGCTTCTGCAGGAACCGTACGTGGCCGGGGCTGGAGTTATGAAGAGTCACAGGGGCGTCAGGATCTTCCAGAACACTGGCATAGGAGATGGGACTGTAAAAGCGGCAATAGCTGTCTTTAACAGCGACCTTCTCGTCAAACAGTACCCGAAACTCACCACCAACAACATCTCGGTGGTGGGAATCCTGACCAGTGCCTGGGAGATCACGTTTGTCTCTTTCTACTGTGAGCCAGACCAGCCTATCGAGCCCTACTTAGAACACCTAAGGCGAATAGGGCTCGTCGTCGGTTCCGGGAAGCTGATCGTTGGAGGGGACGCCAACGCAAAATCCATATGGTGGGGCAGCCCGAAGAATGACCACAGAGGAGAGGAAATGGTAGGAACTCTCGGCGAGCTTGGTCTTAATATACTAAACCGAGGGGAAATTCCGACCTTCGACACCATCCGAGGAGGGAAGCGGTACAGCAGCTTCGTGGATGTCACTGCCTGCTCCAACAACATCCTGGACCTGGTGGATGACTGGAGGATTGACGAGGGTCTAACGAGCTCGGACCACAACGGCATTGCGTTTAGTATTCTCTTGGAGAAATCCAAGGGAATCAAAATTGAGAGAACCACACGAAAATATAATACTGAAAAAGCCAATTGGTCCGAATTCCATAAGAAATTCGGACAATTGAAAATAGAACATAATTTATCAATAGCCGAAATTAACAAAATTAAAAACAAAAAAGAATTAAATACCATCACCAATAACCTCAACAAAATAATAGATGAAGCCTGTAACAAAACAATACCATGCAAAAAAGTTAAAGAAGAACTTACCTTGCCGTGGTGGTCCGAGAGACTCGCTGGAATGAAGAGGTCAGTCAACACCATGAGACGCAGGATCCGCTGTGCCGCTCCAGTCCGGAGGCAGAAGGTCGTGGATCAGTACCTGAAAAGGAAAGAGGAGTATGAGTCGGAAGTGGCCAAAGCTCAGACCGAGAGTTGGAAGGAGTTCTGCGGGAAGCAGGATAGGGAGGGGGTCTGGGAAGGAATATATAGGGTAATAGGAAGAACTCAGCGCAGGGAAGAAGACCTGCCATTGGAATGGAACGGTGAAGTGCTAGACGCGAAGGGCTCTGTGAAGCTCCTAGCTGAAACTTTTTATCCGGATGACTCCCCAGAGAGCGACAATCTTCATCACCGTTCCATCCGGTTGAAAGCCGAACATGTGAACCTTGGGGAACAACATGACTGCTGCGACCCACCGTTTACAATGGCTGAGCTAAAGAAATCGGTAGAGTCTTTCAACCCAAAGAAGGCGCCGGGCTCCGATGGCTTTACGGCCGACATTTGCCGCGAAGTCGTGAGCAACGACCCGGGTTTATTTCTGGGGTTCTTAAATAAATGTCTCGAACTTCAGTGTTTTCTCGCGTCCTGGAAAGAGGCAACTGTAGTGATACTGAGGAAGCCAGGGAAAGATAACTACTCCACTCCCAAGTCATATCGGCCGATTGGGCTATTGCCTATACTGGGGAAGATCTATGAGAAGATGCTGGTGGCCCGCCTTAAGTTCCATCTCTTGCCTAGGATGAGTACCCGCCAGTACGGATTCATGCCCCAGAGGAGCACCGAAGACTCCCTCTATGCTCTCATGCAGCACATCCACCAAAAGCTGGCACAAAAGAAAATCATCACGCTTGTATCTTTAGACATAGAGGGAGCCTTCGATAACGCCTGGTGGCCAGCAGTTCGAGTTCGTCTGGTGGAGGAAAAATGTCCAGTAAACCTTAGGCGGGTCATCGACGGCTACCTCAGTGAACGAAAAGTATCGATTAGGTACGGTGGGGAAAGTTACACCAAGGGCACCAGCAAAGGCTGTGTCCAGGGTTCGATCGGGGGCCCTATTTTTTGGAACTTGCTCCTAGACCCGTCGAAAATAACCTTACATTTGCACCTCACAAGACTACCGCGATGGTGATAACAAGAAAACTAAAGTTCGACACGCCACGCCTGAGCATGGGACGGACGGACATTGCTTTAGCGAAAGAAATGAAGATCCTAGGTGTCACAATAGATAGCGGGTTGACATTTAATACCCACGTCTCGCTCGTGTGCAGGAGGGCGATTGGAATTTATAAGAGGCTGTGCAGAGCCGCAAGAGTCAGCTGGGGGCTACATCCCGAGGTCATTCGAATTATCTATGTGGCGACAATGGAGCCCATAATTCTTTATGCCGCTAGTGTTTGGGCACCAGCAGCCGAAAAGCTGGGTATTCAGAAACAGCTTCGAACAGTCCAGCGCGGGGTTGCCCAGAAAATGTGCAGGGCATACCGCACGGTCTCCCTGAACTCTGCCCTGGTGCTGGCTGGGATACTCCCACTCGATCTTCGCGTCCGCGAAGCAGCTGCACTTTATGGAGCTAGGAGGGGAGTACCCCAGCCAGTACTGGCGGGCAGAAAGGTGGAGGATGGCACCCGCGCTGGAGGCCCCGCACCCTGCGAAACAGATGTGTCTGGAGTTCGGAAGCCTGGTAGACGAGGATCAGTACAATAACCACAGCAACTATGCTGTACGTATATTCACCGACGGCAGCAAAATTGAGGGCAAAGTCGGGGCGGCGCTATCCCTTTGGAATGGCGCCGTCGAGGCGAAAGCCCTCAAGTTTGCTTTGCCGTCCTATTGCACCGTCTACCAGGCTGAACTTCTGGCCCTTCAAAGAGCGGTGGGAGAGGTGCTTAAGCACAGTGAAACCACGTTCGGCATCTTCAGCGACTCCATGGCGGCCCTTCAGTCGGTGATCAACTCAAGTTCCCCCCACCCCTTGGCTGTGGAAACCAGAGACGCCTTGCGCCGCTGTAAACTCCAGAACAAGTGCGTCTCGCTGTTCTGGATAAAGGCCCACGCAGGGTTGGAGGGAAACGAGAGAGCCGACCAGCTTGCGAAGGAGGCCGCCCTGAAGTCGAGGAAGAGGCCGGACTATGATCAGTGTCCCGTTTCATTCGTCAAGCGAGTAATCCGGTCGGAGACGCTTGGCGAGTGGAACGGGAGATATAGATCGGGTGACACAGCTTCGGGCACCAAAATCTTCTTCTCGGACGCTGTGGTGGCGTACAGAGTCGTACGTAAGATGACCCACGACAGCATGACTACACAGATTCTGACGGGGCACGGTGGGTTCTCCGCATACTTGAAACGCTTCAAGTGTAAGGAGAACCCATCGTGCGCCTGCGAACCTGTCATCGAGGAGACGGTTCTGCACATCCTCTTCAATTGCCCAATGACTCAGAAGTTGCGATACGAGACCGAGCAACAACTGGGTGTGGAACTGAATGCTCAACAGGCACCGAATCTAATAACGGGAAAGAAAAGGGAAATATTTATAAATTACTGTCGTCAAATAGCGTGTATAGTTGTCAAAAGAAACAAAACCGTCTAAGTAAATATGCTGTCACAATATACTGTGTTATATTAAAGAACAGCATAGAATAACTAGCTGTATAATAGGATAAGTAAAATGTAATAAAATGTGTAACATTTATAAATTGTGTGAAAATAAAAACTGCTCCCGTCCCTAGAGGACCTGGTAACAATTTCAGTGTAACAAGTAGAAAATAAGTGTATATATAAGATGTACTCCCCTACTCTGTAGGACCTGTATAAATAGCTATAGACAATAAATATAACATGTAATTAGTTAAATTAATAAAAAGCGCAGAACGTCAATTCCTGAACCTAAAAAAAAAAAAAAAACCTAACCTAACCTAACAAAGGCCAACAAAACGGACGTAACCTTGCGAAGTCGACCACACATTCGAACACAAACAACAACAAGTACACCATTGACTGATACACAAATTACACACACACAATCTAACCAACGGCCATTACCAACGGTAGCAGCAGCGGTAGCAGCAACAGCCAGCCTACAACCAGCCCCTAGCATGACTACCACACAATTCCTGGCAAGCGGAGAAGACGGAGTTCCTGGCATCAGACTGCGAGGCGTCGCTCTGTTCATGAACAGGGAACAGGAGAAGTTAGGCATAGGCTTCTGCATAGGCTCAAGTCAAGCTGCGGCCCGAATAGACCTTTCACCGGGCCTTGCCGCCCTGATTAACGGAAGCACCACCAAAACGAGCATAACAGGCAGCAAGTATGCTGCACTACCTCAAATGGAAGTGGCCACTCACCGATGCCGTCTAATGCGATTTAAAGGGAAAACAATCGCATTACTCGAGTGGGGAGAGGTTACTCCATTTGCTCAGGCAAGCTCATTGCTTCAGAAGATTAGGGAGGCAGGAGACTACACGTCAGCCACGGCCCGAACCATAAGTGTGGACGCAATGGTGGTGGGAGGACAGAGAGGAGACGTCGCAGACCGCTTTGGCTGTTTAAAGGCCTCAGAACATCATGAGGTTGTTGTCTACGAGGACAGAGGGGAAACCCTGAGTTTCCTCAAAGCCCGCAGACAACCAATAGCCAGCGCAATGAGCCTCAAAACAAGCCCCACCACTCAAAGCGGATCGGAGAGGGCCCAGCAGAAGGCAGCAGCAGAAAAAGCCGCAAAGGTGCAGTGTAACACCATAAACCCGGAGGACCGGGCCCGGTCGAGGAGTCGCCTGAAAGCGTTTGGCACTTTCCTCAGTGCACTGCTCCCAAGCACCAGCTACGCATCACCATCTCACAAGCAGGAGACAGCACTGGAGAGGTTCTTCAGAAAAACACCAGCAAAAGCCTAAGCCAACACGAGCCGACAAAGGGCAAGTCAGCCCGCCGACCCTGGCAGTAAAGTCGGGTACCACGGACCACGTAAAGAGCGCGTTCCTCGAGTACGTAGCAATCGTAAAAGCGACCAGAGAGGTCAATCTTACGACATGCAGGAAGATCCTGCAGACCTTCCAGAGAGACACAGAGGGTCTGTTAAGGGTACTGCTCGAGGAAGCAGGGGCAGCGGTGTATGACAACGTCACATCCCAAGTCATCAAAGGGGAAATGACGGGGTCATATATGGCAGCCTACAGCGCGAGGAGTGGCTTTGTGGCCCTGGACAAGGAGGAGACGGAGCGCTCAGGCAAACTCAAGTTCAGTGTGCCAAATGACGACCCGATAGTGGTTACCGCCAAATGTACCAAAATCATGCCGGACGATAAGATTCTGGAAATGGCACACTCCATTTCGGGGACCTCCGGTATCCCGGCATCACAGGAAAGTTGGGCGGTACCCAATATCAGGTGGATTAACGGAGTTCCGGGTTGCGGTAAGACAACCTGGCTGGTAAAGCACTTCGAAGAGGACAGGGACGTGATAGCAACCACGACAACAGAAGCTGCCAAAGATCTTAGAGAAAAGCTTGCGCGCCGCTTAGGAAACCGAGCAAAAACCAAAGTGCGCACTATGGCCTCAATCCTAGCAAACGGTTTCAAGAGCCAAGACAAATGCTACCGTCTTACGGTAGACGAGGCTCTTATGAACCACTTTGGGGCCATAGTCATGGCAGTAAAGTTGTCTGGAGCGAGCGAGCTTGTCCTCGTCGGAGACGTTAACCAGCTTCCATTTTTGGACAGGGAGAATCTTTTCGAGCTTAGGTATTCCCGTCCAGACCTGGTGGCTGGCATCACCCAGGAGTTTCTCTGCACACACCGCAATCCAATGGACGTGGCGTTTGCACTGAGTGAGATATACCCCGGTATATACTCCTCCAAGTCGTCGCTGTCGCGGGTCCACTCCCTGAAGGTGAAAGGTTACACAGGGGCGCAAATGCCGGGTACTGCCCAAAACACCCTGTTCCTGGTTCATACGCAGGGGGAGAAAGCCTCTCTTGCGAGCCAGGGTTATGGGTCCGGCGAGGGGTCGCGCCTGCTAACCATACATGAGGCTCAGGGGTCGACCTGCGACAGCGTTATCATCATCAACACCAAGTCCAGGAGGCTTCAGTTCCACGACAGCATCTCCCACGCGGTAGTGGCGGTGTCCAGACTGTATGTCTGGAGACAGTTGCGTCTATTACACCGACGACGCCGATGACGCCGCAGGCCGCCTTGCTAAGAGGGCGATGGATGCGCCGACTAAAACGGTCGTCAACTACAATCTTAAGACGGCCATGCAGCATCGAGACGTAGTCGTCATAGAGGCCTTGCTCACGCTAGCGAAGTCCCTGGTCAGCAGCCAAAACACCACCTAACAAGTCCCATCCAAAAACTCCAACCCAAACACCCAAACCATCACCCTGTCTAAAGAAAACTATATCTATACATGTGAAGCTACATGGTGGAGCGAGTCAGTCATACTCACCTTAACGTCCTAACGACGGGGTTCTATAACCGGAACCGTCGGCCGGGGTTGGTCTACTCGCACTGCCATGAATCTTCCCACAAAGTGTACCAATAGATATAGTAATAACATAAGCAGTGTATCAATAGAAATAAGTAAACAAAATAGTTAATAACATAAAAATAAGAATAATAGAAACATAAAATTGTAATGCCAGTGTGTAATATATATATAGTATTTAGTGAGGGATGAACTCACGTAAATTTAAGTTAGTTAAGTAAGCCTTAAAATAATGTCCGACGTAGGAATCCAACAATTGTAATAATTATGAAAAAAAAAATAACAAACAAAATATACACAATAAAAAAGAGCGCGGACTGCCACATATCCGCGGTAGAATATTTAATTTAAAAAAAAAAATAATACTATGTATATAATATGTATTTAGTTTATGTTATTCTGTAGGCTCTATTGCCTTTAATAAATTAATTAATAATTAAGTATAATAAGGTATTTAAAGTTTCGGTGTGGACGTGCAAAATACCTATTGGAACAAATCACTGAGTTCGGAAAGTTCGTCGGAAGAATTTCGCTTCTACACGCGTTTGCATCAGTGTGCTAACGGTTTTATATTTTTGTAATTTGAAGGAAACCGTCAAACATTAAGTGACAATTGTCAAACGTCATGTACGGGACCGTTCGAAACCGAACAATTTATCATAAATTAAAACTCCAATAAACTGAAATTTTCAATGATTTGTTAAAAAAAGAATTAATAAAAATGTTAAACGTGTTTTAAAGTGTGTTTATAACAAATATTTGTTCAGTTTTAGTCTCTAAATTATTTAAGACAATGTTACCCGTTTTTGTCTTCGATTTTCAGAACGCACCATTCACTACAAACCAATCCAAACGCTATTGGATTCTCGGCCTTAATTAACCATAGTTCAATTACTACTTCCGAGTTGTCGCAAGACGTTTTTTTGAACTCGTGCTGCCAAAATAACTTGTCGCAGCATCGACTACGTTTTCGTCTGGTAAAATGTCACGATGACGATACGAAAACGTTAGAAACTTGTGCTAGGGGCTCTGAAGTAGACGTCACATCTCAAATCCTCTAACAATTCGTCACAAATTAACCAGCCGTCAGTTGTCAATGAGTTTCTCAACACTTCATCATCGAGAAATTACGTAATCGCTTGTTACATTTAATAATTTATTTCGGTTGGCTACCCTAGCTAGTATTCATTCGCTACTATAACGTAATCAGTAACTTTAAATAGTATTTTATCTTGAGCGGCTGGGTTGGTGTAGCCGCCAAGTTAAGCAAACCTTACCAAGGACGATTTTTGGATGGGTAACCACATTTTTGCTTGTTTTTGGATAGGTGACCCCACACAGGTTAAGCAACACCTACCAAGGTTAGTCTTATTTTTATTTACCTAAATACAAAATAGTACATTGTGATACAAGGGTGGAAAGTAGATTATTTCAAACGAGCTGTCATTAACAAGCCCGAGCCGTAGGCGAGGGTTTTTAATGACACGAGTTTGCAATAACCTACACACCCGTGTATCACACGACGTTTTTCAATACAGTTGTGGGAAATAGTAAAAAAAAGTCAAAGAATTAAATTTTATTTTTCCATAAAATAAAATTAACGTAAGTCGCCATATATCTTTCTCGTGATTTTGGAGGCAAAATTTCATCTTGCGCAATGTTGGCCTCAGATAAAATATCGGGTGGAATTAATTCCATTTCATCACTTGTACTTGAACTCATATTAAAAAAAAAGAAATAATTTATCACACAAAAAAATAAAAATTATACCATTCCTCCTCTAAAATGCTTATTTTATTTTATACTGAAAACAGTGAATAAAAAGCACTTTTAATCACTGTTTTGGTGTTTGAATTTAGAACACCAATATAATATCCAAACTCCATCTCAATGCTATACAACCTCCTTGCGCATAAAATATTCGATACAAACTTAGATAGAGATAGATTTATACAAACTTAGAGATAGAGTTAGAGATATAGATACAGTTAGAGATCGAGATAGAGACAGAGTTAGAGATAGAGTTAGAGATAGAGACAGAGTTAGAGATAGAGTTAGAGAAAGAGATAGAGTTAGAGATAGCGTTAGAGATAGTGTTAGAGATAAGAGTTAGAGATAGAGTTAGAGATAGAGTTAGAGATAGAGTTAGAGATAGAGTAAGAGACAGAGATAGAGTTAGAGATAGAGTTAGAGATAGAGTTAGAGATAGAGTTTGAGATAGAGTTAGAGATAGAGTTAGAGATAGAGACAGAGTTAGAGATAGAGTTAGAGATACCAATATTTTTTTTACAACGAAAACAGCCTATACAGCCTATTCGATTTTTGACAAATGTTTATGTGAAAATAATGAAATTAAAACTGTTAATACAATATATTAAACAACCATTTAATAAATTTTTGAGAATTTTATGCTAAGATGTACGGACTCATTCATTTTGGCCTCGAATAAAATCCCATTTTATTTTAAGTATGAAAACTCTTTGCTACTAAACTTTATTAAATTCACTAAAACATTTAAAACTTAACTGCAAAACTAATGATCGAGCTCGTAAACAAAAGTCACGACCGCGTAATAGAAAGATGCCTGTGCGAAAGATTTAATTTTCGAATCATAATTATAGCCTCTGAAAGTACGCCATGTTTAACAACTGTATTGAAATAACTATTTTTTCAACACACTTGCTCATAAAGTGGCTCTTATTTCACCGCAAAAAGGCACATAATGACACCTGTTATCAAACTGTGACTTTTTCATTACTATTATTCACAAGTGAGATAAAGAGTTTTTTTTTTATTTATTGGCTAAGTTGCTTTTTTCTTAAAAAAGTTTCGATACAAAAAAGATCGTGCTCAATAGTACAAATGCAACAAATTTCAACTTGTACGTGTTTAATAAATAAAACTTTCACTCAAATATAACTTTTGTTTTTGTCTGTAATAACGAAAACTTGAAATTCCCCTTTTTGTACGTGGCTAAAACAACGCTATCCGCGAAAAGCCAAAAAAGAAAACTCTTTATTTTTAGTCTATGGTCGATCGCCATTGTTAGATGCGCGCGCATAGGAAAACTGATTCATTTTGCCCGCCATGTCGAAAAAAAATTTCACAACTCGTTTTTACTGTTGGAAATGATTTTTTAGTATTATTTTCTTCACAAGTGTGTTGAAAAACGTCGTATGATACACGTGTGTATTGATGATTACCGTCCTCGGCTCTCTTATGACCCTCACCTGGCGGCTCGGGTCTCAATGGCACCTCAGCGGTAATCACCAACATTACGCACTTGTACCATAATGTACTATTGATAGTTATGTCAAGTTATTTTATAATGTAATTAATTTAAAAAGTTTGTAACATCCTATTTTTTTTAAATCTTGCTAATTAAATAATTGATCTAAATTAACATATTTTTATAACTCAACCCATACCATAGTTTTCGCCGACCCCTATTATCTTTTTATCGTTATATAAGCATTTAAAATCATAATATTAATTTTAATCTGCGAATAATCGAGCAATTTCCAACAATTAGAAATTAGGCTCATTGACAAGAGATTAACATTGAAAATGGTTCTCAGAAATCCAAAACTGCTGTAACATGTGGTTAATTCGAGATTTTTCTCAAATGTGACAATATGTTAAACGCTTGTCACATTTGGGTGTTGAGAAACTGAAAGTAGAATTAACAGGCGATTAATCGTCGATTACGTTAACAACCCGGTAATTGAGACCAGGGGGGTGACCACAAGCTCTTAGATTAAGGTTATTTTGATATCGAGTAAGGGACAGATGTATATGACGTGTATACATCTGGTCATATACATCTGTCCCTTACTCGATATCAAAATAACCTTACTCTAAGAGCTTGTGGTCACCCCCCTGGGAAAATGGCAGTAACACTATCGTTAAGGGTTTAGTTTTCAAAATTTTGTACCACTGTTCTTGTTCTTGAAATGTAATGTTTGTATGTCGTTTTGTGGCAATTAAATATTTTTCTTTCTTTCTTTCCATAGGACTCCCAATCTCGAGCGAAAGCATGTATCAAGGATGGATGACCAGCCCGCGGCCGAGGGCACAACTGCACGAGGCCTAGCTATGTGAGGCAGCGGTTTTTTACGGAACGTAAACCACCCGCATATTTTATTTATGAATAAACTCTTTTATATTTTTTGCAAGTTATACTGCCGCACCGACACACGCACATAAGAAAACCGAGTACTATCAACTGCGAATAGTATCGACATCATATCAGTGAAAGGTTCAAGTGTATCAAGTCTACTTTCCGTTGCGCATCTGTTAAATACTGCCATAAACGTCTTCTAAATGTACCTATTGTGTTTATTGCTCTAATAGGCGGCGGTAGATAATTCCATACTTTGGATGCTGCCTAACGGAAACTTCCTCTGAATGCTGCTGTACTGTCGGGCTGTGATGATAGTTGTTGCGAACATTGCTTTCTTCCACATTCTCGTCTGCCAGCGATCCAGCTCAACCTGTTGTACAGGTAGTCTGGCTTTTGAAGCTTAATGACACCGAACAGCAGGCAGGCCAGTATTTTGCGTCTTGATTTAATTTTAAGGGTAAAATGTTTGTTGAGGAATGACGTTATGTAATGATAAGGATAATATAAAACGCCGGCCAGCGTTTTCAGCACTGTTTAAAGAAATTGATCATTTTTACGCTAAAATCTTAGAAAAACTACAAATACGCCAAATGTGCAGTACGTTCACGATCGTATTTGGTATAAAAAATAAATTAACATCAATTAGGATTTTTATGTGAAGTTTTTGTTCTTTAATAGATTGATTGTAAAAATAAAATATAAAAGAGAATATGGTGACAAATGGTAAGTAAATTATTTTAATTAAGTAAATAATTGTACTTCACTATTAAACTACAGTCTCATATATTTTAGTTCCAAATGATAATAATAGCTTAATTACACAGTCTCAGTCTTATTAAAATAGTATTAACGAATATTAACCATAACTATCTTACTAAAGGGCTACGATCTATCTAAGGCCTTTGATCTAGTCTCTCATGACCTGTTATTACAGGAATTGGAGGCAACTGGGATTAGAGGCATTACACTTCAATGGTTATCATCATACCTAAGTAATAGAAACAACGCGTTACTATTACTAAAATGGATACAAGTAACAATATGACATCTCACTATTCTACTTTCAAATCCAATAAACAAGGCATCCCACAAGGAAGTGTACTAGGCCCTATTTTATTCCTATTGTTTATAAATTATATCACTACTATCTAATCATAAATGTATACTATTCGCTGATGACATCTCTATTATTGTGACATCTGATAAAAAAAGTAAAAGAAAGAAAGACCACGAGACAGAAATTAATAATGTGATTGAAAGTTTGATAAAATGGCTAAAGGGAAATAACTTATCCATTAATCTAAAAAAGTCCGTTTATATACAACTTAATAAAACAAAAAATGCAAAACACAATATTAAAATGAATATACATATAATTCACGAAGTAACGCAAACTAAATTTTTAGGAGTAACCTTGGATCAAGATATCAACGTTTCCGTTGAATTGTTGATACAGTATCCAAACGAATTAATAAGTTTGTATATGCATCGAAACAGATTAGAAACATAACAAATATTAAAACGTCTTTGACTTTTGTTACCTTTGGACATTGACTCAGCATTCGGCCCGGCTGATGCGCGGCCCAGATAAAATATTGTTTGGTTGCAACTTACACGCATAGAACACAAATAAATTTGTACGTTAGTGTGTATTAAGATAAAATAATATATAAGCTGTAAAATATTGTAAATAAATCAGATTTGAATTTTATATTCTTGTCTAATTACCCCTCACTGTGGCCAAGACACCTTTAGCCAACTCTGATCAGTCCTGTGAGTCTGCTGGACTGGCAGTGAGTTTACCCTTCCCGAACCTGGAATTCCTGCCCACTATCCGTCTGTAACCTTAGGTCGCATGGTGCAGACATCCTGAACTTATCTATATGTTTATTTATCACACACTAGGTATATGGTAGGTTAGGGCTGTAGGGCTTATAGGTCTTAGGGTCGTAGGGACTGTTAGGCTGTGAGGTCTTAGTAGGTATTTTAACGTACCATATAGTTTCATGTACTGTCACACCCTTAACATTACTGCGGCCTTACGTGACGTATGTTAGGATGGGCGTACATTTTGGTCCTTTGAGCATTTGAATCACGCGGTCCCCTTGACCATCGTAGGGATTGACAGACTGAAACTTCAGGGAACTGGGGGCTGGTGTACTCGACAAAGCATCAGTTTTCAGTGATCTGAAGTACGTTGTACTAGGGTGTTCTGTCGGAAAGCCTTTCGTTACGGATCGGTCACTGGCCTCCCACAAGCGGGTTTAACCAGTTGATTGAGAAGTCGCACAGGTTAACAAGAGCTCAGATACCACTAGTACAGACTAACCATTCGATTAGGTCAAAAAATCGATGAAACACACATCGGACTACTGATGGCCGAAAGTACATTGGACAATAGCTACTTCAAAGATAATTGTTTCGAAAATATACAGAAAGATTATGACATTACTACGGAGTTGTTAGAAGAGAGAATTTTTCGAAACTCGGATGAAAAAGCTAGTTCGTCAAAGTCATCAGTAAAACTTCCACGAATAAATATTCCCATATTCGCGGGGGACTACGACTCTTGGAATACATTCCAAGATTTATTTACAAAAATAATTCACGAAGATAAAACAATTTCATCTACAGAAAATATACAGTATCTAAAAACACACGTAAAAGGCGACGCAGCAAGATTAATACGTCACCTAACAATAAGCGAAATAAATTATGAAACAGCTTGGAAATTGCTTACGCAGAGATATGAAGACGAGCGCATGATTGCTACTAAGTTTATTGACAAATTATTAGATTTACCTAAGATGCAATGAGCAAACGCGGCACAATTACGAGATATGCATGACACTATAAATGAATGTCTTGATGCACTAAAAAATCAACGCATAAACACATCGTCTTGGGGCCCACTATTGATAAGAATAGTCAGTAGGAAAAGGGACGATGAAACATATACGAAGTATGAAGATCAACTGCAAAACCGAAATAAATTACAATCCTTTGACGAGATGATGAAATTCATGGAAAACCGTTTTAATTGCCTTAAGTCTTCTGACGGTTCCACTCCATATGCTAAAAGACATCTATCTCGTGATAAACAAACATCAGAAAAATATAAACGCTGTTGGTATTGTCAAAAGAATGATCTTATTATTCATTATTGCCCTAGTTTCAAGGCGTTATGCGTCAACGACCGATACAAGGCCGTGGCGGAAAAAAGAATGTGCAAACGTTGCTTAAAACATGATGATAATAAACAATGTGTGAGTGCAGTTTATAAACAATGTAAAGTTTGTCAACATAAGGGACACAATGCATTATTGCATCAATCTAGGCCGTTTCAACATGGTAACAACGCTAAAAAGTACATATAAAAAAATACAGGGACAGAGAAGCCGCAAAATGTAGCAACATCAAACTTATCTGCAACCAACTCCGATGCAAAAAATACAACTTTACTAGCTACTGCCATAGTAAGAACTACCTCGTATGATGGAATGCCGCAGATGTTGAGAGTATGAGTATTATGTGATTAAGGATCAGAAGCATCATATTGCACTGAAGAAGTAGCTCAATTGTTGTCTTAAATGTCAAAAAATCCAAGCCCAAATAAAAGGTATTGGAGATGAAAAACCAAAAACGTCAAATTACACAATCAACATTACTTTACAACCAAGATACTCTAGTGATTACAAATTGCCAGTAACGCTAATAATACTACCAAAACTAACAAGTTCATTACCAAGGAATGATTTACAACAACTACAAGAAAAGAGCTTGGATAATGCACTAATGGCAGACCCAACTTATTACAAAAAGGGACCAATTGACATAATATTAGGTGCCCAAGAGTATAGCAGAATATTATTACAGGGTTTCCAAAGACTGCGGGATGGGATAATCGCACAAAACACAGAATTAGGGTGGATTTTATCCGGCTTTTATCCCAATGACACGAAGAATGGAGTTAAAATACTGAGTATGGTAGCTTGTACTGAAGATGTACGACAACTTACAAAATTTTGGGAATTAGAAGAAATACAACAAAACTACAAACTTACACAGGATGACCAAACCTGTGAAAACTACTATAAAGAAATAACTATAAGAAACCCAGACGGAACTTACACTGTACGACTTCCTTTCAAGGATTCAAACATAAACCTAAACTTGAACGGCGAATCACGCAGAAAAGCCGCTGCACGACTAGTACAACTAGAAAGACAATTCGCAAAAAACGAAAAGTTACGACAACAATACATTGACTTTATGAATGAATATTTACATATGGGTCATATGCGAAAAGTACATACAACGAACTACAACTCAGGAAAATACTACATACCACATCAAGCGGTAATTAAAGAAGACTCACTCACTACAAAATTACGCGTAGTTTTTGATGCGAGCAGTAAAAGCAGCACAAAAATAAGCCTTAACGACAACATGTATAAAGTTCCACGATTACAACAAGACTTATCCACTATACTCTTACGATGGCGAAAACATAAGTTCGCCTTTATGACGGATATTATGAAGATGTACCGGTTTATAAAAATAAATGAATTAGACTTCGGACATCAAAGAATACTATGGAGATTTTCTCCCAAACACGCAATTAGTGAATATGAACTCACAACAGTTACCTACGGTACAACAAGCGCCCCATTTCTTGCGGTACGAACATTGCAACAACTTGCAATAGACGAACAAAATAATTACCCAATCGCAAGTCAAGCTACATTACAAGATTTCTACGTGGATGACATTCTATCCGGAGATTCACAGGAAGATGCAGCAAAATAATTACAGAAACAGTTAATATCCATGTTGAACAAGGGCGGCTTTAAACTTCGAAAATGGTCGTCAAACAGTTCTGGGGGGTGACCACAAGCTCTTAGAGCGGTATCAATTTGACCTTATTTCACGTTTTCGTACCATGACGTCGTTTAAGAAAGCTCAATTTGATAACGCTACGAAGTTTGTTTTTGTTTAGGCTTTGTTAATGTTTGGATGCCGGTGATTGTCTTATAGTTCATTCAAAATTCAAACCACAGCGTGCTTTTTGACAACCAGCGATATCGTTTTTACTACTATTTTTGGTTTTGTTTGACAGTTAAAAAAAGTTGCTTTGGCGGGCTCGATTTATTAACATTCTCCAAAATATACACAAAAATTATCACTTCAGTGATATAACCGGTAAGTAATACGTATTTATTTACGCATTTATTTATTTATTTAATACTTCATGCACACAAACGTACAGAGGCAAACTTAATGCCTTAGGCATTTTCTACCAGTCGACCTTTGGGTGATGCAGAGACAACTAGTGGTAGGTGCAATGTTCAAATTCAAATTCAACTTCAAATTCATTTATTGCTCAACACAGTACATAAAAATACACTTCCAGATGTCAGGTGAATGCGCAGTCAACCGTGTTCCACCAATTTAGGCTTGCAAAATTATAGTTACAATAATACAATGTTATAAATTAAACTAAAATTACAATTGAACGTATATGTCATTAATAAAAAATAAAAATCTAAAACGTGATCAACGTCATAAATTAAAAAAAATGTATAAAATGTCATTAATTAAAAAAAAAATCTAAAACGTATTCAGTGTCATAAATTTAAAAAAAATGTATAAAATGTCATAAATAAAAAATGGTATAATATGTCATAAATTTAAAACGCATCCAATGTCAAAAATTAAAATTATATCCAATATCATACATTAAAATTAAAATACTGTACGATGTCATAAATGAAAGAAATCAGATGTATAATATGTCATAGATAAAATTTGAACGTATACAATGTCATAAATTAATATTAAAATTCTAAGACGTAGACAATGTCATAAATTAAAAAATTGAGAAGTAATGTCAAATTATACAATGTCTTAATAATTAACAAAATAATACGTAAACAAATCGGACCCAAGTATCCACCCCAATCACACCTGAACAGATAATTTTCTGTCCAACAAGTACTCATGTACTGTGTAGTATGTCTTGCTTAGCAGTAAATTATTCAATTGTTTTTTAAATACATTGATGTCATTAATATTTAACAAAGAATTTGGTAGTTTATTATAAATTTGTGTAGCCATTCCTGTCAAGTTTTTATGAAACACTGCTTTTTTGTGCTGTCTACCGCTTATTTTATTTTTGTGTCTTGCGCTGTGAAGTTTTTCAAACAAGTGAAAATTTGTTTTAACAAAGACAGCTACTTCGTATATGTACAGACATGGTACTGTTAAAATTCGAAAATACGCAAAGAACGGTTTACAGCTTTCCGTGCTTGGTATACCGCATATCGCTCTAACACATCTTTTTTGCGCTCTAAATACCGCCTCCATATTCGTGGAGTTACCCCAGTATATGATCCCGTAGCGTAACGTAGATGTAACATATGCATGGTACGCCGTGACCAAAACTTTTTGGTGTACCTCCTTTGCGAGATTGCGTAAGGCATATGCATGCTGGCTCAGGCGTTTACACACACTGTCACTGTGAGTTTTCCACGACATATCTCTATCTAGCTCTAGTCCTAAAAATTTTGTAGTGTTAGTATCTGAAATTATTTTGTCTTTATATTTTATGTCCGGTTTTTTATGATTTGTCATTTGCTCAAAAGTCATTATTTTCGTTTTGTCAATATTTATTTTCAAATTATTCGCGCCCATCCATTCTACTAATACTTGGAGACAGTGGTTTATCTCTCTCTCAAGTGTCGTCGCATCATTGTAGCCACTAAAAACAACTGTGCTATCGTCAGCAAACAAAACCATAGGGTGGTGTGTTTCTCTGGGCATGTCGTTAATGTATATAATAAATAACAACGCTGCCAAAATACAACCTTGGGGTACACCATAGTTATTGGGTCTCTGACTCGACATATATATGTACGTTCGGTTTTTGAAGCAATACATACTTTCTCTATCCTCGTAACTTGTCTTCTGTCTGACAAGTACGATTCTAAAAGTTTCAGAGCATTGCCCCTAACTCCATATCTTTCCAACTTCTTTAACAGAATAGTTCGATCAACAAAATCAAATGCCTTGCTCATGTCCATGAATAAAGCAGCTACTGGACTTCTATTATCCATACTAGTAATAATTTTATCGAAGAGATTAAAAATCGCCATGTTAATATTCTTTTTTCTCCTAAAACCGTATTGCTCATCAGCAAAAAGATTTTTCCGTTCAAAAAAAGAGTACAATGTGTTGTATATTACTTTCTCCAATATTTTGGAGAATATGGGCAGTAAGGCAATAGGTCTATAATTGGCTGGATCATGTTTGCTACCTTTCTTATGTAGCGGTTTTATTACGGCCAATTTTAGGCGATCCGGAAACACACCCGATTCTAAACACATATTTATTATGTAGCTAAGTACCGGTGCTATGATAGTTGAGACATATTTAATGACATTTGTTGTGATGTCATCATATCCCGAACTATGTGTATTATTCAACGAAATAATTAGTTTTATAATGTCAGAGGGAATTGTGGGAATTAAAAATAAAGAGTCAAGGTGCATGTCAAATTTTAAATTTTGATCACAAATGTTCATGTCAGAAACTGATTCGATTTCATTAATAAAATAGTCATTGAAGGTTTGGGAGATTATTTTTGGGTCAGTTATATCTTCGTTATTTATCCTAAGTTTTGATATTCCATCAACCGGTTTGTTATTTTTGCATTTATTTATTATTTGCCATGTAGCCTTGCTCTTATTCGACGCATTATTAATATGGTTGTTATTCTGTGATTTTTTTGTTAAACGAATTATAGTTTTTAACCGTCGCGAATAAGTTTTAAACCTTGATTTAGTATTGGGGTTTGGGTCTTTCCGAAACTGCCATAACATTTCGCGCTTGCGTTTACAGCATAATTTTATTCCTTTACTGATCCACTTAGGAGATTTTACTGCGTATCGCTTATGTTTTTTAAGTGGAAAGCACATATCGTAAAACAATTTAAACGTGTTGTAAAACTTATTGAATGCGTCATTGGGTTCTTTGCAGGAATAAATATCATTGAATGTCAAATTTTGTAAACACCGTTTAAAGTTTTGCATATTTTCTGTACAGTAACTACGTCTAAATATGTACCAATAAGGGAGAATGCAAGTTTTTTTAACTGGACATTGTAGTAGTTGTGCTGTATGATCTGACAATGCCAGTTCGACCGTTACGCATTTACTACCCCGTATATTGTCGACAATGTTATCAATACAGGTGCCGCTACAAGGGACGTGTAGGGGTAAGCACACCTATTTTCAGATTGAAACTTTGCAATAGATTTTTAAAACTGCGAGAGGCATAGTTATCCTTCAGAAGATCTATATTGAAATCACCACATAAAATGATCTTTTTCTTACGTTTGAAGCAGATGTCATTGAGAGTCAAATCTAAATTAAAAAAGAATGTATTTAATGACACCTTATCCATATTAGGAGGTCTGTATATACACAAGACTATTACGGGGTGATTCTGCAACTCAACTGCGCAACCTTCAATAAGGTTTGGTTTACACCATTTTCCTACATCAATTTTTTTCCCCATTAGAGTATTCTTCATTAGTATACACGAGCCCCCATTCCTACTTTCTCGTGAAAAATATGTGTGGAGTGTATAGTTAGGCACGTGAACATGCATATGATCGTCCTTATTCATGTTTGTTTCTGTTATGCATAATATGTCCACCGATTTATCCTCATCGACAAAATCATTGAGGTGCACACCTAATAAGTCCGACTTATTTACTAGTCCATTAATATTTTGGTGCAGTACAATAATATTTTCATACACGAAAAAGACTAGCACAAGCTGAATCAGATACCTGTCTAGATTCAGATTGTGCTTTAGTATTTATTGACGGTTTCATATTACATGTCATTGGCTTAAAATAATCTAAAATTGTCTTCTGACTGGAGCATATTCTCGTTAATTCATTCAGTTTTTCCTGATTACGTGCAGTGAAATATAAAGGTTTTTTTATGAGAAATTCTTTTGTGTATTTTATGTAGTCAATCTCAATATTTAATTTAGAACTAAGTTCATTCAAATATGTACGATTATTTTGTTTTATATGAAAGTAACGTTTATAATATGAGAATTCGTTTGTATTAATATATTTACAGTTTGAGAAACTTTGCGTTAAAAGTTGTAAGCTGTGGTTTAACATATTCTTATTTAAAAAAACATTACATTGCACGCCTAATAAATAAATTTGTTGGCACGTTTTTAGATTATTAAGCGCTATACATACTTCCTTCAGGAGACAAGATGGATTACTATCATTTGTTCCTATCGATAGTATAACAATGTCTTGCTCGGTTAGCGAGTCATATAATTCTAAGTTATTACATAGAATATCAGAGCATGTTGCACCTGGTTTGACTAGGGCTGAGACCGTGTAACAATCATTCCACTCGGCTGTCCTTCTATTGATTAGAACCTGTGAAAGTCCTCGAACTTGTTCATCTCCCAGAATTATTATTCTCGGTTTCTCACATAACTGTCTATTTGAATCATCTTGCAAACATTTTTGATTACGTTCCTGTGATGTGTTTACTTTAACTTCACTTGAATCACAGTCCTTGACTGGAGTATCACTATCTTCTCTTTGAAAATCAAGTTGACAATTAAACGAAACAGATTTATGCAAAAAATATATATAAATTATAAATACAATATAATCAAGAAAATTATACCATATATACTCAAAAGAATAAACTAAATATATAGATATACTTAAACATTACTAATATTAGATTAATAATTGAAAAACATTAGAGTTGTGATGATACTACTGCCAACTTCTTGCGAATGTGCTCGCGAACTTTAACTTTGAAGGTTAACCGGTTGGTTGCCATCCTGATTTCCTGGGGGAGCGCATTCCACAGAGAAATAGACTGAACGAAGAAAGAACAGTGAATGAAGTCAGTGCGATGAGTGGGACATTGAAGAAGGCGGTTATGGGATGACCGTAGATTTTTATTGTGGTTGGCGCAAATGTAGTTAAAGTGAAGTGCCAGATAACTAGGGGAATTAGGAGAGGCGAGAAATGAGAACAACGTAGTTAGTGCCCTTTGCTCTCTGCGCTGGCGTATAGGCAACCACTTTAGAAGCGATCGATGCGCAGAGACATGATCATATTTACGCAAATTGAAAACGAATCGAATGCAGTAATTTAGAAGACGGTCAAGTTTGTTGAGAAGATCTGCATTCAGGTCATAGTAGCACACGTCACCATAATCGATGATAGGAAAAAATAGGGCTGCACAAGCATTGCCTTGGTGTTCGATGGTAATAAGTTTTTCATACGATACAGAGCCCGCAGCGTTCCAGTGACCTTCCGACTCACACTAGCGACTTGAGTACGCCAGTTGAGGGTATTATCGATGTGCAAGCCCAAGTTCTTTACATCAGTGCTGAAAGGAACAATTTTATTGTCAAACAATACAGGTGGCAAAGTTGTACCATCCACTTTAGCGATGCTTCGGTGACTCCCAATGATGATCGCCTGACATTTATTGGGGTTTACTGCCACACCGAATCTATCGGACCAAGTTTTTATAGCAGATAAGTCCCTGTTTGATTTACTGATAACGTCAGATATTTCGTCAACACTCCCCTGACAGTACGACTGAAGGTCATCTGCATACAGATGATAAGCACACTGAAGTTCGAAAGTAATGAGATTTATGAAAATAGAAAAAAGAAGAGGAGAAAGAATGCCGCCTTGAGGAACGCCAGTTTCCAAATTACACCAGTGAGATGAGGAATCCCCAACGTGAACCGACTGCTGGCGTTCCTGAAGGTAAGAGGTGAACCATTTCAGTGCTTCGGGAGAGACCATCAAATAGGATAGAATGGCTAATAGGATGTCGTGACTAACGGTATTGAAGGCGTTCGAGAAATCGACCAACACTAGTACAGTGACTTTGGTGTCTTCTAAACCTACCCTCACATCGCCAGTCACTTTAAGGAGGGCGGACACAGTGCTGTGCCCGGGCCTGAATCCAGATTGAAGAGGGCTAATGAGTGAATTACACTGCACAAAGTTTGAAAGTTGTTTGTGGACACAAGCCTCAAGCACTTTGGATAGGAAGGGTAGGATGGAAATTGGGCGGAAGTGGGTTGGAAGAGTGAGATTGGCAACTTTAGGCAGTGGGCGAACATAGGCTTTACGCCACAGGGAGGGGAATATTCCGGAAAACAAGGAAAAATTTACGATATGGGAGACGGGAGGTAGAAGGTGATCCAGAATAGCTATGATCATATCACGAGTGATATTATCACAGCCCACCGCTTTGGATTTGATGGAGAGTATGATTTTTCTGATCTCGCCCGGCTCAACTGGAACGAAACGAAAAGGATTTATGAGAGGACGCGTTAGACCAGAGATAAGAGACAGAGTTTGTTGCTTGGTTAGCCGATCCATGGTAGGTACAGTGGAGAAATGGCGGTTGAGATCGTCTAAGTCAATAGAATTTGGAAGGTCTAAATGTCGCGGTTTGCCGATACCAAGTGTTCCAAGGAACTTCCAAATATCGGCAGAAGAACAAGAAGAAATATTTTCTAGAATGTGGCGGCGTTTAGCATTGCGTATCATCTGGTTACATCTATTCCTTGAAGTCTTAAAAAGCGCCCAGTTCTCATCAATACGATCCCTTTTATATTTTCGGAACGCGCGGTCCCTGCGTCGCATGGCCATCTGTATTCCTCTGGTCATCCAAGGCGCAGGAGGACGGTTCAGTTTCACTTTTTTGACGGGAGCGTGGATGTCGTAAAGTTTGACCACAACATCATTAAAGATCGCCAACTTCTCGTTTACCGAAGCGGCCTCCATAATAATTTCCCAATCGATCACAGATGCATCCTCCTAAAGTTTCTCAATTTATAAAAAAAATATTGGATACATAACCTCTGCAAAGCCCTACAGGCATCATGTTATGTTATTACCTACCTACTTATGTAAACTTGTCGATTGATTTGTGTATCTCATGCGATTTTAGAAGTGGACTAAATTTCTTGTTTGATTCTAGATGGTGAATGCATTATGAATGGCGAATAAACCCATGAAATCTTGGAGGGCAGTGCTATAGCCTTATAGAAAAAAAGGGGCGTGACAAAAATACCTTCTCCATCGACTGGGGTCCTTGATATAATACAGTATTTTTTATTTAAAAAAATATTTGTAAATAAAGGTTTTCCACCAAACCAATCCATACTTAAAATATTATAAATGCGAAAGTAACTCTGTCTGTCTGTGTTACCTTTTCACGCTTAAACCGCTGAATCGATTTCGATGAAAGTTGGTAAGGAGATAGTTTGAGATCCGGGAAAGACGAGTTTGTATCCCGAAAACCATTGTTTAGGGGGGCGGGCAAGGGGGTAGAAGTTTGTATGGTGAACTAATAATTTCTCAAGTATGGCGGCCAACACGACTATAATATTATAGCACGATACAAAAAAAGGGGAGCCATCGCAACCTACTACCGCCCCGCCGTCAGCTTGTGTCTACCAACACTAAGCACAATGCTTGGGATAGATATCCAAAACAGCAGCACATGATAATTAAAGGCTCTAGTGTATAAAATTATTCCAGTTCGAGGTTTAATGGTAAAATGTGTAAATTTTATTATTGTAATTTTGTGGACGTGGTTAAAGCCTACAATTTAAGACCAAATTGGTAAGGATTATGTAGAAAATTGAATAAAATTCACGGGTCCAAAGATTTCGGCTAAGTAAAAACGAACGCAAGGATGGTCCATAAACACGCGGGCGTCAATTTGAAAATGACGGGTCATATATAAGAAAGGAGACTGATTATTTCAGAATATTTATGGTTTTTGATGACATATACATGATGTCATGACTGTTCTCTAGAAACCAGGCCAATGGTACTTTTTCTTACTTTTAGTAATGGTAAGGTTTTTCATTGTATATAACCACAACAGAGTTTGGCTCTTGTTTGGCAAAATTGTGGTGAACTGAGAAACAATTTTTTATATTTATAGGTATCCATTTCTGAGTGATAATCAATGGTGAATGGTGAAGATTATGGCTTCTTCCCTTCAACTCACCTCCATTCGAAAGGCCAGTATCTGATCCTGTAGACAAATAATGAAATATGAGTCCTGAGTTTTATAGAGTAGGCAGGTGCTAGCTGAAAAACAAGAATATAATAGAAATACATTTATTTGACAGTCACAATCCACCAGCAACAGTGTAAATGAAAGTAATGAAATACTGAGACAAATTGCAATAAACATGCCCATAACGAAAGGGTTACCAACTCAGCATTTGCTGGTCGTCAGACACCCAGCACTGGTTTTCTGTTGGCACCCAGAGGAAGAAACCCAAGACCAGTATTATATTATATGTGCCTCTGGCCGGGCTAAATGGTACAAGATGTAAACTATTACTTCAAATATTATGGTGATTGTCTTGGGAACCAAAGTTCCCAAAAGGCACTTGTTTGTCTATTGTGTCTGCTAATTAGCACTCAAGGGGTTAAAGTAAGTTTTTGCATTTAGAATATCATAATAGTATTAACTAAAACTTACCAATACACAGTAATAGCCATTGATGTATTAAAAGGAGGTAATAGCAGAGTTATTAATCGTGCGGATATGTCTTTATGATGGGGTCTTTAACAGAACATTTTCGTAACTGTATTCATATAGGATTGACGTGGAATTGCGGAATGAAACACTTGAGTGATAGAATGTCTTATAATCACGGTACACTAAATTCAGTTATTATATTATACAAGGACACTATTTCTAATACAACCGATTAAGAAAAAACGCGCGGCGGTTAGGTGCCCGGGCGCGCGCGGCGGTTCGAAACTTGTCCTTGCGTGTACTACGCATGCGTCGGACGTTGATCAGCGCGCGAGCGTTTCGGTTGCGTTCTCGCTCTCCCTCTCTTATGCCTCGAGTGCATAGTCATTAAAGCGAGAGGGTAGGCATGCGCGGCGGCGTCCGGAAGTACGTGGGCTTGAATTATTTGCGACAGACTCCCCCTCTAGTCTAGGAGAACGTCCTCGTTCCTGGACTGGCTCATTGGCCTTGTGCTTCGGGTGTCCGCGTCGTCGCTTGGGAATGACAGGTTTAGGTGGTACGTCGTTTCCAGTACCACTTTCTACGAAGGGCGTCAAATCCTGTGCATGATATTTTCCTAAGGATTCCTCAGGATTTCCTATTGGCGAGATAAGATAGGTGGTAGGACTAACCTTCACCGTTATAATATACGGTCCATCGCGTTTAGGCACAAATTTAGCGGTGAGACCTTTGCTACCTTGGCTCAGTACATGTGACCGGACCAGAACCTTATCTCCAACCTCGTACGTTGCACTTGGTCGACGGGATCGATCAGCAACCTTCTTAGACTGATCTTGCTGTAATTCGACTCTTTCACGAACAGCAGATAGTGAGTTGATAAAAGATCTTAAGTAGGGAGTAATTTGGGGAAGAAAATTCTCTTTATCAAGGATCGCCCTCAAATCATGACGAGCTTCCGTGGGGGACCTCATTTCTCGGGCAAACATGAGATATGCGGGAGTGACACCCGTGGTTCTACATACCGCGCTATTCATAGAGAAATGAATCACTGGGAGTTTCGAAGGCCAAGAGCAATGGTCATTCTTCACGAGTTGTGCGAGCTGCGCCTTGAGGTCCCGATTCTTACGCTCGGCGGGGTTTGCCGCCGGATGATAAAGTGGCACGAAGTTTTTTTTGACCCCTAAGATGAACATACATTGTTGCATGACCGCCCCGACAAATTGTACGCCGTTATCAGATGTGACCCTGCGCGGTAAACCGTATCGGAGAAAGTATTCCTCGGTAAGAGTACGGGCGCAGGCTTCAGCAGTCGCGTTCTGAAGAGCGTAGAGCTCATCCCAACGTGTGGCGGTTTCTTCAACGAGAAGTATCCAACGCTCACCGTTCTCTCCTTCAGGTAAGGGACCGAAAAGGTCTACAGCTAGGACCTCATTCGTCTGCTGCATCACGGGCGTTTGGAGTAGACCGGAGGGTTTGTCATGGGTAGCCTTATAACGATATATCGTTGACAATCGACACAGGCTCTCACATAATCGGTAATGATTCTTCGCATCCCGGGAAAATAATAGGACTGGGCGATCTTGTGGTAAGTACGATCGATTCCAAAATGGCCCGCCAGAGGTGAATCGTGGCACTCTTTCAAGATCTCGGGACGGAGTGAAATCGGAATAACAAGTTGAGGAGTCTCGCTATCGGAGTCGGGATTATACCGGTATAGTACACCTTGTGACAAAAGATACCCGCGCTCCGTCCATCTACGAGATGCCACTTCGTCTGCACTTTCCATCTCTTTGATTATTTTGTCAACCTCCGGGTCGGCCAGCTGTTCCTGCCTTAACTCTGCAGGGCTCTTAGTGGGTAAGTCAATTATCACTGAGCAAATACCGCAACTGTCACGTGTATCTTGGGAGCATATCGGCCTACTCAGCGTATCGGCCACTACATTTGCTTTTCCGGGGGTGTACTAATACTGAATGTCGAATGATTGTAGCTTGAGGGCCCACCTCACCAAACGACCTGTAGGAGACTTAGAGTCATCAGCCAACGAAGCGGTTGATGGTCGCTACCAATAATCACCGGCTGTCCGTCTAGGTAACATCTAAACCGCTCCACCGCCCACACTACCGCTAAGGCCTCTCTTTCAGTTGTAGAATAGTTACGCTCAGCGGCGTTTAGGAGACGGCTGGCGTATTCAATGGGTCTTTCTTCCTTGCTCTCCCCCTGGAGTAAAACGGCTCCGAGGGCATAATTGCTCGCATCGGTGCGGAGGACAAAAGGGCGATTAAAGTCAGCCTGGATTAAGATTGGCGCTGAGGTAAGTAGTTGTTTCAACTCGTTAAAAATCGTGATCTGAGCTGAACCCCAGGTCCAGGTCTGATGCTTTCTTGTAAGCCTTGTAAGTGGTTCTGCTACAGAGGAGAAATTTGGGATAAATTTCCTGTACCTGGAGCAGGTTTGTAAAAATGTCCGTAGATGTTTCAAGTTGCTTGGTTCTTTCATCTCTAGTATAGCTTGCACCTTTTCAGGATCGGGTAAGACGCCCTGTTGGGTAATTACGTGCCCCAAATACTTGACACTTCCCCTGGCAAAAACGCACTTCTCCCGGTTGACTCGCAGCTTGAATTCGCGAAGCCGACTGAATACAGCCTGGAGATCTTGGAGATGCTGCTGCAAACCTTCAGAAATGATCAGCAGATCATCCAAATAGGCCAGGATTGTCACATTGGCCAGGGATGAACAGGAGCGCAGCCGGTCGATCAGTCGTTGAAAGGTCGCCGGAGCATTTTTGAGACCAAAGGGCATGTGCTTGAAGCGAAAGGTTCCCAATGGGCGAATGAATGCGGTTTTATCTCTATCCTGCTCATTTACACTGACCTGCCAGTAACCGGATCGCAGGTCCAAGGTACTTATATAACAATCCCTCTTTGTCGACTGTAACAATTCGTCGATCAAAGGCATCGGGTAATGGTCAGTTTTGGTCACGGCATTTAGGCGTCGGTAATCTACGCAGAAACGGGTGCCACCATGCAGACTCACATTCTTCAATGATGTTGTCCTTCAGCATCTTCTCAATCTCCTGACGCATAAGTTCCTTTTTGGCAGGGGTCAATCGGTACGGAGGTGCATAGGTAGGAGGATGCTCACCTGTATCAATACGGTGCTCAGCAAACGGGGTAGGCTCTCCCCCTAGCTCGAAAATGTCCGTATTAGTAACCAAGATCTGCGCCAGCAGATTCCGGTCAGGTGGATTCAGCGATGTACCTTCGTCGTCCCGGAGTACGTCAGCAGTCCTCTGCTCTTTTACTTGTTCCTACAAGACAGCTCTGGTGATAAGGAGGGTTCAAAATGCATCCTGAACTGAACGCGGCTGTTATTAGAAAAGTACCAGCATACCCGAGAAAAACCATGACTACTCGTACTTTGGCTGCAAACAAGAAATCCATGCCGAGCAATGTTTCATTATTACGCGCCTCAGGAAGGATAAGAAATGGAGTCCTAATGACCTTCTCCTCTATGATAAATGATTTTATTTCTGTAAGTTGGTTTGTACAAACACTTTTACATGTCGAACATATTTTTAAAACTAGATGAGGTCGGCGTTTCCTATCTGACTACTCTGAGAAGAAAGGCCGAAACAAACTCAGAGGTCACAGTCTCTTTTAAAGTCCTGACAAAATCTTGATTAAATCATGTGAAGACCATGTAGACTGATGTCTGAAATGGTCTTTTGAGGAAAGAACCAGTGCACATCAAGAGTAGTGAGGACGTCTATGTCGCGAACGTGTCCATCGGCAAGCTTAATACGTCTTCGCGCAGGTTCAAGAGGGTGTCCCTTTCGACAGAGGAGGGTGTGCAGTGTATGGCCCGCAATACAATGTTTGGCCCCGGTGTCAACAAACGCGGTCCCCGACGCGCCTAAAATTTCGATATCAAAAATCGGACGCAAAATTTTCTTGTCGGAGCTCCTACCGGCGCACGCATTCTCTACACATGTGTCATTACTACACACCATATTATCATTTAACACCTTCTTAGAAACATCATTACTACAAAATAAATCATTTTGCAAACATTTACAAAAATGGTTGTTACGGTCTAATGCATTACGGTCGTCACTACAATAACATTTACAATTTTCCGCCACGGTACAAAAATCGTCCTTACGCCACTTTACATTGGGAACGTTATCGTGACGAAAGCATTTATTTTCCGAAACATCACAAAAATGGTCCTTACGTCCCTTTGCAAAACGGACGTCATTATCAAAAAGATTATTATTTTCAGTTAATATACAAATCTCGCCCTTACGCTCCTTTACAATAAGAGCGTCATCATAATAAAAATTCTCATTAACGGAAAAATGATAAAATCGGTCGTTATTGTAATCGACCTCGCAGCTGGTCATGTGATCGTTCGACAAATCCTTGTCCGAAAAATTACTCTGTACAGAATAACAATTATTATTGTAAGACTTGATAGTACGCAGGTTCACTCGAACTATCACAAGACCAGTTATTACTTTCTTGAACGACACAACTAACATTTGCATCAACATTATTAAAACGAGAAGAAGGAGAAGTAGTATAGTTCAAATCTACAGGATTATACAAATTTTCGGAACACGCACTAAGATCACGATTTTTAGACTTTAGAATTTCAGTGTGCTTTGGTCCCGAAATTTGCACAGTAGTATCAACACTATAAAAACTTGACTCGTTGTCACACTTTTTGCAAGTTTCAAGAGTAACATTTTTAGATCCGCACTTGTAACACGAAACCGAATTATGAGAATTAATTGCTGACTCACCTTTGTCCGCCAACTTACGGCACTGGTCCTTATGGTGTCCGTAGTGTTTACAATACGCACAAAACGGTCGTTGCTGTCTCGATGCTGCTGCAGCGGGTGCGTGTTCATCACGATCACGCGGTGTTTCGGCGGGGGCACGCGCGTGCGATTCCTGCGGGCGCGCACGGAAAGGCGGAGCGCCGCACTATGGGACCAACCGGTATTTTCCATCTCAAAAATCGATAACTCTGTTGTTTTGTGATTTATCTCCTTGATTTTTTTTTCACGTATTTGTGAATATCTAGGCAATAAAAGAAATCAAACATCATCATTCTAAAAAAAATGACCAAAGATAAAGTTATACGAAATTTCATACAAAAAATCATACAGTTATATTAAAATAGCAATAAAAGTTACACTTATGCTTAAAATAAGTTTAAAACTAAATTATTATTATTAAACAAACAGTTACATGACAAAAAAAAAATATTACTTAAACTTATCCTACTCATCACTTTCTATTTCCAACAATTCTTTAGCTTCGTCAAATAATTCTTTGGATATTAGAAAACTTGGTTTATTTAAGCTAGATATATAAGGATCAGATGTATATAACAAAATATGCAGAACGTCTTCGTTTGTTGCTGATCTGGAACACTTCCTAGCGTGATGTAACCTATATTTCTTATAATCTTTATTTCGAGCTTCCTGGGCATCTTCGCATAATTGTCCTATAGGCAAAACTGCATAATGCTCTATTATTTTAGCACCATGTATAAGTACTTTATGGACCGAAGATGGCATGTAGTACCAGTTATATTTGCTTACATATAATTGCGCGGTTACCAATGTATACTGACCAAATTTTTCTGCGTTTATAGGAAATCCCGATGACATAGTTTGAAGAATTACATATAGTCTCTTGATTAATTCTTCATCAATTCCGGTTATATCTGCAGAACATTGGTAATTTTGGAAAAATCTCCTTGCCGTATTACCGTCATTGCTATTACCGGAACCTTGACGTGGTTTATCAATATGCAAGCCAAGCACTTCTCGGAAACGTTTTTGGACAAATTTTTTCTTGTCTTCTTTAAGTTGCTTATTTTCTGGAGTTGTTGCAGACCACTTCTTAAAACCTAAATTGTAAGAAATATGGAGGATCATTTCCATAAATCTTATCCATGCGTGTAGCGTCGACAATCCGTATTTAAACGCATTTTCATTTTCAACTCTCGTTGTAACTTTTAAAAGATCATTCATTTGTCTGGGAGTTGCTCCACAAACAGTGCAGGTAGCACTGGATGATGTGTTTGTCAACACTTGAGCAACTTTCCCATCAATCATTGTCATAAACAGTTGATGTTTAACTTCGATGACTTTGTCTTCTATTGACACAAGAGTTGGAATCAATTGATTAATTTTGGCTTCAATTTCACTGACAACCGCTGTAGTTTTTTCGGGAGTTTCTTTTGCAAATTCTAATGAAATTGGTCTGCAATATCTAACAGATGAGCAAGTAGGGTTTTTCCATATGACCGTAGAAGTTTCTTCGTCTACTAGTCGCAGTGGTACAAGGGACACTATAAACAAATTAGCGTCCGATATTTGTTCGTTTTCTTCCGGTAGAGTTTGTTTATACTCACTTTGCCCGGAGGATCCATCACATCCCCATTTAGTGAAAAGCTTGAGACGATTGTAAGTCGATCCTGACTTTATCCTTATAATACGGCAGACTGTATGGTCTAAGAGATCTTGCAGGTTGATTTTTGCGCTTATATTTGTCACCGTAATGCTGGATGCAGGCGGATAGCAAGCCTTTTTTGCTTCACTTAGTGTTTGATACGAAGGCAATACAGAACTTAAATTCTTATCAACGAGCCTTTTTCTTAGGTACGCATATTGTGCTTTGGTTAAATCAGTTTCAATGCATATACTCAATGCTTCCTCTTTTGTAAAGGAAAGTGCGTTATCTGGATTGAGTATATTTTGTAGAATAACTTTTTTCTCTTCTTTTTCCTTATTTCTGATAATAGTCACAATCGACGCTTCGTCATTTTCCCCCATGGATCTTAAACCTTGCACATAAGCGTTACGGACATGTTCCATTCCATACTCCTGGACCAGCTCCATATATTTTCGTTTCTTTGTGTTTTCCGAGCACTCGTCATATTGTTTTGTTGGTCTTCCACGTTCACCAGAAGTATTCAAACCAGAATTTACAGTGGTTGAGGTACTGCAAGAATTCAATGATACTTTAAATTAAACTCACCATTTAACCAATTTGAGTATAGGCTCTCGAACCGGTCCGGCTTTCTTTGAGCTTTGGTCCATTTCTGGTTGCAACTCGATGTTAGATTTTTTTGAATACTCTCTATTATAGTATTAACGTCAGTTTCCGATAGTTGAAAATTTTCCAATAAATATTTTTTGAGGTCTGAAGTACTTTTCCCTTTTATTATTTGATCACAAAGATCGCGTCGAACACAAACGAATTCACTCATTGTTAGATAATAATGTTTTTTATGCGTTAATTGTTATTGAAAAGAAGTATCTGAACACTTTGATGAATCGTATGCTGAACATACACGGGTATTTAAAGGACTAATATTTTAGTGCCTTGTGCAAAAACCATGGGACAATTGATTATAACAGTTCTCATCGAAATAGTGTAATCAGTACTGATTGTAATTATTTACCACAACAGATAAATAGAACTTCCGCAGCAATATAGTTTATCATACTTGTGGTTAAGGTGACCACCCCAAACAAAATTGCCATGGGAAGATTCTTTCAAATATAATAGCAGTTTTTTTAATTTGCAAATGTATGTTTTTATCATAGAAATAGAAAAAACAATATAGACATCAAAGGATAATAACTAAATATAATATTTCATAATAAAAAAGAAGAACCGTAATTTTCGAGGATTTTTCCCCGATTGACATTATTGCTTCAAAATCACCTCTGGCGCAAAAAACGCGCAAGTTTTTTTTAAATCCTCATATTACTGAGTAGATAAGGTCTCTAATAGAGTAATTAACTTGACACCGGCTGCTTTCGGCAACAACGAAAACTCCAATTGAAATTAACAAAAACTAAATTTTCTTTACTTCACTAAAAAAATATTAAAAAATTAAATAAAAATATTTTTTTTACAAAAACTGAACGTGGTTGCAAAGTGTATATTCTAAGCTATCTAATGATGTATAACACTAATATGTTTCCTTGGAAAACTTCCGAATAATTATGTGTTGAACTCCCTTAACGGTAATTTAATTGGCATGAAAATATTTATGCCCAATGTTTGAGGTTCATTTTATAAACGTAAAACTTTATATTTTTTTATATTTTGTAATTTATTCGTAAGTTCCATCTTTTGAGAGTATAAAACCATAAAACAATCTATGGATTTACGACTTTCGACAAAACCATTTTTGAGATGGAAAATACTGTTTGGTCCCATAGCCGCCGCCGTGTGTAGTGATAGCTGCCCCGCAGGCTTATTACGTATCTTTTGCAAGAGCAAAACGATAGCGATCAAACGCTTTATGTAATAAAAGTCGGAATCACCTACAGTGTAGGTATGGTAGGTCCTACACAATCGTTTGCTAATCAATCGCTGTTTGTCAAATGAACTTATTTAAAAAATAAACCGCCAAAAATTCTAAAACTTCTGTATGGAAGAGCAATTATTGCGTATAAATCGCTATCGTTTTGCTCTTGCAAAAGATACGTAATAACCCTGCCGTTCGCCGGTTTCACGCTTGCAGCGGAGTTTGAAGTTCGCGCGTTGTTCATTGCGGTCTGATTAAGCGTTTCGGTTGCGTTACGTTTTGTTCGCGAAGCAATGGATGTTGCATTTTGCGATTCTCGATTTAGCGATTAGTTTATGGAATCTTCCATAATTCTAGATTTCGATAGCAACTCGGAAAAATTACTGACCTCTTCGCGTCGTAATCTTTTACGGATTTTACGGTGTAATCGGCCATAAATCATATCAATTTGCACCTTGGTAGAAAGGTCGTTTGCTGGTAGGCGTGTTAGGAGGGCTCGACTCTTTGCTACGAATATATCTGTTCGTTCATCTTCACCCTGCTCATCACTGAATAACTCCCGATATATTTTGTATTCAGGACGGCGGTCGCCGTACGCGTCACGTAGGTATTGTATCGCATCTTTCCAGGATGTGACCTCTGCGCTGATACTCTGCCACCAGGTTGCTGCTTCGCTGATAAGTAGCATAGACATGCCACGAATAGCGACATCATCGCAGATGTTCGTGCATTCTTTGAAAGCTTCAATGGCATCGATGAACGCTTCGACATTTTCCTTCGCCGCTCCGGAGAATCTGGTCGTGCATCGTGAGAAATTGCCGGTGTTCTCTGCCGCACTCGGCACTGTCGCCGGTGACTGAGCGGTCAGAGGAGACGTGAATGTCGACAGGCGCTCTAACATACGCTCACAGATCTCCGCATTCGATTGCTGAATCGTTGATAACAGAGCGGTAAAGTTATCGCGAGACAGCGTGATGCTGTCGTTGAGTTCATCGTCATGCGAACCACTGACGGATTGCCTACTCCGTGTCTTCGGCATTGTTACACGATCACAATTATGTTCACAGTTGTACACACACTAAGTATTTTACTACAGTTTCCACAGGCACTGTGGTATTCGGCCTACAGTTGGGACGCCATATTTCGTAACTGTGTTCATATAGGATTGACGTGGAATTGCGGAATGAAACACTTGAGTGATAGAATGTCTTATAATCACGGTACACTCAATTCAGATTATTATATTATACAAGGACACTAAATTCAGATTATTATATTATACAAGGACACTAAATTCAGATTATTATATTATACAAGGACACTATTGCTAATACAACCGATTAAGAAAAAACGCGCGGCGGTTAGGTGCCCGGGCGCGCGCGGCGGTTCGTAACTTGTCCTTGCGTGCACTACGCATGCGTCGGACGTTGAACAGCGCGCGAGCGTTTCGGTTGCGTTCTCGCTCTCCCTCTCTTATGCCTCAAGTGCATAGTCATTAAAGCGAGAGGGTAGGCATGCGCGGCGGCGTCCGGAAGTACGTGGGCTTGAATTATTTGCGACAACATCATTATGGTTTGGTCCTGCCATACTTTGCTAAAAGTGTATCCTATAACAAAATTAGAATATTGTGTTAGATATTAACCAAAAAACAACAAAGCAAAAAATAACTTTCTTTTCCGAAGTCGGTGTCTTATGTAACCATTTTTTTCAGTCTTTCGACACCGACTTCGGAAAAGAAAGTTATTTTTTGCTTTGTAGTTTTTTGTTCTGGAAGTCGGTTTGATTTTTTGTTAAAAAGTTTTTTATTTTCCCCTTTTAGTTTTAGTAGGTATCACCAATTAACATGATAATCATTTATGGCCAAAGTACATCTCATGACGATTCCAATAAGCCCAAGCACGACTAGGATACATTGTTTTATTTCAGTTCCAGTGCCTACCTTCCGGCTTAATCATCAGAACAGTTCAATGGTACCATTTTCATCAGTACCATTCATTTATAAGTATTTGCTTCATCATAGTCGGTTAACTATTCGAGATATTTTATACCCGTGACATATTTAGCATTTAGGAGTTCCAGTGGCCATCTGTGGTCTTCTTCATCAGTTCCACTTCACCAAATTATACTTTTTGAGTGCAAGTGATTGCATTGTTGATAAAAATACCAAAATCACTATATGTATGCCTATAATATTTGAGTAGTTCCCTCAATTGCTCTAGGAAACCATCATCAGATCCTGACCTGATGACTATGGGACCAACTAGGAAGTATACCCTTCAAAACAAAAGAAGATTTTTTGAAATCGGTCCAGACGTCTTTGAGTAATCGGGGAACATACATAAAAAAAAAAGATTCCGACGAATTGAGAACCTCCTCCTTTTTTTGAAGTCGGTTAAAAAATAGGTGCACTTAATTAATGAGTTAGTAAGTAGGTATATTGTTTTATTTACTACAAAATAACCAATCGTTTAAGAATAAGATTATAGATTACCTTCTTTAAGCCAAGTTAGCGGAAAGGAGCACAATGTTATTTAATTATTTTCACACCAGAGGACTTTATCATCTCTGTCAAGCTTTTCCGGTTGCGATTAACTTATTTACAGCTTCTTCATAATTTGTAAGTGCCGCTCTTTTGTAGTTGGACAACAAATCATTTTCATTTACAGCATCCAAATAAAATTGTAGGCAAATCATTTTTTATAAAAAACATGGACTTGGCTCCATATCGTCCAATTCGTCTAGGGTATAATACATCCCCTTGTCACCACGGAGACTTTTGAAGACAGAAATTCGTGATAACATTGTTATAGCGGCAATTTTGGATAACAATCTTTAGGTCACGACTATTGGACATGTTTGTAGATATATGTAAGCATCTCTTTGTTCATAAAATACATGGCAATCCTTTTGTCACACAACTCACAACAAACACACAACAACTTTATTGTAAATTACTTTAAAACAACGAAAATAATAAGGTACGCTTGTAAACAGAGCTCATGCGACAAAAAATGGAGGTTATAAATAAACCGACCAATTTAAAAATACAAGTTTACAAAGTTAAATGGTAATATTTGTTGCACTCTTTAATTTGTTATCATAATAATATGGAAAGTCACGCCACAGGTAATAAATTATATCATATGAGAGGCTTTTGAGATGCTTTACAGTGTCGGCTATTGGTTTTGATTTCATTATTACTTATTTTTTTAACTTATTATATTGTTGTAAAATACACTTAAGAAAATAATAGTTTATATGTTTGACATGGATGTTTAGTAAAGTATATAATTCTATTTGGTTTTTATATGAAATAAACATCTAATGATAATTTTTATTTTAAATTTTAGTGATAGCAAAAACGACACTCTAAAAACCTTTTTTTACTTCGCTAGCAATCCTTTATCGGGACATAGATAAATATTTCAAATCATTCGTTCATTCCCAACACTAATCGGCATCAAATTGATATCGTATAACTAAGGTGAGGGTACGATAATGAGAATTCTCAATAAGAGCTTGCAACAAAGCGTACTCAAATTGAGGTTGTTTTGTAAAAGGCGAGGGTAGGTCCTCAGAACTACTGGAAAACATACCAGCGGAAGATAAAGACGATCAGATGATCAAACTACCGTTAGACGAGACCAGGAAGTCGTTTCCATTTTGTTAAAACAGAATTTGCTAATATTCAGTATGACAGACGCTCGTCTTACTTATATAATAAAATAAATAAATTAATAGATATATATACTAAACCGTTTAAAGAATGCAAATCGTTACTGATTAAGTGGATAAATAAGTTATGCTACGATGAAACAGAGAATCTTCTATAAACTGTCAACTAAAAACAGTTTCTATTTACACAAATCACTTCCGTATAAAAAACCATGCACACTCACACACACACTCTATCACACACACCCACACATACATACACAAACACACACACACTCGCACGCACACACACACCAACAGACTAAGGATTAAAAAAAAACTAAAAATAGACTATTAATAATTCATTTTCAATGCACTTTTGTCTTGTAACTTATTACACTCGTAAGATATAAAAGAGCGGCGCCTCCTGGTACAGGCATCTATATGTTTAAAAGGAGACGCCACCAACTGTGTAACATTGTATAACGTGTAATAACGAAATAAACATTTTTGTTCTTTTTTGAACATTGTCACCACGTGAAGACAGTTTTTATTTCCAAATAACTATAACGGAAAATAAAAAGCCAACAAAAAGGTTTATTATGTCAGAAGTTGCGAAAATATTCGACCCGATTCGAACAAATTCGTTTAATTAATATTTTAGGGCATGCATTATTCATATTAGGGCAATTACTGATAGATTGTGATTGATTTACCGGGGGCATTTATTTATATTTTCTCAAACATGCTTGGAAAGAGCATTATTTTGACAACCTTCTTCGAGAAAAATCGAAATTGCAGTACAGACAAAATACATGAGAGCAGCGGCCGGCAAAAGTTGTATGAAAATCCATATCTGTCGTGTGTAGCGGCCAAATAAATTACATAGTAAACTCATATCTGTCGTGTAATTTAAAAATGGCACCATCTTTTTCACCGAAACATGGCAACCAAGGAGATAACTTATCAAAGGGTTTATTTAAATTACGAACTGGCTTGCTAATAGAAAGCTGTTTATTGAAAAAAAAAAACAAATGTACACTTTAAGGCTTAGCAGGCACTGCAATTTTATTTGCGCGGATTTATGTAGTTTTTTACCGCAATGCGTGCAGCTTCATACAATTCCATAGGCCGCAGAATGGGCGAAAAATCGCGCGAATAAAAAGGTCTAACGCGGGCATAATTATTTTTGTTCGTTGTTCGTCATTGATTTTGAAAAGGTTTGGTTCGGTTTTAAGATATCGGTATTAGTAGTACAGTTATATTAGATATAGTTTTTGTAATATCGGTTATTTTGATATAGATATCGATATGATATCTAACACATATCCGATATAAGTTACGGTTTGATATATCGGACCTATCCCTACTACTGTCCAGTAAGTAAATTACATACTTACTTACTGGACAGTAGGAGATTCCAAATTTAAAATCTCGCTTCTTACTGGACAGTTGTGAATAAGTCTCCGGTAGAATTCACTTTCTGGAGACTTTTTAGAGATGTTTATTTATTTATTTATTTATTTATTTTATAATTAATGTACACACAGTAAATACATAAAGACAACACATCAATACAATAGAGTACAAAGGAACTGCTTATTTCTAAAGAAATTTCTACCAGCAGACCCGCGAAAAGGAAAAATGAAAAAGAAATGTAGACAATAGTGTGTGAGAACAGGAAGAGAAGAAAAGTGAACGACTTAAACTATAGGCACCTACACAATAATGTAATGGTGCATATATACTTACATAAATACATATTTTAAAATGTATCGATTCTTAATATTTATACATATGATTATAAAGATCAGATTTGAGAGGAAAGATAATGCTCTTTTAAACGTGTTTTAAATAGTGAGATAGTCTTTAAATCTCGGATGCTAGGCGGAAGTGAGTTCCACAATCTTACAGCATGGACAGAGAAGGAATAAGAATAATAGCTGGTTTTATGTGGTTGGGATTTAAGGATAGATCTGAGATGAGATCTGCACAGTGCATCTCTAGGGCGAGCGTAAGAGAATCGCTCACGCAGATAGGAAGGATAGGACGGGTTATGTAAGATGTTAAAGAGGAGACATAAAATCCGAGTGTTCCTGCGAAGACGGATTGGGAGCCACTTGAGTTCCTTGCGAAGGTGAGAAACATGATCATACTTGCGTAGACCATATACAAAGCGAATACATAAGTTTTGCAAGCGCTCAAGTTTGTTTAATAGCTCCTCAGTAGCATCCAGGTAGCAGGCGTCGGCATAATCTATAATCGGCTGAATAAGTGTTTGCGCTAAAGAAATTTTAGTCTTTAAGGGTAGGAGACTCTGAAGGCACTTCAGCGAATGGAACGAAAAATGCACCTTACGACTCACTTCGTTGACCTGAGCACGCCACGAAAGATTGGAGTCAATGATTACCCCCAGATCTTTTGCGGTTTCTGTATAGTTTATGCGAACACCGTCTAGATATAAAGGCATCAGAGAATTAAAATCAGCTGCATTGCAAAAGAATTTGCTGCCTATAACTATGGCCTGCGATTTAGTTGGGTTAATTTGCAAACCAAATGACCTAGCCCATGCGCTGATAAATGCCAAGTCTTGGTTCATTGCCGCAATAGCCGAACCAGCGTCGACTAAATTAAAATGTCGATACAGCTGCAAGTCATCTGCGTAAAGATGGAAACTAGATGAGATTACTCTGGTAACATAGTTAATAAAGATTGAAAAAAGAAGAGGAGAGAGAACGCTACCCTGAGGAACCCCCTCAGTGAGGTTACACCAATCAGAGAAGGACTCGTTAAGGCGAACACACTGAGAGCGCCCCCGAAGATAAGAATTGAACCAAGCTAAAGCGGAAGAAGAGATATTGATAGATTCCAGAACACCGAGCAAAATGTCAAAATCCACTGAGTTGAAGGCGCTACTAAAGTCAAGTAATACAAGCACAGTAAGTGACTTATTCTCCATAGCCCAGCGGATATCGTCAGTCACTTTCAAAAGTGCAGAAACAGTGCTATGACCTGCGCGAAAGCCGGATTGGAAGGGCGATATTAACGAGTTCGACGCCAAGAAAAATGACAATTGTCTATGAACCAAGTGCTCAAAAACTTTGGAAAGAAATGGAAGAATAGAAATAGGTCTAAAGTGAGTTAATAGAGATGGATTGTTGATTTTAGGTAAGGGTATGATGTGAGCCTGCTTCCAAACGGATGGAAAAGAACAAGAAGTAAGCGAATAATTGAAAATGTGAGTTAGAACAGGAAGCAATGAGGGAAGGATAAGAGTTATCATCCTGGAACACAACTTATCATTACCGACCGCCGAAGAAGTTATTGCCAAGACAGATTTCTTAACGTCATTTTCAGTAACATTGCTAAGATTAAAGGTTGGACATTGTGGTAACGGCATAGTGGCAAGACCCTCCAAAGTCACTGCCTTGACACACTCGTCAAGAGAAAAAGGAAGACGAGAGAAATGATTATTGAGATCATTGAGGTTCACATCCTGGCACTGGTTGGTTGGCGATTTGCCTATGCCTACAGACTTAAGAAATCTCCATACATCAGAAGAACTGCGGTTATTGAGTTGTTCATGGAAGTAGCGTCTCTTAGCATCCTGACACAGATGACTGCAGCGGTTACGTAGAGTTTTGTAATAGGCAAGATTCAGGTCTGAAGGTCTGCGCTTATACCTGCTTTTAGCTTTGTCCCTATACGCCATAAGCTCTTTAATTCGTGGTGTAATCCATGGTGCAGGATTATGTCGCACTTTGACTCGTCGAATAGGGGCATGTTGGTCAAACAAGTCAAGAATGGTTGCATTAAGGCACTCCACCTTGCCATCGATGTCATCCTTCTCGATCAGAGAAGACCAATCGAGATCGCCGGCTTCATGCTGCAGTGCCTCCAGGTCGATGCCCTTGTAATTACGAAGATATAGGAGCTGGGGCTTACGCTTGGGTACACGGATACGATACGAAAGGTAAATAAGATCGTGATAAGAGAAAGTAGCAGTAAGCTGGCCATGCGAAGAAACATTATTAGGAGAGGAAACAATCATAAGATCAAGTAAAGAAGGCGTACAATTAGGAAAATAGTGAGTTGCAGAGAGAGGCAAAACTTGAAGATTAAATGAAGACAAGAGTGAAAGGAGTTTATGGGAGCGAGAGTCATTTTTAATCAAACAAGTATTAAAATCACCCATTAAAATAATGTGCTCATAGATGGGGCATAAATCGCTGAGAGTGGAGTCAAGAGAATGGAAATAGTCAATGTGAAGATTAGGACTGTAGAGCACAGCAAGCAAAACTTTTGTGTGATGGACACATAATTCTTTTTTCTTTGTCTTCTCTAAATGTTATGGCAATATTATATACCATTTTTGAGAAAAAGTCATTAACAGCTATTACATTACATTACTACAAGCAAAATCGAAAGTGGCACCAAAGAAACAAAAAACTACCTTGCCTCGACTTGAGTTATGTGCTGCACTGCTACTAGCCGGTTTGGTGGAAAAGGTTAAGGAAGCGCTGAATTGCAAGAATATTACGATATCTTGTTGGACGGATTCTATGCTCACCTTAGGCTGGATAAGAGGAGAACCTTTACGGTGGCAAACGTTCGTAGCTAATAGGGTGTCACAAATTAAACAACTTTTACCAAACGCAAAATGGAACCACGTAATTTCTGCTGAGAACCCGGCTGACATTATCTCAAGAGGTCTGGAACCGGAAAAACTTGTCAACTATTCTTTATGGTGGAACGGTCCACAGTGGGTAAGAACTGATCAGATTCCCACCACGAGAAGTTTACCGCAGCCGCAGGAAGAAATCAAGTTGTGTCATATAAGTACAACTGATATTGAGAAAAATGATCTCTGGAATAGATTTTCCAGTTTAGATAAAATGCTAAGGGTATTATCTTACTGCTACAGATACGCAAACAAACAAACAACAAATTAACCAGTATCTTGTATTGAACTGAGGGTGACGACAAAACGAACACTTTTGAAAATACATCAAGAAGAATTCGCAGATGAATTAAAAACTATTCAAAGTGGGCAACGATTGAAGAAAAAAAAAACTATCCACTTTAGACCCATTTATCGACGAGGATGGACTACTTAGAGTTGGAGGCAGGTTACAAAACTCCGAACTGCCTTACAATCAGAAACATCCAATACTTTTACCATACAATCATCATTAATTATACAAGACGCACATTTAAAAACGTTGCATGGAGGTAACAAATTGACTCTAGCTTATGTACGACAAACATACTGGATCATTAGCGGGAAAAGGAAAGTGAAGAGTATAACTAACAAATGTGTGAGGTGCATACGATACAAAGCAGACACAAACCCTCAAAAAATGGGAATACTGCCAAAAGCACGAGTTAAGCAATCCTACCCATTCAGTTATACTAGAGTTGACTATGCGGGACCAATACAAACAAGAACTGTGAAAGGGAGAGGTCACAAGTCCTACAAATCATACATTGCAGTTTTTGTATGCTTAGCAACAAAAGCTATACACCTGGAATTGGTGGGAGATTTAACAACCGAAACATTTATCGCAGCGCTACGCAGGTTCATGGCACGAAGAGGACACGTGTCGCACATGTACAGTGACAATGCAACAAACTTCATAGGAGCAGCCAACTTCTTACATCAGGAAATATTACAAATCACGCAATCACCGCAATTTCAAAATGCAAAAACAATCATAGGAACCCAATGGCATTTTATTCCTCCGTCATCACCACACTTCGATGGCATCTGGGAAGCTGGCGTAAAGTCAGTGAAACATCATTTACGTCGAGTAATCGGGGATTCGACACTAACATACGAGGAAATGACAACCTTCATTCACCAAATTGAAGCGTGTTTGAATTCAAGACCATTGTGTGCGCAAACCGAGGATGTTAATGACAACACAATATTAACTCCAAGCCATTTTCTTATTGGCCGGGCAGCAGTAGGAATACCAGATCCGATAGAAAATATTAATACTGACCTAGTAAACAGATGGAAACAAATACAAAAAATGAAAAAAGATTTTTGAAAAAGCTGGACAAAAGAATACCTACACCAACTTCAGCAAAGATATAAATGGAAACAAGCACATGACAATGCAAAAATTGGAACTGTTGTACTCATAAAAGATGACAATATAAGTCCAAGTAAATGGCCGTTGGCAAAAATCAAAGAAATTCACCCGGGAGATGATGGTGTAGTTAGAGTTGTGACTCTTCAAAAATCAACAGGCGCTTGTCAGAAAAGATCAATTCATACGTTGATCCCGCTCCCTGTAAACGAAAACAAAGATATTGATACAACGAGCTATGACAAACAAACGTTCACGCCTACGCAATGTAACATCTCAACTGTCTCAATAAACAAAAAAGGCATACGCACACCAAAAAATTGGATATATTCTAATAATTGGCACGGTGTCGAGTACACCCACATACACGTTAAAAAGAATAAATCTAGGACTATATGTTGAAAAAATTGGAACCACAACAATTAACCGGGGAACTTTTAGAATAGAAACGAGAGAGGAAGTTTGGAACAAGACCAAAAAAAGATAGAAAAAATAACTTTACAATTTCAACAACTTTGCAAGGATACTCAAAACATCATGTACGAGACACACTGCAATGAATTTTATCACCATTTAAACGAAGAAAAAACGAAGTTTGAGACAACAAAGGAATACCTAACAGAGATAAGGAATACTAGGAAGAAACGAGGCATCTTGGCACAACTTTTAACATCGGTGTTTGGAGTTAATGATAAAAGAAAGAAAACATTTATTACCAAACACTGCATGTGTACAATCTTAATACTAAATAGTGTTAAACACAGATGTGGCTATATGAGAACACTCAGTGTGGTAAAAGGAGCGGGCTCAGCAAATGCTGATCAGTGTGCAGCATAGCCACAACGCTGGTCAACGCTGATTTACAGCCCGCCCCCTTTTTTTTTTGTTTCGGGGTGGAAAATCCTCATTGGATGTCCTCCGCCCTGGGGGGCGAAGGGGTCTGTCAGACTTGTACTGACTAAAAACCACCCCGGTGTTCCGTCTCACACCTGCACCGGGGGTCGCGGGAACAACGATACTTCCGCAACCCCCGGCTAGTGCCGGCCCGCCTCCGCGGGCCACGATCTCGGGTTGGGGGGGGAGTGAGGTGTTGGACTCCCCCCGCGACGTCTAAGAGGGGCGCGCGTGGAACACTACGCGCCACCACCTCGGGTCCTGATATCTGGGGGGCGACGGACGTCCCCGAGTCCGTCGCCCCTGGACCCATTTAGGGGGGCTGGAAGAGGGCGTTGTCCGCCCTCCGCCGACGCCCGGCGCGTCTTCTGCGGATCGGGTTAGCGGATAAAATCTCCCTCTCCCTCTCCGCAGCTTCCTTCTGCGAGACGACTGTTTCGCAGAAGGATACCACTGCGTCCCAGGACTCCTCGCTGCCGACCATAGACTCGACTACAGCCGGCAGCGACAGGTCACTGCCTACTTCAGAGATGAGGGCACGGCGTGGCTCCTCCCAAGCGGCACACTCTGCCAGCGTATGCCGCGCCGTGTCCTCCCGGCAGTCGACGCAGTGGTGACACCGGGCGTCCGGCTCCCTGTTTATGCGACACAGGTACTTCCCGAAGCAACCATGCCCCGAGAGCACCTGCGTCACCCGAAACGACAGGGAGCCGTGCCTCCTCCCGAGCCAGCGCTCGAGCACTGGCCGGACCGCCTCGATGGTAATGAGGCCGGCGGTAGGTCGTGAAAGCCTGTCCCGCCATTCCGCCACCAGGACCTCGCGAAGCTGAGACTGACGCAACTCCATATGTTGCTGCATCAGTCCTTCGCCCCGCGCCCGCGCTTCCTCGCGCCACCGATGCAGTGACGCGAGTACCTTCGCCTCCAGGTCCCAGGGCGGGGATCCGGCCAATGCACAAGCCGCCTCGTACGAGATCGTGCGATACCCCCTGATGACTCTGACGGCCATCGCTCTCTGCGGCTTTCGCAAAACAGCGATGCTGCCGGCCGTCAGGTCAGCCGCCCAGATCGGGGCCCCATACAGGGCCATCGATCGCACGATCCCCACGTAGAGCCGCCTACAGGCAGCGCTCGGGCCCCCCAGATTGGGAAGCAGCGTTGACAGCTTCCCAGCCGCGCCCAACAACTTGGGCGCCAGTCGCCGGAAGTGGGGGCCGAAATCCCACCGGCTGTCGAGCACCAATCCCAGGTACTTCATGGTTGACTCGACAGCGATTCGAGCCCCCCCGACGACGATGTGGGCATCGGGCGGTGGCGCCCGCCGGGGGCCATGAAAGACAATGGCCTCCGACTTGTTGAGGGCCACCTCCAGGCCAAGGCGCCGTATGCGGCTCACCACCTGTGAGACCGCAGCCGTCGCCAGCAACGCTGCCTCCCTGTACGAACTCCCCCGGGCGGTGACCAGCGTATCGTCCGCGTAACACGTCAGGTCTACGCCCGGTTGGAGTTCGCCCCTCAGCACCCAGTCGTACCCGATGTTCCACAGGGGCGGGCCCAAGACCGAGCCCTGTGGAACACCGCACGACATGCGGTGCTGGTTTTCGACGCCATCACGTCCCACGTAGGTGACACACCTCTCCGCCAAATAAGCCCCGACGATGCGGCGGAGGTAGGGAGGCACTCGATGATACCGCAGTGCCTCCCGAACACAACTCCAGGGCAGGGTGTTGAAGGCGTTGGAAATGTCCAAGGACACCGCCAACATCACCCCACCCCGGGACACCGCTTCCTCCGCCAGGACTCTCACCTGCGATATCGCGTGAATGGTGGAGCGCCCATGCCGAAAGCCGAACTGGCTTTCGTCAAGGTCCGGCCCCTCTCTGTATAAGTGGCTGACGAGGCGGGCAGCGATTATCCGCTCGAACAGCTTACCCACCTCGTCTAGCAGCACTACCCAACAAACATTTTGGCGCTAAAGGGCACCTTTTTTAGCTCTTATAGTATTATAAATGATATATAAGAGCTCCAATAATAACATTCGATTCTAGTATGGTGTTAAGCATAAATAATTAAACCTTCAAGAGGAGTAACAGTTACAAAGTAAAATTGTATTACTTAAGGCGGTAGCATGGAGTTGGTGGGAACCATTATATAGCTCACTCTTATAACTTTAAGAAGCGTAAAAAACTGTAAGCAATTGTAAGGTGTCTACTAACACTTACTAACGGCTGATGTGTTTAAACAGAGTTAGTTGGATGCTTCGTAACACCTTAAGGCTTACTTTAATAGCTTTAAGAAGCGTAAAACACTGTAAGTAATTGTAAGGTGTCTGCTAACACTTACTAACAGCAGATGTCCTTAAATAGAGTTAGAAAATACTTTGTACCACTTAACGAGTTCTATCGAACCCGAAGAGTTAGCAAGAAAGCTATTAGTATCATAAACGTGTTAATTATAAATCTTATAGAGCTGGATGCTGCAAGAATCAGAAACCACCTTTAAACCAATAATGATTGTATAATGGGGTTACTCGGTCAACCTTAGGTAATACAGTGGTTTTTAAAATACTTCTGTATGGCCATAAACAATATGTGCACACATTATTACTCTTAATTATCACTTTACGTTGAGTTATCGAATTTTATATCACCAAAATGCATCTTAATATAACCTAACCTCAAAAATTATGTTTTGCTACAATATAAGTTTACGCTGTGCAACGGGTTTATCCGGTAATATTTTTGCTTCTACCATGCAACCATGGAAAGTTAAAAAAGAACCGGTGGAGTTAACAGAAAAGCTTCCAAAGCATTCAAGAATATTATTGGATCATCGCGAAACTACCACAATAAAGTTTCATTAATTGAAGAAAAAAGGATGACATTGTGACAAGAGAAGAATTACTTGTAGTGGAGAAACAGAGTTTTGCAAATCAAGTCCTAGAATAGATTATGATGTAATTCCACGGAACAGTCCTCATATCAATATAATATACAATTACAATCCCAGTGACCTTGGTACCGATTTGTACCAAGCGCAAGCAACAAATATACAACAGGGTTCCGTACAACAGAAAACTGATATGACGAATGATGAGTACAACATTTTGTTTCCTCTCAGTAGTTCAAATACCTCGGACGACGAGCAAGACTGAATATATGCAAAACATAAATTTAATGAATGATTTACGAACATGGGCTGTAAAAAAAAATATAAGTCAAGCTGATTTGATTTTAATTTTAACTAAAAGATTTACAGATATTTTACCATCCGACCCTCGGAACGATTATGCAAACACCGACAGAAGTTTGTCTTAAAACAATCAAAGGTGGTGAATATTGGCATCATGGGATTATCAAATATACTTGAAAATTGTATACCGCTGCCAAAAAATGTTCTTGATGGCTTACCTATTATTAAAACAAGTGGTTTTCTGTTCTTCATACCTCTTTTACATGCAGTGTAAAAATAAAATTTATTATTCTTTTAAAATGGTTGGTTTTATTCAAAATATTATTAGTATTAGTAGTATTACAAAGGAAAAAACATAATCAGTCAAAGTTTGAACATAATTCCTCAAAATTTCTAATTGTACTGAGCCCTTTTTGCATGATCATTTGTATCGTTATTTGGTTAGAAGTCATTTCAAATCTGCGACCACATTCATTACATTACAGATGTGAAAGGACCAATAGAAATGTCTTCCAAAATCTAAACAAAATAAAAAAACTTCTAAAATTATTTACGGCACAATAAACATGATATATCTTCTGATAAACGATAACTATTCAAAATACATTATCCATCACAATTAAGATCTCCCTATGTATTACGAACTTGTTACGGTGAACAAGCGAGATGTTTCTTAACAGTACGGTCGAAATATCTAGGCGAGTCTTAAACTTAAACTGTGAACTTTCGCGCATGTTCTCACTCATACTCGTCTCATGTCACCATTTGGTTCCTAAAAAATGTCAATGCGCGCAGCCTTCTGCGCGAAATTTGGACTCGCCAAGATGTTTCGGCCGTAATAGTACACCGTATCATGGTAGAAACAAACATCCGAACACCGTGATAAAACATGAGCGAGCGAGCGAGCAAGCTAGCGTGCGCCTCGGCAGCGCCAGCGGCGGTGGTGAGACGCGAGTGGCGATGCGAATACAATGGTGTGTGACTGGAACTGGGCGCGGTTTCGAGTAGGTAGGTTCTTTAACATCACCATCACTTAGATATTTCCCATATCTGTCAGTTACTGAAACAACAGATTTTTTTTGTAATTTTGTAAAAATACATACAATTTAAGCTTCTAAGAGTTAGTTAACAAAATACAAAAAAATAGTTTTGTATTATAGTAAAAGACAACATTTAATTCAAAATATATTAGCTTAGGTTACGTTCGTACAAGCTTTTGTTTTCATAATTATTATAAATAATAGAATTTTGAATTATTTGATTTATTCAGTCAAGTACGTGATATGTAAAGGTTTTATTCAAACAATAAGAGAACCCTGAAAATGTTCAGCTTACAGGCTCACATAGAACCAATAAGCAAACCGAACCTATAAAATTGTTGTCTTTTCACTTTCAGAATCATATTGTAGAACTGCAAGTGGCATATAAATGCTGGCAATCGTTCTTAAAGCACTATATTAGAGATAAAAGAGCTATCAGCATCCGTAAGTAATTACGAATTGTCGCCATTAAATAAATAGTTAACCTATAAAAAAATTAAAAGAAAAAACTTTTTCTAATCGTTATTGCCCCACTTATTTATTATATTATTGTCAGTTTTCCATTAAAATGTCTATAGACAGTACCAGGAACTTTATTCATCATAATTGGAATAAAAAAATAATTGAGCCAGTATTTTTTTTTCTACTTATTATCATCAAATGCAGTTTATTTCTAAGGCGTTTCAAAATTGAGATGAAAACATACTTATACTGTTACAGAAAACTTACCATGGCAGTGAGTTTTAATAATTATAACACCATTTCAGTAATCTAAAATACATTAATTGACTTACCTCATAAACATAAAGTCACTTTCAAACACTAAAGTATCACTGTATCGGGGATGAATAATGCGTAATGCTAATATTTTAACACTATTGACGGTAACAAATCACAAAAATGATGAAAAGACGTAAATATGTTGGCGCTTTGGGTGATGCTTGTTGCTATTAAATACCTACAGTATATTCTTAAGGTATATATTGTGTCCAAGAAGCACTAATATGTTACTAAAATAGTTGTTAGGGTGGATTTCATAACTTTATTACTACTTTATCTTGCAGTTGTAACCTTTGTATAGCTTATAATACACTTAATGTGGTAAGCACTGCTTCAATAGCACTATTGTAGCTCTTTATTGTCACTCATTTATCACTCCTCTACAACTATTAAATCACTTTAAGCTCTAAAATCGTGGGCCCAAATCAGGGTTATAAGAAAGTTAAAACGCGCTATATCACCGAATGTTAGTGCCATTATAGGACCTTAGGTTCTTAAAATTCTCTTAAATAACTCATGTAGCACTTATTCTTATCACCAAAATGTTACTTGGGTATGGGCCGGTACGCGGACGGCGAGTCCGCAGGGCGCCCCGCCTTCCTGAGCAGGACCAGACGACCAGATTTCCACAGAGTAGGAAACTGGCCCCGCTCAAGGCACGCTGTGAAGAGTCCTCTCAGCCAGGGCTCTAGCTCCTTCAGTGCGAGGGCTAGCACGTGGCCGTGGATTCCGTCGGGCCCCGGAGCCACGTTCTTGGCCCGGAGCCGCATCACGGCCGCCCCCATCTCTGCCTGTGTCACCTCTGGGACGCTGATGGCGTCCTCCTCTGTAGACTCTGCGGCCGTGGGCAAAGCCATCGGCGGCGGGATATGCTCCGCTCTCGCCGGGAAGAGGGCTGCGACTACCTCCTCCAGCAGCTCGGGTTGGAGACTCATCGTAAGTGGAGGCGCGGCGGCTCGAAGTTTTCCTCGAACCGCTCGATAAGGGCGCCCCCAAGGATCCCCGTCTAGAGTCTCCAACATCTCCTCCCTGGCTCGCTTCTTCGCATCGCCGATAGCCAGCCGCAGAGTCTCCGTCGCCGCGCGGTACACCTCATACAGCGCGGCTTCTTCGTCAGGGACCCGACGACGTCTCCTCCGGTATCGGGTGTACTGGCGTCTGGCCGCTACGCACGCAACACGGAACTGTGCGATCTCGGCGGACCACCAGTACACCTGGCGCCTCGCTGACTGTGCGTGGACCCGGGGCATGGACGCGTCGCTGATTTGCGTCATCGCCCCGCGGAACCACAGCGCCTCCTGTTCGACGTCGACGGGTCCGGTTGTTGCCGACTCCCGGATCCAGGCCTGGACAATGGTGGCCTCCTCGAGAAGTTCCCTGTCGATGCGCTTGCGCGCCCAGCGCGGACCGTTCGTTCGCGGGGCCAGCGCACTGCGGCCGCCTGCGGTCTGGGTGGAGACGTCGAAACGGATATATCTGTGATCCGATAACGTCTCCACCTCCACGGCGACACGCCAGTCACGGACACGGCTTGCGACAGCAGGGCTTGCGAACGATACGTCCACTATTGAACCGCCCCGCTGTCGCACGCACGTGTAGACCGAGCCCCGGTTTAGGACGACCAAGCCGGTGGTGACTGCCCATTCTTCCAGCACCTCACCCCTAGCATCGGTTACCGGAGATCCCCACGCCGAAGACTTGGCGTTGAGATCCCCTAGTAACAGCACAGGGCGAGGGTGGAGTCGGCCTACGACGGCGCCCAACTCGACAAGGAAACTCTCGAAGTCGGCGAGACTCTTGTTGGGCGAAAAATACGCACCAACTATGCCAACGCCATCCGCGAGGGCGGCCACCCAGCCGTGACCTCGGGACGGGCTGACTAGAGCCCCGCCAATGATGGCCACCAAACCGTCGAGGTCTCCAACCCAGTTATCCCTGGGTGGGACGAAATACGGCTCGGCGACCACAGCCACGTGAATCGACCACTCTGCCATGCTCTGGAGCAAGAGATCCTGAGCTCTGGCACAGTGGTTGATATTGCCCTGGAGGAAATGGTAGAGCGCCATTATGCGCAATCCATTCCCTCTATTCCATTCCTAGGCCGGGAGTCGGCCGAAGAGCAGCCAGGTTGACGGGGGGTAAAGAGCCCCCGGCAACCTTGGCCCTCCTTCTCCCCTTCTGCTGCGCAGGTACGCCACAGGCCTTTCCGCCCGCTCTGTGCCCAGCGGGCCTCCCTGCAGCTGTACAGAGGCTGCAGTTTGGTGCCGCGGAGCACTGGGCTGCCTTGTGGCCGGGCTGACCACAGCGATAGCACTGCTCGCTGCGGTCTGTTTCGGCAGTGCATCGTGCCCTGACATGCCCAATGTCCAGGCAACGATAGCACCGCAATGCCCTAGGTTGCAGCAACTTGACCCTCGCTGCAACCCACCCCACTAGCAGTCGTCCACCGTCAGCGACTTTTTTCGCCGCCGCCACCGGGCACCGCACCCAAATCATGCCGAGCCCGGAAGCGTCGGCGCGGATCTCCCCCGTCCGAATGTCCTCGGACGGACATCCGCCGGCTCGGGCGATGGCCGCCGCGACCTCAACTGTGGTCGTCGAGTCGTCCAAGCCGTCGACACGCAGCTCAGCGGTCTTCATCGGCCTGGACACCCGGACGTCCTCCGGGTTGAGGACTTCTCGCAGCTTGGCGGCCAACAGATCCGCCTTTTCGGCGCTTGAGGCACCTGACACCTCGAGCAGCCGCGCCCCCGTAATCGCCGACCTCAATCGGAAGCCGGACGGTGTGCCAAGATCGGGGAACGCGACTTTGGCCTTCGCCTCTGATAAGACCGCCTTGTATGTGACGCCCCTTTCGACAGCTCCGGGCTGCAGCGTGATCGCTACAGCCGCGGAGCGTGGGGTTCGGACCTTAGGCGGTCCCGCGGCCTTTCTCGATTCTGGTGCCGGTGCTCCAGCGGGTGCCGGCGGCGCCGTCCTCTTCTTTCTTCGGCGGCCCCTCTTGACCACCGTCGTCCAGGCCTCTGCGAGGTTGCCAGGCGGGGTCGCCGGGGTCGCAGTCGCCGCCTGGGTAGTGGGCGCGGGCCTACCCTCCGTGAGCTTACTGGGCCCTTTCCCGGCACTGGTCTGGTCCGGCCCTGGTTTAGCGGGCCCCTCCTGTCTCCGTTTGTCCGCAGCGAGCGGTGGGCGGAAGGTTTCAGCCGGAAGCAGTCTCGACTCCATAGCCTCTATACGGGCACCCACCATCTGTCCGCACTGCATCATGCAGATGCGTGCGATCTTTTCAATGTCCGCATCCGCAAGTGCTGGGGCCGATGATGGGGCCGGAGATGGAGCCAATGACGGCGCCAGCGGTGGGCTCGTGACGGTAGAAGCTGCCGTCTGGGCGGTGAACTGCCGCTTGAGGTCCTCTAACTCGGCTCGGAGACGGCCATTTTCTTCCCACAACTTTGCCGTCTCATCGGTGGTTGTGCGGTTTATGAGGACCTCAACCGCCTCCTGAATGTCGCTCACTGCCTGCTTCAGGGCATGGGTGAAAGTGCCCTTCAGATTGCCCGATTTGGTGGCAACCTTCAGGACGACCTCCAGCCCGTCCGCCACTTGGCGACTAAGCGCCACCGCTGACATTTCTTCACCAGCAGCTGTCCGAGCCGAGCGCCGCTCTCGGGCCTGTCGGGCCAACTCGCTGACCTCGTCAGCCGCGACAGCCTTTCGCTGCGCCCGCTTTGCGGCATTCGCCTCCGCCTTATTTGCCCCTAGCAGGGACGTGGTGGAGCCACCGCTCTGGTCCGCACTCATGTGCCCAGGGTCACTCTGCACGCACTCTGCAGGGGCAGGTGTGTCGGGCCTAGGCACGAAGCGACCCCGCACGTCACGTTCCGGCCCCCGAGCGGAGGCAACACCCGCCAACGCGCGACCCCGCCCTCTCCGTCCCGTTGAGACCTTCGGGGCAGACAGGTTCTCCTCACTCGAGGAGAGACCCAGCGACCCCGAGTTCTTGCTGCGCGGACGCTTCCTCCAAAATTTGGAGGTGCCGCGCGAGTCCTGGTCAGACAAGTTGTCTCCAGGACCTGAGCCTCCTCGGCTCTTGTTGCCGTCGGCGGCGGCAAGTGGTACGTCCACTTCGCGCAGTCGCTCCAGGTTCTCCTGGAGCTCCTTTTCTCGCTCGTGGCTCTCTTGGCGCAGGTCGGCGGTATTCTGCCGGCCCGCGAGACTAGTGGTGCCCCCCTCAGATACGATGGGGCTGCCCTCTAGGGGATCCCTAGAGGGGCGGGACTGGCCCTTGCGTTGCGCAAGGGTACCCGCCTGAGGATTATTATCCATTAGTCTGTGTTCCATTGTTTCCTTTTTAAGGGTGAGGTCCCTTTCCCTGCGCTAGGGACCGGATACAAACCCTCCGGCCATTCATCCCCTCGGCACGCGAGACCTTGGGATTGGGCTCCACCTCTATTCCACGCCCACTCAACCTACTCTCTGTCAGCAGAGGGGGGAGTAGGCGTTAGATGGCCACCGCAGCGACGGACTAGCCGTCCCGCCTTTAGCCCGGTTCCCTTCACAGACCATCATGGATGATGAACTGTGTTTGAAACCGTGACCTTTCCTCGTGTGTTGAAATTAGCCGCCCGCCCCAACTGTCCACCCAACGTAGGTGGGCAGTTGGAGCCGACGTTGCCCAGGGTGCGCCGCGTGGAGGCTTTCAACTTGCACCCCGACAGCCCGCCCCCTCTCTCAACACTTAAGAGCGGACAATACGACATAATTTTCATACAAACGCTCGTACGTGATTATGCCGTTGTAACACATATATCTTTGATTTTTTTGAACTAATAGGTATCTTGTGCACTATATCTAGGTTTCTATCGAAGCAGAAATTAAAAATTTGGAGAAACCAATTCAGTATAAGCCTCCAAAAATCTGGATTTTTGAACAAATTTTACCTGAACTTTGGCCGTTCATAATATATTCATAAATTGTAAAAGTAAAAAAAATATTTCGATAGAAACCTTACAAATTTAATGGAGATTCTAAATGACAAATTTTTATTTCACAAACTTATAAGGCTTATTCAAAAACACGTATTTCCCGGAACAAGATTTATGAAATTTTCGAACACCATTTTTAGCTCAATGTTATCGCGTTCTCACTTGCTTGTTAGTCAACAGGGGGTATGAGGTGCGCGGGGAGACGAGTTGTGCGGGGTCGGGCGGGGTGAGACGCCGGAGTTGAATGAAGATCGCCGCTCGCTCGGGTACTACCGTAGTAGGTAATGAATTTGTTGAGTACTGCGCGTACGTGTATTTCATTTATTTACCTACTACAACGATCTTGCTTTTTTATACCGGACACTAGTTTTGCTTTCAAAAAGATTTAGTACTTTTATAAGAAACGAACCTGGCATTGCGTTAGTGAATACGGACCGAATTTGTTTTGATGGTAGGTTTTGAAGATAGGGTAGGTAGGTAGTTTAGGTACCTAGGTTGGGTAGCTGTAAGCTAGGTTAGTAGTTAGGGTAGATAAGTAGATAGGATGGGCAGGACCTACTTACCTACTACTCTACCTACCTGGTAGATAGGGTAGGTCGGTAGGTAAGTAGGGTATGTCATATGTGGGTAAGTAGGGTATGTCATATGTGGGTAAGTAGGGTAGGTAGGGACCCTCGAAACATCTGCCAGATGCTTGCAATACTTCCTTGAGTATCCGTATAAAATTATAGATACTTTAATCGCTACTCAGTACTGATATCTGGCTGCAACGCAACGTTGCGAGATCGCACATCACCGGCGCGGGCGAACGGCGCGCGCGAACTTGACGCGTGACGGAACGGCAACAGTGCAGTGTGCGGCGTATATTTGATTTGATCAAAAGCAAGCAAAAGCATCGCATTCGCAACCATTCGATTCGCAGCAGTTTCTTACTCCGCGCGTTGAAATTCCGCGTGACATCACGATCCCAACTCCTGAACTTTGACGAGCTTTATCTTAATCAATAATTAATGATTTAATCATAGATATTTTATATTTCTATGGATTTAATAAATAAAAAAATACCAATGTCCAATATTTTTCGATAATTTGTCTGACGGACTAATTAGAATTATTATTTATATCAGTCTACACCGAGTTACCGACAAATGGTTATGTTTTGTAAGTACCTACCTACAAAACACAACGATTTTCATTTGAAAAATACGCAATTTCACTCGATTTTGACGATGAAGTTTTGGTAGCCAGTTGTCCTAATATAAAACACAAAAATTGTTTCTACCTATGTCCGTTACAGACTTTGAAACCATTCAACCGATGTGACCTAAACCGGTTTCATTATGGCAATAAAACGAATATCGTTGTAGACCAATAAAAAAAAACAGAATTTCTTTTTTTACCAACTTCAAAAAAAAGGAGGTAATCATTTCAACATGTATGTATGTAATATTATTGGAACTGCACAATATTCACATAATATGTTACTCTATCTGGGCTTCTAAACACGTGAGCAAAATGTCATAAGTGTATGTATGTTTGTGTAGAAATGCGTGTTCTCCAAAACTACTTATCGGATCGTGATCATTCTTTTTGTGTTGGATTGAGTATCTCTCAACTTAGGGAAAAGTGCAAGTTTCACTAAAATCGGTCCAGCTGTTTTCAAAATATGGAGCATACAACCGAACTCCTTAGCAACAAACAGCACGAATAAGACTCATTCGTGCTGTTGTGCGTGTGTGTGTGTACTCAATCCAACACAAAAAGAATGATCACGATCCGATAAGTAGTTTTGGAGAACACGCATTTCTACACACAAAAAGTTTTATTTCTCTCTTTATAGTTTTAGTACACTATCACTAAAATTAGCAAGTTCTATAAACATAAATGAAATTTGGCACACATGTTTAGAAGCCCACATAGTAACATATGTGAATTTTAGTAACATATGTGAATATTGTGCAGTTCCAATAATATTACATAAGTATATACGTGTCAAATTGACGACACGGTTGGCGTAGTGGTTGAGCGATCGACTGCTGTGCTGCGTGTCACGGGATCGATTCCCGCACTGAACAAATATTTGTATGGCCTACAGTTGTTCCGGATCTGGGTGTCTTGTGTATATGAAATGTTTGTAAACGCACCCACGATACAGGAAGAAATTCATAGAAACAAAAAAAACACCCTTCGTTTGCCCCAGGGTGGAGGACATCCATAATGACTATAAAAGTAAAAAAAAATATGTTTGTTTTTGGAAAACGGAATCTTCTCGATAACCGGGTTTTATGTATTTTTCTATAAAATAAAAAAAGTATATGCCAAACTGTATTCAGACTACTTTATTTGATCAACCGCCTGTACACGTAGGTACCTACGTACAGTGTAATTATACTAATAATTTTAGCTACCTCAATACTGACTGGATAGATCTATACTAATATTATAAAGCTGAAGAGTTTGTTTGTTTGTTTGTTTGTTTGTTTGTTTGTTTGAACGCGCTAATCTCAGGAACTACTGGTTGGAATTGAAAAATTATGTTTGTGTTGGGTAGTCCATTTATCGAGGAAGGTTATAGGCTATATAACATCACGCTACGACCAATAGGAGCGGAGCATCAATGAAAAATGTTCCAAAAACGGGGAAAATTTATTCTTTTTGAGACGCAACGTATTTAGAGTAGGTGGGTTAGCTTGGTAGGTAGCCAGTTGACGGGAGCGAAGCCGCGTGGGACAGCTAGTAAATAATAATTTGTTCTGCTTGTGCTATTGCATAAGCAGAATGAATTATATATAATAATAAATTATATATACCTTTACTTATGTAGGAATCCTACATAAATTAATTACGAAAAAACTAATATATCTATACTAATATTATAAAGCTGAAGAGTTTGTTTGTTTGTTTGTTTGTTTGAACGCGCTAATCTCAGGAACTACTGGTTGGAATTGAAAAATTCTTTTTGTGTTGGGTAGTCCATTTATCGAGGAAGGTTATAGGCTATATAACATCACGCTACGACCAATAGGAGCGGAGCATCAATGAAAAATGTTCCAAAAACGGGGAAAATTTATTATTTTTGAGACGCAACGTATTTAGAGTAGGTGGGCTAGCTTGGTAGGTAGCCAGTTGACGGGAGCGAAGCCGCGTGGGACAGCTAGTTTTAAATAATTTCCATACAGTAAAAACTAGCGCACGTACGGTACGGTACCTAGATTGGTAAAAATACAAACACGCATCCACTGGGCCAAGAGCTACGTTCGTACTAAATGTAGGTTTAGGTACCTACATGCAAGGCAATTTACAAAACTGGAAGCGCGCGCTTGATCCGATATTATTATAATGAATGAATGGGCCGGTCGGTCGGCGGCCGGTGGCGATCGCCCGCGAGTGAACGGCGGAAGTTACCGAATGACAACCGAGCGTTCAGGCGCTATCTCTCTCTTTTCGCTTTGCCTCTTTTTCAAGCATTGCGCTGGATGAAACAACAAGCTTTTCGACCGTGCTCGCGTTGGCGATAGACGGTTCGTACAGGGTCCTCTTAAGGGCGCGGCGAACAAAGCTCGCAAATGCAATTCGAGGCGAGCGAAAAATTCGTTTGGAGTATTGCTATCTCTGTTTGCACGCACACGCGGCGCGCCGCGCGTAGCCGTGTGTGTGTGTGAGCAGATAGATATCGCTACCTAATCATCCTTTCGACTCGAAAGCCGGCCGACGCGAATGGCGCCCGCGTTCTTTTGTCTTTTTACCCGGCTGCAAGGAAAGGGTTATGTTTTTCGCGCGTATCTTGTATGTATGTTTGTATGTATGTAATATTCTTTATTACCTCATATCTTCCAAACCGCTAGATGGATTTTTATAATTAATACATCATTAGATAGGGCTTGGCCGCCCAAGTGTTCTTAGATAAGTGACGTTAAAAATAAACAAAAATGGCGGCTTTTGTGCGCCATATTGGGAGCGACTCAATATTTTTTTCTTCGAAACCCATCGAGCGGGGTATCAAAATGAAGGATTTTTAAAGGTGATTACAAAATTATATACCACTTATATGTTTAATGCGATTCGAAAAATAAATAGGTAACTAAAAAGTTTTAATAAAAAAAGTTAATTTAAAAATCAAAAACCCGACTGCGAACTAAAAAGACGTAAACAAGTAGAAAATCATGCTCTGCAGTCGGAGGATACATATTCGCGAGCTGGCTGACCACCTGATCCTCTGCACAGCATGATTTTCTACTTGTTTACATCTTTTTAGTTCGCAGTCGGGTTTTTGATTTTTAAATTAACTTTTTTTTATTTATGTAGGTATTCCTTCTACTTATCAAATATGTTTTGTTATAATAAATAATGAATGCAAGTAATATATTACAAGTAAAAGACAAATATTCCAATAATATGTGCCTATTTACGCATATAAGTAGGTACAGATAAATAACAGCGCTCTGAGCTAAGAATATTAAAAATAAAAACAAGGAATTTGAATAAAAAATATTATTTTGTTATGTTCTTACTTTATAGATCATCATTCATCTGTTTAAAAAATATAAATCGAAACTTGATAAAGTCGTGTAGGGTGACCATAATTATATTATATTATCGACTGAACGAAAAACAAAATACAATAATGGTAATCAGAAAACATAGTGTCAAAGATCCACACTAAACACGCCTATTTTCTTTCTTTCTAAAGTTTATTTCTGAAAACTGATGGCCAAAGGCGTTTTTTCCTTGATCGTCGTGGCTCTGAAAATATTTTTGCAGTTTATTATGAAGTCGATTAGAGTCGGTAAGGGTCACCGAAGTCCAGAATAATTAAATAAAGTAGAACGAATTTGGATTTTTAGTTTTTTGTAATAGGAATTTTACAAAAAAGTCCAGCAAAAACTGTAAGGAGGGCATAAAACCGCACTTGTGCATGCAAGTCCAATCGCATGGTCACCCTACCCTGGGTGAGCCGTAACGTCACAGTAAGTATAGAGGAGCAATGTAGGTAAGTCTTAGCGGTGTCCTTGAGATAATTACCTACGCCCGCTTTGTCTCATGACATGAATAAACAAACAAAAAAAAATAAAGCTTCGTAAGTTGATGGATAGGTAGGTAGGTAAATACTAATTTATACAAAACTAGCTGTCCCCCGCGGCTTCGCTCCCGTCAACTGGCTACCTAACCTAATCCACATATCTACCTACCTACCCTACCCTACCCTATCTACATACCTAATCTATACTACATACATGATCGTACGCAACGCACGCAACAAAAGCTCTCAAAAAGGAATATTTTGCCCGTTTTTGCAACATTTTTCATTTATGCTCCGCTCCTACTGGTTGTAACGTGAAGTTATAATCTATATCCTTCCTCAATAAATGCACTATCGCACGCAAAAATATGTTTTCAATTCCAACCAGTAGTTCCTGAGATTAGTGCGTTCAAACAAACAAACAAACTCTTCAGCTTGATAATATTAGTATAGATATACTAAGGTACATAATAATTTAACTTATTGTATTATGTCATTGGGAAATAGGTACTTCCTGTGAGAAACTTCCCAACGTTCGGAGACCATGTCGGCAACCGAACCATATAGTAAATAATAACAAAGTCCGTAAACAACGCAAAGTTCGTAAAAAAGTACCAAAGTTCAAGGCAAATCTAAATCCAAGTTCAAAGCATTATTCAATATTGTCAGAAATATTAAAATAAGTACAATTTATAAAATAAATAAACGCGCACATAAAGCATAGTAAAGTAATCATCTAATAATGACAACAAACAATCCACAGAACAGTAGAACAAAAAACAGTGAAACACACCCGAAGAACACCCGAAGTGCCCCGAACAAACCCCACGCCGTACGAACTATACACAACCGTGAGCAGTGCGGCCACGCACACATTGACATTTGCTTGACGCGACAGCAATACTAGCTATTGGAAATGTGTGATTAATTTGATGTGTTCCGTAATACCAAAAATTATGAATGAAAACTGAATGTTTTTAAAATTTTTTGTTCGATGATTTGTAATTTGATAATATGAGCTATGTTCCTGCTACGAGATTAATAAAGATATTGTTTTTTATAATACAGAAATATCAAAAAGAAAACATGTCATTTACGCTGTAAAAATATACAAAATGGAATTCGCTAAAACTTCATTTTAGGTAAGTATTTAGAAAAAAAGAAGACGTAGGGACCTAGATAAATACTGTCTTAATCCGAATATCATCATAATATGGTGGAAATATGCTAAAATCACAAATGTTTTTGGTATTATGTTTGTATGGACAATTGATGCTTCGCCGCGCTCTTAACACAAAAATATAAATACCTTAAACTAATCTTAATACTACTTATACATATAAATGCACAAAAAAAAAACAAAATACCCGTAATAACAATACATAAACTTATTAAATAAAATTAAAAACCCACCAAATGCATTTAATCATAATGCCTAGTTTGTATGAACAGAGGTAGCAGCAGTACAATATTACTCTTTACATTTCTGTTTGAGAAAAAATAACCTTTTAACTCTTGCCTTGAATACGGGCTGAGACATGTTCTGTCTGAGAGGCGGAGGCAGATCGTTCCAAATTTCAGCTGCACTGTACTTGAAACTACCTATTTTGTAAGAAAGGTATCCTGGCCTTCTTGTTCTTATTACTTTTTGCACTAGACACACCAGGTGCAATTCCCTTCGTCCAACCATTTTAAGTATTCGCTTATCATTTAGATACGGTGTGATACGCGCCCGTTTGGGTATATTAAAACAAAACCGCGCATACGCGTTTTGAACTCGCTGAATGGCGTCAGACGTCTTAGCAAATAATCTCGGACCATACACCGTATCGCAGTAATTAAACTGCGACAACACTAAAGGGTCGACGAGAGTAATCCTGACCTTTTCAGAGAGACACTCTCTTAGGCCATAGAGCACTTTAAGCCTGTAAAAGGCATTTCTGATCTTTGTATTTATATGGTCAATGTAACGTAGATCGCTGTCCAAAAGAAGACCAAGAATCCTCACCTTTGCGACTCTTTCAACCATCGCTCCATCGATAAGTATCTCCGGCTCATGGCTAACCATTAGTTCACGCTGGTGTTTACTTCCCAGTACAATATATTTCGATTTATTAGGATTAAGGACCAAATTGTTTTTTCGTGCCCATTCAGAAACCGCAGCCAAATCCTGATGTATTAACTCCACGGCATTTTTAGTGTTATTCGGGTAAAAGGAGTAATAGATTTGAGTATCATCAGTGTACAGATGCACTTTACAGAATTTTATGTGTTTGCAAAGATCGGCGGTATACAGAATAAACAGTAACGGACTCAAAACTGAACCCTGGGGCGTTCCCCGTTTAACATCGCCCACCACGGAGGAAGTTTCCCCACCGTCAACATTTTGAGTAACCACATATTGTTTTCGATGCATCAAAAAAGACGCGAACCACTCTCCTGTTGACGGTGAGATGCCGTAGTAGGCCATCTTAGCCAGCAGCAATTCAACATTTATGCAGTCGAATGCCCTGGAAAAATCCAACAAAACGAGAATTGTGCTTTTGCCAGCATCGGACTCTGAGAGTACATCGTCTGTCACATGGGTCAGAGCCGTGTCAGTACCATGGCCGCTACGAAAGCCCGACTGGACACTAGGTAATATATCATTACTTTCCAAGTAAGACTTTAACTGTGCACATACTGCTCTTTCCACTAATTTTGATGCAACTGGAAGAATGCTGATCGGGCGGAGATCTTTGTAGTTTTCAATCGTGCTACTCTTTGGTAAGGGCTTTACTTTTGCCATTTTCCAAGCTTCGGGGAAAACACTAGATGTTAGCGATTCATTATTAATGTTGCATATCATAGGTAAAGTATGTGGTAACGTCATACGTAATATCTGTATCGCTATAGTGTCATGACCCGCAGCATTAGTACTTATGTCTCGAAGAATGTTAAGTACCTGTTCTTCACTAAGTTCTTCAAATTTAAAATCACTGTCATTAAACCTATTCTGGATGAAATAGTTATATGTATCAAAGTCTAAGCTAGAATTACCCGGTACATCCAGAAAAAAGTTGTTTATATTATCTGGGTCATTTATATTACCCGGTATGACGGTGATCGGGGGCTGTTCAAAACTAGAAGCGACTTCCATAATTTAAATACACGCAGTAAGCACGAAATTGTAATACCCAAATTCAGATTAACGAAAACTAGCAAGTCTTTTCTTATAAACAGTATACGCTTTTATAACAAGTTGCCAAAGTCAGTTATAGAACTGACCGATGGAAGGTTCAAAAACTACATCAAACGTATCCTTATTAAAAAAGCATATTATAAAATCAAGGACTACGTTGAAGATAAAAACATTTGGCCTTAGCTCCTTCTGCGCATGCAGCTTCCCTGGTAACTTGTAAACGGCACAAATATGTGGATGTCTCTAACTATTCTCAATCTCATTTTTCTTTCCTTCTTTTAATTAGACTTTTTACAATGGTTTTCAAACATCTTTATAGCCCTTTGCTAAGAATAGTTACAGCACTGATAACAAAATTTGTGCCACATGTTAAATTTAGTCTTGTTATACTTATTTTTATTTACAATGTATAGATTCTTTTACCGATTGTTTTGTGAATGTGTGAACATTGTAGGCCTTCTAGTTGCTAGTTAACATTTGTTAACTTTTTTATAAAATATAATTATAATCCTTTTATTTTATTTTTTTAGTTTCTTACGACTTATTGTCATAAGTCGGGCCTACGTTGTCCCCACATGTCTAAGTACTAATGCTGTAACATGGAAATATTGTAAAACCAAACCATTTTTAAAAGAGTAACCATGGAGTTTCTTGCCGGTTCTTCTCCATAGGAAACGACCAACCCGAACCGTGCACCTTTTGTCGACGTTTTATAAGTGCCCATGTAGGCCTATGTGAAATAAAAATATTGATTTTGATTTTGATTTTATGTCCGGTAGCGATAGACTGCCATTGACCGAGGTGCGTTTTAAATAAGTCCACATTTTATAAGGTTGTTTGACATTCTCATTGACATAGAACGCGAAGAAGGCTTTTCTTTCTCGTTTAACCGAAACGTTTGCGAGATTACGGAGACTTCTGTAGTAGTCCCAGTGGACATCAAGCTTAGTCTTGCGTGCTTTTTTCAATGCAGCGTCCCGTAGTGACATCATTTTTTTAAAACTTCTGTGAGCCACGGCTGAGGTTGCCTTTTTAAACGGATTCGACGTACTGGCGCATGTTTATCATAAAGAGCAAGCAGTTGTTTATTAAAATGCTCAACTTTGTCGTTTATGTTATAGTCATCCTCAGCTTGTGACCACGATATGTTGGTTAGATCTGCTAGAAACTCGTTTTCATTTATTCTGTGTAGGCACCGCCTATTTATAAAATAACAGGTTTTTTTGGTCTTCTGATAGCAAATTATGATATAATTAAAGCGTGGTCACTTAATTCTGGATTGTGGTGTACATCTATATTTTTACATATAGATGGACTATCTGTTATAATTAGATCCAGCAAAGTCTCTGATCGTGCAGTAATTCGCGTAGGCTCTTGAACCAATTGCTCCAGGCTATGATGTTTAAAAAACGTAAGCAGTTCAATAGCGCGGGCATTTTCAGGACGCATTAAATCAACATTAAAATCAGTCAGGATTATCAAATGATTGCAATAGCCAAAGACACTTACCGACTCGCTGAGTGCGTCGATAGCGCTAGTCACAGATACTAACTCAGGTCAGTACGCAGTCCCAATAGCCACTCGCTGCCCACCAGGCGCGCTGAGCTCCAGCCACATTTGTTCAAGAACTGATGTTGGGTGAGCCTTTATGCGAGCACGTAATTCGCGACGAACATAAAAACCTACTCCACCTCCTCTACCAGCTCTTGGACGCGGCGTGTGCTTGAGTACGTATCCAGGTATATCAGGCGCATATCTCCCTTCACCATCTCTTAACCATGTCTCATTTAGCGCTAGAATATCAGGTTTGTACTTATCTATCGAGTAGTGGAGTTCACTTTTTCCAGTATTCAGCGATCTTACATTTATAAAACCTAATGTTAAAGTCATAAATTTGTTTCCAATCATTTAAAAATAAAATAAAATAAAAACACGCAGAAATAAATTATACAAAGTCTGGCATTGATTGTATGGGATGATAGACAATGATTTGTATCTTAGTTGACACCAAAAAAAGTAAATAAATACACATAGTGCATTAAAACTAGTAAGTAACACAGGTAGCTCAAATATCATTACCGAACTATAAGTTTTGGTACCACCAACGAAATTGAAAAGGGTATTATCAATAAACTGGAATAAACGTTGTGGGCAAGTCGAGGTAGTTAAGTATATGTTTGGGATTTCATTAGGTTTATTTAGCGGGAGATGTAATAAATACGCCTTGATGGTTAAGTTAAATTCGTATAATGAAAAAAACATATTACTGTCGGTAGATGTTTAAAATATAATCAAAATAAAAGGTACGAGCCAAAACACACGCAGCTGCAACAGTGATATGATAATTTTTGCAGGCGTTCTGCGCAAACATACCCCCGGGCGTTGAAAGCCTGTCTTTCAACCAAAATTGTCAGTCTCGGGGTAGATGGGTAACGGACAAATCTTGCTGAACGATCTGCGGAGCAGACCAGTAGAAGTCTTGACGTCTGCGACTCTGATAACGCCATCCGGACCTGGATAGGTAGCAACAATCCGACCCATTTTCCACTTCAACGGTGGCATGTTGTCTTCCTTTAGCAGTACTAGGGAGTTCAGCTTCAGAGAACCATTACACGTGCGCCATTTCGTCCTGAGTTGGAGCTCCGATATGTATTCCTTGCTCCATCTGCTCCAAAAATGTTGTCGAAGCTGTTCAATACGTTGAAAGCGAGACAAGGAACTGGTAGAATGGTCACAGTAATCAGGTGCCGGTAAAGCTGTCAAAGGACGTCCAATCAAAAAATGTCCGGGTGTCAATGGTGCCAAGTCTTCAGGATTTGATGAAAGTGGAGTCAGTGGTCTGGAGTTTAGAATAGCTTCTATTTGCACTAGCGTAGTATAAAGTTCCTCGTAAGTGAGGTTACAAAGGCCCAACACCCTGACTAAATGATGCTTCGTTGACTTGACACCAGCCTCCGCAAGGCCAGCAAAATGAGGAGAGTACGCAGGTATGAAGTTAAAATTAATGCCTTCTTTAGCCATCTCCTCAGATAACGAGTCGCAATTAGTCTTTAGAAATTTTGATAGGTCATTGTATGCACCAACAAACGAGGTGCCATTGTCCGAATATATATTAACCGGTTTACCCCTACGCGAGATGAATCTCTTTAACGCCATAATAAAAGTATTACTTGTTAAATCACCGACTAGTTCAAGGTGTATAGATTTTGTAGTAAAACAAACGAAAATTGCAATATATACTTTAACTAATTTACAGCCGCGGCCCTGTCGAACAGCAGACTGTATTGGACCTGCATAATCTAAGCCAATACTTTCAAAAGGAAAACCTCCAGCTAGAAGTCGCTGTCGTGGTAAATTGCCCATAATCGGTGCGACGGTTTGACCTTTGAGACGACAGCAACGTACACACCTGCGGTAGCACGACCTGGCTAAATTCCGACCTCTTATGGGCCAGTATGTATCCCGTATGGAAGCCAATAGTAACTGGGGTCCAGCGTGAAACAACCTTTTATGTTCGTACCTCAGATCAAATAAAAAGTCAAGATGGAACGTGGCAAACAACAAAGTGAAGCCGGTTCAAACTAAGCCTTGCCGTATAAATACACAATTATATGCGCACACGTATAACGAAACTACCCCTTAGCTTGTCAGTTGAGCTTTATTATTTGATCTGTAAGCTCGAAGGACAAGCTAAGGCGTAATTTCGTTGTACGTGAGTGCGTGTAATTGTGTATTTGTACGGCAAGGCTTAGTTTGAACCGGCTTCACTTTGTTGTTTGCAACGTTCCATCTTGACTTTTTATTTGATCTGAGGTTCGTACTCAAATAATAATTTTGTGAAGTGATGGCTAGACTGTAAAAGAATTGGAAACTTCTTATCATACGGTAGATCCGAGTTTTGCAATCGACCTCTAACACGCATTACTTTATGTTCGTCCAGGAAAACATTAAATTTCAATAATGCACTTTTTTTAGGAAATTGTTTATTATGAAGTAACAACTTATATTCACTAAAAGACTCGTTCTGACATATTCGAATAATCAAATTTAACGACTTTTGTAGTTCATCAATACTAAAGGGACCATGAACAGGCAGTTTATTACATTTAGCAACAAAACGTAGAACATAAGCAACCGTACGCTGAAGCCTTAAAAAGTTAGAAAATCGGTTGAAGTTGATAAATTCATGAGACATATTATCGATAACTGCACCATGTAAAGTGACATTAGGTTTAATTTCAGGTAAAATGTCATCTGTGGATTGCGTAAATCTAGAAGGCCAACATGATTCGTCATTCCTTAAAAAACTTGGACCAGACCACCAACCTTCTAAAGAAGGTAATAAATGAATGTCTATTCCTCGGGAGACATAATCAGCGGGGTTCTGGTCAGTTGGGACATGTCTCCACTCGCAGTTGCCGGTCTTTTCTAAAATTTCTGCAACTCTGTTGCGAACGAATGGCTGCAGCTTATTTGGCAACATTTTAAGCCATCCTAGGATGACAGTGGAGTCTGTCCAAAAGAATGTACGCGGCCTAGAGTTTAACCGTAATGAGGCGATCACCTTTTCATAAATTCGAACTCCGACCAGAGCACCGCAAAGCTCAAGTCTGGGTATAGTTGTTGGTTTTAGAGGGGCAACACGACTTTTAGCCATCAATAAACGTACTAAGACCTGACGTTCATTGTTGACACTGCGAACGTATAAGCATGCTCCGTATGCTCGTTCAGATGAATCAGTGAATACGTGAAACTCTAAAAAGTCCATTGAATCAATTAAAACACGACGTGGAATATTAATTTGATTTAACTTTGGTAAATTCATGACTAATTCGGTCCAAATCTTTCTAATGTCCGGCGACAGCTGTTCATCCCATGACAGTTTGTGTAACCATAACTTTTGGAGTAACATCTTCATCACTATAATACATGGAGCCAAAAGCCCCAAAGGGTCAAAAATTTGTGATATAATCGAAAGCATGTCACGTTTTGTATTATTATAAATAATTGGTTCACTTATGGAAAAATAAAGTTGATCATATTGTGATTGCCAACCTAGACCTAAGGTTTTGGTAGACTCCGATCCACCAATATTCAAATCAAGTGAAGATTGGGGACAGTCAGAACCAATTACCAAACGCATATCATTAGACTTCCACTTTCTTAGGTTCATTCTAGCTGAAGCAAGAGTAGAAGTAACTTTATGACGCAAGTCTTTGACTTCATTGAAATCATCTCCTCCCGTTAGCAAATCGTCGACGTAAAAATCGCGAAGAATGACCTCAGCAGCCCTTTTATCAACGCACTCTAAACCTAACTGCTTTAGGCACCTTGTTGCAAGAAACGGAGCGCTGGCCGTGCCGTAAGTCACGGTATTTAGCTGGTAAGTTTGTAACTTAATTAACGGGTCATCACGCCAGACGATTTGTTGCAGATGTCTGTCATTGGGATGAACAACTATCTGCCGGTACATTTTCTCCACATCACCGGAAATAATATATTTATGTTGTCTAAAACGTAACAGTATTGATAAAAGATCATCCTGTACTACAGGTCCGGTCATCTGTATGCTATTAAAAGATGTACCTGTAGTAGTGGCGCTGCTGGCATTAAAAACCACTCTTAATTTAGTGGTGACACTGCTGTCACGCATAACTCCGTGATGTGGGAGGTAATGAGCAGAATGTTCAAAATTTTCACATTTTGACATATGACCTAAAGCTTCGTATTCTGCCATGAACTCTTTATACATCTTGGACAGTTGAGGTTGACTTCTGAATCTACGCTCTAAAGAAGAAAAACAATGTTTAGCCCTTGGAAAAGATTCACCCAACATATCCGGGGAACATTTCAGTGGAATTCGAACACAAAATTGCCCGTTCTCCAGACGTGTAATATTCTTTACAAAATGTTCCTCGCATAGCTTCTCTTCCTGAGAATACTCTGATGTAGTACAAACCTCTTCCAATTGCCAAAACCTTGTGAGTTGATGATCTACACTGTTATTTAATTCATCGTTACCGTCTGAAACAATGTTTGTGAAATTGCATTTTACTATTCTAGACGGGGTCGAAGCGTAACTAATTTTTATTGGGCCTGAAACGAGCCATCCCAGTCTAGTTTCGCAAAGAATAGGTTGTCCGTCTCCTAACTTAATTCTTTGTGATCCCAGTAAATCCCAAAAGATGTCAGCACCGAGCAACATATCTATCGGGGCCGGTGAATAAAAGCTAGGATCAGCCAGACAAATATTAGATGGTATTTTTAATTTTAGTAAGTCTACCTGCCTACTCGGAATATCATCAGTTATTGACGGTAGAACAAAACAATTAATTTTGATGGAAAAGTTTTCGTCTAAAGATTTTAATGAGACCTGACACATTTTATTGATATGCGAAGATGAATTATTAATACCTAATATGGAGTTGTTCACAGTTTTGGCAGTTAAACCTAGTTGGTGGTAAAGCTTTTCAGTCATGAGGCATGATGTGCTGCCACTATCAAGCACAGCACGAGTAACGTATTGCTGACCGTTTTTACCTATTATTTTAATTAATGCCGTAGATAACAATACGTTACCACATTCAACATTCGCAGAAAGGGACAAGCTTGCACTAGGAACTGACGGAGCTGGGGCACTGGTCGCATCATCACTGTTAGCAGAAGTAATAGCCAAGTCTGACTTCTTCGAATGATCTGCGACATGCACCAGCGTGTGGTGCTTGCGCCGACATATTTTGCAACTTGCCTGTTTACAGTTATTAGCGTAATGTCCTGAAGACAAACAATTAAAACAAATCTTATATTTCGGTAATAATCGTAACCGGGCTTCATTACTCAAGGCCAAAAACTGAGGACAACTGCTCAATTTGTGCTCACCGTTACATTTAACACAACTCTTAGGCTTAGAAGAACTATAACTCCCATGATTATTCTTGTCTATTTTATTAATAGAGTCCTGTATAACCATTGTTCTAACTTTAGAATTTTTGTAAGTGTTTGAATGTTTATTCAATTTTGTACTTGAAATTTCTAATGTTTCGATTAAATCAGCACGAGTCTTAATAAATGTGAGAAACACGGTAAATGTAATCTTGAAGTCCCTGTCAAGGCGGCCTTTATACTCTTCCCATTCACGGTAAGTTTTATTGTCTAACTTATCTGTTATAAAGTGAATGAGTAAAGTATCCCAGTGATTAACAGGTTCTCCAAGGGATTCTAAAGCACGCAAGTTTTTATTAATTTGATCGATTAAAGCTTTTAAATTAACTGACGACTCCTTACTGATCGTCTCAATGTCAAATAATGCTGTAACATGGTGTTGAATCAACAGATGTTTATTATCAAACCGGTCACAGAGCAACTTCCAAGCGACTGAGTAATTAGCGGCAGAAAACTGAATGGAGTTTATCACCACGGCAGCTGAACCTTCTAGTGATGACCTCAAATAATGGAATTTATTTATGTCGTTCATGTCGTCATTAGTGTGAATGAGGCTGACAAACGTATCGTGAAACTCCAACCAATTCACGTAAGAACCGCTGAATTTTGGTAATTGAATAGTCGGTAATTTAACAAACCTGTGATTATTAGAATGTGAACTTACCTCACACTCACTTGGATCCTTTTTCCTATAATCATCGAGCACTTTCTGAGCTTCAGATAGGGTTTTATAATAAAGAGACTCAAACTCGCTACGTTCTAACATTTGACCGTCCAAATTATCAGTACTACATTCCAGTGCCAATTGCACCTCGTCATATTGGCTATACAATGACTCAAGCCTGTTATAACGCAATTGCAACTCGCTAATCTCAGAAGAACTTATAGAAGGTTTTAATGAGTTCAAATAATTCAAGAATACTGTTACCCTAACCTTGTAACTCGCCCTTTTTATAATGAGCTCCTTATCCTCTGGCATTGCGTAAGCTGGTGTAGTCAACCTGGAATGTATACAATTCAAGTTTTAATAACGTGTAAAAAAGGGTCAATATCTCCTGTACTAATACCTACATAGGTACAAAAACCGAATTGACTGCTAACTTTATTGTAAATTGTTACCTTTGCAATACAATACAATAATTAACGATTATACGTTTTAGCAAAACAAAAATTTGTAGGTACAGGGACTTAAGTAATTACTATAATACAATGAAATGACCCTATGTTAACTTTTCATATGATTACATGAATAAATGACTCAGTAACTGTTATCTACCTGATAAAGCGACACTAAATAATGCAGATATTTTATAACTACTCTTTAAAAGGTACAAATAACTTTGATTATCAATCTAAAGTCTGATCAAATAACAATATGTAATCACTATAGGGTTCTGCAAGTCAAAGTTTTACAATAAGTAATAGTTATATACTTTGTACTAACCTGGTTATTAACGGCTAATTAACACTAAATACAACCTGATAAAGAGTGTTGGGTGGAACTAATGATGATTTCGATTGTCCAGACCACGGAAAATTCCAAATCTTCACAATGACACAGCAAAATGGATACCACACCTAATTTCGCTTGTAATTATGAGTTATCCACCAATTCTCTTGAAATCCTTGCTAGTATATTATTATAGCTGATCGAAGTTTCTTCAACGTGAAACCTTCTAATCCGGCTCGAAGGACCATGTTTGGGATTTCATTAGGTTTATTTAGCGGGAGATGTAATAAATACGCCTTGATGGTTAAGTTAAATTCGTATAATGAAAAAAACATATTACTGTCGGTAGATGTTTAAAATATAATCAAAATAAAAGGTACGAGCCAAAACACACGCAGCTGCAACAGTGATATGATAATTTTTGCAGGCGTTCTGCGCAAACAGTATATGCGCGGCGTGAAAACAGTTTTAGTAAAAATGTTGTAAACAAGCATATTATAATTTAAAAACAATTGAAAGTTTGATTTGAAACACAAATGAATGCTTGAATTTAAAAACAATTGATGATATACATCAAGAAACAAAAGACTGCTTGAAATAAAAAATAAGTGATGATATACATAAAAAAACAAATGGATGTTTGAATTTAAAAACAAATGAGGGTATAATTTAAAAAATAAATGTGAGTATGAAAGGAACAACAAGTGATTGTACAAATAAAAAAACAAAAGAGAGTTAAAAATTTAACAAGTGAAAGTATGAAATCAAAAACAAATGACGGTAAAGATCAAAAAACAAATTTAGGTATAAATTAAAAAGCGACAAAGCAGAACATAATAATTCATAGTATCCTAGTCATTCTTTATCTTGTGATGACAACAGCTGCTGTAGTTGTTGTTCATTTTTAATTACAATGTACTGACTTTCAGTATTCTTCTTGATCATAACACGACCATTTGACGTCCAGCAGAAATTATAATTGTTAGCCCTTGTAAAGCTTCGTGCGGCGTAAAACAAAGTTCTAGAGAGCGGAGTGAGCTGCTCACCAAAGTATACAGGTGTAGGTGGCACAGTAAGACCCAAATGAGTCGAATTTATTTTGTTACCGGGATTCTTGGCATTAAATTGTTTTGCTGACATGAGAAAATTACTTTTTAGGAGGGTATTTGAGAACTCAATACTGATGTTCGATGTCTTGCTTTCCCTCTTAGATGGCAACCTAGACACATCTCGAATGTCAGATAGTTGGACATTAGCTTCCAATTGTTTCGAAAGGTGTTGAACAAAAGTAAACAAAGTATGTTTATTTTCTTGCAGTACTTTGGGGAAGTTCCGTAGTTCAACACAGGTCTTTATGCAGCTACGATCCAAATAATCAATTTTTTCTTCGAGTGAGCAAATTTTTTTGGCCATAGTATTTCGCTCACACTCTAAGCCCGTAATTTTTGTCTCCAATGAGGTCAACTGGTCTGATATACCTGTAACAGATTTTTCTATTTCCAAATTGGTCTCCTTTATCTCCATGAATTGATCTTTAATTTCCATTATAAGTGCTTCCAGTCTGTCCAGCCGCTCGTCTTGTGAAATTCTTAATTCCTCAATCCTGTCGCTAAGTTCATTTCTAACTTCGTTCGTTGAGTTCGAATCGTCACTCGGCCCTCGGCGACGCTTATTAGAATTGGCGCGATCGCGCTGTGTAATGCTTGTTTGTTTACCCTCATCTGCACAACATACTTTTTGGGTGTCAGGCTCTGAGCTCAACTGTTGTTTATTTTTTGAACCCTTTGGTGATGGTTTAGACATGTTGAGTTACTCAGCGGTAGCGTACAAAATAAAACAATAAAGAATACAAAAAGTGGTTTTGGTATCTTCCCCGGATTCGAACTTGCGACTCGTAGCACACAAACTTCCGCTTGCACCGCTAGCCCACCCTAGTTATACTTCGTGTAGTGAAATAAGGTGATTAGCTGTTGGTTTCCCGCGGTATGTAGACTTTTTTTTTGATGTGAAGGTCACAAGCCTCGTACCCGCAACTTAAAATTCACTTTTTTCACTTGTTTAACCGTTTTTGATGAAATGTTTTCGTTGATAACAGTAGTAATTGTTTATGCAAAGTTGTGGATTTATCACTGATATATTCACTGACAATCTGCTCACGCAACTATTTGTTGATTGCACTATTTACTGTATAATAAACATTTTTTATCGCATAAAATACACGGATGTCACAAAAAACACGTCTGCTCGCGACAACGCTCGAGGGGGGGGCATCTATGTCTCTGTATGATGAAGTATACAGAGACATAGATACATTAAATAACAATCAACAGAAACTACACAAAGATAATGATATCTACCATCGCAGGTGTAAACCAAACTGAATCCAGAAAAAGTTAGAGAAGTTTCAAGCAAAACTAAATGAAGCAATATCGTTTATGAACAGAAACAATGTTTGGTATAAATCTATTGACAAAAATCATATTAAGATACAAGTGATGCAAGCTTACGAATTAGTAAACAATTATATAAATGAAATCATGGACTACTATACAGGGTTACTGGAAATTTATTTACAAAAAGCAACTGTGTATAGTATTTTAACACCAAGACACATCAGCAACATAATAAAAGTAGCTAATCAAAAGCTACCATCAAACTTAAAAATAATTGGAAGATCAAACGAACTTACCTGAAGTGAAGTTCGATCTTAATTATCCTGTCTTCGTTGAAGAGATTTAAATCTTGACCATGTAGTAGCTTGCCTACGCTTCGAACACGTCGCACAAGTCTTTAGAGTATAAGAAAGAGAAAAAACATTGTCTCCCTCTAATGCATCTTGTAGCGCGCCGTCCAGGCGACACCTCATTGTCTTTAGAGTAGAATAGAAAAACAGCAGCAACATTGATCATACAGGGGTATACCTATTGGGTTAGGGAGGGACCTTAAATCTCTTCAACGAAGACAGGATAATTAAGATCGAACTTCACTTCAGGTAAGTTCGTTTGATCTTCCAATTATTCTGTCTTCGTCTTCGAGATTTAAATCTTGACCATGTAGATGTTTAGAGATCATGATCAATGTTGCAAAAAATTTACAAAAATTTTAAAGAAAAAATAGAAAACAAAATTAAATTATATTAACAAAAAAGCTGTCCAATTTTAAACAAATACATAATATTATGTTCCTATTCTGAATCTACGTAAAAACATCTAACACATTTGTATTTAGCGATGTTTAGTCAGTGACTATTGGTCGTTTATAGAAATTAGCAAAAAAAAATGCTGATTGATCAGACCAACCAGCGGTCTTCCTAATGGCGTCTATACTTGAACCCGCACGAGCGGCTGCCGAAGTCGAGGCACGCCTCGGACTGTGAGCAGAAAAATGGAAGTATCGATGCCACTTTCCAATAATGACTGCTTAACCCAGCGCCCAAGGATCTGAGAAGACGCTGCCCTATGTGCTTTTTAAACGTTAAAATCAGATTCTCCTCGCAATCTGCTATAATTTCTGAAGTTAACGCCAAATACTTATGTAAGACGTAGGAGATATTATAAATCGATCTTGGAACGTTTTAATATCCGACAATTTTATGAAAGAAAAAGTTTGCAATCTTTGCCCAGTAGCAAGTGCTAACAGAGTAACTAACGTTTTACTTAGTATTTCTAAACTAGCTGATTCATTCTGAATGTTTTCTAAATAATTCAAACTTTACTAGGATCCTATGTAATATCATAACGAGCAAATACTGGTTTTAATTTGAAAAATGCCTTTAATAATTCGTCTGAGCCTACAGTCTTCGCCTATTTTTTGTGTAGATATCATAGAAATTGCTGATCTATGACTATTCAAAGTACCATAAGATGATCCATTTTGAATGCAAATGGTCAAAAAATCTATTACGGAAGGGTCGTTTATATTGTAGAAATAAATATTTTCTTTTAAACAATAATTCCAACACAGATTGAAACTTGAACTGTATTGCGAAATAGTATTCTGTGAGATGGACGAAAGCATGAAGTCTAAAGCTGATTCGGGAACGGGATTTCTACGGAATTCTTCCCGGTTAACACACAAACTGCCAGGGAAAGAGGAAAATGCAGGGGGTGTATTTATCTGAAAGGAGAAAGTAGGAGATATTTGCTCGGGGAAAATAATATCATCTCTTTAACACATAGTGATTTGAAAAGTGGGTACCACGGCTGAGACGGCCATAATGGAACGACTACTATACCGGTCGCCTGATCAAATATCATCTTTCGCAGGGTTTTCAAGTTAATGAAAATGGTGGAAAGCGTAGAAGAAACATTGTGACCAATGTAACGTGAAAGCATCGATATTGTAAGCTAAAGGATCTTGTTTCCATGATACGTAAACAGAACACTTCGTGTTTACGCGAGAAGTAAATAAATCTATGTTAGGCTTACCAAATGTATAAGTTATTTGTATATATTCTCTAGATCCTAATTACCACTCCGTCTCAATATTAAGTTTTCTAGATTCGGTATCAGCTTTGATGAAGAGCAAATATATGATGCGAAAATGTATATATTCCTTTCTTCACACCACTTCGAAATCATATTTGCTACCTCGTTTAAGTGCTGGTATTAAACGCCCCGCTTCTGTTAAAGTACGATATAGCGGTAGTGTTATCAACACATAAACGGATTTCACAGTTTCTTCTATCCTTCGCGAATAATCTGAGGCCAAAATAAATTGCTAACAATTCCAGATAGATTATATGATTATTTCGCTCTGTGGTATTCCAATGCCCAACCGTTTTTGAGAACCACAGGCTGCATCCCAACCTGTCTGTGAAAATCGCAAGATCATATTTATGGTGATGAAGTGGATTGACTCTTGCTAAAATATTATTTTTCCACCAAGCTAAATCATCATGTAAATTATCTGGTAAACTTAGGCATGCATCATAATTGTCATGTTCTTGAGCAGCGCCAAATATTTAACTATATCTAGAGCCATGGTATATAACCAGCTGTATGGAATAGCTGGACATGCTGCAGTTAGAGTGCCTAGGAAACGAGCCAATTCTCTTATTCGAAGTCTTCTTGAATCTGATAACCAATTTGCTCCTTTAAGGATCTTGTGACGTTAGCGTCAGAATGTCGCGCATCTCGTTTGTGTCGCTTTAAAATGTCATGGAATTAGAGTCTAAAACAAAACATAAAAATTAAAGCCGTTTTAGGTATCAAATTGCTCTTTTTATAGTTAATGTTATTAATTACCATTATTTGCGTTTTCTAGGCAATCACTTGGTGACTTTCCTAGACACAGAATGTCATCTTAATACCGTACTGAACTGAAACCTTTAGACCTTAGATGTATCATAGCCGGTAGTTTTTTTTTTTATTTTTTTTTTAAATATAAGCCAAAGGGCAAAACTATGAACTCATACGAGTATAAATCTTCTCTAAAATAAATACGTAAAATTTTGGTATGGCTATCATGAATAGGAACTAAGAAATAGGCCTCCTTAAGATCTATATTAATCATGTGACAGTCTTTAGTAATGAGTTTAGTAGCCGTTCTTACATCTTCCATTTTAAAATATCGGTATGTACATATTCATTTAATTTCGTGAGATTTAAAATAAACCTAATACCACAGAATAAATAATAGTACACTACTACCACCGTCGCTCTATGGATTTAGAAAATATCTGACTATCTCAAAATAAATTGCTAACAATTCCAGATAGATTATATGATTATTTCGCTCTGTGGTATTCCAATGCCCAACCGTTTTTGAGAACCACAGGCTGCATCCCAACCTGTCTGTGAAAATCGCAAGATCATATTTATGGTGATGAAGTGGATTGACTCTTGCTAAAATATTATTTTTCCACCAAGCTAAATCATCATGTAAATTATCTGGTAAACTTAGGCATGCATCATAATTGTCATGTTCTTGAGCAGCGCCAAATATTTAACTATATCTAGAGCCATGGTATATAACCAGCTGTATGGAATAGCTGAACATGCTGCAGTTAGAGTGCCTAGGAAACGAGCCAATTCTCTTATTCGAAGTCTTCTTGAATCTGATAACCAATTTGCTCCTTTAAGGATCTTGTGACGTTAGCGTCAGAATGTCGCGCATCTCGTTTGTGTCGCTTTAAAATGTCATGGAATTAGAGTCTAAAACAAAACATAAAAATTAAAGCCGTTTTAGGTATCAAATTGCTCTTTTTATAGTTAATGTTATTAATTACCATTATTTGCGTTTTCTAGGCAATCACTTGGTGACTTTCCTAGACACAGAATGTCATCTTAATACCGTACTGAACTGAAACCTTTAGACCTTAGATGTATCATAGCCGGTAGTTTTTATTTTTATTTTTTTTTTAAATATAAGCCAAAGGGCAAAACTATGAACTCATACGAGTATAAATCTTCTCTAAAATAAATACGTAAAATTTTGGTATGGCTATCATGAATAGGAACTAAGAAATAGGCCTCCTTAAGATCTATATTAATCATGTGACAGTCTTTAGTAATGAGTTTAGTAGCCGTTCTTACATCTTCCATTTTAAAATATCGGTATGTACATATTCATTTAATTTCGTGAGATTTAAAATAAACCTAATACCACAGAATAAATAATAGTACACTACTACCACCGTCGCTCTATGGATTTAGAAAATATCTGAAACATATTGATCAATACAAAACAATTACCAATGACTCAATGATTCCTAATGGCTATAATTTTTTTTTTTTTTTTTTTCATTTTCTATTGCTACAGATTCACATTTTGGAAAACTATGACGTGGGTAATTTTCTTGTTTTTGATTAGGTTTTTTAATAAAAGGTATCATGTAACCAGACACGGCATCTAAAATGAATTGATCATTGGTAAAGGATTGCCATTCACTAAAATAGTATTTTAATTGACCAGCGTGTACCTGGGTTTGCAGCGGCTTTTCTGAGTTTAACGGTTCGCTGTGTACCGCGGTGCTCGGTTCGGCGCAGGCGCCGGCTGAGGTTGGCACGCGGACTGCGGCGGCGCGGCGGCCGACGCATGGAGGTGGCGGCGGTGGTGGCGCTCGCTTGCAGCTCCGGTATGCGTAGTGCGCGCCATAGTAGGTATATGACGTCCTTTGTTTCGGCCCACCGGCTCTGGATGGGCACATCTGGCCGCTGCGCTGGAACCGCACTCGGGTCGATGGGACTTTTTGGTTTTTATTGACAGTTGATGCTTGAATTAACTGGCTTGTATTTTTTATATTTCTAGAGGTTTTGACTAGATCGCCCAAGTTTTCTCCAAATAAAAGGGAATCGAGAGAAGTATGTAAGCATCGTAGCAGGTGGCGTTCTGTAGTTTCTGCCTGAAAATGGCGTGAGTTTATGTATGTATGTAAAAGATAATCCCTTTTCCAATCTCTAAAGGGATCTGTTAAAGATTTTCTATCAATGGAATTATACTGTCCGACGAGTAACAGTCTCAGTGTATTGGGAATCAGCCAGGAGTTGTCCCTTATTGTTCAGAGTACGCATGATATCTGGAGTTTTCTTTAAGAGATATGTCATAGCATAACCTAAGGCTGATAGGGCTTTTCTGAGATGATTTTGCTTGGCAAGCAGCCGCTTGTCCCTTAATATATTGGTCTCGAATAGCATAGCGCTTTTTTTTTTTTTTTAGATTTTTTGTAAATGTTTATTTTTTAAATTTCCCTTTTAGTTTCCTTTTTCAAGCCAACGAAAGAATTTTTGAAATCGAGTGGCTAATTCTGCTTGAAGGTCATTACCGTACTCAACGATGTCAATAGCGGAATAACCAAGGACTTTTAATAATTGTGGGTCAAAATTGTCAGACTCTGCTGTTTCATCCTACGACGGTGTCGCGGGGTTTATGTGCGTCGAACAGTGTTCAGCAGCCTCGACGTCGACAGTTGAAATGACGCCATCTCCGAACTATCTGTTTTGAAACACGCCTTCAGACTCGGCGGGAAGCGACATGTTGTCGGGTGGATCCAGCTTGAGATGTTCTTGAAACCATTATGTACTTATGATTATTATAGCAATAGCGAATAATTATGCTGCTATAGCTTATATGGTGTTTACATGAGCGTAATTTTTCAATAGGCAAGAGCCGTAAATGTTCCTTTGAATGCACATAGAACAAACTTATAAAAGTTTCTTGGTAGGTATCCGAAGAATACAACGGATAATTACAAAACGTACGTTTCCCGATGAATGCAACGGTCGTACTTATATTACTTTTTGATAATAAATCATCCGAAGAATACAACGGATTAAAATAAAAAACATAGTGATCCCAAAGAATACAATGGGTACACAAAAATCACTTTGAGGGTAGACCATCTTCGTCGTCCGAATATATAATCCTCCGAGCACTGCGTCGATTTCCTTGAGTATTTTCACCTTTACTTTTTCATGTTCCTCCTCCATCTATCTTCTTTAGTTTCATCACGATTACGCTTAGGTTTCCTTGAAACAAACCGTAAGACCGTTTTCTAGTATTTTGTAGGTAGGTGCTTGTGCAAACGCGGTGAGCGCACGCACGGACAACAATGAGAGGTGTCGCCTGGACGGCGCGCTACAAGATGCATTAGAGGGAGACAATGTTTTTTCTCTTTCTTATACTCTAAAGACTTGTGCGACGTGTTCGAAGCGTAGGCAAGCTACTACATGGTCAAGATTTAAAACTCGAAGACGAAGACAGAATAATTCAGGGTCAAATAATACAGACAGAGATGAATTTAAGGGCGCGGCGAACAAAGCTCGCAATTGCAATTCGAGCCGAGTGATAAATTCATTCGGAGTATTGCTATTGCACGCACACGCGGCGCGCCGTGCGTAGCCGTGTGTGTGTGTGAGCAGATAGATATCGCTACCTAATCATCCTATCCACTCGAAAGCCGGCCGACGCTAACGGCGCCCGCGTTATTTTTAACCGACTTCCCAAAAAGGAGGAGGTTCTATGTTCAACATTATGTTTTTTTTTTTGTGTATTTTCACCGATATCTCCGTCAATTGTGGACCGATTTTGAAAATTCTTTTTTTGTTTGAAAGAGTTTGTTTCGAAATTGGTCCCATTTTAATTTGGTGAAGATCTGATGAAGAACTTCGGAGATATACAACAGAACTCTTCAATAAATATTGGTAAATCTCTCGGGATTGCTGCAATCGCATGTCTGTTTATTGTTTATACCATTTCATAACATAACATCACGCTAGTACGCTCTTAAGGGGTACGCAGATCTCTCATTACACCGGTTATGTTCAAGTTTCATGAAATTTATTTTGGCGTTAAAGTTACCTTATTATGTCTATTAGGTAGGTACAACTAAAAAGTGAAAAATAAAAAAACTTTTTTTGCAAAAAAATACAACCGACTTCCAAATACAAAACTACAAAGAGTAAAATAACTTTATTTTTTGAAGTCGGTGTCCATAACGCAAAAAATGGTACCTACGGATGACACCGACTGTGTCATCCGTAGGTACCATTTTTTGCGTTATGGACACCGACTTCAAAAAATAAATTTTTACTTTTAATTATTTTACTAACGTTACTCAGCTCACGAGTCACAGACTGATTATTTTAATAATGCGGATTATTTTCGTGTGTAATGTTTAATAATTTGAGAAGAAGTTTATTAATTTGTTTTCATTTTTCATCTCCCAAGTTTATTTTAATTTGTACTTATTATTTTAATACCGTTACTCAGCAAGTCAGCACACGAGCTACAAACTGATTATTTAATAAGAATATTATAGCCATAGCACCAAACTATTAGTATTAAAATTGATTAGTATTGAAATTGAATAATACCAAATAACAAAAATAAAATAATAATTATATGATTTGATTTTCCAGTGTTTTTATTTTAACCCATTTACACAAATATGTATAAGAAACATCATATTAATAAACTGATATAAGTAGGTTTGTTTATTTTCATGAAAAATCCGTAAAAGACGGATAATCCGGATTGGATCAAAAATCCGTTCTTAAAAATCCGGATTTTAAAACAGGACGGATTTGCATTCTCTAAGCGCACGGACAACAATGAGAGGTGTCGCCTGGACGGCGCGCTACAAGATGCATTAGAGGGAGACAATGTTTTTTCTCTTTCTTATACTCTAAAGACTTGTGCGACGTGTTCGAAGCGTAGGCAAGCTACTACATGGTCAAGATTTAAAACTCGAAGACGAAGACAGAATAATTCAGGGTCAAATAATACAGACAGAGATGAATTTAAGGGCGCGGCGAACAAAGCTCGCAATTGCAATTCGAGCCGAGTGATAAATTCATTCGGAGTATTGCTATTGCACGCACACGCGGCGCGCCGTGCGTAGCCGTGTGTGTGTGTGAGCAGATAGATATCGCTACCTAATCATCCTATCCACTCGAAAGCCGGCCGACGCTAACGGCGCCCGCGTTATTTTTAACCGACTTCCCAAAAAGGAGGAGGTTCTATGTTCAACATTATGTTTTTTTTTTTGTGTATTTTCACCGATATCTCCGTCAATTGTGGACCGATTTTGAAAATTCTTTTTTTGTTTGAAAGAGTTTGTTTCGAAATTGGTCCCATTTTAATTTGGTGAAGATCTGATGAAGAACTTCGGAGATATACAACAGAACTCTTCAATAAATATTGGTAAATCTCTCGGGATTGCTGCAATCGCATGTCTGTTTATTGTTTATACCATTTCATAACATAACATCACGCTAGTACGCTCTTAAGGGGTACGCAGATCTCTCATTACACCGGTTATGTTCAAGTTTCATGAAATTTATTTTGGCGTTAAAGTTACCTTATTATGTCTATTAGGTAGGTACAACTAAAAAGTGAAAAATAAAAAAACTTTTTTTGCAAAAAAATACAACCGACTTCCAAATACAAAACTACAAAGAGTAAAATAACTTTATTTTTTGAAGTCGGTGTCCATAACGCAAAAAATGGTACCTACGGATGACACCGACTTCAAAAAATAAAGTTATTTTACTCTTTGTAGTTTTGTATTTGGAAGTCGGTTGTATTTTTTTGCAAACATTTTTTTCATTTCTTATTTATGTAGGTATTTCTTTAAGAAACCTCAAACATGTGTTGTTATAATAAATAATGAATGCAAGTATTACAAATGCCTATTTACGCATAAGTAGGAATAGATAAATAACAGCGCTCTGAGCTAAGAATATTTAAAAAAAAACCGGCCAAGTGCGAGTCGTACTCGCGCACGAAGGGTTCCGTGCCATTATAGCAAAAAACGGCAACAAAAATCACGTTTGTTGTATGGGAGCCCCACTTAAATATTGATTTTACTATGTTTTTAGTATTTGTTGTTATAGCGGCAACAGAAATACATAATCTATGAAAATTTAAACGGTCTAGCTATCACGGTTCATGAGATACAGCCTGGTGACAGACAGACAGACAGACGGACCGCGGAGTCTTAGTAATAGGGTCCCGTTTTTACCCTTTGGGTACAGAACCCTAAAAACAAGGATTTTGAATAAACATTTGTTTTGTTATGCTGTTTAAAAAATATAAATTTAAACTTGATAAAGTCGGGTAGGGTGGCCATATTATCGACTGAACGAAAAACAAAAAATTCAATAATGGTAATCAGAAAACATAGTGTCAAAGATCCACAGTAAACACGCTTATTTTCTTACTTTTTTCAGTGTTTCTTTCTGAAAATTGATAGCAAAAGGCGTTTTTTACATGATCGTCGTGGCTCTGTAAATATTTTTCAGTTTATTATGTAGTCGATTAGCTAGCCAGTTATAAAAGTTTATTGGAACACCTCAGGGTAAGGCTCACTGAAGTCCAGATAAATATCCCAGAATAATTAAATAAACTAGAACGAATTTGTCTTTTTAGTTTTAGTTTTTTGTCAAAGGAATTTTACAAAAAAGTCTAGCAAAAACTGGACCGAGGGCATAAAGCCGCACTTGTGCAGGCAAGTCCAATCGCATGGTCACCCTACCCTGCGTGAGCCCAAAAAAAAACAAAGCTTCGTAAGTTGATGAATAGGTAGGTAGGTAGGTAAATACTAATTTATACAAAACTAGTTGTCCCCCGCGGCTTCGCTCCCGTCATCTGGCTACCTAACCTAATCTACATACCTACCTACCCTACCCTATCTAACTACAGTCTACACTACATATATGATTTTACAAAAAACAACATTTATGCTCCGCTCCTACTGGTTGTAGCGTGATGTCTCTTTAGCTTAAAGCCTTCCTCAATAAATGGACACAAAAATATTTTTTCAATTCCAAGCAGTAGTTCCTGAGATTAGCCCGTTCAAACAAACAAACTCTTCAGCTTTATAATATTAGTATAGATATACTAAGGAACGTATTAATTTAACTTATTGTATTATGTCATTGGGAAATAGGTACTTCCTGTGAGAAACATCCCAACGTTCGGAGACCATGTCGGCAACCGAACCATATAGGAAATAATAACAAAGTCCGTAAACAACGCAAAGTTCGTAAGAAAGTAGATTACTCAATACCAAAGTTCAAATCACAAGGCAAATCTAAATCCAAGTTCATAGCATAAGTCAATAGTGTCAAAAATATTAAAATAAGTACAATTTAGAACATAAATAAACACGCACGTAAAACATAGTAAAGTAATATTCTAATACTGACAACAAACAATCGACAGAACAATAGTACAACAAGCAGTGAAACACACCCGAAGTGCCTCGAACAAACCCCGTACGAACGATAACATGAAACACAACCGTGAGCAGTGCGACCACGCACACATTGACATTTGCTTGACGCGACAGCAATACTAGCTATTGAAAATGTGTGATTAATTTGATGTGTTCCGTAATACCAAAAATGATGAATGAAAACCTAAAGTTTTTAAAAAAACGATTATTTGTAATTTGATAATATGAGCTATGTTCCTACTACGACATTATTATAGATATTGTTTTGTATAATACAGAAATATCAAACAGAAAACATGTCATTTACGCTGTAAAAATATACAAAATGGAATTCGCTAAAACTTCATTTTAGGTAAGAATTTAGAAAAAAAGAAGACTAGGTTCCTACACCTAGATAAATACTGTCTCAATCCGAATATCATCATAATATGGTGGAGATATGATAAAATTACAAATAATTTTGGTATTACGTTTGTATGGACAATTCATGCTTCGCCGCGCTCTTAAGAGTGTAGGTACGCATACTTTCCAATACACGTTGTAACAAAATATACTCTTATACACATTACGCCCATTCCAGAGAGGAAAGCAGATGGATCATTCGAGTGTTTAACCATTCAGCAGACATTCATGGGTTTTGATTATAACAACGAGCGTTACTTTGAACTAAGTCAACAAGAATTTAAAGACTGTCTTAATAGTAATACAGAGTTTGTCTGCTATCCTATGGCTGTCAAGAACATGCAATTAAATAAAAATTGCATAATTGAACAACTATCTAAAACTGAAAACCACAACCAAACTCAATGCACGTCGACGACCTACAAATTAACGACCGATGTTTTATGGAAGCAATTATATATGCAAAACACTTGGCTTTTCATTACAACAAAATCGGTTACCGTATCGATTGTGTGTGACGGTCAAAGAAAAGAAGTGACGATTCAAGATGTCGGAGTTCTACATATCTCCGAAAATTGCGTCATTAAAACACGTAGTAACATACTTGCTGCAAAAAGAACAACAACAATGACAGTGCTAGCTTCTTATTCCAAAACAACGAACTTTTCCCTTAATACGCAGATTGTACCGACAAACTTAAAAGAAATATCCAAAGAAGAATTAGTGTTAGACAGGTCAAAAGGAGTTTTCGACCATTTAGTCACATCCGAAAGAAACCTACAAACTGAACTAGAAAACACGATTTGGAAACAATTAGTCACATACATACATAGCTAGCATCAGTATTTCACTTATATTTATAACTTTAGCTGTTATTATAATTTACTTCGGTCCACAGGCATTGAACCGACTTCGAGCCTACATTGCAGCAAGAAGAAGCACTGCACCACCTGTACGGCAACCAACGATCGTCAGCAGCACAGCACACAGTCAACGACCGCAACAGCCGTACGGCATACCACGCAGCGTGCCCGCTCAGTTACAACAACCTGAACAAGGCCGGGCCAGACCATACGAGATCATCGAGCTGTACCAACTAGGGTCCTGTTCCTGAGAGTCGCTAGAATGTTCAATGTTACCTTTGGACATTGACTCAGCATTCGGCCCGGCTGATGCGCGGCCCAGATAAAATATTGTTTGGTTGCAACTTACACGCATAGAACACAAATAAATTTGTACGTTAGTGTGTATTAAGATAAAATAATATATAAGCTGTAAAATATTGTAAATAAATCAGATTTGAATTTTATATTCTTGTCTAATTACCCCTCACTGTGGCCAAGACACCTTTAGCCAACTCTGATCAGTCCTGTGAGTCTGCTGGACTGGCAGTGAGTTTACCCTTCCCGAACCTGGAATTCCTGCCCACTATCCGTCTGTAACCTTAGGTCGCATGGTGCAGACATCCTGAACTTATCTATATGTTTATTTATCACACACTAGGTATATGGTAGGTTAGGGCTGTAGGGCTTATAGGTCTTAGGGTCGTAGGGACTGTTAGGCTGTGAGGTCTTAGTAGGTATTTTAACGTACCATATAGTTTCATGTACTGTCACACCCTTAACATTACTGCGGCCTTACGTGACGTATGTTAGGGTGGGCGTACACATATGTTGAATCACTGCTACACTATGGCTTAATTATGTGGGGAAACAGCACTGATCAAAATAGAGCATTTGTCGCACAAAAGAGATGTATAAGAGCATTATGTGGCCTTAAACCTGACGAATCTTGCAGGCGGATGCTTAAGAACTTGATTTGTTACCGCTACCGTCCCTTTATGTTTTTGAAATTTGTTTGTTTGTGTGGAGGCAGAGGGAATTGTTTGCGAAAGCAAGCGATATGAACTCACGCAGCAGGCGCGACCCCAACAAGTTCGTGTTAGATGTCCTTCAAAGGCTTGCAAAATATAATAAAAGCTGTATGTTTGTGTGTCTAGGTATACAACAGAATACCGAATGAATTAAAAACATTAAATACAAAAATGTTCAAGAGTAAATTATACTAATGGCTCTCTTCTAATAGTTTTTACAGTGTTAAGGAGTTCCTGGCACATAAAATCGCATTATGACTGATTGTTTCGTTATGCATGTATTTGCACGTTTATATTTATTAAGCAAAACATGTTTGTTCACATTATTAACATTACCTATCTTTTATACCATGTTTTTAGCAAATAAATGATTATGATTATCAGTATATATTAATATCAGAGGTAGCAAACCTTTTTTACTTTAACGATACTACCTAGGTACTGTTATTTATTTACAGCCCATAATTTTATAGACATCTTTTTGAACCTGAAAATTAGTATCAAAATGAACTTTTGTTGAAAGAATTGATGCAATTAGTCGACACTATAGAGAACGGACAAGTTTTAACATGTAAACATTTATGTAATTAATGTACAAATTCAATACAAAGAAATAATAAACAACATCATACATACAATAAATAATATTAACTAAATATATTTAGGAAATATTGCAAAAAAACTTAATAGGAATCAAAGGTTGTTAAACCCTGGATAACGCCGTTAGGCGTCTTCCGCACCTAGGAAGGAATTCGCAATTTTTCAAAAAGTTAAAATTTCGGAAACTGCGAGCATTCCCTTGTTGTATTAAAAAAAAATGTGCATACCTATATTGCAAGTATTTTTTGTGACTTGTTTTTGCCAAGATAGGTTTAAAAAAGGTTAAAGGTTAAAGGTTTAAAAAATACGCCGATGGCCGTATTTCGCACCTGAATCTATACTAATATTATAAAGAGGTAAAGTTTGTGAGTTTGTGACGTTGTAAAGGGTAATCTCTGGATCTACTGAACCGATTTTGAAAATTCTTGCAACGGTAGAAAGCTACATTATTCCTGAGTGTCATAGGCTATAAAATATTTTCAAAATAAATAGAGATCCTTATGAAAATTGCAATAATGTAACCCAAGGTAGCAAAATGTTGTCTGTAAAATACATTATTTGGCGTGCGCTGAGAAAATTATTGATGATAGATACAAATTAGTAGGTAGGGTAGGTAGGGTAGGTAGGATAGGCAGAGTAGGCAGGGTAGGCAGGGTAAGCAGAGTAGGCAGGGTAAGCAGTGTAGGCAGGGTAGGCAGAGTAGGCAGGGTAGGCAGGGTAAGCTGAGTAGGCAGGGTAGGCAGGGTAAGCAGAGTAGGCAGGGTAGGCAGGGTAGGCAGGGTAAGCAGAGTAGGCAGGGTAGGCAGGGTAGGCAGGGTAGGCAGGGTAGGCAGGATAGGCAGGGTGGGCAGGATAGGCAGGATAGGCAGGGTAGGCAGGATAGGCAGGTTAGGCAGGGCAGGCAGGGTAAGCAGAGTAGGCAGGGTAGGCAGGGTAGGCAAGATAGGCAGGGTAGGCTGGAAAGGCAGGGTAGGCAGGGTAGGCCGGGTAGGCAGGGTAGGCAGGGTAGGCAGGAAAGGCAGGTTAGGCAGGGTAGGCCGGGTAGGCAGGGTAGGCTGGGTAAGCAGAGTAGGCAGGGTAGGCAGTGTAGGCAAGATAGGCAGGGTAGGCAGGAAAGGCAGGGTAGGCAGGGTAGGCAGGGTAGGCACGGTAGGCAGGGTAGGCAGGGTAGGCTGGGTAGGCAGGATAGGCAGGGTAGGCAGGATAGGCAGGGTAGGCAGGAAAGTCAGGGTAGGCAGGATAGGTAGGGTAGGCAGGGTAGGCCGGGTGGGCAAGGTAAGCAGAGTAGGCAGGGTAGGCAGGGTAGGCAAGATACGTAGGGTAGGCAGGAAAGGCAGGGTAGGCAGTGTAGGCAAGATAGGCAGGGTAGGCAGGAAAGGCAGGGTAGGCAGGGTAGGCAGGGTAGGCAGGGTAGGCAGGGTAGGCAGGGTAGGCAGGGTAGGCAGGGTAGGCAGGGTAGGCAGGGTAGGCTGGGTAGGCAGGAAAGGCACGGTAGGCAGGATAGGTAGGGTAGGCAGGGTAGGCTGGTTAGGCAGGGTAGGCAGTGTAGGCATGGTAAGCAGAGTAGGCAGGGTAGGCAGGGTAGGCAGGGTAGGCAGGGTAGGCATAGTAGGCAGGATAGGCAGGATAGGCAGGATAGGCAGGATAGGCAGGGTAGGCAGGGTAGGCAGGAAAGGCAGGGTAGGCAGGGTAGGCAGGGTAGCCAGGGTAAGGGCAGGTTAGGCAGGGTAGGTAAGGTAGGCTGGGTAGGCTGGGTAGGCAGGGTAGGCAGGGTAGCCAGGGGTAGGCAGGATAGACAGGGTAGGAAGGGTAGGCAGGGTAGGTAGGGTAGGCAGGGTAGGCAGGGTAGGCGTGGTAGGCAGGATAGGCAAGGTAGGCAGGGTAGGCAGGGTAGCCAGGGTAGGTAGACAGTTGACGGGAGCGAAGCCCCGAGGGTCAGCTAGTATTAAATAAAAATACGCCGAAAGGCGTCCGCCGCAGCGAATGGGCGACGCACCGTATTGACTGAATTGCCGAGTATCGGTATGACCAGGAGCGAGGTGAAGCGCGAAGCTCAAGACCGGTCGCGATGGAGGACTACTGTGGAAGCCCTCTGACCCAGCTACGACTTAGTATCATAAGTCTAGGGCTTAGGGAACATATATTATTCTGTTACCCAAGATGTGGTGATCCCACAGGTGACATGACCGATGGCCCGGGGCTGGTCTACTCTGCTGCCGCATCTATATACCAGGCATCGGTCGATTTTCGGGTGTCAGACGAAAGAAAAGGAATTAATAACTTTGGAAACAATTTATTAAATAGTTTACACTTACATTATCGTCTTACTGGGTTAAAGACTAACCCATTACAACTTCGGCGGACGGGGAGTCGGGGACCGCCGGAAAGCGATCAGCGAGCGGCCGCACCACGCGGGGTGCGCGCGGCATAGGCGAGTTGCGGAGCACCAGCGGTCCGGACAATGCCGCGCTGCCGGGAGACACAGCCGCCGGCCGAGTGTCCGAGCGCCCGAGAGCGGCGGACGGCGAGCGCTCGAGAGCGGCGGACGGCGAGCGCTCGAGAGCGGCGGACGGCGAGCGCTCGAGAGCGGCGGACGGCGAGCGCTCGAGAGCGGCGGACGGCGAGCGCTCGAGAGCGGCGGACGGCGAGCGCTCGAGAGCGGCGGACGGCGAGCGCTCGAGAGCGGCGGACGGCGAGCGCTCGAGAGCGGCGGACGGCGAGCGCTCGAGAGCGGCGGACGGCGAGCGCTCGAGAGTGGCGGACGGCGAGCGCTCGAGATCGGCGTGCGGCAAGCACTCTAGCGCGGTACCTGAGAGCACGCGGCGCCGGCGCCGCACGCGCCTGCGCCGGGGCCGAGGGGCATCCGTCGCGCATTCCGCCGCGGGCTCGGCACAGTACTGCTCCAGCATCAAGAGCGCCTGCCGCTTGGTTTCCGTGAGGCCATCTGGACTGGAGGGCGGTGGTGAGGGCTCGGGCTCTTCCACGGTAGTCAGCTGTGCCTCATCTACAGAAGCCTCGACGTTTTCGGCGGCTGCAGCGTCGTCGGGCTCTGCTTCCACAGGAACCACTCTGTAAGGCAGGCTTTAGATTAGGACATGCCCGTGGGTGGTCGTGAGGACGCTGCGGACGAGGTGGGTACGCACTCGACGGGATCGTCGGGCTGCAGCAGCGCGAGCGGCTCCTGCGGCGGCAGCAGATGGCCGCGGCTGAGCAGGCACACGGGCGGCAGCGCGAACAGGCGGCGCAGGCGGCGCTGCAGCCAGCGCACGCGGCGGCGCGGCGCCACACTGACGTAGGCGCGCGCACGCACGTCGCCGTCGCTGTAGAAGCGCTGCATGCACACGCGCACGCGAAAGCGCGGCTCGGCGGCATGCTCAGTGCCTTCTGACTCCGACTCCGACTCTTTGCATTTCACCATTTTTACTTTAATAAATTTCTTCAGTTCTTGCTAAGAAAGTAACAACCACAGCGGCATTTATTGGAACAATCTGTACTGATAAATCTTCCTTGAATATCAGCTCTCCATGATTTCCAATCTATTTCTGTAAAAATAAAGTTTTTTTTTTAGTAATTGAATCTAGGATTTTCAAGCCACTACAATAGGTTGTGCCACTGTTATAATATAATATCCAACAGATTATTCACTTTATGGCAGTTGCCTTAGAATGTAACTGTTCCAAATTACGTAAAAGTTCACTTTAAAATGTGTAATAATATATATATACTAGCTGACCCGGCAAACTTTTTTTTGCCATAAAAACACCAAACATTTATCTACCCTACCCTACCTACCCTATCCTACCTACCCTACCCTACCTACCCAACCCTACATACCCTACCTACCCTACCTACCCCTAACTAAAAATAGATGTTGGCCGATTCTCAGACCTACTCAATATGCTCACAAAATTTCATGAGAATCGGTCAAGCCGTTTCGGAGGAGTACGGGAACGAACATTGTAACACGAGAATTTTATATATAAGATATATATATGTATATATGAGAATGTATGAATGTAAGGTGTTAGTTAAGTGAATGCATAAGGGAATGCAAAATGATGGGGTGGGGTTGAACGAGCGAGAATAATATACGTAGAGGACGCGATTTGGAAGACGAAGGTTGTAAGCTGTAATGTTTATACATTATGATACAAGGGTGGAAAGTAGGTTATTGCAAACAAGCTTTCGTTTTTCAATACAGTTGTTGGAAATATTATTTATTTATAAATAGTAAAACAAATAAAAAAATTAGATTTGTTCATTCACAAAAGACTTTTGAGAATTCAATGCTAAAACGTACAGAATCATCCATTGTTCGTCCTATAAAATCTATTCCATTTTATTCTATTTATGAATACTCCTTGCTAAAAAACTTTTTTAAATTGACTTATAAATTTAACTGCAAGAGTAATGATTGAGCTCGTAAACAAAAGTCACGACCACGTAACCACGTAACAGAAAGATGCCTAAGCATTAGTACATTGTGTATTAAGGGCGGTAAATAAGGAATTACGATCAAGGCTCTAGTAGCCTAGTCGAGGTTCGTAATTCCCGTACCGCCCGTGAAACATACAATGTTTTTCATCACATTTGCGAGTAATAATTATGAATTATAGCTTTAATACACAAGTCAGCACAGCTATTACGAAATACGTGAACATTTTTTTAGCGGATGGCGGGATTTTGCCCACACCACAGATTATACAAATGTTTCGTTCAGAAACGTTAAGGGTAATTACTTACGTAGGTAGTCAGCCGTGACGGAGTGTAAAAAAATTAAATAATTTCGACGTTTTGATACAAATAACTATTAAAATCGATGATTAAGAACATTTGTTGAGTATTTAAGTAACATGTAGCGAGATTGCAAAGAAATTCCTGTTCAGATAACATTTTAAGACAATTTTTCAATTGCGTGTAAACTCCTTGCTTGACCTGTGTGCTGTGTTATAAATTAAAAAAATATTACTTACCGACCTTGGATTTGATGACATAAAGAAAGCTCAAGAGTTTTATATGGGGCATTACGGTCAAGTTAACCTGTATGTTTAGATACTGTTTACGTGCAAGTGTGATGAAAAAGATTTAATTTTCCGAATCATAATTATAGCCTCTGAAAGTACGCCATATTTAACATCTGTATTGAAAACGATATTTTTCGGAAGAATAAACAAATAAGAAGTCAAGTTTGCTTGCCCCATTTAATTTCGAAGATCCCACAATACACACTATATAATTATAATATATAACCAGCCTAGCCTTACTTTTTTTATCTTATTTATGACTAAATGACTCATTCTTACAGGTGTTCTCCATATTAATATTAGAAATGCGAAATTAAAGCTGCCTGTGTGACTGATACCTTTTCATGCTTAAACCGCTGAACCGCAGGCTTATTACGTATCTTTTGCAAGAGCAAAACGATAGCGATCAAACGCTTTATGTCATAAAAGTCGGAATTACCTACAGTGTAGGTATGGTAGGTCCTACACAATCGTTTGCTAATCGATCGCAGTTTGTCAAATGAACTTATTTAAAAAATAAACCGCCGAAAATTCTAAAACTTCTGTATGGAAGAGCAATTATTGCGTATAAATCGCTATCGTTTTGCTCTTGCAAAAGATACGTAATAACCCTGCCGATTTGGAATATCAATAGTTTGAGACCCTGGGATGGACATAGGATTGTTTTTATCCTAGAAATCATCTTTAAGGGGTGGAAAGTTGTTTGGTGAACCATTAATTTTTCATATAAGTCAGCTCATATACCTCCTATATTATTGAGCAATATTAAGGATCCGCAGGCTTATTACGTACCTTTTACAAGAGCAAAACGATAGCGATTTTTGCGCAATAATTGCAGAGTGTGAGACGATTCGTGATGACTCTTGAAAATAACTTATAGACATGGCTAAGAAGTGAGATGGGCCTATAGTTCTTCAGCCGGGCATTGTCGCCCTTCTTGAAGAAGAGTGCCACCACACCCCTGCACCATGCCTGTGGCGTTTTGCCCTCGATTATGACGGAATCAAACAGCTTCTCTTCCATAGAATGTCTCGATCTCCCTCAGAAACGCCGGTTTGGCGGATACGATCCTGCCATTGTCGGTCTTCAGTTTCTTGAGCTGTCTCTGCCCAATAGCCAGATCCCTTGAAAATACCTTGGAGCCTTTATTTCGCTCAATCGCGTCTTCAATACGCTCGGTATTAAAACGGCGGAGGTCTCTTTTCAAGGATTTAGTGATCTGTCTATTGAGCTAACGGTATTTGCACGCCTCATCTGAAGACTGCAGGATCATCTCACACCTCTCCTTCATAAGCTTCAGAATAGGATCGGAGAGCTTTTTGTTTCCATCTGTACGACGGCAAAAGCTAGTAGTAAATATGAATCAAATACCAAATATTATGATTGTTTGACCAACGTTTGCGTCGACAACCCGCCAACTATTCTAACAAACATACACTGTTCTGGAGCTTTGTAATTTAGACTTTGAAACATGCGTGTAAGATTTAATTTGTTTTGATGTAATTGTATGTTGAGCAGCGAAGAAAGGTCCTCATAAATATGAGGATAACTCATAATTATTGCTTTTTGTACATAACTTGGTGAATGCAAATTTAAGCATTGCTTTTTAGGTTGAATTAGCTTTAATGTATATTTATTTCAACTAGAATTCTTAGAATTACGTAGGAACACAATTGGCGACAGTTTTATAGATAAGTTTTGTATGGGATTGTGCATCTAGTGTATTATTGATCGAAGTTACAGGCTTATCAGTCTATCATCCTTTCTCTTGAAAGCTCTGGAGAAATTGGTAGACAGGTACCTAAGAGAGGGACCGCTCAAATAATTTTAAGCTATGTAGATGGCATAGCTATAATGGTTAATGGTAAATGCCCGAACATAGTCTCTGGATTATTAAAACAGGCACTGAGGATGACAGAGGAATGGTGTACAAAGAACCATCTCTCTATCAATCCAAGCAAAGCAGTCATTATTCTATTCACGAGGAAGAGACAACTAGGAAATGTAGGAGAACCCCCCCTCAATGAAATAAAGTTGCCCGGGTTCACCGAAGTCAAATATCTAGGTGTAACTCTTGATAAACAACTCATGTGGAAAATATTACGACAAAGGCCCTGCGGGTTTTCGGCATGTGTCGTTCCACCTACGGTATAACTTGGGAGCTAAAACGCAAAGTGCTACGATGGCTTTACCGGACAATGATAGTACCTATTATCACATACGGCAGCATAGTGTGGTGGCCAAGAACAAAACTTGCCTCGTGCAAAGCGCCACCTTAACAGGCTACAAAGAACATTGTGTCTCGGAATCACGGATGCTTTCAGGACAACACAGATACAACAGAGATATCTCAACATCCCTCCTCTGCATACTCGTATGATGGTTAAACTCGAGGCAAGAAAGGCATTACATCGTCTTGCTGTTACTAAACTTTGGGATGCCTCTAAGCCAGAGAAGAGAATAACCATACAGAATTCGTTGGAAATGACGACCTGGATCGGGTAACAAGCATGATCTATACGTTACCAATATTATAAAGAGGAAAGATTTTTTTGTTTGTTTGATTGTTTGTTTGTTTGTACCGAATAGGCTCCAAAACTACTGGACCGATTTCAAAAAATCTTTCACCGTTGGGAAGCTACTCTATCCCCGGGTGACATAGGCTACTTTTTATCCCTGTATTCCCACGGGAACGGGAACTAAGCGGGTGAAACCGCGAGGCGTCCTCTAGTATCTAATAAAATACAAACTATTAGGTCATTACATATGAAATTGGCGTTTTGTAAGGGAGGAACATTAAGTCGTTTATTTTTGCCCGACTGTCGAAGGAGGGTAATGTGTTTATCAGTCTATGTATGTGCTGTGGGGGCAGCACAATCAACTGACAAAGAAATAGAGGGCTTTTACGATACGCTGTCTGCGACACTTGAGTTTCCAAAGCTAGAAGATACCATCATCATGGACTTCAATGCCAAAGTTGGAGATACCATAGACGATGACCACCTTCGTCGTGTTACGGGCAGACATGGAATCGGGGAACGAAATGATGGGGGCGAGCGTCTTTTACAGTTCTGTTGCGAAGAGAACTTTACTATCACCGACACCTGCCTCAAACATCATATCCGCAGATTATACATCTGGATATCCCCTGGTGTAGGAACCAAATAGAGTACATACTAGTGGGGACGCGATGGAGAAGCTCAGTAACGAACGCCTTAACTTTCCACGGTGCTGACTGCGGCTCCGACCACTAGCTTTTTGTGGCAACAGTTCGAATGCGGCTAAAGATGATACAAAAACCTAAAGTGACAGTAAATGGGCACATGACAGACAGCGACAGTAAATGGGTATATCTCAAAAGGATGATAGAGGAAACAGCTAGGGATAATAAGCTAGCCAAACCCCCTATGAAAGGCTATCACCGAAATCTGTAATACCATCAGGAGTAATGGAATATGGCCAAAAGACTGGACAGAATCGGTGTTTATACCCTTGCATAAGAAAGGCTCTACAGAAGATTGTGGAAATTACAGGACTATAGCCTTAATATCTCATGCGAGTAAGATCCTTCTCTATGTTATTAATCGACGTCTTAGCTACTATTTAAGCCAACAGATACCCGAAGAGCAGGCAGGTTTCGTTAAGGGAGAGGAACGCGGGAGCAAATACTTAACGTCTGCCAAATCATTGAGAAGAGCAGAGAATTTAACAGCCCCGTAGTCCTGTCTTTTTTTTTGTATGTTCGCACCATTTTTCCAAATACCCACATGTAAATTAAAATTATTTAATTGTGATTTTGTGTGCTGTGCTGTGTCTTTTGTGTGCGCTGAATAAATAATTTATCTATCTATCTATGCTTTATTGTCTTCAAAAGCCTTTGACTGCGTGCAATGGGATAAACTGTGGAATGTGCTACTTGAAATGGGACCTGAACACCTCGTTGCTTTAACCCGTTCTTTCATCAGGATAGGTTTTAAATGCTTTAACATGTTCCAAACAAAAAAAGGAGTGAGACAGGGTTGCATCTTGTCCCCGGCACTTTTTAAAATATATGGAGAGTACATTATTCGGAAAACTATCGATAATTGGGAGAAGGATTTTCCAATAAGCGAAAAGAGGTTCTCGAACCTTCGCTGTGCCGAAGACACCATTCTTCTAGCAACACCTATGTAAGTTATGAATGAGCTGTTCCAAAGACTGGAATTAGAGAGTAGCAACATCGGTCCCGCAGTGAACAGAGCAAAAACCAAAGTTATGATAGGGGATCGAGCCGGCAAGCTAATAAATGTCATCTGCAAAATCCCTTTTTTTGCGTGGAGAAATGCTCGTGCATACTGCACTACCACGGGGAGATAGCGCAGTTATATGGGACTCTAACCCACTAAAACACCACGGTGTCCTCCTGTGCCGCTTATGGCGGGAACATGGGCACGTGTTAGCACTCACCGCAGAGCCACCGCGGCTGTCCGTCACCGGTCCCTCCTCTGGGGAGTGCCTCCCATCACCGGCGCACCAGAACACACTGTTTGCAGTGACCACCCCTTGGACCAAACCAGCACATGGGTGCCAGACGACCCCGTGTATGGCACCCTTGGTCCCCTTGTGATGAGTCAAGGTCAATGGCCCCGCCACCTACAATTTTTCGGCCGCAGGGAATTGGGAGAGCGGCCAACGCTATACCGACACTCCTCATCACCTGCGGCCCCACCGCGTCCGCCATCAGACGGTGGCGACCCCGTCTAGGCCGCGGAAGGTAGGGCGATCGGCGCATCGCAATAGCGGCACTCCTCTCCCGCAGCGGCCTCCATCCCTCAGCCGCGATATCGTATGGGTATTGAGACTCCATACGACAACGCGGCCGGTCTCAGTTGCGATGTCGCCTAGACAACACCGCAACCTACATGATGGCCGCTACGTCGTTGGCTTTTCGGCAAAAGCCCTGAAGAGCGGCCCCTCATCGGGTTCCTCTCCGCTTCACCGCGGGTGACCAAGCCACGGTTACTGACCCGCCCCCCCCTCCGCCTCGACGATGCGGGAACCCACCAGGGGAGGCCTGCAACATCCCTGGCATAAATATCGTAAACTGCTACGTGTACCTGGGTTCTAGGGCATGCATTTCGAAATTTCATAGTTTCGAAATTTCGGACCATATTTGCATATTTATTAATTTCGTAATTGACACGCCTAGATTCGAAATTCCGAAACTGGATTTAATTTAAATATTATTATATTTTTTATACAATTATGAAATTTAGTATTGAAACCATCTAAAAATGAGTCTGAATAAGAATCTAAAGCGAATTAGACCATTGCGTGACCTATGCGATACCTTGTGACCATGTGTGCCAAATAAATAAAGAAGAGTGAAAGAAGCTATGTGAGGGTTACTTTGACAAGGTCTACAATCGTTTGCTGGGAATGCCCTTATTTTTTTTTATCGGGGGAAACCTTCGCCTCAACTCGCGCCTGAACTTTTGGAGAAAAAGCAGGAAGTGTGGTATATTGATTTTTTACCTCATTAAAACCAAACCAGTGATGAGCACTTTGAGGAGACTTTAAAGGAGTCTCCCTTGAGCCTCGCTCTGCAGGCAGCACGTGATCACTGTGCCACTGTATTTCCTGCGGTCACACGGTAGACGGACAGAGACCCCACTTTGAGCGCCCGAAACCCCGGATTTCCATCTGCCTTAAATGACACAGGCGGGATTTCGGCGTGTCTACATCGAGGTGGTTGCTTCCACGATGCCTTCTTCTCCGAATGGGATTGGCCTTCTCACGATTCCACTCGGTGGCTATTTCACTCTAGTTTTCTGTCTTCGCCAACATATTCGTCACTAATACTGGCAGAGATAGGTCTCGCCCGATCCTGGCGACTAAGACCCACCGCCTAAAGGTCCAAGAAGACACACCTCGATCGTGTGCTGATCAGAATCCAAAGTGCCAACGATGGCAATTTACCGTGGCCTCTTACCCAATCCTATTCAGGTACTCACCGAAACAATCGTGCCCGATCAGTACCTGAATGTGCCTGTATGAGATGCGCTCCGCTCTTTCAAGCCAGCCCGTGCTATTCAAATAACCATTTTCTGCTGCAGGCTGTTGATTTTAGTCCCGCAACGCCGGACATCTGACAGTATATTTCTGCCTCCGAGATTGGGCAGTGTAAAGCACCCACTAGCCTACCAATGCGGCCGAAGAGGCGCTCGAAACGCTCTTCGAAGCCCACCATGGTATGTACATGGTTAAACCAACATAGTGGACTTGCGCATCTCCTATTGTCACTAACGAGCTGGGTGGATTTTATGAGGTGCTATCTATAGCATCTTTTATATTTTATACTTTAGCTCGAGTATCAACGCTAACCAAACGTCTCTTGTCACTTCGAGCTCGGAAAGCTGGATGGTATCGTCGAAGGTGTCCCCAGCAGTGGAGTATTTGTAGTAGAAGTCTTTAGAAAAAAAAAATCACTTTGTTTGAATATAATTTGCACTTAGGCACCTCTCCAGACTACAAATTTTGCATATTGAGTTTAGTTTAAGTATATTCTGATTGACCATTATTTTTGGCTGCTCAGCTTCGAAATTTCGAAACTGAAGAGTCCAATTTCGTAAGCTAATTTCGAGATTGAAAATAAACGAAACTGCATGCCTGCCCTACTGGGTTCCCAAATCCGCAACGACGGTAGCTGTCCGCGATATAAAGAGGCGAATCGGGATGGCAAAAGATGCCATTACCCGACTACACAACATCTGGAAGAAAAGAGGATTTGGTATCAAGACTAAGATGAGATTGATACGGGCCCTGATATTCTCTATTTTCCTGTATGGAGTGGAAACGTGGACTGTCCTAACCTCAGAGAGACAAAGGATTGATGCATTCGAGATATGGTGTTGGAGACGAATGCTAAGAATAACTTGGACAGCGAAACGCAATAATGGATCGATCCAGACCCAGCTCCGAATAAAAACTCGCTTGTCCACTATTTGCTAACAACGCATTCTTGCGTATTTAGGCCACACAATGCGCAGATGCGACGAGAGCTTGGAAAATCTGATCGTGGTTGGGAACACCAAAAATCGTTCACCAACAAGATGGACCAATCAAGTGAAAGACTCGTCAGCCTCCCAAATTCTACACGCTCGTAAGGGACGCGCTGGACAGAAACCAGTGGTGGCAGTTCATCCGCATCATGCAACCCTGATGCTGACCACGATCCTCAGACATGAGGGACCGACCAAGAGAGAGACATGCTCATGAAGATGGGTCTAACTTCGACACCTATGTGCAGGTTTTGCGGGGAACATAAGGATCGCATGGAGCGCCTTCTGTGCACATGCGATGTACTGGCTAGTAAGCGAATGAGTCTCCTAGGGGTAGGATATCCAAGACCAGAAGGATAGGCTCATATCTCCTAATCTCGTTGTAAAACTCATGAAGAAGGTTTTTAAAGAGATTGGGGAGGAGTAAGTTATCTTTGATGAGTTATTTTTCTCGGCCTCTCCACAAGATAAGACCATTATTTTACAAGCTTTTATTTAACTTGCAATGTATGTATGTAAGTGTGTTCGGGTCAAATCATGCAATTGAATTTTAAAGCAATCCTTCACCGATTCAGATGAAATCTTGCATACACGTTTAGTTTAGATGACAATGGCATGGTTAGCTAAGGGCCGGTTTCTGAAGTAGACGTCACATCTCAAATTAGCTGACAATTTGTCACAAATTAACCAGCCGTCAGTTGTCAGTGAGTTTCTCAACACTTCATCATCGAAAAATTACGTAATCGCTTGTTACAATAAATAATCGGCATTAATTTATTTCGGTTGGCCACCCTAGCTGGTATTCATTCACTTCATTCGCTACTATAACATAAACAATAACTTTAAATAGTATTTTATCTTGAGCGGCAGGGTTGGTTTAGCTGCCAAGTTAAGCAAACCTTACCAAGGACGATTTTTGGATGGGTAACCACTTTTTTTTGGTTTTCTTGTTTTTGGATAGGTGACCGAACACAGGTTAAGCAACATTTAGCAAGATTAGTCTTTGGATGGGTGACCACTTTTTTTTTTGGTTCTTTTATTTTGGATGGCGGACCCCGCCAGGGTAAGCTTAACTTACCAAGGTCAGTCTTGGGATGGGTGACCAATTTTTTTTGGTTCGCTTGTTTTTGGATGGGTGACCCTGCCAGGGTAAGCAACACTTACCAAGGTCAGTGTTTGGATGGGTGACTACTTTTTTTGGGTTCGCTTGTTTTTGGATGGGTGACCTTGGTAGATGTTGTTTAATCTAGCGGGGTGACTTTAGGATGGGTGATCAAAATGTTTGTGGTGGTGGCCTTTAAAATCATAATATTAATTTTAATCTGCGAATAATCGACCAATTTCCAACAATTATAAATTAGGCTCGTTGACAAGAGATTAACATTGGAAATGGTTCTCAGAAACCCAAAACTGCTGTAGCATGTGGTTAATTCGAGATTTTTCTCAAATGTGACAAATTGTTAAACGCTTGTCTCATTTGGTTGTTGAGAAACAGAAAGTAGAATTAACAGGCGATTAATCAACGATTACGTTAACAGCCCGATAATTGAGACCTGGGAAACTGGCAGTAAGTGATGTCATTCTAATTCTAATCTGGCGGATGGCTTATCTTTATATTTTACTACATGGGAGGCTTTCAGTTTCAGGCCTAGTTACTAGGATATTATCAGAAATCTTATAAAATACTGGTATAACAACTAGGGCCTAGTTGTTATACCTTGTTGGATAGCTCATGAAACAAAGATATTTTTAAACACATCTGCAGCTTGACTTTCATAAACATTTTTTTTTTATATTTGTTAGTTTATAACAAAATGTTTACTTGTAACACCATCTATTATTGTAATTGGCAACTTATTTTTTGTGTAATAAATATCTGTGGTTCAGTCGTTAACCGAAATAGTGCGTTTTAATAGGTTATGGGCTTATCCTAAGATTTCTTAAGTAATTATTGTGTTACAGTTTAAGAAAAGTGCAGAACTTTCGTGTAGATAATGGCTGTGAACTATACACAAAGTGTTCCCAAACTTAAAGGGCGGGAAAACTATGATGAATGGAGTTTTGCGGCAGAGAACTTGCTTGTGCTCGAAGGCATGGTTCATCATATCAAGCCGGTGCCCGGTACTGAAGCAAAGCCTGCAGAAGATGCAAAAACAAAGGCAAAGCTAATTTTGACTATCGATTCCGGATTATATGTTCATATCAAAGAAACCAAAACCACGGTTGAGTTGTGGACAAAGCTAAAAAACTTGTTCGATGATTCCGGGTTTGCAAGAAAAATAACGTTGCTGCGACATCTAATTTCAATAAGGCAAGAAAGTTGTGATTCAATGACTAATTACGTAACTCAAATTGTTGAGACAGCACAACGATTAAAAGGAACGGGTTTCGCAATTACGGATGAGTGGATAGGATCATTATTGTTAGCAGGTTTGCCAGAAAAGTATTCACCAATGATCATGGCAATAGAACATTCGGGAATACAGATTACCACAGATGTTATAAAATCGAAATTAATCGATATGGAAGTTTCATCAAACCATACTAATTTGGATACCAGTGGCGCTGCATTCGCTGCGAATAAACCGTACTCGAAGGCACGGTACAACACTAAAAAACAACATGGTAGCACTGATATGTCGCAATTACAAGTATCAAAGATGCCGGTGAAAAAAGTAGTCACGTGTTATAAGTGTAAAGAAATCGGTCATTTTCGACATCAATGTCCGTTAGTACAGAAAAATAAACAATCCAATGCATTCAATGTAGTATTTCTGAATGGGCAGTATAGTAAATGCGAGTGGTATGTTGACTCCGGTGCACTTCACACATGACGACTAATGAAGGTTGGTTAAACAATAAAAACTTTACGCCGAGTTTACCTGAAATTACGGTTGCAGATAATACAAAGGTGCCCGTATTATGCTCCGGAAACGTGCATATAACTACAGATCGAAATTACGACATCACAGTAAATAATGTTTTGTGTATTCCAAAGTTGTCAACAAATCTTTTATCAGTGAGCGAACTTATAAAAAATGGAAATAAAGTTACATTTGAAACTAATAATTGCTATATTCGAAATGTGAAAAATGAGCTGGTAGCGACAGCACACTTAACCAACGGTGTTTACAAGTTGAATATAAAAACAACAGATTGTATGTTAGCAGCACCAGAATTGGCAAGTGCGGAGCTGTGGCACAGGCGTCTGGCACACATTAATAGTAGTAATTTGAACAAAATGAGAAATGGCATTGTAGAAGGAATTACATTTTCAGCTCCTTGTGATACAAAGAAGGAGAACTGTGTAACCTGTTGTGAGGGTAAACAAATGAGATTGCCATTCAAGCATAGTAGACATAACAGCACGGAGACACTACAAATAGTCCATGCCGATGTATGTGGGGCAATGGAAACCAGGTCAATTGGTGGTTCACAATTCTTTCTCCTTTTTGTAGATGACTACAGTAGGATGACATTTATTTATTTCCTTAAACACAAATGGGAAGTTTTCCAGAAATTTAAAGATTTCAAAGCTATTGTTGAAAACCAACAAAACAAGAAAATAAAGATTCTCCGAACTGATAACGGAGGTGAATTTTGTAATGATGCAATGGAAACCTATTTAACCAAACAAGGTATCATTCACCAAAAGACAACCGCATACACACCAGAACAGAATGGTGTCTGTGAGCGAGCCAACAGAACTGTAATAGAGAAGGCTAAATGTTTACTGTTTGATGCCAAACTACACAAGAAATTTTGGGCAGAAGCGGCAAACACAGCAGTTTACTTGAAAAATAGGTCTGTTACAGCAAGTTTGGTAGATAAAACACCTTATGAAATTTGGTATCAAAGGAAACCAGACTTGAGTCACTTACGTCTGTTTGGAAGTCCAATGATGGTGCATATTCCCAAACAACAGAGATTAAAATGGGATAAGAAAGCTGAACAATACATATTTGTTGGATATTGAGACAACGTAAAGGGATACCGTGTGTATGACCCAAAGAGAAATGTTATTTCAGTGAAAAGAAATGTAATAGTGATGGAGGGAAAGCTAGGTATTGAAAAAGCAGTAGAAGATAATGCTATATGGGTTCAGAATGAAGAAAATAACCTTGTTCTGAGAGAGGAGACTCAAAAAACACAAGATGTGCAGGAATCAAGTGTAGAGAGCAGAGATTCAGTGGGGGATATTACAACTAATGAATCTCTGGCTAGTCCAAGTTCTGGTTCATCAGCTTATGATACTTCTACTGACTCCATTATATCAACAGATATTTCATCAAGTGAGCTACGAACTCTAGGGAGTAACGAAATAGTTGAAAATAAGAGAGTGAGAAAACCTCCAACTCGCTTTGGTTATACAAACATGTGTGTTACAAATACCTTGCCAGGAGCAGAAGAGATTGACTTCACAGAAGCGCTGAATGGTCAGGAAGCAGAACAATGGAAGCTGGCCATGCGAGAGGAGTTGCAATCGTTTGAGTACAATGATGCATGGGAGCTTATTGATGTACCAGGTGATACTCCAATAGTGCAATGTAAGTGGGTTTTCAATAAAAAGTTAGATGTAGATAACAAAGTGAGATATAGAGCTAGGCTTGTTGCTAAAGGTTTTTCTCAAAGAAGTGGAATTGATTATGTGGACACTTTTTCACCTGTTGTAAAACATTCAACTTTAAGAATGTTATTTGCTCTCAGCGTACAATGGTGTATGGACATAACACATCTAGATGTGACTACAGCTTTTTTAAATGGACACTTAAATGAGAATATTTGTATGTCTATTCCTGAAGGTTTTGAATGTAAAGATAAAGGTAAAGTTTTAAAACTTAAGAAAGCTATATATGGGCTTAAACAATCATCCTTAATGTGGTATAAAAGAGTTAGAGATTGTTTATGTAAATTGGGTTTTATAATGAGTAGTCTTGAACAATGTTTGTTTACTAAAATAAATGGCAATGTTAAACTGATAATAGCTGTATATGTCGATGATTTTTTGATATTTTCTACATGTAAACATGAGACTGAAAATTTGAAAACAGTATTAGGTACTAAATTTAAAATAAAGGATCTAGGTTGTGTGAAACGGTATTTAGGTATGAGAATTAATGTGGATAAAAAGTTTAACACTGTAACAATAGATCAACAACAGTACATAGAACAATTGTTATATAGATTTGAAATGTTTGATTGTAGATCCATAGATACTCCGATAGAAAGTAAATTGAACCTTGAAAAGGCAAAAAATTGTGAAAGAGATATTCCTTATCAAAGACTTATAGGGAGTTTAATGTACTTGGCTGTCTTGTCTCGGCCTGATATATCATATTCTATAAGTTATTTGAGTCAATTTAATAATTGTCACAATGAGACTCACTATATTCATGCAAAAAGGGTGTTGAAGTATTTACAAAAAACTAAACATTATTGTTTAAAATATAGTAAAGATAACTTAGAACTCAAGGGTTTTGTTGATGCTGATTGGGCTAGTGACATCCTAGACAGAAAATCTTATACTGGTTTCTGCTTTACCATGTGTGGTTCTGTTATATCATGGCAGAGCAGAAAACAGAAGACAGTTTCTTTGTCAAGTACAGAGGCTGAGTATGTTGCATTGTCGGAGGCAACTAGAGAAGCTATATATTTAAGAAATTTGATGTATGAGATTACAGGTGGATCGTCTGTGGTCAAGTTACATTGTGATAACCAAAGTGCTTTGAAATTAGCCACATGTCAGCAGTCATTAAATAGAACTAAACATATTGATGTAAGACATCATTATGTCAAAGATGCTATAAAAGGCAACTTAATTGAAGTGAAATATATCTCAACTCAAGACATGCCTGCTGACTTATTAACCAAAGGCTTATTGTCTAGCAAACATTATAATTTTTTGGAATTAATAGGTCTTGTGCCTAACTAGAGAAATAAGTTTACTGTTATATTTTTTTTTTTTATTTTGTTAAGTGGGGGTGTTAGTTTATAACAAAATGTTTACTTGTAACACCATCTATTATTGTAATTGGCAACTTATTTTTTGTGTAATAAATATCTGTGGTTCAGTCGTTAACCGAAATAGTGCGTTTTAATAATATTTCCTAAAGAAAACAGGTTTTTTCGTATTTATTTCATTTTGTAACTATCAATTGTCTACTATGAGCCAGTTGGTTCAGTTAACTGCAATTTTAGTATTGAGAATAGTACGTAACGCATTTTATCTCATCATCTTCATCAGCCTATTAATGTTCCCACTGCTGGGACACAGGCCTCCTCCTAAATAAATAAAATAAATAAATGTATTTGAATTTTTGGTTCTAAAACATGCCGCTTTCCTCACGATGTTTTCCTTCACCATTTTGAGAACAGTGGTGATGAAATAATTTACACAAAGTAAAGCGCCTGCCTGGATTCGAACCCACACACACAACTTGTAAGTCGCGGCCGATACCACTGGGCGTGTACGTTACCCCAACAGGAAAGTGACTCCAAGAGTGATATGAGTGGAACGTATAATTAGAGCGTAATCTGCTGTGAATATGCGCCACATAAAAAATAAGCGCGTGTTGTCGTTTTTGTAAAAAACGGGAAAAACGGTTCCTGCTGGGGTAACGTAGTTCCAGCAGGAAAATTCTAAACGAAAAACTTGTTGCACTCAGGTAATTACAAAACAGCACTTCTAAGAAAAAGTATTATGACAATGGGACCTGTTATTTATAATAAAATACCTCATAGTTTTAAGGAATATTCTGTTCACATTTTTAAATCTAAGGTACTGCACTACTTTAAAAAAAATGTTATTACTCAGTAAAGGACTTTTTAAATGATGTGACTATATAGAAAATGACTAAATATAATTACCTAGTGCAAATTTTATTAAGCATTTATTAGCTATTTGACATGAAATAAATTGTTAATGTTTTTTTAGAATTGCCTGACTATCTATTGTTTTTTTTCTCATTATTCATTATATAATTCTATTGTTGACATATTTTGTGTTTTGTTTGTATATTTGACATTTTGTGTATTTTATTAATGTAATTATTTGCACGCCGTAAGGTAAAATGTAGCTGATCTAATTTATATGTTATTAACCTTATACTGTACCTACATTTAGAGCAAATAAAATTCTGATTCTGATTCTGAATGATCGGAATGATAAATATTGTGCATGGGAAGAGAGCTTATAGTTGTGCAAAAATATGCACCGAAAATATGATTGGTGCGTCATCAGGTTTTCGAGATATTGCATTTCCTGCTGGAGTAACATTTTGCAGAATCGTGTATCTATTTAATCTAATTTTCCTGCCGGAACAACGTTACCCCAGCAGAAAACGTTTTGCCCGTTTTTTTCAAAAACGACGGAACGCACTTATTTTTTATGTGGCGCACATTCACAGCAAATTCATCATCATCATCATCATTTCAGCCGAAAGACGTCCACTGCTGGATATAAGCCTCCCTCAAGCGACGCCACACTGATCGGTCCTGTGTGTTTTGCATCCACCGGATCCCGCAGCCTTGACTAGGTCGTCACTCCACCTAGAGGGAGGTCTTCCAACGCTGCGTCTTCCGGTACGCGGTCGCCATTCTAGAACTTTTCGACCCCAACGGCCAACTGTTCTGCGAGCAATGTGCCCTGCCCACTGCCACTTAAGTTTGGAAATTCTTCGGGCTATATCGGTAACCTTGGTTCTCTTGCGGATGTCTTCATTTCTGATTCGATCACGCAAGGAAACTCCAAGCATAGCCCTCTCCATTGCCCTTTGGGTGACTTTAAGCTTTCTGATGAGGCCCATTGTGAGCGACCACGTCTCTGTCCCGTAAGTAATCACTGGCAACACACACTGATCATAGACTTTCGTCTTGAGACACTGTGGTAAGTTGGACGAGAAGATACCGCGCAACTTCCCAAAAGCTACCCAGCCGAGTCGGATTCGACGGTTGACCTCTTTCCCGAAGTTTGACCTACCTAACTGGACCGTTTGTCCCAGTTAGACATACTCGTCCACAACTTCGAGTGTAGTCTCCGACTTTGATAGGATTGGGTGCAATATGGGCATTCAACATCACCTTGGTTTTGTCCATGTTCATCTTTAGACCCACTCTTTCGGAAGCTCTACTGAGGTCATCGAGCATTGTACTGAGGTCCTCCATAGTCTCAGCCATGACCACTACATCGTCGGCAAACCGAAGGTGAGTGATGTACCCGCCATTGACGTTGATGCCTAGCCCTCTCCAGTCCAGAACCTTGAAGACATCCTCCAGTGCAGCAGAGAACAGTTTCGGAGATATGACGTCTCCCTGTCTTACACCTCGCTGCAGAAGGATAGGTTCCGACGTCTGATCCTGAAGTCGGACTGACATGGTGGCGTTTTTGTACAAACACTTCAGCACCTCGATGTACCGGTAGTCGATTTGGCACCGTTGGAGAGACTGTCGTCCAAATCCAAATTGCCCCACTCGCAGCTCATTATCGTCTCGTTTACCCAGTTTCGCGTTGAAATCCCCCATGACCACGGTGAAGTGAGTTTTATGACTATGCATGGCTCTGGAAATGTTCTCATACATAGTCTCTACTTCGTCGTCGGGGTGTGCAGAGGTCGGGGCGTAGACCGGTATGACCATCAGCGAATACCTTGAGGATATTCTGAGTATAAGGTCGCCACCCTGGTGGACACACTCTCGATCCTCACTACGTTGGCCACAAGGGACCTGTGGACGATAAATCCGACACCACCCTGGGACTGACGGTCGCCCTCTCGGAAGTAGAGCAGGTTGCCGGAATTAAGGATTATCGAGTCCTCCCCCTCTCTTCGGACTTCAGATAACCCTATGATACTCCATCGTAACCCACTCAACTCTTCCTCGAGTTTGGCTATCTTCTCATCGGTCCGGAGTGTTCGCGTGTTGTATGTTGCAAGGTATAGTCGTCGGTTTTTATTGGGGTAGCCGGGTCCACTCCGGGGATTCTTCGCACCCCTTGCCACGCCATCGCCTCGACCGCTACCGTAGTCGAGGGTAGACGGGCAGCCGGGCACTAGGGGCCATTTTGTGGTTGCGCTATTCATCGGTTTGGCGGGGTTTGCCATAATCGCCACGCTTGGCAGGCGGGTTGGCGATCGCAGTTTGTTATAAAGTACACAGAGAACGCTGCTGCCCATTCTCTGGTTTGTCCCTTAGTCGCCTCTTACGACACCCACGGGCAGATATGGGATAGTGAGATTCTTAACGTCCGACACCATACGGAACACAGCACAGCAGATTACGCTTTAAATATACGTTCCACTAATATCACTCTAGGAGTCACTTTCCTGTTGGGGTAACGTACACCCACTGGGCCACCACTGCTCTCTAATTTTATCTACTACACAAAAATCGCAAAGACAAATATATTAGACCCACAAAATAGACCAATAGATAAAAGGGACAATATAAAAAAGAAACTTCCATAACCTATTTCTTGAAAATGGTTAAGTTTGGGCTATGGTATTTCATAGTCAAATCAGTCAGGAATGAATGAATTTTAAATAGTGCCATATTGTTTTTGTATTAAATAATAAAAAACACAGGCATAGAAACCACACCATTTTTTATTTCAAAGCAAAAATTTGTTGCAATCACTACAGATGGAATTGTCAAAAAGTGGTTTAAGTACTAAAAGGTTATATGGTTGTTTCCACGAAATTGGGGCTACTTTTAGAATTAATTTTACTATATTATATTTTACATGCTATTAGACTCTTTATTAGTGTATGTTATGGTTGATAATGATATTATATTATACCCAAAAGGGCCAGTCACTTAATCTGGTATTGTTTGAGAAATTTAGAATTTTGTAAATTACACAGACCGAAATATCTAATCGTCCCTAGACTAGGCGTCTAGGGACAATTAGATATTTCTGTATTTCTTTTTCTTTGTATACAGACAACAAAACCGGATATCACACATATGAGAAATTCTTGCTAGGCTAATAATTTATACAAGTGAACTTCAGTCCCTGACCACTCCCTTCAGTTCCTACCCACATTCACAGCTAGGGCCTGACGGGTCAGGTACTGACGTTTCGAAGGTTATACTATAAATTGGTTGACAAAATACTAAGATTGTAAATGCAGGACCGAAAAAGCACATATAAATACTAATTACTTTAATAAAAAGTATTATTTTACAATAAATTTAAACTTAACTAGGGACTGACACAGTGACTGGATTAACATGCGTTCACACAGCACTCCACGTGGTTGCACAGATTTACAAAATCGCCGACGCAAAGGGAATGAAGTTCGCAAATAAATTCATTCCAACTTTTAGATTGATTTATTTACATTCCCTCATTCATTATATTATGCTGTGAAATTTTAAAATCCGGCAAAACGGCTAGTGACTGATAATGAGAAATCGTGGACACTAGTTTGACTTAAAGAAACATAATTTTGTTTTTCCTTATTATAATACATTGTTGTAATTAGGTTTAAATACTATAATATAGAATAAATAGTCGTAAAGAAAATTAAAGAATAAACTTCAAGTTTTTTGAAATATGGGTGCTCGAATATAAAAATTTGGTGCGTGGCTATAGGGACTGACATTATTGGGGTCAATAGAAAGGATTTAAAAAGTAAAATATACTATTATTTTAAATAAAGTGTGGGTGTAAATGAAACACGTATTTATCTATTATTTAGATATCTTAGTAATAAAATAAAAGTCAATTGCGAGTCAAACTCGTGCGCCGAAGGTTTCGTACCTACCCACTATACCGCCTTAATAAGATTTGTATAATTTTTATTGGTGGCTAAGTTTTAAAGATATAGGCAAATTTAGATATTCGCGAAAACTTATTAGTACCAAAATTTACCTTTATTTTGAACTTCTTTTATTTTTTGGAATTTTTCCTTTGTATGTGCTGTAAGACCTTACTTTTTGCCAAATTTTGTGATTCTAGGTAAATGGGTACTAACTACCACATAGATTTTCGACCCAAAACCTATAGGCTTCCGGTTGGTCTAGAATTGTCAATTTTGGTTAAAAGCTAGGTCTTACAGCACAAGTAAAGGGATAATTCAGTTTTTTTTTTAATTATTTATTTTGGTACTTACCAGTTTAAGCAAAAATCTAGATTTGCTTATATCTTTTTATCGTGTTGATTCAGGACCTTGATTTTTATACACCTAATAGGGAGTATAGACCTCAGTAACTGGTATAAATTTCAAGTTGCTAGGTCCACCCATTCCTGAGAAAATCGGTGGTGATACACGGACAAAAAAGTGATCTTACAAGGCTCCCTTTTTTTACCTTTTGAGATACGGAACCCTAAAAATTAATTATCTATACCAGGGATGGCGAATCTTTATTAGAAAACGTGCCATTTAAATTATATATTTTTATGTGACAATGAAGTGCCTGCCACCAAAGAATTTTGACTTTGTCTTAATTGACAAAAAAAAAACTAAATACTATGAAGTAATCAATTCTTTATTTGCACCCAGAAATTCTTACAGTATTTATTTTCAGTTTTATGTTGTATTTAAATAAAAATAGGAGTTGATGTCATTTCTGCTGTTGCAAATTACCAAATAACCTCATTTTAGCATGCCCAAAATATTTTGTCGTGTGCCACCACAGGCACGCAAGCCATAGTTTCGCCATCCCTGACCTATACCATCGAAAAGTGCTGCGGACATGAATTTGGCCGATTTTTGTGGAAACACCCATATGAGCCAGCTAAAGGGATATTTTCAAATTAAAAAGCAGTTTAGTAATGTTTGAAACTCATAATATATGCACCAAACATAAGAATCAGGAACACAATATTATTATTTTTCAAGTGCATCATTTCAGTGAAAAATTACTAATTAGTTTTATTTACCTACCTACTTCAAATGTGGTATAAAAAGTACACGTTCAGTAGGGGGTCATCTTAGAAGACGACAATTCTCTTTCTATGCTTGTATTTGTAGTTTACTTGCCTGGTGCCTCCTCACTCTAACAAAAGTATAACAGTTTCTTCGACTTATGAAACCACAACTAATCGTCCTTATGATTAATTTACATGTAAAGGAGTTCTAGTCTTTATTTGACCAAAACGTACTGGCAAAACTTAGTTAAAAATTCTGGATATCCTGAACGATTGGATAACTAATGAAAAAGATGAAAATTTTACCACTCGGTTGACACTCATATTGAAAATTTAAAGAGACATTGACATTGAGTTGAGTGAGACAGACATTGACATGATGTTATGTGTGACAACTGACAGCTGACACAAGGCAACTATATTGCAATTAAGGAAAAATCTAAAAAACGTCATTATGTTTGAGATGTTGTAATGATGGCTAAAGTGGCCTCTCGCTGGTCAACCTTTGACTATTATAGTTCTTGCCAAATTTCTTGGCTGCCCTAAAGTTGACCACAATGGCTGCGCAGTAATAAATCTCATACAAAAACAGCACCGATGTGAGCCTTGCGCATCGGAAGTCAACTACTTCGGGGCGGCCCAGAAGTTTGGCGAGAACTGTTTCTGATGTTTCTCTAATAGATTAAAACCTCCGGGCAGGGTAACTAAATTTATTAGATATGTATCTTGATTTGTTTTTTTTTTTTTGCATACAGATCTGTTTCTCAATTCGGATAATTATATATTATATTATTTTTAATGTATGTTCGGGCATAACTCCCTAATGTTTCTGGACATTTTTTGTTCGAAAGAAGTTTATTCCGTAATGGTCCCATTTAAATTTAGTTAAGATCTGATGAAGAACTTCGGAGATATACAAGATACAACAGAACTCTTCAATAAATGACGGCAAATCACTCGAGATTGCTGCAATCGCATGTCTGTTTATTATTTACACCATTTCATAACATAAACAAACGAGTACGCAGATGTGTACAGTGCACCCTGGTACACACTCGTTCCACCGCTTATGTTCTATAATAGTTACGTTATTCGGATAATCTATTCTGGCATCATTACGGGCAGTGGTGTTGCATCCCATACAACGAAACCGTGCCAACGTACTGTACTGATTATACTGATTATTTTTTGTACATCGATCGCGTTCGGTTCCGTTCACCGTGGAACGGAACCGAACGTGATCGATTTACAAAAAATAATCGGTATAATCAGATGAAAAACGCTAGTTACGTCGGCACGGTTTCTTTGTATGGGATGAGGCATCTGTATGCTAGTATTATGATCTGTGCTATGGGCATTATAGGTACAAACAGCTGCAGAGAAAAATCACCTCCTAGATATTAACTTTAAAACTTTCGCGTTTCTTAATTGAGAATAAGGACACGGTAGGTTTTGTGTGCAGAAATGTGAGGGTAGAGGAAGAATTTTCTGCCCCAACGGAGCCAGTACACCGAGACACCAGTCTCAATCTATATATATTAGTCTATGACCAGTCTACCCGGGGCCACGGTCGTTGCAACACGGCCGAAACGTCGGGTGAAATAGGTACATAAATAATCGAAATCATCGCGTTAAATACCCGTTGTATATTGTTTCTCAATCACCCCCTAGAAGTGTATAAAAAGTGACATCTATGGGCAAGAGGATATACTACGACTTTTACGTGCGCCGTGTGCGCGCCATCTCTGTCCAGCCCCGGATCTAAGGGGGGGGGCAAACCGAGGCACTTGCCCCGGGCGGCAGTTTCATGGGGGCGCCAAATCCTTATTTATTTATTTAAAACTTCATGCACAAAGGTACTGTGAGGACTCTGCTTAACTAGAAGGCAACCTACTTGCCAAAAAAACACTGGCTATTGGTATTACTTGAAAGGTAAATTAATTTCGAACAGAAAATAAGTGAAGATGTTTTTGCAAAGCTTTGGATTGTCAATTCTAGTGGAGCCGCCCAGAAGGCAGGCATATTGTGGAATTCGTACTAAATATATAAAATATAAAAGTAATTTATGTAGTTAATTTATTAGCCTCTGGCTATCGTCCTTATAGTACAATGGCAGACTTAATGCCTTAATTGTAGTAACCCAATTTAGATTTACAAATATTTATTTACTGAAAAAAACTGATATAGTTTTGAATATTTCAAAAGAGAACTAACATGTTACTCACGTTCGAAACAAACAGAACAACAATTTACGTCTCGTGAAATTTTTCAAAACTGTTTACAAAAACATCTATAAATAATTTGACTGTAGCTTGTGGGGTCAAAGCTATACTTAGAACGGAGAGGGTAACCTTTATTTTCTATAACTTCTAATCTTGATCTCATTCCATTTACCATATCTATTATTAGAACAAATTGCAATGGTTGCAAATCTTATCCTGGCTTGACGATGAGCTTCGGTTACTTCATTTTTGTTGGCAGGTTTATAATTATTGATCCCAGTTGCATGTGTCTTCGGACAGTGGTAAGCCAAAAGGCCATGTCTTATAGCACCTGATCGGGTGCTTGTAAAAGAATTCGTGATTTGGCTATTCACAATAACACGATGACGGCTGGATTGATTTTCAATCGGACGTGTCCCTTAGCTGTTACACTTCACTTCACTAGTTTCTTGATACCATCGCACCCTATAGGTACTAATTGTGTTTTTCTATAAAGAAGTACATTGAAAGTTAGATTTCTAATGGCAAAAAAGTAAAATATAAATTGATTATAGTTTAGATTACAATTACATCGACATTTAATTCTCGAGCAATACTCTTTAAACTTTGATTTAGTTCCAAAAGGACGATTATTTTCACTTTTAAAAAGTTACTGTAATTATAAGTCGTTATTCGAACAACACGAGCTGATGAGTAATTATGTTATGTCATGTTTTACTTAACAAAATTATAAGCTTACCCTCAAACTTCTTTTTAATCATTTTTTTATAATATTTTATAAACGTCAGGGCCGACATGAATAATGTCATGGTGATTTATAAACATAACGATGAATTTCACAGATTTATGACAGGTGTCAGAATGGCGCGGCGGTATAGCAGCTTGACCCGTGTGGTATAGGGTCCAGGTTCGTTATTACTTCAGCATACGATTTTATAAAATTTAAAATGCTGTCTAAAAACAATTGGAAGTTTAAAAATATCCATAGGTAGGTTGCGATGGATATTACCTAGCGGTCGCTTGCATGAGCGCCGTCAGTTGTTTTATTTTAGAATATCTTAGCAGTTTCATTGATATCACAGAGATGGCGCGCACGCGGCGCTTGTAAACATCGTAGTATATTCTCCTGTCCATAGATGTCACTTTTAAAACATTTCTAGGGGTAAGGATTCTCTGCTGCTGTATGTATAGTTCTCGCCAAACTTATTGGTCGCCCTAGAGTTGGCTACAATGGCTGCGCAGTAGGAAATCTCATAAAAAAACAGCACCGTTTTGTGCCCTGCGCATCCGGTAAACCAACTTCAGGGCGGTCAATAAGTTTGGCGAGGGCTATACCTAACTATAGAACTTGTCCATTATGTACCACGGAAAAGTGAAAAATAAAAACTTTTTACAAAAAAATGCAACCGACTTCCAAATAGACTACAAAGTGAAAAATAACTTCAATTTCGGAAGGCGGTGTCAAAAAACGAAAATAGGAACTCCGACATATGTCGCACGTGTTTTTATTTGAAAGTCGGTTGTATTTTTTTATAAAATAGTTTTTTTATGTTTATATTTATAAACTTGCCTACACACCAAACATTATGAGAAAGAACCTAACTAACTAATATACAGTTATACGTATTGCATAATTCAAAAGAAAATTTTATTTCCTGCAGACCCGCAAGAGGGGAGTGGGGAATCATCAACTTCATTTTCTATCAGGCATTTAATGATTATGTCAGAACGAAGACGTCAGGGGTACTGTATCTAAGCGGCAGAACGTCCAGGCACCAGTTAGTTTAGTTAGCTTATAGTTTCGACGGACGGACGGACGCGAGCTTAGCTCAGAGACTCTTAGTACTAGAAAGTTATAATTTGGCATGGATACTAGAACTTCTACAATCATATTATTCACTCCGATAAAGTGGTACCTAAATTAAAAACATGAATATAATGTTTTTTTAGGATTCGTCCTGTACACGAAAAGTGGGGATGTTTGTTTTTCTCCTCTGTTCCATGGTGTCATCGTTGGATATGCCATTCAAAGATATTACGGGTCCTTAAAACCATAGATATATATTCCTTGTAATTCTGTGATCGCGACCGTTGTTTTCAGTTGTTTTGCTGCTCTGTGGGGTTTTTGGCGGGATTTTCTCGAGTGCAGTTCAGCGGCTGTTAATATTATTTGCAAATTGATTTATAGTGGATATTGTGATATAAAATTGGTGTAGTTTTGTGTCTCAACTGTCTACGCAATTGGACAATATGTAAAAACGTTAACAGAAGCGATCTCGGGATAGTGGAGCGGAGTATTTTATTGTAGTATTGTACTTACTGGGAAGGCTGAATCGATGCATACTGATGACTAGGCAGCATGGTCTCAGACCTTAGCCTGTTCCGTTAGGAACAAACAATTTTTTTTTTTTTTTTTTTTTTCGCCCTTCGGGCAGGCTATAGTCTTTCAACCATACTGCCTAGTCTTTCGTAGGTATTTTTTCTTTCGTAATATGTTTAGAAATCATGTCTTTCGTTTTTCTAATCCATGTTGTCTTTGATTATTAGTTAAAATCTTGTTTTCACACAATTCCGTTTTTTTTTTTTTTCCAATTCCAACTCCAGGGTAAACGTCATTTCCATTATATGTCAATGTCAATCAATTCCAGGGTAAGTGTCATTTCCATTTCATGTCATCTTTTGTTTATTTTCTTCTGGTTTTTTTTTTATCACACATCTTATGCTACAGTTTTAAATATACAAACTTTATAAATAATAATAAAACGATAATATTTATATATACATAGGTGCATAGGAACAAGAAATAGAACCATTTAAATCTCATTTACAGTCTCCAATATGTATCTATACAAATATAAATAAGTTGAAGCGTTCTTAAGCAACTCCTGTATGCACAGCGGGACCCTATCAGGTGTTTTATAAATTTTTAGAAGCTCATCCGACAACACAAGGCGCTGAATGTTGAAAGATGAACACTCAAAGAAGATATGATGTAGTGATTGAACTTTTTCTGATTGACAGTAATTGCAATAAGATAAGCTGACCATTTTAAGACGACGAAGATGATAATTTAATCTACAATGACCAAAGCGCATACGACAAATAATTGAATAAAACTTTCTACTTACAAATAAATTATTTTTGCAAAACCAAGGAACAGAGTTGATTTGAACATCAAGACTGTTGAACCAAGAACCTTTATTTTCAATATGTGTGCAGTGGTATGAATATTTCCCCCATGCCTCAAACATGCGCCGTCTTAAGAGACTAACTGCGTCTGTGCATGGTATGGGAACACTCATATCAGTGCTAGGTATTAATTCTTCCAACTCAACAATTTTTTTGGCAAGAAAATCTGCTTTTTCATTTCCTCTAACACCAATATGTGAAGGTACCCAAACAAAACAAATTTCAATATTTGACTGGGCTAATTCAACCCAGAGTTGTTTTATCAAATGAATAATGTAATTAGTGTTGGCATGTAGTTTATTATTTGCCAAATTTTTTAGAACACTCATACTGTCACTTACTACAACCCATTTGTTATGTTCAGAATTGCTATTTTTAATATGTTTCAAAGCACTCAGAATTGCAACAGCTTCAGCTGTAAAAATACTAGCATTTCTGTCAATTCTCCTACCAATACCTACGTTTGAAGACGGCTCATAGATGGCAAAAGAAACAGCTCTATCATTCTTGGAACCATCAGTATACACAAATTTATGATCTGACCACTCTGACAACATTACATATACTTCCTCTTTTGAAGGCAAATCCTTTTTCTTATTTATAATAACACTAATAGCTGGAAATTTACTGCTGAAAGTTCCCTCATAGCAAGGCAAGATAAGCTTAGATCGGTAAATGTTAATATTTTCAATAAAGTTTTTGAATTTTCTAAGTTGCTGTAGTATATAAAAAGATTTTGTAGCAGTTTGCATAGCCAAATGCAACATATTGACTAAAAGACTATTACCCAAAACACTATAAAGCTTCAAAAAGAACCTTTCTAACAAGTAATCAAAACGAATGGCTAATGGTGGAACATTACATTCAATCTGCATTGCATTTACAGGAGTGCTTCTGAACGCCCCAGTTATAACGCGCAAACACTTGTTTTGCAAAATATTTAAACTATTTACATGTTTAGAGTCTGCAGCAAAGCAATAGAAACCATATTCAAAGTGACTACGAACTAAAGATTTGTACAATAATAACAAAATTTTAGGGTCTGCACCCCAATATGTACCACTCAAGGATCTCAAAATATTATAAGCTTTATTTGCTTTGCTAATAATATGTTTCATATAATTATTCCAGGACAAATTATGTGAAAAAATAACACCCAAAAATTTGACATCTAAAGAACTGGGTAATGCACAATTATTGTACAGCACAGCAGGCATATTATGATTATGTTTACCAAATAAAACAACTTTGGACTTCAATGGGTTGACACTAAGATCAAGGTAATAGAAATATTTACATAGATACATTAATGCAACATTCACTATTTCAACTACTTGTGATACATTTTTCCCAGATGCATAAACCACTAAATCATCTGCAAACTGTAAGTTTTTAACCTGAGACCCTAAAATTAAATTTAATCTTCGTATATACAATATAAATATTAAAGGTGATAAAATGCCCCCTTGACAAACTCCTTTAGAAGATAGCCTAGGACCATAAAGGTGTCTGTTAAATTTTACATAGACTTTCCTATTGCTAAGAAATTGTTTTAACCAATTTATTATTTTTCCAGGGATTCCTATCTGTGATAACTCACTACATAAAATATCTATATTCACACTATTAAATGCACCTGCAATATCAAAAAACACTCCAACCAAATTTTCATTTGACGATAACGACTTGTGAATATCGAGCTGTAATTGACAAACACTTTCCCTAGCAGAACGATTCCTACGAAAACCAAATTGGTTTGATGGTAAGATATTATTTTTTTCAATATAAAACTCTAAACGCTGTTTTAAAAGTTGTTCAAATAATTTTCCAACACAAGAAGTAAGAGCTATAGGGCGGTAAGAATCAGGACACATTTTAGGCTTATCTGGTTTTAAAACAGGTACAAGGCAATCCACCTTCCAGTTAAGAGGTATAATATCATTTTGCCATAATAAGTTCAAAAGCTGTAAAAATATTTTTAAACTACTAATGCTAAGTTTTTTAAAAAGTATGTATGGCATTCCATCAAGACCATAAGTAGTATCTCTTCTGGAAGATATGGCTGATATTAATTCCTGCAATGAAAAAGGACTAAGAAGAAAATTATTGCTGGGATTAGTACTGGTTGTGAATGAAGATTTTGAGTCTTGTGATGCGAAATCTGGTGTGTATTTTTTAAGAAAATCTAAAACCCATCCATCATCTTCGAGAGCATTAAAATTGAATGTTTTATTATACTTCCGCATAAATTTCCATATGACAGATAATGGCGTAGTCCTATTGAATGTTTCACAAAGAGCAAACCAACTTTTTTGTCTTTCCAATTTTAGAACAAGTTTTTTAACCGCTCGAAGCCTTTTGAATTGTAGATAGCTTTCTTCTGAAGGATTATTTTTAAAATATATGTATGCATTTTTAAAATTTAATACGGCTTCTGTGCATTTTTGATTCCACCAAGGAAGATAAGGTCTTTTAAAATTATTTACAAGACATGAATGATTGACAAAATTTGTCCTACCAGTCAAATGATTATTATTTTCAATAGAATTTACAGCTGCTGTATGTAAAATGCTACAAAATTTAAGATATGTACCAGAAAGATTTATATTATCGACTTTAAAATCAACCAACAATTCATCAACAAGACTACTATATCTTTGCCAATCCACCAATTTATAATTTGGATAAACGGGCAAATGTTCAGCATTAGAACAATTGCTGTATGTATTACTTTTGTTAATATTACTAATCACTACTTTAATGATTATAGGAATGTGATAACTACTACCAAGAGGACAATCATGGACGTTCCATTCACAATTGAGAGCTAAAGACGAAGAGACCAGCGTCAAATCCAGCGCATTAGGACGCCAAGTTAAAGAGCCAACTGTTGTTGCATGACCATTATTGAGCAGAACCAAATCATTATCATCTATTACTTCCAAAATGTTTCGACCTCGTACAGAATCCGAGCCACAACCCCAAGACGAGTGGTGAGCGTTAAAATCACCAGCAAATATAAATGGCCCAGGAATAGATTTTATTAATAAATCAAGGTTTTCTTTTCTGAATGCTGGATTACAATTCAAAGGACTATAAAAACTGACTATGCTTATCTCCTTGTTATTTACTTTTACTTGAATACAGATGTTTTGCAATGAGTTATCAAAGAAGGTATCAATTTTAGAGTAGGTAATGGTATTGTGAATAATTATTGCAACTCCGTTATGTTTGTTACCAGTATCATTTCTCTCAATATTATAATTTTTTATTTTAAAATTTTGGTGAGGTTTAAGCCATGTTTCACTGATAATTGCTATATGTATATTGTGACTATAAAGAAAATCGATAAATAAATGTTTATTACTATTTAAACTTTGAGCATTCCACTGTACAATATTTAATTCTGAAAAATCCATCAACTGGTTGAAGAAAATTTATTACTGAACGTTGTTTTCAAGGCTTCTTTAATAGAAAGTGAATTAATAGGTTCATCTTTATTGCTTATTATTTTTGTGAGTGTTTCGACTAAAGTATTTATAAATTTATCTGATTTCATGAGATTACTAATCTGAGTGTCCAGATTGCGTGATGTTAAAGCTGGAAAAGAGTTTACATTAAAAAGATCTGAATATGTAGCATTTTTAGTTTTAATTTTATTTTCTTCTACCTTTTGCTTTTTTATTGGACATGCTGAAGAGATTGCAATATGATTGCCGTTACAATTTGCACACTTAGCATCCTTCGGGGCAACAACACACATTTTGAAATTGTGATGTTCAGTACATATTGAACAAACTTCAGTATTTCGACAAAATTTAGCTATATGCCCATAACGCAGGCATTTAAGGCATTGTTTCACTGGTGGGATATATTTGTTCACCTCATGACGCCATGAGTCCAAATAAATATAAGTTGGCAAAATAGTGGATGCAAATGTCACAGCAACAGTCTGGGTAGGGGCAAAAGATATTCTACCTTCATCACCTCTGACCCTGCGCATGAAACGCCTCACCTGTATTACATTCTTTGAACTGCCGATTAATGAAAATATCTCTTTATTAGACATATCTACTGGGACTGAAGTAAGGACTCCAGTAACCTCTGTGTCACCAGCAGGGATAGATGCTTTCAGAGAAAGTTGATCAAATAATTTTTTGTTTTTTAGAAACATATTGGCGTTATTTGGTAAATCAAATGTGACACCGACCTTATATTTGTTTATTGTGCGCAAGTGCATCACACCAGACACTCCATGTTCTCGTATGCCCTTGGAAAGGGCCATACGATCTTTGTCGTTGAAAAACTTATTCTCGTCCATATGACTAAGAAAAACGATTAACTCTGCCTGCTTCGTATCTTCACTATACTTACGCGTATACCCCTTTACCTTATATATGGCATATTTATTGTCCTTAGGTTCCTTATCAGTGGCATCTTTAAATTTATTAACAGAGTATGCCGTCGACACCGTGGACTCCGCCGTGTCAGAGTCCGAAGATTCCTGCGAATGCTGCTTCAGATCCGGAGGAATTTCCAGCTCATCCTTCCTCCGCCTCTTTTTCCCCATTTTTATGTCACATAAATATATATATACACCAAATTAGACCTAATAGTACGAATATTTACAGAATTAAATTACAATAAACACGAGAAGTTGAATTTCAAAGTAATAAATTAAAAAACGCGCCTTTCCACTTCAACCGTTTCCCGCCCTTTTTTCTAGGAACAAACAAATAAAAAATAAATAAAAAAGCTGCTCTGTGGTTGGTGTCGGTTTGTGAAATTGTGACATTTCTACATTGATTGAAATTCTAGGGTTTATTTTCTGAAGCTTTGTGATTTTTACGCTGGGCATCTGAGTTTTATTAATTTCCATTGAAACTTAATCTATTTCATGTAAATTGTCGTGTTAGTTGTTAGATATAGCTTGGCCTTGACTTATTTTGGAATTCAGAAGCATAGGCCACCGTAAAATAAAGCGTCGCAAGTGTGGAGCTATGGTGTCCGCGAATTACAAGACCTTAGCTTGAGCAGTACAGAGCAGCTCGGCTCAAATATATATAAGCGGCGCGGGTGCGGCAGAAGGTCTGGGCGGCGACATGTCCAACGTGGAGAACGTGTGCCCGCAGACGTTGCGCGGGGTGGCGCGCGAGCTGCGGCGCCTGGCGGCCAACCCGCCCGCCGGCATCAAGCTACTACTGCGCGACGACGACCTTACTGATGTGCAAGCGACTATTGAGGGTCCTGGTACGAATCGCATACCACACTTTTTCCATTGCAATACTCACCTGTATATTCTGATTACATGACCTTGGATGCATCATGCCAGGCGTTTCATGAAGCAGTCCATTTTAATCGACTGAGACAGGTTTTTAATCCGTAGTTAACTCATAGAGTTTTAGTAAACTATGGTTTAAAATTTCGGTAAAACATGCTTTTTCATCAATAGTTGGTCTAACCAATGATCAAATACCTAACTGACTAACTTGTGTGATGTTAATAATTGGTGAAAAACGTTTATTAACTAAATCTAAAAACCATTGATTACCATATTTAACCAACAGTTGAGTTAATTATGGGTTAAAAAACTGGGCCTTAGTGCGCCTGCTATGAAAAGTTGGTCCTTTTAGCATACTTTTTACACCGAATCTGTTTTGAGACTGCAACTGAATTAAACTGTACTATACTCTGATTTTTAATTTTGTTGACTAAACTGACATTTGGGGAGTTGTCACTTTATCGCTACATAAAATAGTGTCATATCCTGAGTGATCGATAATCGAAGCAGATTGAAAATGGAACTATTTCACGGCAAAAAAATATGTTTGTTAAGAAACTAGCGGTCCTTATTTAGTTTTTACTCATTTATGTCAAACTTCATTTTATCATTTGCATTTATTTTATTGTTAATTTCATATTTAACACAATAAAATTTTATGTACTATGTGTAGAAATAGATAAATACTGTTTTATTTAAATATATTATGTTTATATTCATAAAACATTTATTTGCACCAATTTGTAAAATTAAATTGAGAAATCATATCACATTGATTCAATGAATCACTTATGATTGAGTCTTACCTACAACGCTATGCTCTGCGCTTGCTACATTATAAAAAAACAATGTCATTGGCAGCTGTCAGTTTAGTCCACGAAATTAAAAATCACAGTATAGACAGTCCATACCACTTATCTGCTTTTAGTATATGACTTGTTTACCACAATGTCAACACGCAACTGCTCTCTCTTGGTTAGCTTTAGTTTATTGTATAACTAATAAAATATAAATTAGGTACTAAACTATTAGGCTCAAATAATACCAAAACCACTATCAAGTTCAAACATAATATACCATGATTGCTGCAATACATGCAGTGTTGTTTGTGCATCTAGTATATTAGCTGTACTAGGAGCTGCTGGCTTCTGTGATCTTAGTGTGATGAGGTCTGGTAATAACTAAAGGAATTCAATACTGATTACTGTAATATGAAGACGATGACAGTCGCCAACGATCTTGAGGACACAAAATGTGTCTGGTTTCACACCCGCTCAACCCAAAATTCAGTAGTTTTGGTCAGTGGGTCGTCTTGTTTTTTTTTTACTTTCCATATTATTCTCTGACTAAAAAAAAACCTTAGATCAAAATGTAGATGGTTAAATTGTCTGAGATAGAGAAAATTTCATTATTATACACCCAGTGGTTTTGGAGCAATTGTTGTTGTTTTTGTCCGTGTTAGACATAACTACAAATTAATTACACTATATAAATCTCTTTCATATATCAAATTATTAAGAAAATGGGTCTATACTCCATTTGAAATAACATTAGACATGCTTCCAAATCTTTTTACAGTCCGCTCAACCGATTTTGAGTTCTATCCTGTAAATATAAAAGGATGACATAAAAAGCATAAAACTGTTACCAAAACCAACGTCTGTGCCTTAAGTGACAGTAATCCCTATATGCAAAGTATAAAAAAAAACCGTAAAATGCAAGTACCATTACCACACCATTTAATAGGTTTTTCATTACTTTGTAGTGACTTTATCTAACAATCATTATTATTATTTTTTTGTGATGGGTTTTCTCTTGACTCTAGTCTAGGTCATAGGTGACAGAGACAGAGATTATCAAAATTTTATGACAATACAACAATATTCGTGTCTGTGCTAAGAGTCTGCTCGATACAAAAGAACATAAAAGTATTGGAAGTGATTGCGATAGTGGAGTAGCATGTAATGTGAAGATGTCTGTCCGCAGCCGGCACGCCGTACGCGGGCGGCACGTTCCGCGTGCGCCTGGTGCTGGGCCGCGAGTTCCCCGCCGCCCCGCCGCGCGCCTTCTTCCTCACCAAGCTGTTCCACCCCAACGTGGCGGTGGACTCGGGCGAGGTGTGCGTCAACACGCTGAAGCGCGACTGGCGCCCCGAGCTGGGCCTGGAGCACGCGCTGCTGGCCGTCAAGTGCCTGCTCATCGCGCCCAACGCCGAGTCCGCGCTCAACGCCGAGGCGGCGGCGCTGCTGCGCGACCGCTACGACGACTACTTCGCGCGCGCCAAGCTGCTCACCGACATCCACGCACGCGCCGCGCCCGCGCCCGCCGCCCGGCGCCGCGACAGCAGCGAGCCGGCCGAGCAGCCCGCGGGCGGCCCGGCGCCCAAGCGCGAGCGGCGCGCGCAGGCGCCGGCCAAGGCGGCGCGGCGCGTGCTCAAGCGGTTATGATCTCCGCCGGGCACCTGCCGCCGCCACTGCCGCCGTCACTGCCGCCGTCACTGCCGCCGTCACTGCCGCCGCCACTGGCGCATGCTGCCGATCGCGGCTGCTGGCGAGCGGATGACATCCTGACTATGTCCGAGGCTGACTTTGTTTGCATTGATTTTCTGGTAATGTGGTGGTCTAGTTAAGTTCCCCGATGTTCGGCGAATAGTAAGAATTGTAAATAATGGTATTATTTTGTTCTTACAATTTTTTGCACGATCTAAGAACATAAAAACACATAAAGACCGCCGCGATTAACTTATGGGACGTCTTTATATAATTAAGTAGGTATAGTTGAAATAATTATGATATTTGTATTGCAGTAGAATAGATTAATAATATTAATATAATAGTTGAAAAACCAAGTTGTTTTAATGGGGAAATATTTATGAGAAAAATTAAAAATCAAAATTAATGTCAGCGGCCAAAAATTAATGTCCAAAATTAAAGGCTGCGTTTCTAACAGAGATGTGCGAGGTAGCAGGGTGGTCCGAGGATGCGTAGCGATCCTGCGGAACGGTGTGTTTCCACCAGAGATGTGCTAGGCCGCTGAGCGGTGCGAGGATGCTGTGAAACGGTGCGCAGATGGGCGGTGCGAGGATGTGTAACGGGCTCGTTTTAGATGAAGTGTGGTGGAAGCGGAGCGCGCGGATGATATACATAGATATCATCTTATCTTAATATATATAAATCTCGTGTCACAATGTTTGTCCTCAATGGACTCCTAAACCACTTAACCGATTATAATAAAATTCGCACACCATGTGCAGTTCGATCCAACTTGAGAGATAGGATAGGGTAGGGTAGGTAGGGTAGGGTAGGTAGGGTAGGGTAGGTAGGGTAGGTAGGATATTTAGTAGATGAATGTTTGGTGTTTTTATGGCAAAACAAAGTTTGCCGGGTCAGCTAGTTATATATATATACGACTAGCTGACCCGGCAAACTTTGTTTTTCCAAAAAAAACACCAAACATTCACCTACCCTACTCCTACCCTACCCTGTCTATCCTACCCTACCTATGTAGGTAGGGTAACAATTTTTTTTTTCTTAAGGTCCTTCTCTTAGCAATAACAAATACAACAAAAAAACAATAAGCGAAATCGGTCCAGCCGTTGACGCGTGACGCCGTGACCAAGGGAAATAGGAGTCCATTTTTAGGGTTCCGATGTCAAAAAGGAACCCTTTATAGTTTCGCTCTGTCCGTCCGCAGCTTAGCTCCGGGAATCTAAGTACTAGAAAGCTATAATTTGGCATGGATATACATATCGACGGTTCCCCGTCTTTTTGATCTAAGCGACATTTTGAGAAAGTTACAGGAGAGAGGTTTAAATTTTTGTTTTTCGGGAAAAAATCATTTAAAAAAATCTATTGAGTGGATTTTAGTAAGGTTAAACAGTATTTCCTTAAATATATGCTGCATCTTTCTGTGTTAATATTGTGAATATATGAGTATTATTTTACTAAAATAAATGTCGCTTAACTCAATATGTGTTCTGTGCTTTATTTTATGGAGTAAAGCAACATGGTTCAAATACCTATGGTTTGAATAGTCGTTGAAAGTAAGTTAGTTCAAATGTTCAATCAATATGGAATAATACAAGACAAAATGGCATATACCACAAACCTCACAATGAATTACCTAAGTCAAATGAGTCAAAGCAGCATGTAACTTTGAACCAAACTAGTGCAACTTGATACAGACGAAGATCGGTGCTCAACCCCACTCAAGTAAAATTAATTTTTGCTATCTTAAAATTAGAGATAGGTTTTTAGGGCACAGTTCTTATACAATCCTAACATGGACAGATTTAGTAAGTAAGAACGAGAGGTCGACATCCGGCACTATTAACCGCGGTCTGGTGGTTTTAGTTAGGCGGAGAGTCGTCCACCAAGCCCTTCCCCCGCCCCCTGACAGCACGTTCTACACGCTGGGAGTGCAGGTTCACGTCGCCGGCGAGGACCTTAACATCTATGCCGCATACAGCCCGCCCGCAAACCGCTATGATATTAGCGAACTAAGGGCGCTGGTTGGAAACCCATCGCATCCGGCAATCCTTGCCGGCGATATGAATTGCAAGTATCCCGCGTGGAACACGCTGACCTGCAACACGGGAGGAAATCGACTCTTCGCCGACTCAGAGGCCCATGGATACGTCGTGTCTGGCCTGGATGTGCCGACGCACTATCCGGCGAACCGTTTACAGTCGCCGAACATGCTGGACATCATTATCCATAGCGGCCTAACCTACCAGATCGCGCAGCAGGTCATCGACGACGAGTTGCTGTCAGACCAGCAGCCAGTACTCGTCGTCCTGTCTGAGATGCCGACCCTACTCTCGCCTCCATCGCCACGTCGAACAACGGACTGGACCAAGATCCAGGAAGTGATTGATATCACCACTCCTACTTGGCCCGTTACCAACGCTATCGACTTGGATAGACTGGCAGCGGAGATCACCGCTTGCATCCAACGCGCCTACACCTAGGCGACAGCTGAAAGTACGCAGGAGCGGGGGCCAATTATAAAACCCCTGCCTAGCTACCTAAAACAGTTAGTCGCCCAAACTAGGCGCCTACGCAAGCGCTGGCAAGTCACCCGCTGCCTAGTCATGAAGACTGAGCTAAACCGCCACGAGGAAAAGGTCCGGGCCAAGCTCCAGGCGCACAACGCCGAGAGCTGGGAGCGATACGTTGACGCCTCAGAAGGTGACTGGCCGGCAAAACACAGACTGTGCCGGCAGTTATCCAATGCCCCAGCTCCGATGCGCCCGCTACTACATAGCGACGGGGCACCTAGATACGCCGCGCCAGACCGCGCGGAGATCATCGCTGACCACCTGGAGCGTCAATTCCAGCCGAACCCGACTGACAACCTTGAACATGTCGCGGCAGTCGAACACCTTGTCGCGCAACACCTTGTCGAGTACTTCGCAGCACCGATAGCTCTCGATGAAAATCCAATTTTCTTCTCGCCTTGTGCAGTCAGACGCGCCATACTCCGTACCAAACTGAGGAAGGCGCCTGGTGCCGACGGTATCACCAACACCGCTGCGCCACCTGCCCTACCGAATGGAAGCAGCGCTGGCGCGCCTGTACTACTTTCCTTCGTGTTGGAAGGAGGGGCGCGTCATTATGCTGCCCAAGGTGAACAAGAACGTGCTGAAGCCAGAGAGCTATCGGACCATCACGCTTCTCTCAACAATCTCCAAGGTGTTCGAAGCACTCCTGCTGCGACATCTCACACCGCACCTAAAACCCAGGCCGGAACAGTTTGGGTTCCGCTCGGAACATACCACGACGCTCCAGCTATCCAGGGTACTGCACCTACTCACAGCGACGCTGAACAAAAAGGAGTACGCAGTCGCAGTATTCCTGGACATGGAAAAAGTTTTCGACCGCGTCTGGCACGAAGGCCTCATCTTTAAAATGTCGAAGTCCGACGCGCCCCGTCGCGTTGTAAAAGTGGTCTAATCCTTCCTGGCAAACAGGAAATATAGGGTGGTGGTCGACGCTGCGCTATCTAGCGCCCGACCCATAGTGGCAGGCGTGCCACAGGCCGGTTGTGTCTCGCCACTGTGCTACTCATGTTACACCGATGACATTCCCACGACGCAGGAGTCCACACTCGCGCTGTATGCCGACGACGCCGCGTACATATGCACCTCGCTAAAAACTCACGCTGCTGGGGGAAGTCATCGAGTGGACCCCCCAAATACCTGGGGTAACCATCGACCGGAGGCTTAGAATGGGAGGCAATGTCAAACAGTTCGTCGCTAAGGCTAGAGTGGCGCGCGCAATGCTCAAACCTGTGCTCTCGTCCCGACTCCCGATACGTACAAAACTGGGCGTATATAAAACCTATATAGCTCACTAGCGAGACTAACAAGAAACGTATCCGTGCGCAGCAAAACCAGACGCTGCGCCGGATAACGGATGCCCCTCGCTACGTGAGGAATGACGTTATCGGAAGGGATCTGGGGATTGAGAGCCTGGACAGCTTCAGTGCCCGCCTCACTACCAATATGTTCGCGCGTGCCGACGCCTCTGCTCACCCGCATTATTAAGCAGATAGCGCCATGGCACGCGTGACCCCCTGACGCCCGCCGCCTTCCGCGCGACCTGTGTGAGACATAGTGGTCCTATCGAGTCGGATCGCGAAAAGTGAAATTGCCTCGACAAGTGAAGTGACAGTTTTGTGACGTCTGGTGAGGCATAGAAACCAGTGGTGGATCGCCCTGAAGTGCCTGTAAATCCCCGGAGTGTGGTGATCAGCGGTGTTCAGCAGCGCAGCGAAGAAGTTTGCGGCCGGCTCCGCCAGGGGGCGCCACCAGTATTGAGGTTCACTTCATGCGGCAACGGCGACAACAGCAGAGCGACGAGACTTCAGCAACGTCATCAAAAGTGTCGTCACGGACAGTGACGACACTCGCAGCGGGTACCAGCAGTGACATCAAGAGTGACGACAACGCACTCGCAGCAGCGGCGTGTTTGGAGAGGTTTGGCAGACAAAATTTCTCAGTGGTTTTGAAGATCAACTTAGCGCAAACTACAAGTGTTTGAGACTTTATAATAAGTAAGGTGTTGTCACAAAATAGAAAGTATACGCCGCCGCTTATGTACTTTGTGGTGTTGTGACGGGAAATCTATGCCCGAATTTTTCTAATTTCAAACGTGTTGTATTCTAAACACTTGTACAAATTTACCGGTTTTATTTATTGACTTGTAATTTTTCGTCGGTTGCATTGAATTGATTTTATTATTAGTTAAAATTCTGTAGCCTTTGTACATAATGGAATCCTTAAGTAAATTGCAATTGCAACAACAAATCAATCATAGAAAAAGCTAGAGTTAACTTTAAAAAATCATCTAATGATCGTCTCACACAAAGTTACATTGAAACGAGAGTAGAATCATTAGAGGTACAGTGGAAACAATTTGTTGAAGCGCATGGGCGCATCATAGAAAAACCAACCGACGAAGAATTGAAAAATAATGTTTATTTTACGGCAGAAACATATGATGTAACTGAAGAGCAAGACATAACCTATAAGTCTGAATTAAAAGAGCACTTACTTCAAACTAGTCCGCGTAAAAGTGCTAAACTCAGTAATGATAAACATTCTAATAAAAATAGTTCAAATGTGAAATTGCCACAAATCAATTTGCCTACATTTGCGGGGCTCTATTCTGAATGGGTTACGTTCCGCGATTTATTTACGTCAATTATTCATAAAAATGATACTCTGGATGACGTTCAAATACTCCACTATTTAAAGAGTTATATCTCAGGTGAAGCAGACAAGTTGCTTCGACATATTCCTGTGAATGCGTTATAACCGCGACTGGGTGTGAGTTCTAGCGAAGTTTGGATTTGTGAATTAAACGATGGATAAAGTTAGAATCACTGTTTAATGTAACACAGGATACAAAATAACACGAGACAAATTGTTATAATAACACAAAATAACTTATAAATCAAGTTTGGTTGGTTTTGCGCGCGTACGATCAGAACGTCGTATCGGAAGGACATCGGTTGCGACTTGTCGTTGCACAGCGCGCGTATTTGAAATAGGGCGTTCCGCGCATGCGCGGATTGGCGGCGATGTTGGTACATTGGGAGAGGTGTTGCCGTGGTTAATATCAAAATTGCGCGTTATACACTACAACACGCTTAAACGTCCCGTTGGTGGGTTGGCATCTAAATAACGCGGTTTAACACGTGGTCGCCCGCGACGACGGCGTGGTTGTACTGGATCGGAGACCACATTATTACTAGCGTAAGTGGTTAAATCTGACCGGTGAAACTTTCCTACCAGCTGATTCGAAACTAAATCAGCAACTTCAAAAGTAGTAGTTAGGACTTACAACCTTAGTAATGCGATACGGGCCGTCCCGACTTGGCATGAATTTACGAGTTCTACCTTTACTGGCATTACTTAATAAGTGAGTTGTAACTAAAACTAAGTCTCCGTCTCTCAAATCGCGCTGAGCATCGAAAGGTGTTCGCATTTCTCGAGCAAACATCATATGACCAGGACTACATCCGGTAGTAGCACAAGTGGCGCTGTTCATTGCAAAGCGTATCTCGGATAAAAACTTCGGCCATGATCTATGTTCATTCTTCACTAATATGGCGAGCTGCGTCTTAAGATCGCGATTTTTGGGTTCGGCTGGGTTCGCTTCTGGATGGATTGGTATAAAGGGATAAGATTCTGTTTAATCCTCAAGACAAACATGCACTGTTGCATCGTAGCCGAAACAACTGTACGCCATTGTCGGATATGACGCGACGAGGAAAACCGTATCGGAGGAAGTATTCATTGATAAGAAGTGAAGCACAGGTCTCAGCATTAGCTTCGGCTAGTGCATACAACTCCACCCATCTAGTGGCAGTATCTTCCACTAGTAACACCCACTTTTCACCGCTTTTACCCTCTGGCAACGGTCCAAAGAGGTCAATAGCGAGGACTTCTCCACGCTGGTTAAGTACCGGAGTTTGAAGGAGACCAGCTGGTTTCAGATTGCTTATTTTATATCTTTGGCAATCTTCACAATTTTTAAGGTACTCCATGACATACTTCCTCATCCCCGTAAAGTAATATTTATATTTAATTCGATCAAGGGTACGTTCTACTCCCATGTGTGTAGCTGTAGGTGTGTTGTGGAATTCATGCACTACCTTCTCTCGCAATGAGGCTGGTATCACAAGTTGAGGCTCATCTAAAACAGTTTCAGGGTTTAGCCTATAGAGAACGCCTTGGTCCACAAAACATACCATACCCTCTTTCTATCCAATGAGTATTATAGGCATCATAATCTTCAAGATCATTAATAATCTTAGCTATTTCTGGAGTTGCTCTTGGCGGATCTCAGAAGAGCCAGCTCTGGGAAAATCGATTGTGACCGCACATACCTCACAGTTCTCAGTGTTATTACACTGTGGGCGGCTCAGAGCATCTGCCAATACATTCGCCTTTCCTGGCGTATAATCATAATGGATATCATACGACTGTAATTTCAAGGCCCAGCGTATCAGTCGTCCACTTGGCGATTTGTGAGTAAGCAACCACACGCGTAACTCTAGTAGAAAACAAACCGGAACAACAAGAGTTGATTAAGAAATATCATGAAGGTAAGACGGTTTGAATAGTTGGCAACGTAGAGAGTACTTATATTCCTTGTTGGCAACACTGACCGAGTGACATGTCAAATTTGTGCTCCGTATTTTAAAATTATATTTAATTATTATTTAAGTGTATTTAGGGTTTAATTATAAGTAAAAACACAATAAAACGCTATAGATATTTACGATTATTGTTTTACTGAAAAAATATCGAGATATACAAAAGTTTGTGGCACGGAACCGGTAACCTACCAAACAGCTGACGACTGAACCTGAAGTCTGAAGTGCTTAACTACGGATATTCTAAGGGCAGTATTGTTTATTTATAGCACACAAAGTGTTCTGTCCCGAGTTTATGTATACTCGCAACACCGTGTCCGTGGGCTGTCAACGATTTTGACAGCTGACACTAACAGGGTAGTTAGAAAATTTGAACTGAACGCGCGAAAAAATCGGTGTCTTGTATTCTAATAACGTAATCGAGCGATATTTTGGTGATTGTATTTGTTAATCGCGCCCGCCGTTCGCAATCGGCGTTGTGGGGCGTCCCTAAAGTGGGTTTAGAGTATATTTTCACGCTCATCGAAGTGCTTTTGCGGGAGACGTGCTGCCTGGTGGACGCCGGCCGGATTCTTCGGTCCAGACAGCCGTCAGTCTATCCCTTATTTTCCTTTATTATATATATTCTCCTATCCCTAACCTCACGGCACGAGATTGATCGACGCCCAGGAGTCTACCGCAGGAATCTAAGTTAAGTACGAATATATATACGCCAACCCTTGTGCCACCTGTGAGATAGGTACCAGTATCTCTCGCAATAGGGAGCAAATCCTTGGCTTTCCACTGCTGCGTTACGGCAGTTTCGTGGGATACGGTTCTGATTGGATCCAGGAGTGGCACGCTGCTAATGGGCCCCAGTGATGAGCTCCTGGCTTGGGATCCGCAGACCTGTATTTAACATTTGGTAGCAAGAGCGTGGTTCATTCCACGATTATAGTATATGCTAGGAAACTCGTTCACAGTGAACGCGTTATTGTTTGTCGGTTTGCTTTTTATTGTTGAGAATACTGAGTTGGAAAGTGACATTTAAGTCAAGTAGACATTTTGAGTCACTCATAGTTAGCTGTGTTTTGTTAGGGGCGAACAGACCCCATAGTTACATTCCAATTTGTTAAAATAAAGTGTACAACTCACAACTTAATATTGTCACTCCGGGATAGAAGGTTACAGTTTTGTATTGAAATTTGTTTATTTGTGGTATACAATATAGGTTTGGTGCAGACTAAATAATCTTCCCTAATTGTATTTAATTGAATCATAGTTATTTTTGGACCTTGAACCTTCTATCTTGGGTTTGTAAGTTTGTTTACATTATAAACATACTCAGTGCCGCTACAGAAGTTTTTGTTGTAAAGTATATTGTTACCAATTATATAAGAAAATTGGTTAGTTTGTTTGATATTGACAGTAATATTCTAATTGATTCAAGTTAAAGTCATTGTTTTTAACTATTAAAGTAAATTGAATATTGAATTCTATTGTAAAATCAAGCTACCCTCTTGTGTGTTGATAATTTATTTTCTTGAGGTACCCACTTTGTTTTTGATAATTTATAAATTGATATTTGGGGTTCCATAATAATTTTGTACTTGAAAATAATTAAGTAAATGTAACAGGGTTCAGTACTATTTGTTAAATTAACTTGTTGTTTCTATTACAGACTTTATTAATTGATATTTAATTTGGTAAGAGAATTACTGACAAACTGTTGTTTTGGTTACACACATACATTATTAATTTAATTTGTTGAACCTTTTGTTTATTAATTAATATTTAATCACCGTTGCTTACATTTTGACAGTATGACTGCCAATACATTTGCTTGTAAGATTAGATCGGAATTGAGATGGGTGACCTCGGCGGCCTCTTTAATAAGTAGACCTGATAGATCAGACGCTTTGTTGGCGCGTTCTAGTGAACACCCAGCGCGTCAGGCCAGGGTTGATAAATATCATGCGGAATGTTAGGAACTATTGTCCACCGAGGACACTGAGTTAGCCGCTGCGGTTGAGGCTGACGTCACACAGTTCTACGGTTTCTCTGATGATATTGTTGAGGCAACCAGTAAATTGAGGGGTTCTACACAGGATGTTTTGAAGGTGGAGACAAGGTCTACCACCCATCCTGCTTTGTTAGGACGGTTGCCTACGCTAGACTTGCCACACTTTAGTGGAGATTTGGGTTGTTGGACTGCCTACTTCGACCTGTTCAACAGTTTGGTGGATGCTAGGACAGACCTACTTGTTCTCCACGTTAAGAGGAGAGGCCCTAGGTTTAGTCAGCCACCTAACTGTTACGGATCAAAGTTATAATACTGCCCGGGAACTGTTAATCAAGCTTTATGCGAACGTGAGGCTGTTAGCGGCCCACGTCTCGCAGATTTTGTCGTTGCCTCGCATCCATCGAGTTGCCACCCTACGAATGGATTTGGTCAACCCACTGACGGTGGCCTTGAACGCCTTGAGGCGATTGGGCCTACCTATTGACCAATGGTCCTTTATGCTGCTTCACCTTGTTCTGTCAAGGTTGCCTTCCGACTTGAAGGTTCGCTTCGAGCAGAGGTATGGTGGGGATAATGCCACATACCTCCCCCCTTTCGATGACTTGTTGAAATTCCTGGATGAGGAATGTCGCCTCTTGGACCAATCTGGATTTGAAGGTACCTCGCGGGCCCCAGAGCGGTCCTCTCCGGACCCGCGTCGTGTTGGTGCGCGCCCCCCCCTCGTGGGAAGGGTGAGTCACGACGCCCTCCTCATCAATATGTGGCGACCCAGGCTCGCAGTATGCGCTGCATATACTGCAACACGGATGGCCTCATGGTCACCTCCTGTCCGAAGTTCCTGGCAAGGAACACAAAGGACCGACGGGGAATCGCCAACAGCCGCAAGTGGTGTTACACCTGTCTGGGACAGCACTTGTTGCGGGATTGCCAGAGGTCAGATCCTAGCCCGCACTGTCAAGGTAAGCACCACCGCGTGTTGTGTTCTAACCAAAATGGTCTTGGCGGGCCTGATGATGCCCGACGCTCCCCCATAGGCGGGGGTCCGCATCCCCACCAACCCCACCAAACCCACGTGGATCCTCGACGGGGCTCACCTCGCACAGGCGGGGGCACCCCTCCACCCCCTCCTCAAAGGGAGGAGAGGTATTTGGGAATGGAGAGGCAGGCAGCGCCGCGGCCATTCTCACCACCGCTACATGAGCGACCGCGATTGGAGCGCCGCCCGGCCCATTTTGGACGTGCCCGTGGTTACCAGAACCCGGTGACTGGGTGAGTCGGAAGACACTTCGGCACTCCGGTGGACCACTACCTTCACTCCAACTGGCCCGCGTCCGATCTTCCGGACGACTACCAACCCCAGGGGGGTTATCAACAATAGGTGGTCGCCTCCCTCTCCTCCACTATAGCCGCCCAGCCAGAGACAGTCCTTCTGCCAACCGTCTCTGTAAGGATCTGGGGCCCGAAGGGTAACTCTTTATTAGTTCGTGCCCTTTTGGATTCGGGTGCTCAAGGCTGTCTTGTATCCTTTTGTTTAGTGGAGAGATTGGGTCTCCCACGTGGACCCCACCATTCTACTATATACGGCATAGGTGGTATTGAAGCGGGTGGTCAACGGGGAGAAGTTGAAATTTTTGTTTCGCCGGTTCATTGTGGGCCAAGAATCTTGGCCAAGGCCGTTGTTTTGAATGATATCATGGGCAGACACCCGCAGGTAACCATTAGCCCTGCCGTGGTGAAATTAACGTCAGACCTAACTCCTGCCGACCCGAAGTGGTTTGTACCCGGACCCGTAGACGTGCTTTTAGGTGCGGATGTTTTGGGTTTGATTTTGTCCGGGACCAAGCGGGTTCTGCAGACGAATGGGTTAGTAGCTATACCGACAGTTTTTGGCTTTAGCTTCATGGGTGCCGTGTTGAAGGGCTCCGCCCCGCGGATTGAGGACCAAGAATTGAATGTGGGGATCTCTCTATCCGACGCCGTTCAGCGCTTCTGGGAAGTCGAAGAACTTCCACTTGCTCCAAGAGTCGATCCAGCTGAACAAGAGTGCGAATTGAATTACCAGAACAATACTGGTCGCCTCGCTGGTGGTCGTTTTGTCACTCGTTTGCCGTTTCAGGCTGCGCGTCCTCCTCTTGGTCATTCCTATGCTTTAGCGGAAAAGAGGTTATTGTACATGGAGCGTCGAATGCGTAGAGATTCGGATTTTTGTAAGAAATACGTGGACTTCATGCGGAAGTATGAAGATTTGGGACACATGTCTCCTTCTTATCTTGATTGCCGTTCAATTGAGCATTACTTTTTGCCGCACCATGCGGGTTGAAAACTCCGGGTGGTAAAATCCGCGTGGTATTCGATGGCTCGGCCCCTACGTCCAATGGAGTTTCTTTGAACCAGTGCTTGCACTCGGGTCCCAAATTGCATAGGGACATTTCGGATATCCTCACCAATTTCCGCCGTAACCAGATTGTTTTTGTGGCTGACATCCGTATGATGTTCAGACAATCTCTTGTTCATCCGGACGACGAAATTGGATACTCCCCAGACCTGGACAAAGCGCATGGTCTTGTCAACTGTTGCCCGGACCTTTGATCCCAATGGATGGATCACTCCTGTCATATTCTTGGCTAAGTGGTTTTTGCAGAAACTTTGGTTAGCCAATATTACTTGGGACGAGCCTCTGCCGGAAGAGTTGATGAGGGAATGGTTTGCGATTGTATCTTCCCTTCCGGATGTAAACCGGATTTCTTGCCCAGACTCCTTCTACCAGCTGGTAAGTGTCGAGTGAGTCTCCACGGATTTTGTGACGCGTCCGAACGAGGGTATGCGGCCGTGGTATTTTTACGGACTGTAGGTCCATCCGGTTCTGTAGAGGTCCACTTGGTGATGGCTAAGAGTAAGGTGGCGCCTATTAGGTCACGGTTAACCATTCCTAAATTGGAATTGTCTGGAGCAGCTCTTCTTACTAGGCTCCTTCACCATGTTTACAGCACTCTGGGTCGCTCAGTTGATATCTCAGACGTTTTCGCTTGGACTGATAGCGAGATCGTTCTTTGTTGGCTTCGCACCTCAGCTCATACTTTGGAGGTTTTTGTGGCGAATAGAGTCTCACAGATTCAGAACTCTGAGACTAAACTGATCTGGAGACATGTCCCAGGAGAATTGAACCCCGCAGACTGCGTGTCCCGTGGTTGCGAGGCTCCTGCCCTGGTTGACCATTCTCTTTGGTGGGGACCAGACTGGTTGTCGCATCGCGAGTCGTCCTGGCCCCCGAATAGGTTCTCCTCTCCAGAGGTTCTGCCAGGCTTGCGTATTGGAATTGTGGAAACGCAACCTGCATATAATTTGGAGTATCTTTTGGACAGATACAGATCTTTGTCGAAATTGGTAGGAGTTACCGCTTGGGTCCGGCGTTTCATACGAAACGGACGGAACCCTAATAATAAATTGTTATCCTCAGTTTTGTCGCCTCATGAACGCCAAGAGGCCCTGCTGTTGTTGGTTCGTGCTGTACAAGCCGAGCACTTTGAACAGACTATTGAAACCCTGAGGAAATGCTCAGCTTTGAAAGGCTCAATCGCTCGTCTTAATCCATTCCTAGACCAATCTGGTTTGCTCCGAGTCGGAGGACGACTGCGGAATTCGAACTTGCCTTATGGTGCTCGCCATCCTTTGTTGCTCCCTAAAGGAGGAGCGTTGGTGAAATTGTTGGTGTCCGATCGACACATTAATAACGCACACGCCGGTTGCAACGCCCTCGTAGCCATTTTGCAGCTGTTAAATTTTGGATTTTGTCGGCCAGACGCACTATTCGTGGCATCATCTTTAAATGTATGCAGTGCTATAAGTTGAAGGCTGCTCCCACTCAACCCATAATGGGTGATTTGCCATCCGACCGAGTGACGGAGAGCAGACCATTTGCTTCGGTCGGAACCGATTTCGCTGGTCCCTTCTTGGTGAAGACTTCTCAACTTCGGAACGCCAAGGCTGTCAAGGCCTACTTGTGCGTGTTCGTTTGTCTGGCCTCCAAGGCGGTTCACTTGGAACTTGTAACTGCCCTCAGCACAGATGCGTTTGTTGCAGCGCTAGGTAGATTTGTTTCCCGCCGAGAACTACCATCTTTGATCCGTTCTGATAACGGTACTAATTATAAGGGCGCTGATAGATATTTAAATGATATTTGTAATTATCTAAATAAGGATAAACAGAATTTGAGATTTGCCATGGCGCAAATGGGGATTAATTGGCAATTTAACCCCCCAGTGTGCCCACATTGGGGTGGCATTTTTGAAGCCGTTGTGAAGGTGGCAAAAACGCATCTCCGCCGTGTTATTGGTGAAACAATTTTGACCTTTGAGGAACTTGTTACGGTATTCTGTAAAATCGAGGCCGTCCTCAATTCACGAACCCTCTGTCCGATCTCCTCGTACCCAAATGACCTGGAAGTTTTGACCCCTGGTCATTTTTTGATTGGTCAGCCTCTTAACGCCCTGCCGGAATACCCCTTCAGGGAAATTAAATCTTCGCAATTGACTCGCTTTGAGTTGCTCCAATAGATGTCCCAAAGTTTCTGGCATCGTTGGTCTTTGGAATATTTGCATATTTTGCAGCAGCGCGTCAAGTGGACTGACAAAACTGACCCTCCCAAAGTCGGAGACCTTGTACTTGTTAAAAAACCTAACTTGTTACCTTGGTATTGGCGTCGTGGATGCATTGTAGATTTGCTTTATGGGTCTGACGGAGTTCCCAGAGTTGCGGAGGTCTTGGTCGGAGATTCGGTTTTGAAGCGAGCAGTGGCGAGTTTAGCACGCTTGCCCATTTATTAGCGGACATAACTCCTTATGTCCGAGATGTTCTGTCCCGAGTTTATGTTTACTCGCAACACCGTGTCCGTGGGCTGTCAAGTTAGAAAATTTGAACTGAACACGCGAAAAAATCGGTGTCTTGTATTCTAATAACGTAATCGAGCGATATTTCGGTGATTGTATTTGTTAATCGCGCCCGCCGTTCGCAATCGGCGTTGTGGGGCGTCCCTAAAGTGGGTTTAGAGTATATTTTCACGCGCATTGAAGTGCTTTTGCGGGAAACGTGCTGCCTGGTGGACGCCGGCCGTATTCTTCGGTGCAGACAGCCGTCAGTCTATCCCTTATTTTCCTTTATTATATATATTCTCCTATCCCTAACCTCACGGCACGAGATTGATCGACGCCCAGGAGTCTACCGCAGGAATCTAAGGTAAGTACGAATATATATACGCCAACCCTTGTGCCACCTGTGAGATAGGTACCAGTATCTCTCGCAATAGGGAGCAAATCCCTAGCTTTCCACTGCTGCGTTACGGCAGTTTCGTGGGATACGGTTCTGATTGAATCCAGGAGTGGCACGCTGCTAATGGGCCCCAGTGATGAGCTCCTGGCTTGGGATCCGCAACCTGTATTTAACACAAAGTGTAATTTTAACCTAATAACACGTTCTTGTTAGTTTTAACGTATAAATTCTGTCGATTTAGAACTGCTGCAGCCCTAGCACAAGATTCTAACGTTTTCGTATCGTCGAATCATCGTGATATTTTACCAGACGAAAACGTAGTCGATGCTGCGACAAGTTATTTTGGCAGCACGAGTTCATAAAAACGTCTTGCGACAACTCGGAAGTAGTAATTGATATATGGTTAATTAAGGCCGAGAATCCAATAGCGTTTGGATTGGTTTGTAGTGAATGGGGCGTTCTGAAAATCGAAGGCAAAAATGGGTAACATTGTCTTAAATAATTTAGAGACTAAAACTGAACAAAAATTTGTTATAAACACTTTAACACATATTTAACATTTTTATTAATTCTTTTTTTAACAAGTAATTGAAAATTTCAGTTTATTGGAGTTTTAATTTATGATAAATTGTTCGGTTTCGAACGGTCCCGTACATGACGTTTGACAATTGTCACTTAATGTTTGACGGTTTCCTTCAAATTACAAAAATATAAAACCGTTAGCACACTGATGCAAACGCGTGTAGAAGCGAAATTCTTCCGACAAACTTTCCGAACTTAAGTGATTTGTTCTAATAGGTATTTTGCACGTCCACACCGAAATGTTAAATACCTTATTATACTTAATTATTAATTAATTTATTAAAGGCCTACAGAATAACATAACCATACATATTATATATGTTGGAGGAAGGTATACGATTAATAATTAGGAACAAAGAAATATTGCTTGTAAGTTTACATTAATTCAGTTTTGTTTAATTGGCAACATTTAGCTTCTGATTTAAACCTCAGTTTGATTTTATTCGATGATTCTCGCCACGGGTTTCTTGGAGCGCACGTTGTTTCTAGTTTCTTGTGGTTAAAATTCAGTTTTTATTTTATTTTACTACTGTTGTGACTTGTTTTAATTTTTAAGTGTGTTGTCCTAGACTGTAGAAACAGGTTTGTACCGTGTTTGTCCACCCCTTGCTCCTGTTTCATCCATAATGGATAGAAACAAACCACCTGATCCTGACCCTCCTGATATCCCAACCTCCTTAACTTCTTTTTCTTCCTCGACGAACCCCCTATCGCAGTTCGCAGATGTGGTCTGCAGTGTGTCTGACATGGAAGTCCTTCATAGTACATAACCAGGATGGGTGTTGTAACGGGGGTTCCCTCGGACCTTAGTGAAGAGGAGGCATTAACCTACTTGTCTGTGCCCTCAGGTTGGGGGCAAATTTTAAAAGTGCGTAGAATAAACCGGAAGGTCCAGGCTGAAGGGAGAGTGGAGTGGAAGCCTACAGAGACCTGTGTGCTTACCTTTGATGGACAGGCCTTACCGAAGCGGGTATTTTGCTGTTACACTTCCCTTCCTGTTGAGCAATACATTTATCCCACAATCCAATGCCGTAAGTGCTGTAGATTTGGTCATGTTGCAAATATCTGTAGGTCAAACCCACGCTGCAGTAAGTGTGGCCATGATCACCCTGGTGATGGTTGCAACATTTCTGAGGGCGAGGCCTTCTGTGTGCTTTGCTCGGGAAACCACTTCGCTAATAGCAAGTCTTGCCCCGAGCAGGGTAGACAGAAAGCCATTAAGACTGTCATGGCTGAGAAATCGATCTCGTATATTGAGGCTAGCAAAGCGATTCCAGCAGTGTCCTGCAACTACGCCAATGTCACTAAGTCACAGTCTTACCGTAAAACCGTCACTCTCAAGCCCAGGACCCATGCCCCACTTTCTCAATCCTATAATAAAGCTGCTCATCAGCAAATAGTAAACACTCCTCAATCTTCACAGTCTAATGGCTGTGCTCTTAATAATAATACCACCAGTAATAATACCATTTCAGTCATTGAACTTTTACTTAAAATTTTACCAACACTTATTTCCTCTACTTCAAATAACTCTCAATTACCGTCCAACGTTGCCGATCAACTTATTTCTCTCTTATTAAACATTAAAAATGGAGTCCCACCAAATATTTCTCCAGTGGAATGTGAGGAGCGTGTGGCATAAAAAGCACGACCTCATATTCCTCTTGAACAAATACAAGCCGTTGGCTTGTTCCATAGCTGAGACTTGGCTCACCCCAAGTCTTAGCTTCCGTATGCCACATTTTAACATTCTTAGGTGTGATAGATCCGATGGGTACGGAGGGTCAGCTCTCTTCGTTAATAATCGGGTCCCACTTTCTCCCTTTTCTTTGCCTCCATTCGATTTCAATTTGAGTATTGTAGCGGGAAGGGTCGAGGGCATCACAGTGTTTTCAATTTATATTGCACACCCTCATCCTGATTTTCTAGCTGTTTTAAGAAACCTTTTTACCAATGTGCAAGGCCCATTGATGGTCATGGGTGACTTTTATTGCAACCACTATAGATTGGGATCTGAACGCTGTGATGCCTTCGGTGTAGCGCTGGTTGAAATTTTGGATGATCTAAATCTCTGCATTTTAAATAATGGCTGTCCAACTCGTAGATCTCCTCCTGGTCAACAAAAGAGTTGTGTAGACCTAACATTTTGTTCGGTGGAACTGGCTGCATCTACTCACTGGGAATGTACGGCCTTGACGCATGGTAGTGATCATTACCCCATTGTCATTTCTTTAATTAATAGAACATATTTAGAAAAAACCTCGCCTCCACTTTTGAAATACAACCTATCCAAACCAGATTGGACTAGGTTTGTCTCATTATTGGAGGATAAAATTGATTCTCTTCCTAATTTAAATTCATGTTTATCAAACCCCTCTGGTCACCACCATGCCAAAAGTTGTTATGAGAGTTTTGTGACAGCTGTTACCTCGAGTGCAGATTCTTCTTTTCCGCTAACAAATAGTGCCAGAAATAAAATCCCTTCACCCCCATGGTGGGATTCAGAATGCACCTCCGCGGTTAAAGCATGGAATGAGGCTGAGAGACGCAATAATACAGATATGTGTACCAATAACCTTTTGGCATACCTCCAGACTAACGCTAGAGCCAAACGTCTTCTTCGCAAGAAGAAACGTGCTGGCTGGGTGAAATTCTGCACCTCCTTGTCTCCTTCTACTCCAGTCTCAGTAGTCAGGTAAACAATTAAAAGGTTTAGACGTGGATGTTCTCCCTCTACATCTTCACCAATAACTAGGGAAACAGCTGAACTTTTCTTAGACAAAATAGGGACTCTATACCGATACTGTTATCCGAATGTGTGAATATAGGTAACGTTTCTGATTTAGCAGAGGATCCCTTCGATGCACCTTTTACTTTAGAAGAACTGAATGTGGTACTCCATCATGTCCGGGATTCAGCTCCTGGTATTGATGGGGTGCCATATTCTTTCATTTGTCATGCTGGTGACAAGGCAAAATCCTACTTTCTAAATATAATTAACTTTTGTTATAATAAAGGCTGGGTACCAGACCAATGGAAGCTCCAAATTATAATTCCCTTATTGAAACCTGGCAAACATGCAGATGATCCGAATGGTCTTCGGCCTATTGCTTTGTCCTCAGTCCTGGCCAAACTACTGGAACACTTAATTAAAAATCGTTTCCAGTGGATAGTCGAGTCGAGAGATTTACTGCCGAATTTCCAATTTGGTTTCAGAAAAGGGCTTGGTACAATGGACAGTATCGGTGTCCTTGTTACAGATATTCGACTAGCCTTCTCGAAAAACCAATCCCTTGTTGCCGCATTCCTCGACATCTCCTCCGCATATGATAACGTTCTCCTTCCCGTACTCAGGCAAAAATTGCAACAGCTGAGTCTTCCGGCTAAGATGATCCAATGCATATGCAGTCTCCTTATGTCCCGGTCACTGGTTTTGAGGGTCCAGGGGGAGGAGTTTGAGGAGAGGCAGACTTGGAAGGGGCTCCCACAGGGCTTTGTCCTCAGTCTGCTTCTATACAATTTGTATACGGCCGACATTGGGTCCTGTTTAAACAATGATTGTCAAATTCTACAATACGCCGATGACATTGTTTTGTACGTGACAGATCCTTCGATCATCGACGCCGCTTCATCTCTATGCCTCTCTTTGGATTCTTTGAACCAGTGGCTTTTAAGCCATGGCCTTTCCCTTTCCGCACCTAAAAGTTCGGCAGTAATATTCTCTCACAAAAGACAGCTTCCTCAGGTCTCCGTGAACATTTCTGGTCATAATAACCCTGTAGTAGCCAAAGCTAAATTCTTAGGCGTCATTTTGTACCCAAAATTAACAGGTAAATATCACATAAATTCTCTTATCCAAAAATGTGAACGGAAAATTTCAATTTTAAAAGTTCTAGCTGGTGTTTGGTGGGGTGCTCACCCTTACACCATGAAATTAGTATACAATGCTTTAGTTCGCAGCGTTTTAGATTATGGAACATTTCACCTGATTCCTTGTAACAAGGGCGCTCTGGCGGGGCTGGATAGAGTTCAGTCGAAGTGCCTTCGGATCATCTCAGGTTGTATGAAGTCCTCTCCTATTAACGCCTTGCAGGTCGAATGCGCTGACCCTCCCCTTGCCCTGAGGCGGCAATATCTAGCCTCCCGTTTTCTGTCTAAGATAATTTCCAGATCGTCCCACCCCCTTTTAGCGAGATTGAATGAGCTTAATGCCATATGCAGAATCTCAAGTTTTTGGAGAAAAAAAGAAATATCTTTAATCCTTAGAACCTTCCGAACTATTCAAAATTTAGCGTGTCCGATTTTCCAGTATCCCAGACTCCCCCTTTTTAGCTTCGCTTATGAAGTTATTTGTTTTTCCCCCAAAATTTTCTATGATATTGGTATATCAAAAACATCTCCATCGGCGAGTTCGGCCTTCAATGCGGTGGTAGGCGAGCGATGGGATGGGTTTCAATTATTTTTTACTGATGCATCAAAATTAAATGATATTGAAAACACTGGTGCCGCTGTTTACTACCAAAACTCCAGAATAATCTTACAATTTAAATGTCCGAAAGAGTCTTTTGTATTCACCGATGAGTGTGTGGCTATATTGGAAGCCTGCGTTTTTATTGAATCAGACACAAATATTGATAAAGCCGTAATTTTTACAGACTCACTTAGTTGTTTGCAGGCCTTAGCACAAAGTCCGTTTAAAAGTAGAATACAAGCCCTTTAATCTTAAAAATTAAAAATCTTTATTCGCATGTGCTAGCAGTCAAAGAGAAGTTCAGTTAGTTTGGATACCTAGTCATTGTGGCATCAAGGGTAACGAATGTGTTGATGTACTGGCTAAAGATGCGTGTTCATCTGTAACGGCCGATCTCTCACATAATTCGCACCTGAGTTATGATCTGTTGTCCCTTCCTAAATCGAATCTTCAGAGTTCATGGCAGGAGCATTGGAATATCTCTAGCAGAAAGAAAGGCAAATTTTTCCATGCTGTCCAACCGGCCATAAATCGAAAACCATGGTTCTTTGGTTTCAAAAAGGTTTCCAAAACTGCTATTTCTGTCCTTTGCAGAATCCGACTAGGTTTTTGCTGCACCCCCGTATTCCTCCATAAAATCCATGTACGCGATTCCTCTCTCTGCGAGCGTGGATTAGGCGAGGGTACCCTGGATCACATTTTTTTTAAATGTTTTAACGTCCCCTCGCTTGATTTGTACCGCCGTCTTCCTAAATTTAAGATCCCTCTCCCAATAAATTTCCCCTCTCTTCTCACTTATTCCTCCCCAGAACTCCTTGTGGCACTGATGATTTTCATCCGCCACAACAATATAAAATTATGAGTCTAAACTTTAAATTATCTCCTATTTGTATGTGGCATACAATGTATCTTTAATGTGTTAACAATTATATTATTATTTATGTATTTTTATTTTTTGTTTGTTTCAGTCCTGTACTAACACAACAAGTATCAACTGTATTAAATTGAAGAATTTTTTACCTAACTATATACAGTGCCGGTTTTTATTTTTTTTATAAAATATTCTTGCTCTTCCTTTTAACTTTAGACATTGGCAGAATAGTCGACATCGGCTTTGCTTGCCATAAAAAATATAGAATAGAATAGAATAGATTTTATTCGATTGACAACACTTTATTCTTCTTATGTCAAAATACTCGATTCTGATTGGATGTTTTAAAAGCGGTAACTGGCAGTTTAGTTCTTTGGCCAATGAAAAAGCGAGGAGAGTCTATGCTATGCTGGCTCTCTCGAGTGGAGTTGCCCGCCATAGGTTTCGCCATTTTCGTAGGGTTAGAAAAGAAGCGCGCGGACGCGCGTTTCGGAGTTTTAAAGAGTTGTGAGGAAAAGAGTGGAGAATGAGAAGTGAAGTAGCCTAAAAGTGGCGTGTATAAACTTAAAAAGGTGTGTTTTTGGTTGAGAGAAAGCGAAATTCTTGGTGACCGAATCCGCTGTTTTGTTAAAATTAGACCAAGGACTATCTCAATGGCATTAGTTACCTGCTACATGCTTTGTGCCAGCATTAAACCCAAAATGACGCCCACGAGATCCAAGAGAGACATGGAGCATGAACTCGAATTTATTGAGGAGAGTCCTGCTCTCCGACATATACATGGTATTAGTAACAATATAAACTTATCAAAGTCAAAATACTTTATTTCAACTAAACCATTTAAAGGCATTTTTGAATAGACAAACAAAAGATGAAACTAGTTGCACATTCACAAGCGTCAGTAGGTCTCTATGGAGAAGAACGTGCAAGAAACTCCACTGACACTCTTTTGCATCAACACAGTACAATTACAAGTATTTGGTTACAGGAAAATTACATAGATATGTGAGAACGATGTAAAAAGACTTATACCTATTTTAGTAACACAATAACGACAAACAACATTTATACACCCAAACATTTAACACTTACACACAGGTAACCATCATTGCTTCAATATTCCATCTGAAATACTGGAGCAACGATTCTATACAACACAGCCTGTCAGCAATTATTCCCAGAATGCTAGACATAATAAATATATCTCCACTATAACTCACCAGGATTGTCCACATAATCATTCACATTTTACGTATAATAATATTATGTATGTAAATATATTAATAAATAGATTTCATCAGCAAAGTTATGACTGAGCAAGCTGAAGTTAACAACGCCACTTACAAGCCTAAATACAAACGATAGAAATCATCTGTTCCTCCAAAAGAAAAGCATAAAACAGAAATAATAGAGAATGGAGACTTTGATCACTTTTTTAATTTTAAATGCCGCGCGGTTTATATGTACTATCGCATTGCGTCTCGGTGTGAGTAGACCCTAAGATGTAAACGTCTATTGTTGTTTGTGGTCATTTCAAATAATTATTTAAATTTACCAATAATTTCAGACGTAAATCTGTTATGTACGATGGTTCTGTAATTTTAGAATTAACGAATCCAAAAAGAACTTGCTTCACTCAGGTCATCATCATGTTGAACTTCATAAAGAAGCAAACAAGTAAGTTTATTGCACAGATTCATACAATTATGCAAAATGCGCTTCATCCGCTTAATTCTATGAGGTCTCATGTAGTAAGAGGCGGGCCTATTGCCGTGCACAGCACTTAGAGTGAGGCTTCGGGTTGCCACTAAGAAATTCCTAATGGAAAAGTGCAATAACACTGCACGACCAGCACGACCGACAATGTTGTATTTAGTTACAGAATCTTTGTATTTTGTTCTATATCAACTTCTTTTGCCAACAGGAGATGATGAATAAAATATTACCGGTACTAGCCAAAAGCCTTTGTCGACACCGGAACAATATAAGCCAGCTTGCCACTTAGAGAAGACAAGCCATTCCAATCGCTTGCACCACCGTCTACATGACTGCAGCCGTCATTTCTTCAAAGCCCACGGCAAACTATACATCTCTTAGTGACATCCAACGAAGGAATTGGGGAAATATTTTGTAACTTACGACGACGTTAAAAGTATCTACTAATTCACAAATGTTTTGGTACAAATGCTCTTCATGCTATTTCAAGCGTTTGGAGCAGCTATGAGCTATGGTTGGAATCTTAGAAGCTCTGTCAATTCATTATGATGCGAATAACGCATTATCAGCCCATGAAGTTCTTACAGCTACACTTGGCGGTAGGAACGGCAGGCGTTCCCTTCCAGAGATAGATTACCTTGTACAAATATAGTTAAAATGAATTTATAACCGACTTCCCAAAAAGGAGGAGGTTCTATGTTCGACTTCATGTTTTTTTTTTTTTGTTTATGTTCACCGATTACTCCGTCAATTGTGGACCGATTTTGAAAATTCTTTTTTTGTTTGAAAAAGTATGTTCCGAAATTGGTCCCATTTTAATTTGGTGAAGATCTGATGAAGAACTTCGGAGATATACAACAGAACTCTTCAATAAATAACGGCAAATCTCTCGGGATTGCTGCAATCGCATGTCTGTTTGTTGTTTATAACATTTCATAACATAACATCACGCCAGTTCGCTCTTAAGGGGTAAGCAGATCTCTCATTTCACAGGTTATGTTCAAGTTTCATGAAATCTATTCTGGCGAAATAGTTCCCTTACTAACTTGCCTATTAGGTACGTACAACTAAAAAGTGAAAAATAAAAAAAAAAATTGCAAAAGAATACTACCGACTTCCAAATACAAAACTACAAAGTGAGAAATAACTAAATTTTTTGAAGTCGGTGTCCATAACGCAAAAAATGGTACCTACGAAAGACACCGACTTCAAAAAATTTAGTTATTTCTCACTTTGTAGTTTTGTATTTGGAAGTCGGTAGTATTTTTTTGCAAAAAGTTTTTTATACAATATTAGTTTAGAATAGGAAGTACCTAGTACGTGATTTTGAATTATAGATTGAAAAACGATGATGAGAAAAATGTGTAATTATTATTGTCGTATGCCAATAAGGGCACGTGTGTAAAAAAACTAAAATTGTAATGATTATATTTATGTATAAAGGTTTATAAATAAGGCTCTTAAGATTTCGGCTAAGTAAAGATGAACGCAAAAATGGCCTGAAACACATGCATCAATATTTTTCATGGAAAAGCCCGCTTTTTATTTCTGTGGTCTAAACTTGGTTCCTGTATGTGGGTCTTTCTAGTACTTACCACCCTACATACGTATTCAGGGGTGCGTGGTGGCGTGTGCCACCAGCAGAGTCGCTTGACTCAGAGCGTATGGAAAGTACGTCAAACAACAGTAGGATACTGTCCCAGGGCGACCGCGGGTACTTACACCACCCCGGTACCGTCCGTAACAGATCTTATAGTGATGTTCTACAGAAACGCCAGCGTGCGTGAATGTCATAACCCGCGTGCGTGTAGATGTATGAACGTGAATATAACATAGCAGGTGGCATTCTGTAGTTTCTACCTACTTACCCCCATCCGGAAAAAGCGTAAGTTTATTTATGTATGTTTAGATTAGGAAAAACATATAGTTTCTGTTTATTTAGGTTTTTATTATCACATTAATAGCCTTGTTAGTTACTAATTCAATACTTAAGTACATGTTAGATGATGTTATAATAAATTCAATAAACATCTACAAAAGTAGGAATTTTAAATAATAATAGGCTGAGCCAACAAGGCTTTCCATGTACGAAGGAACGATATGACTTAGGATTCGATTAGTTTTGAAGGAGACTCCTATCAAAGTCCACTCTCTGCATCGATTTCTCGTGTCATAAAGATTACTCTGGATTCTGGAACATTGGCTGTCAGGTGGCAATTACGATGAAAGGTCTTTATAATAGATCGTTCTTCACGCTGCGAAGGGATTCTATTTCATTTTTGTCCTAGTTTTCTCTTTTTCGTTGTAGGTACATCTGCCTCTGTTTATCATCGACAGACTAGCTAGACTTGTAAAACGGCTTACGGTTTTTGCTACTTAAAATACCGCAACCATTGCCATAAGACCTGCTGAAGAATATGTATATTAATACGTTTTAGATTGGTATTGTTGTTAATAGGGTACCTACTCAAGAACATTTTAGCTGCCGATAAATGAAAGGGCTTCAGTTGCCTTGAAGCAACTGCCAATGTTGTTTATCCCAAATTCTAACCCATATTCCCAAACTGTAAATACCGGTATAAACCGGTTGCAAAATATATAGGCATCCGTGCATACTAGTATTATGATCTCTAATTTATAAGACATATCGCCGTTTTCTTCTATTCTTGAATCTTCAAATGAGTCATGATAATTATGGAGAACCGCAAGTAAAACGTAGAGTTGCGGCGAATAACGCGCTAGAGACTGTTCTCCACCACGGCAGGAAGACTGCGCGGGCGTGCCGCGCTGCTCTATGTGAGAAATGGTTTATTAAAAGAAACTATTACCTACTGTTTGTTTACAAAGAAAATGAAAATGTTGTCTACCTCGTTTAACATCTTATCCTAGCTTCTTTATTAAATTAGGAGGTAAGATAATCAATAGACAGCATGCCTGCCCCTTTTATTCATAATTAAATAGCATTTTATTGCAAAAATATCCAAATAAATACGGAAAATTGTTTGACGTGAAATGTCTCACCGAGAAAATGTCAGTGAGATAGTTTTCGACGTGCTTTCGTCACACCTAGCGTAAAATTCGATACTACATGTCAAAATGAAAACTCGTGCTACCGATTCCCATATATTTGAAGCGTTAACGCAACGTAAATACGTGAACTCGATACGAAGGCAATTGTCAAAAACTTGTGCTACCGATTTGTTAGTTCCAAATACGGACACATGGCGCTGATTAATTTTGCATACAAAAATTGTCGGAGGCGATACGTTAACGTAGTCGATCCAATTACGCAGAAACTCGTGCTAGGGCCTCTGTGCAGTGAATCTAAATAGTTTTGTTGACATCATAGAAAACAAAACAAAATCTAAGATCCCAATGTGCATAATTCTACTAATTTATTCAGATAATTTAATATTAAACATTTACATAACGCTATGATCGTTATTTTGCATAATTTAACTAGAAAAATAGAATAAAAAATTCATTCAAAATCTGGGTACATTACCCACTGTTTTGTCCCATTTTTTAGAATTTACATGCAACACCGTGTCCGTGGGCTGTCAACGATTTTGACAGCTGACACTAACAGTGTAGTTAGAAAATTTGAGGGATTTTCTAGCCACGGGTTTCTTGGAGCGCACCTTGTTTTTAGTTTCTTGTGGTTATAATTCAGTTTTTAGTACTTTTGTGACTTGTGTGTAATTTTAACTGTGTTGTCCCTGTTTGTAAACAGGTTTGTATTGTTTGTCTTCCTTTTGTCTCAGTTCCACCCATAATGGACAGAAACAAGCCACCCGATCCTGACCCGCCTGATATTCCAACCTCCTTAACTCCCCTCCCTTCCTCTCCGAATCCCCTATCGCAGTTTGCAGAAGTAGTCTGCAGCGTGTCTGCCATGGAAATCCCACAAACTTCGCGAAAACGCCCCAGTAATGCAGAGCTACCTACTCCGACATCTCCCAACAAACAGCCCAAGAGTCAAATCGGCCGGGTGAGATACTCAGCTGTGGATAAAGGTCCTTATATAGTTCACGTTTCTCGCGTCGAAGCCCATGTTAATTCTGGCACCACTCTTCACCCCGTAAACTTCGGTATGTTCCTAATTTTAAATAAAATCGCAAATATTATACGTGACGGAGTGAACAAAGTGGGTAGAAATAGGGTTTCTGTTGAGTTTGCATCTCCTCAAGATGCAAACACTTTTTTTGGTTAACGCCTTGTTGGCAAAACACTGATACACCGCTTCAATCCCGACGTTTAATATAACTAGGATGGGAGTTGTTACAGGGGTTCCCTCAGACATTAATGAAGAGGAGGCATTAACTTACTTATCTGTGCCCTCAGGTTGTGGGCAAATACTTAAAGTGCGTAGAATTAACCGAAAGGTCCAGATTGATGGGAGAGTGGAGTGGAAGCCCACAGAAACCTGTGTACTTACTTTCGATGATCAGTCCTTACCAAAGCGGGTATATTGTTGTTACACTTCCCTTCCTGTGGAGCAATACATTTATCCTACCATCCAATGTCGTAAGTGCTGTCGTTTTGGACATGTTGCAAACGTTTGCAGATCAAATCCACGCTGCAGTAAATGTGGCCACAATCACCCTGGTGATGGTTGCAACATTTCTGAGGGCGAGGCCTTCTGTGTGCTTTGCTCGGGAAACCACTTTGCCAATAGCAAGTCTTGCCCCGAGCTTGGTAGGCAGAAGGCTATTAAGACGATCATGGCCGAGAAATCGATTCCATATGTTGAGGCTAGCAAAGCTATTCCGGCAGTTTCTCGCAACTATGCCAATGCCACCAAAACGCAGTCTTACCGTAAAACCGTCACACTCAAGCCCAGGACCCATGCCCCACTTTCCCAATCATATGATAAAGCTGCTCATCAACAAATTGTAAACTCCCCCCAATCTTCACAGTCTAATGGCTGTGTACTTAATAGTAATGTCTCCAGCAATAATACCATTTCAGTCATTGAACTTCTTTTAAAACTTTTACCTTCACTTATTTCATCATCTTCTTAGAAAGAAAGACCGTCCAACGTTGCCGACCAACTTATCTCTCTCTTATTAAACATCAAAAATGGAGTCCCACCAAACTTTTCTTCAGTGGAATGTGAGGAGCGTGTGGCATAAAAAGCACGACCTCATATTCCTCTTGAATAAATACAAGCCTCTGGCTTGTTCCATAGCTGAGACGTGGCTCACCCCATGTCTTAGCTTCCGTATATCAATATTTCGCATATTCTTAGGTGATAGCATTTCAATATTCTTAGGTGTGATAGATCCGATGGGTACGGAGGGTCAGCTCTCTTCGTAAACAGTCGGGTCCCAATTTCCCCCTTATCATTGCCTCCCCTTGAGGGCAATTTGAGTATTGTAGCAGGAAGGGTTGAGGGCATCACAGTATTCTCCATATATATTGCACACACTCACCCTGATTTTCTGCCTATTTTAAGAAAAAAATTTTCCAATGTGCAAGGTCCATTGATGGTCATGGGTGACTTTAATTGCCATCATTATAGATGGGGTTCTGAACGGTGTGATGCCTTTGGTGTAGCACTGGTTGAGATTTTGGATGATTTAGATCTATGCATTCTAAATAATGGCTGTCCGACTCTTCGTTCCCTTCCTGGTCAACAAAAGAGTTGTGTAGACCTAACCTTTTGTTCAGTGGAATTGGCTGCATCAACTCACTGGGAATGTACGTCCTTGTCGCATGGCAGTGACCATTACCCTATTTTCATTTCTTTAATTAATAAAACTTATTTAGAAAAAACTTCTCCTCCACTTTTGAAATATAATTTGTCCAAACCAGATTGGAATAGGTTTGTCTCATTATTGGAGGATAAAATTGATTCTCTTCCTAACTTAGATTCATGTTTACCTGACCCTTCTGGTCACTGCCATGCTAAAAGCTGTTATGAGGGTTTTGTCTCAGCTATTGCCGCGTCTGCGGATTCCTCTTTTCCACTGAGAAATAGTGCAAGAAATAAAATCCCTTCACCTCCGTGGTGGGATCCAGAATGCACTTCTGCAGTTAAAGCAAGGAATGAGGCCGAGAGGCGCTATAATGCAAATATGTGCACCAGTAATCTCTTGGAATACCTTCAGAGTAATGCTAGGGCCAAACGCCTGCTTCGCAAAAAGAAACGTGCTGGCTGGGTGAAATTCTGCACCTCCCTTTCTCCATCTACTCCAGTCTCAGCAGTCTGGAAAAACATCAAAAGATTTAGGCGTGGATTTTCCCCCTCTACCTCTTTGCCAATAACTAGGGGGACAGCTGAACTTTTCTTTGACAAAATAGCGCCACCATATGTCCCCCTCTTATCTGAATGTACGAATTTACCTAATTTCCCCAATCTAGAAGTGGATCCCTTGGACCCACCATTTACTTTGAAAGAACTGAATGTGGTACTTCAACATGTCCGGGACTCAGCTCCTGGTATTGACGGTGTGCCATATTCCTTTATTTCCCACGATGGTGATTTGCTAAGAATAGTTACAGCACTGATAACAAAATTTGTGCCACATGTTAAATTTAGTCATGTAATACTTATTTTTATTTACCTTTGTATAGATTCTTTTACCGATTGTTTTGTGAATGTGTGAACTTTGTAGGCCTTCTAGATGCTAGTTAACATTTGTTAACTTTTTTATAAAATATATAATCCTTTTATTTTTATTTTATTAGTTTCTTACGACTTATTGTCATAAGTCGGGCCTACGTTGTCCCCCGATGTCTAAGTACTAATGCTGTAACATGGAAATATTGTAAAACCAAACCATTTTTAAAAGAGTAACCATTGAGTTTCTTGTTGGTTCTTCTCCATAGGAAACGACCAACCCGAACCGTGCACCTTTTGTCGACGTTTTATAAGTGCCCATGTAGGCCTATGTGAAAAAAAAAAAATGATTTTGATTTTGATTTTGGTGACAAGGCTAAAACCTACTTTCTCAATATAATTAACTTGCTATAGTCATGGTTGGGTACCAGACCAATGGAAGCTCCAGATTATAATTCCCTTACTGAAACCTGGCAAACATCCAGATGATCCGAATGGTCTTCGGCCAATCGCTTTGTCCTCGGTCCTAGCCAAACTATTGGAACACCTAATTAAAAATCGTTTAGAGTGGATAGTTGAGTCGAGAGACTTACTGCCGAGTTTCCAATTTGGTTTCAGAAAAGGGCTTAGTACAATGGACAGTATCGGTGTTCTAGTTACGGACTTACGCCTGGCCTTTTCGAAAAACCAATCCGTTGTTGCCGCTTTCCTCGACATCTCTTCCGCATATGATAACGTTCTTCTTCCCGTACTCAGGCAAAAATTGCAACAGCTGAGTCTCCCGGCTAAGATGATACAATGCATATGTGGACTCCTTATGTCCCGGTCACTGGTTCTGAGAGTTCAGGGTATTGAAGATTGACTTACTTAGAAGCACGGTGGATTCCACTAGTGTAGTTAACACTTATTATGGATAGAAACTTTATATAGTTTTAGGTAATTTGTCCGATAACACAATTTTACACAGTTTTTACAGTCACTTGACACTGACACAGAATTCGAAAAAACAATAGTCTGGATGACTTTGAATGTTGAATATTGACCAAAGAGATTGTTCATGATTCAGAAACAATCTTTTTTAACACTTTCCCTTATTCAACAGTCCACCACAGTTAGTCCCAGTCCACCACAAAGGGACGAGAAAGTTGGCCTCGCTAAACCCTTGGTAAAGATGTCGGCCACTTGGTCTGCAGTGCCAATTCGTACAACTTCGATTTCACCTTCGGAGACTAGTTCTCTTACATAAAAGTGGCGTATGCGGATGTGCTTTGTCCTTTTATGAAACTCGGGATTGTGGGCTAATCGAACAGCCGCTTCGTTGTCCACATGTGGAGTCGGAGTTTTCGTAAGTTTAGTCAGATCTTGCATGACTCTTGTGAGCCAAACTAGTTCTCTGGCTGCTTCACTAGCTGCAACGAGTTCAGCCTCAGTAGTAGAGATAGCAACCGTTGCTTGTCGCTGGCTCATCCATGAAACTGCGCCACCAGCGAAACGACACATCACTCCTGTAGTAGATCGTCCAGTTTCTTGATCACCTCCGTGATCTGCATCACTAAAGCCTTCTAGCAATCCGGGTAAATGCTGCGCTTTGTACCTTATGCCGTAGGAACATGTACCCTTGATATAGCGCATGTTCCTCTTCACTTTAAGCCAGTCTTCATTTGTGGGAGATTCCAGCTTTCTGGAAGCAACTCCTACTGCATAAGCAATGTCTGGACGTGTTCCAACCATTAAATATGCGAGAGCACCGACGGCTTCTCGATAAAGAAAGGTCTCTGCTTTCTTAATAACAGCTTTCCCTGATTGAATAGTTTCTTTATCAGTTGGTGTGCTGATGGGATTACATTCAGCCATTCCAAACCGTTCTAAAATTTTCGTTGCGTAGGCTTCTTGGCTAATAAAAATTGAGCCATCCTTTTCTCTGGATATTTGAAGTCCAAGATAGTAAGATGCGGATTTCGTAGTAATCTGCAATCGTTGCTTTAAATCCATGAGAAAGGAGTTTGCCAGGTCTTCATCAGTGGCAGCTACTAGTCCATCGTCGACGTACAGTGTGATAAGCAGCTTCTTACCATCTATGTTTTTGGTATACAGACAACAGTCAGCCTCGCACTGCTTGAAGTCCATATCTAATAATATTCGTTCGAAACAAGAGTTCCAGCACCTCGGAGCCTGCTTTAAACCATATAAGCTTCGTTTAAGCTTCAAAACATTCGATGTTCCGTCAATATAACCATCCGGTTGTTTTACATAGAATTCTTCTTTCAGTTGTCCATTGAGAAACGCTGTACAAACATCAAATTGTACTAGGTGCAGGTTTTCTTGTGCGGTAACACTCAATAGAGCTCTTATTGTTGCAAGACGAGCGACAGGACTAAATGTCTGATCATAGTCCAGGCCTTTCCTCTGTTTGTAGCCCTTGACAACGAGTCGAGCCTTGTATTTGTCGATCGAGCCATTTGGATTCCTTTTAATCCTATAGACCCATTTGCAGGGAAGAGCTTTCTTGTCTTTTGGCAACATACAGGGCGTCCATACGTTCAGGTCCTTTAGTGATTTCATTTCACTATCCATCGCCTTCAACCATTCGGCATGATCGTCGCGACTTATCGCATCCGAAAAAGTAGTAGGATACGTTTCAGTAACGCAAACGTAGTCGTCAAATCTTTTAGGACGTCTCATTTGGCTTCGGTCACGGAGATTGTAACGAGGTTCATTGTCGAGAGATTCTGCGTCGTGAAATTCCTCTGAATTCGGATCATCAATTTCAGGAGATTCATGGACGTTTGCCTGAACCTGTTCTCTCTGATTACTATTGTGGTCTACTAGAGCTTTATCCACATGCTCAATCTCTCCCTCTAGACCACGATCAGATTCATTCCGATGTATCCTGAGAGTTTGTTCATCGTTGCCGATAGCGTCTAATGACAGCTTCACATCATACTCCCTCACATTCGAGTCTGCTTCGTTACACGGCGTGTTTATCTCGTTGGTAGGAAGAGGTTTCTCGTCAAATTTTACATCACGCGAACGGACGAGCGTGTTTCTCTGTCCGTCAGTGATCCACACACGATAGCAATCTTCGTCGTAACCGATTAGCCTACCTTTGATAGCTTTCTTATCGAGTTTTTTTCGTTTTTGCTTTGGGATGTGGACGTAGGCAGTGCATCCAATGATTCGCAGATGCTTGATTATTGGTTTTTTTCCACACCAAAGTTCATACGGTGACTTGTCGTTTATGTTAGTTGGACCTGTCCGGTTTAGGATGTATGCGGCTGTGTTAATAAGTTCAGCCCAAAGCTCTTGACGTATTGTTTCGTGCGCATACATCATAGATCTCGCTGCTTCAACCAGTGTCCTGTTCTCTCGTTCGCTTACTCCATTCTGTTCAGGCGTGTATGGCGTGACGAGCCTTTGCTGTATTCCATGGGAGTCTAGTATCTGTTTTATGGATTTGTTGTCAAATTCACCACCATTGTCGCTTAGCAAGCACTTTATAATATGTCCAGTAGTCTTGCATTGGGTGAGCATTAGGAGAAGTTTATCCTTAACCTCAGATTTCTTTCTCAGGAAGTACACCATGCGATATCCTGTGTAATCATCCTTAAACAGAACATAGTACTTATATTTAGAGAAACTAGGTTGAAATGGTCCACAAACATCGGTATGTACGAGTTCTCCAGGCGCTGTTGCTCTCGTTCTCGTACCGAATTTTTGTCTATGGGCTTTCCCATAAATGCAGCCTTCACATGACTCCTTGTCTAAAGGAAGATCTAGCCCTAGTTCGCGTTTAACTGTATCTTTGACATGCCTCTTATTTTGATGTGCGAGTCTCTCATGAAAAAGTTGCATAGTTGTAGACGTCAAATAAACTGTGGGAGGATTCACAGGCGTGACGTTATCAACGTTTAGTTTATAAAGTCCTCCTTGTTTTTGTCGTTTTCCTATCAAGCTCACTTCTCCGTTGACAAAGACGGTGCATTCTGTTGTCGTAGATGAGAACAAGCTGTTTGGAACGCGGTCGTGGAGCGCTAGTACCGAGAAAAGATTCTTGTTGATGGCTGGAACATACCAAACGTCTTGTAGGGTAATACGCAGTTCTTTCCCTTTTACTTTAGTTGTGAGCATCACTGACCCTTTGCCTTTAGCGCGAATTGCATTGCCATTAGCTGTTGTTACAGTTCGGATCTCATCAAAGTGTTCAAAATTTTGGAATAGATCAGCCCGGTTCGTCACGTGGCTCGTGGCACCGTTGTCCACGAACCAACTCTCGGTATCGCAGTCGACTGTGTAAACTTCTCGATTTTCGATTGACATTATGATCATGTTAGCGGCATTTTTTGTAGAAGGCGTTGATTGCGGGTTACTGCTCTTCGGGGGCTTGCCATCTTTGATCCACTTGATACAGTTTTTCACGCGATGACCGATACCCTGACAGCTTTTCAACTTTTTGTCCTTCTTATTTGTAGACATGTTTGCACTTGAGATGAGAGCTTCCTGATGATGTACGTCGTTACTCTTCAGTGCTCGCTCAAAGGCACATAAATGACTCGTTAGACTTTCAATGGTGCGATCAGCTTTAGGTGTTAATAGCCAGCTGCTTCTAAAAGAGAAAAAGGTTTCGTCGAGGGTGTCGAGAATTTTGCATATAAGTAGCAATTCTGGTAATTCCCCATTATTATCCTTTTTTAACTCCTGGTTAAGCTGCGTCCATATATTTTTCAATTTAGACAGATGTGTGGCTATGTCATCAGCTGCATCTTTTCGATGACTGAAGAACGTCATACAGAGGTTGTACGTTTTATCTTCATCAACACCATCAAACAGTCTATGTAGTTCGAGCCATACGTCTCGGGCTTTCGAATACCTCATGACCTTTCTCAGAGTCTCTTCTTTCATATTGGTTGTTAGAATCAAAAGGGCGCTCGCGTCGGCTTTTACAAATTTCTCTAAGTTCATATTGTACGTACCCAACGCGGCATCTCCACATTCAGGGGGCGGGGTAGCGGGTTCCAAGAACGAGCCAGTAACTGCCTCGAAAACTTGCGGAACGGAGCGAAGCAGGCATGTTACTTTGTATTTCCAGGTATCCCAGTTGCTTTTTCCTTCTAACAAACCAATTTGAACTTTACCCGTTAAAGTTTCCATTGTGATCCTGCGCCCATAACCTATTCAAGATTGACTTACTTAGAAGCACGGTGGATTCCACTAGTGTAGTTAACACTTATTATGGATAGAAACTTTATATAGTTTTAGGTAATTTGTCCGATAACACAATTTTACACAGTTTTTACAGTCAATTGACACTGACACAGAATTCGAAAAAACAATAGTCTGGATGACTTTGAATGTTGAATATTGACCAAAGAGATTGTTCATGATTCAGAAACAATCTTTTTTAACACAGGGAGGAATTTGATGAGAGACAGACGTGGAAGGGTCTCCCGCAGGGCTTTGTCCTCAGCCCCCTTCTATATAATTTATATACGGCTGACATTAGGTCTTGTTTAAACAATGATTGCCAAATTCTCCAATACGCCGATGACATTGCTTTGTACGTGACAGATCATTCGATCGCCGACGCGGCTTCATCCTTGTCCTTGTCTTTGGACTCTTTGAACCAGTGGCTTTTAAGCCATGGCCTTTCCTTTTCCGCTCCTAAAAGCTCGGCAGTAATATTCTCTCGAAAAAGACAGATCCCTCGGGTCGCAGTGAATATTTCTGGGCATAATATTCCCGTAGTTCAAAAGGCTAAATTCTTGGGCATCTTTTTGGATCCAAAGTTAACGGGTAAGTACCACATGAATTTCCTTATCCAAAAATGTGAAAGAACTATTTCTATTTTAAAAGTTTTAGCTGGTGTTTGGTGGGGTGCTCACCCCTACACCATGAAGCTAGTTTACAACGCCTTAGTTCGAAGTGTTTTGGATTATGGAACTTTCCACCTGATCCCTTGCAACAAAGGCGCTTTGGCAGGGCTAGATAGGATTCAGTCCAAATGCCTTCGGATCATCTCAGGCTGCATGAAGTCCTCTCCTATTAACGCTTTGCAGGTCGAGTGCGCTGAACCTCCCCTTGCCCTGAGACGGCAATATCTTGCCTCCCGTTTTCTTACTAGGGTAATCTCTAGATCGTCCCATCCCCTTTTGGCGAAACTGAATGAGTTAGATGCCTTATGTAGAAGCTCAAGTTTCTGGAGAAACAAGGAAATCCCTTTAACCCTTAAAGCCTTCCGAATTCTGCAACTTTTAACGTGTCCGATTATTCAGTATCCTAGACTTCCCCTTTTTAACTTCGCATATGAAGTTATATGTTTCATTCCCAAAATTTTATTTGACATTGGTATACGTAAAAATTCCCCATCAGCAAATTTGGCCTTCAATGCGGTGGTGGGCGAACGTTGGGATGGGTTCCAATTATTTTTTACGGACGCTTCAAAATTAAACGGTATGGAAAACACCGGTGCCGTTTTTGTCTACAGTTCCTGGGTTTTTTTTAATTTATTTTTTATTATTAAAACATACTTGCCCTTCCATTTAACTTTAGACATTGGCAGAATAGTCGACATCGGCTTTGCTTGCCATATAAAAATATAGTATAGAATAGAATAGAAAATTTGAGGATTCTCGCCACGGGTTTCTTGGAGCGCACGTTGTTCTAGTTTCTTGTGGTTATAATTCAGTTTTTAGTACTTTTGTGACTTGTGTGTAATTTTAACTGTGTTGTCCCTGTGTGTAAACAGGTTTGTATTGTGTACGTCTTCCTTTTGTTCCAGTTCCTATCATAATGGACAGAAATAAACCACCCGATCCTGACCCGCCTTACATTCCAAACTCCTTAACTTCCCTCCCTTCATCACCGAATCCCCTATCGTAGTTTGCAGATGTAGTCTGCAGCGTGTCCGCCATGGAAGTCTCACAAACTTCTCGCAAACGCCCCAGTAATGCAGAGCTACCTACTCCGACATCTCCCAACAAGCAGCCTAAGAGTCAAATCGGCCGGGTGAGATACTCAGCTGTGGATAAAGGTCCATATATCGTTCATGTTTCGCGCGTCGAAGCACAGGCTAATGCTGGCACCACTCTTCACCCTGTAAACTTTGGGAAGTTTTTAATTTTAAATAGAATCGCAAACATTATCCGAGACGGAGTGAACAAGGTAGGTAGAAACAAGGTTTCTGTTGAGTTCACATCCCCTCAAGACGCAAACGCTTTTTTGGTAAATGCCTTGTTGGCAAAACATGGATACACCGCTGCAATCCCGACGTTCAATATTACTAGGATGGGAGTTGTTACAGGGGTTCCCTCAGACATAAACGAAGAGGAGGCATTAACCTATTTGTCTGTGCCCTCAGGTTGTGGGCAAATACTCAAAGTGAGAAGAATTAACCGTAAGGTTTAGGTTGAAGGGAGAGTGGAGTGGAAGCCTACAGAAACCTGTGTGCTTGCATTTGACGGACAGGCCTTACCAAAGCGGGTATTTTGCTGTTACACGTCCCTTCCTGTTGAGCAATACATATATCCCACCATCCAATGCCGTAAGTGCTGTCGTTTTGGACATGTTGCAAACGTTTGCAGGTCAAATCCACGCTGCAATAAATATGGCCACCATCACCCCGGTGATGGTTGCGGCATTTCTGAGGGCGAGGCCTTCTGTGTGCTTTGCTCGGGAAACCACTTTGCTAATAGCAAGTCTTGCCCCGAGCATGGTAGGCAGAAAGCTATTAAGACTGTCATGGCCGAGAAATCGATCTCATACGTTGAGGCTAGCAAAGCTATCCCGATAGTTTCTCGCAACTATGCCAATGCCCCTAAATCACAGTCTTACCGGAAAACCGTCACGCTTAAGCCCAGGACCCATGCCTCACTTTCCCATTCATATGATAAAGCTGCTCATCAGCAAATTGTAAACTCCCCTCAATCTTCACAGTCCAATGGCTGTGCACTTAATAGTAATGTACAGAGCAATAATACTGTTTCAGTCATTGAACTTCTTTTAAAACTTTTACCTTCTCTTATATCATCAACTTCTAATAACAATCAATTACCGTCCAACGTTGCCGATCAACTTATCTCTCTCTTATTAAATATAAAAAATGGAGTCCCACCAAACTTTTCTTCAGTGGAATGTGAGGAGCGTGTGGCATAAAAAGCACGACTTCATATTCCTCTTGAATAAATACAAGCCTCTGGCTTGTTCCATAGCTGAGACTTGGATCACCCCAAGTCTTAGCTTCCGTATGCCACATTTCAATATTCTTAGGTGTGTTAGATCCGATGGGTATGGAGGGTCGGCTCTCTTCGTTAACAATCGGGTCCCACTTTCCCCCTTTCCTTTGCCCCCTCTCGATGGCAATTTGAGTATTGTAGCAGGAAGGGTTGAGGGCATCACAGTGTTTTCCATTTATATTGCACATACTCACCCTGATTGTCTACCTTTCTTAAGAAATATTTTTACCAATGTGCAGGGTCCATTGATGGTCATGGGTGACTATAATTTTCACCATTATAGATGGGGATCTGAACGCTGTGATGCCTTTGGTGTAGCACTGGTTGAGATTTTGGACGATTTAGATCTGTGCATTCTTAATAATGGCTGCCCAACTCGACGTTCCCTTCCCGGTCAACAAAAGAGTTGTGTAGACCTAACATTTTGTTCAGTGGAATTGGCTGCATCAACTCAGTGGAAATGTACGACCTTGTCGCATGGTAGTGACCACTACCCTATTGTCATTTCTTTAATTAATAAAACTTATTTAGAAAAAACTTCTCCTCCACTTTTGAAATATAATTTGTCCAAACCAGATTGGAATAAGTTTGTGTCATTATTGGAGGATAAAATTGATTCTCTTCCTAATTTAGATTCATGTTTACCAGATCCTTCTGGTCACTACCATGCCAAAAGTTGTTATGAGGGTTTTGTCACAGCTATTTCCTCGTCTGCGGATTCCTCTTTTCCATTGAGAAATAGTGCAAGATATAAAATCCCCTCACCTCCATGGTGGGATCCCGAGTGCACTTGTGCAGTTAAAGAAAGGAATGAGGCTGAGAGGCGCTACAATGCAGATATGAGCACCAGTAATCTTTTGGCATACCTTCAGATTAATGCTAGAGCCAAACGCCTTCTTCGCAAGAAGGAACGGGCTGGTTGGGTGAAATTCTGCACCTCCTTATCTCCATCTACCCCAGTCTCAGCAGTCTGGAAAAACATCAAAAGGTTTAGGCGTGGATGTTCTCCCTTTACCTCTTTGTCAATAACTAGGGAAACAGCTGAACTTTTCTTTGACAAAATAGCTTCACCATATGTCCCCCTCTTATCCGAATGTACGAATTTATCTTATGCCCCTAATTCAGAAGTGGATCCCTTCGATGCACCATTCACTGTGGAAGAACTGAATGTGGTACTTCAACATGTCCGGGACTCAGCTCCTGGTATTGATGGTGTGCCATATTCCTTTATTGCCCACGCTGGTGACAAGGCTAAAACCTACTTTCTCAATATAATTAACTTTTGCTATAGTCATGGTTGGGTACCAGACCAATGGAAGCTCCAGATTATAATTCCCGTACTGAAACCTGGCAAACACCCAGATGATCCGAATGGTTTTCGACCTATTGCTTTGTCTTCAGTCCTAGGCAAACTATTGGAACATCTAATTAAAAATCGTTTAGAGTGGATAGTTGAGTCGAGAGACTTACTGCCGAGCTTCCAATTTGGTTTCAGCCCTTTTGGCTTAGTACAATGAACAGTATCGGTGTTCTAGTTACGGACGTGCGCTTGGCCTTTTTGAAAAACCAATCCGTTGTTGCCGCTTTCCTCGACATCTCTTCCGCATATGATAACGTTCTTCTTCCCGTACTCAGGCAAAAATTGCAACAGCTGAGTCTCCCGGCTAAGATGATACAATGCATATGTTGACTCCTTATGTCCCGGTCACTGGTTCTGAGAGTTCAGGGAGAGGAATTTGATGTGAGATAGACGTGGAAGGGTCTCCCTCAGGGCTCTGTCCTTAGTCCCCTTCTATATAATTTATACTTTGGGGGCTGAGTCACCCACGTCCGTAGGAGTGTACCCCATTCGATTCCCTACACGTGGTCCCCGGGTGGTGCAAATCAGATGACAAACTGGTGGTAGGCTTCGGCCGAAGGCTTGCGACCACCCAACGGGCAAAGACGTACCGCCAAGCGGCCTAGTCGTGTTCCGGTATGATGCTCGGTGCAGCCACTAGAGGAGTTGGGTCGAGATAGTTGTTTCACTGCAGGCAGGCCGGCCTGACTCGCGCTGTTATGGACGTATCGGGAGACTGGTCGCGGAGGGTAGCGGGATCCGAGGCACGGTGCGCCGCTGGCCGACCGCAGGTAGTTGGGGGCCCAAGTAGTGTGCCAGCCCCACATGAAAGGCTGCCCCGCCAACTGACGAAAAATCCCGGAATGCGCCATCGTGCTGGTTGGCGACCAGACGAGAGTGCCCGATGGACATTCCTGGGGGGGCTCGGGCGTCCCCGCAGTCTCCAGACCAGTCCCCCAATGATGGCGTCCTATCGGCGCGTGTCTGTAGGTTGCAAGCGTGGAACCTCATCTCACTTCCTTCTCCTCTCCCTCCTTTTCACTCGCAACAATAATGCCAAGGAACAATAGAAAAAAAGCTGAACAGCGGCAGCACTCACTCTCACATAAGGTGCACCTCAGCAACATCCGAGGTCTGCACTCTAACCTTGTCGCAGTCCATCACCACCTTGAGACTGAGAAACCAGCACTTTTGTTCCTTACGGAGACGCAGATCGGATGCCCGTCAGACGTGGCGTACCTATCTTACCCAGGGTTTACCCTGGAGCACATGTTCAAGCCACGCGCTGGTGTATGCATGTACGCCCGGGACGACATCTGCTATCGGCGTCTCCGTGATCTTGAAGACTCAAATTACTCAGTGCTATGGGCCCTGGTGGACACAGGTCTGGATAAGATCATCTACGCCTGTGTCTACCGATCGCATAGCGGTGATCTGGAGACAACCAGGCTCACACAGTACCTGAGTGAGGCGGCAGATGTGGCTCAGCTACGGTACCCCTCCGCCCAACTAGTGTTACTGGGGGACTTTAATGCCCACCACCAGGAGTGGCTCTTCCCATTCCAGTGCACTGACCATGCTGGACGAGAGATGCGAAATCTTTCGATTGCGCTTAATCTCACCCAGCTGGTCCAAGGGGCTACGAGGGTGCCAGTTGTAGATTCACATACAGCCAATTGCTTGGACCTTCTGCTGACAACTGATCCAGACCGATACTCAGTGTCGATATCATCACCTTTGGGTAGTTCCGACCACTGTCTGGTGAAATCTGTATCTGTCTACTCCCCGCCCGATCCCAGCCCAAGAGGCACCCGGCGGGTTTGGCGATACAAGTCAGCAGATTGGGATGGTATGCGATCTTTTTTCGCTTGCTATCCTTGGCGGCCCACTTGCTTCTCTTCGGATGACCCATCGTCATGCGCTGACGCAGTGACAGATGTGTTGCGTCAGGGGATGGAGTACTACATTCCGTTCTCTGACGTAACGGTGTCCAGTGTTGACCGTCCGTGGTTTGGGGCTGAGTGTGACCGCGCAAACGTGGTTAAACACAAGGCATACCTAGCATGGGTCGACGCTCGTGTGCGCAAGGCAAGTGACGTGAGTCAGAAGAAGAGAGCCTTCAACAGGGCTGCCAAGTCCTGCAAAAAAGCGATGCGAAGGGCACGATTTGACCACATTAGCAGAATCGGGGACAAACTTGCTTCACACCCTGCAGGTAGCAAGGCGTTTTGGTCCCTGGCTAAATCGGTTGAATCAAACTTCTGTCGCCCCTCACTACCACCACTGCTGAGGCCCGACGGTTCGCTGGCCCACTCCGCTGAGGACAAGGCTAACTTGTTTGCCTCCCTCTTTGCGGAATCTTCGCGTCTGAATACTGATGGCACGCGGCCCCCCCCTTCTGCTGTTCGATGTAAGACGAGTATGTCGGAAATTCGCATCCATCAGAGAGAGGTCTATAGGGTGCTGCGAAACCTTGACGTGAACAAGGCTAGTGGCCCGGACGGGATACCGGCAATTGTACTTAAAACTTGTGCGCCTGAATTGTGTCCGATCTTGACACGCCTTTATCGCCTTTCGATGGCGACTGAAAAAGTGCCGAAGGCTTGGAAGCAAGCTAACGTTCAACCCGTGCCCAAGAAGGGTAGTCGAGCGGACCCGGCCAACTACAGGCCCATATCAGTAACGTCCATCCTCTGTAAGAGTATGGAACGTGTATTGAATAAAAAGCTCCTGGCATACCTAGAACACAACGACCTCCTTAGTGACCGACAATACGGCTTCCGCCGAAACCGGTCAACTGGGGATCTTCTAGCGTATGCCATTCACATCTGGAGTGAGGCCATCGAGAAGCACGGGGAGGCGCTTGCTGTCTCCCTTGACATATCGAAGGCCTTTGACAGGGTCTGGCACGAGAGCCTTATTGGTAAGCTTCCTTCCTTCGGTCTGCCTAGTGGTCTGTGTGACTGGATTGCAGACTTCCTGAGGGATCGGTCCATCCGAGTGGTTATCGATGGTTGCTCGTCCGGTCAGTTAGGTATTAACGCCGGAGTCCCTCAGGGGTCAGTGCTCTCGGCAACATTGTTCTTGCTGCACATTAATGACCTGCTAAAACCCGGAACCTTTGGGTATGCAGACGACAGCACTGTTGCTGAGAGATATGTATCTGGCGCACGGGCTACTGGGCCTCAAGTCCGGTCTCTTCGGGAGGCTATGGTTGAGCGCTTGAACCTGTCTTTGGAGGCAGTCTCCGAATGGGGCAATGCCAATCTAGTCAGTTTCAATGCTGCTAAGACCCAGGCGTGTCTTTTTTCCGCAAAAAAGAGCCAATTCCACCCGGCTCCATCCTTCCGTGGTGTAACCGTGCCGATAACGGACCATCTCGAACTTCTTGGTGTTACGTTAACATCGACCCTCAATTTTGGTCCATTCATTGAGTCAAAGGCTCAATTGGCTGCAAAAAAGTTGGGATCCTTGCGAAGGTGAGACGGTACTTCACGCCTGAACAGCTGCTCAACTTGTATAAAGCGCAAGTTCGGTCATGCATGGAGTACTGCTCTCACCTCTGGGATGGATCTGCCAAATACCAGCTTGATGCACTTGAGTCGATTGACAGACGGGCCAAAAGGCTTATTGGCAACGTTGCACTGGTCGCCTCAAAGCTCCAGAGCCTCGAACATCGACGCCGAGTTGCCAGCCTGTCGGTTTTTTATCGGTTACATTTCGGGGAGTGCGCGACGGAACTGCACAATTTGATTCCGCCAAGCCCTTTCCATCATCGGACTACAAGACGTACGGCAATGTGCCATCGGTACATGGTGGATATCCCACCCATACGCACAAAGCGTTTTGAAAATACTTTCATTGTGCGTACAGCTAAAGAGTGGAACTCCCTGCCGGCGTCCTTGTTTCCTGATAGCTACAACCTAGGGGTATTCAAGTCAAGAGTGAATAGGTTACTTCTAGGCAAGCGTGCTCCACCTTCGACCATATCATCGCTTAACATCAGGCGAGATAGTGGTCAAACGCGAGCCTATAAAGAATAAAAAAAAAAAAAAATACACTGCTGATATTGGGTCATGTCTAAACAACGATTGTCAAATTCTCCAATACGCTGATGACATTGCTTTGTACGTGACAGATCATTCGATTGCAGACGCCGCTTCATCCTTGTCCTTGTCTTTGGATTCTTTGAACCAGTGGCTTTTAAGCCATGGCCTTTCCCTCTCCGCACCTAAAAGCTCGGCAGTAATTTTCTCTCGTAAAAGACAGATCCCTCGGGTCTCGGTGTATATATTTTCTGGGCATAATATTCCCGTAGTTCAAAAGGCTAAATTCTTGGGTGTCTTTTTGGATCCAAAATTAACGGGTAAAGACCACGTGATTTTCCTCATCCAAAAATGTGAAAGGACTATTTCTATTTTAAAAGTTTTAACTGGTGTTAGACTTCCCCTTTTTAACTTCGCTTATGAAGTTATATGTTTCATCCCCAAAATTTTATTTGATATTGGTATATCTAAAAAATCGCCATCAGCAAATTTGGCCTTCAATGCGGTGGTAGGCGAGCGTTGGGATGGGTTTCAATTATTTTTCACGGACGCTTCAAAATTAAACGGTATGGAAAACACCGGTGCCGCTGTTTACTACCAAAGCTCCAGAATAATTTTGCAATACAAATGCCCTAAAGAGTCATCTGTATTCACCGGTGAGTGTGTGGCTATATTGGAAGCTTGTCTTTTTGTAGAGTCACACACGAACATTGAGAAAGCCGTGATCTTTACAGACTCACTTAGCTTTTTGCAGGCTCTTGCACAAAATCCGTTTAAAAGTAGATTACATAGCCCTCTTATTTTAAAAATCAAAAAGTCTTTACTGGCGTGTGCTAGCAATCAAAGGGATATTCAGTTAGTTTGGATACCTAGTCATTGTGGCATTAAAGATAATGAATGCGCTGATGTATTGGCCAAAGAGGCCTGTTCAGCTGTGACGGCGGATCTATCTTATAATTCTCACCTGAGCTATGACTTGTTGTCCCTTCCCAAACTAAAGCGCCAGAGTTCATGGAGCACTGGAACATGTCCAGCAGGAAAAAAGGCAAATTTTTCCATGCTGTCCAACCTGTCATAACCCCAAAACCATGATTCTTCGGTTTCAGAAAGGTTTCCAAAACTGCTATATCTGTCATTTGTAGAATCCGCTTAGGTTTTTGCTGCACCCCCGTCTTTCTTCACAAAATCCGTATACACGACTCCTCTTTGCGAGGGTACCTTGGAGCACATATTTTTTGAATGTTCAAATAATGACCCCTCACTTGATTTATACCGTCGTCTCCCTAAACTTAAGATTCCCCTTCCAATAAACCTTCCCTCTCTTCTGACTTTTACCTCTCCTGAACTCCTTGTGGCGCTGATGATTTTTATCCGTCACAATAATATAAAATTATGAACCTTGCTAAACCCCAAACCTCCATCTATTTGTATGTGGTATACAACGTATCTTTAATGTGTTAACATTTATATTATATATGTATTTTTATCTTTTTGTTTCAGTCCCGTACTAACCCAACAAGTGTCAACAGTACTAAGCGAAGAACTTAGTCTTTGTCTACAGTTCCTGTTTTTTTTAAATCATTTTTTATTAATAAAACATACTTGTCTTCCATTTAACTTTAGACATTGGCAGAATAGTCGACATCGGCTTTGCTTGCCATATAAAAATATAGAATAGAATAGAAAATTTGAATTGAACACGCGAGAAAATCGGTGTCTTGTATTCTAATAACCTAATCGAGCGATATTTCGGTGATTGTATTTGTTAATCGCACCCGCCGTTCGCAATCGGCGTTGTGGGGCGCCCCTAAAGTGGGTTTAGAGCATATTTTCACGCGCATCGAAGTGCTTTTGCGGGAAACGTGCTGCCTGGTGGACGCCGGCCGGATTCTTCGGTCCAGACAGCCGTCAGTCTATCCCTTATTGTCCTTTATTATATATATTCTCCTATCCCTAACCTCACCGCATTAGATTGATCGACGCCCAGGAGTCTACCGCAGGAATCTAAGGTAAGTAGGAATAATATTACCGGCCAACCCTTGTGCCACCTTAAACCCGCAATAGGAACCAGTATATCTCTCAATAGGGAGCAAATCCCTAGCTTTCCACAGCCGCAAACCGCGGTTTCGTGGGATACGGTTCTGATTGGATCCAGGAGTGGCACGCTGCTAATGGGCCCCAGTGATGAGCTCCTGGCTTGGGATCCGCAGACCTGTATTTAACATTTGGTAGCAAGAGCGTGGTTTGCATTCCACGAGCATAGTAAACGCTAGGACACTCGTTCACAGTGAACGCTGTATTGTTTGTCGGTTTGCTTTTTATTGTTGAGAATACTGGGTTGGAAAGTGGTACATTTTGAGTCACTCAGAGTTAGCTGTGTCCTGTTAGAGGCGCTGCCCCCATAGTTACTTTCTAATTTGTTAAAATAAAGTGTACAACTCTCAACTTAATATTGTCACTCCGGGATAGAAGGTTACAGTTTTGTATTGAAATTTGTTTAATTGTTGTATACAATATAGGTTTGGTGCAGACTAAATAGTCTTCCCTAATTGTATTTAATTGAATCATAGTTATTTTTGGACCTTGAACCTTCTATCTTGGGTTTGTAAGTTTGTTTACATTATAAATATACTCAGTGCCCGCTACAGAAGATTTTGTTGTAAAGTGTGTTGTTGCCAATTTGTATAAGAAAATTGGTTAGTTTGTTTGATATTGACAGTAATATTCTAATTGATTCAAGTTAAAGTCATTGTTTTTACCTATTAAAGTAAATTGAATATTGAATTCTATTGTAAAATTAACCTACCCACTTTGTGTATTCTCTTGTGTGTTGATATTTTATTTTCTTGAGGTACCCACTTTGCTTTTGATAATTTATATTTGGGGTTCCATACCCGCTTTATTTTTGATAATTTATAAATTGATATTTGGGGTGCCATAGTAAATTTGTACTGGAAAATAATTAAGTAAATATAACAGGGTTCAGTACTATTTGTTGAATTAACTTGTTGTTTCTCTTACAGACTTTATTATTTGATATTTAATTTGGTAAGAGAATTACTGTCAAACTGTTGTTTTGGTTACACACATACATTATAAATTTAATTTGTTGAACATTTTGTGTATTAATTAATATTTAATCACCGCTGCTTACATTTTGACAGTATGACTGCCAATACATTTGCTTGTAAGATTAGATCGGAATTGAGATGGGTGACCACGGCGGCCTCTTTAATAAGTAGACCTGATAGATCAGACGCTTTGTTGGCGCGTTCTAGTGAACTCCCAGCGCGTCAGGCCAGGGTAGATAAATATCATGCGGAATGTTTGGAACTATTGTCCACCGAGGACACTGAGTTAGCCGCTGCGGTTGAGGCAGACGTCACACAGTTCTACGGTTTCTCTGATGATATTGTTGAGGCAACCAGTAAATTGAGGGGTTCTGCACAGGATGTTTTGAAGGTGGAGACGAGGTCTCCCACCCATCCTGCTTTGTTAGGAAGGTGGCCTACACTAGACTTGCCACACTTTAGTGGCGATTTGGGTTGTTGGACTGCCTACTTCGACCTGTTCAACAGTTTGGTGGATGCTAGGACAGACTTGTCACCTAGTCAAAAGCAGGCCTACTTGTTCTCCACGTTAAGAGGAGAGGCCCTAGGTTTAGTCAGCCACCTAACTGTTACGGATCAAAGTTATCATTCTGCCCGGGAACTGTTGATCAAGCGTTATGCGAACGTGAGGCTGTTAGCGGACGCCCACGTCTCGCAGATTTTGTCGTTGCCTCGCATCCATCGAGTTGCCACCCTACGAATGGATTTGGTTAACCCACTGACGGTGGCCTTGAACGCCTTGAGGCGATTGGGCCTACCTATTGACCAATGGTCCTTTATGCTACTTCACCTTGTTCTGTCAAGGTTGCCTTCCGACTTGAAGGTTCGCTTCGAGCAGAGGTATGGTGGGGATAATGCCACATACCTTCCCCCTTTTCGATGACTTGTTGAAATTCCTGGATGAGGAATGTCGCCTCTTGGACCAATCTGGGTTTGAAGGTCCCTCGCGGGCCCTAGAGCGGTCCTCTCCGGACCCGCGTCGTGTTGGTGCGCGCACCCCCCCCCCCTCGTGGGAAGGGTGAGTCACGACGCCCTCCTCATTAATATGTGGCGACCCAGGCTCGCAGTATGCGCTGCATATACTGCAACACGGATGGCCACATGGTCACCACCTGTCCGAAGTTCCTGGCAAGGAACACAAAGGACCGACGGGGAATCGCCAACAGCCGCAAGTGGTGCTGCACTTGCAGCGGGATTGCCAGAGATCAGATCCTTGCCCGCACTGTCGAGGTAAGCACCACCGCGTGTTGTGTTCTAATCAAGCTCAGAAGAGTAATACAACGCTGGCAACCCTATGCCACGGTTACATTGAGCTCCGTAATAACTTTACTTTAAAAATAAATAAACGTAGTGAAACCATTCAGACTAGTGATAATAACAAAGCGTGCATTGTGTAATACCGCAAAAAGTGTTATCCAAGCCTAAAATCATTATCCGACGAAGTTCTAATGTGAAATAGAATCTGGACTCAAAACAACAATTCAGTGTCAAATAGTGCATTAATTATGTGTTTACAGTGCTCCTTATTATTAACATACATGTGAAAAGTTCATTTCATCATATTCTTTAAGCTAGTATCGTGAAAAAACTTAAAATAAACAAATAAAATTGTCGAAAGTGAAAATAACAGCAACGTTTAAAAATTCAAAATGATATCCACCCTCAGTAAATAATAACGAACTCTTGAAAGTAGAATATATGTCCCTGTTTCGCTTTGAAAATTTTCCCAGTCCCAGGGTGGTGTCGGGTTTATCGTCCACAAGTCCCTTGTGAACAACGTGGTGAAGATCGAGAGTGTGTCGACCAGGGTGGCGTACCTTATACTCAGAATATCCTCAAGATATTCGCTGAAGGTCATACAGGTCTACGCCCCAACTTCGGCTTCAATAACGAGCGTATTAAAGACGCGATCGAGTGAAATAAAGGCTCGAAGGTGTTTGCAAGGGATCTGGCTATTGGGCAGAGCCAACTCACGAAACTGAAGACCGACGATGGCAGGATCGTATCCGCCAAACCGGAGCTTCTAAGGGAGATCGAGACATTCTATGGGCAGTTGTACACATCGATCAGCAAGCCCGTTGCGAGTCTAGCAAACGACCCAAGAGCTAGATTGACCCGGCACTATACCGAAGATATCCCGGACGTCAGCCTGTACGAGATTAGGATGGCTCGGAAACAGCTCAAAAACAACAAGGCGCCGGGTGATGACGGAATTACGGCCGAACTCCTGAAGGCGGGTGGCAAACCGGTCCTTAGGGCCCTTCAGAAGCTGTTTGATTCCGTCATACTCGAGGGCAAAACGCCACAGGCATGGTGCAGGGGTGTGGTGGTACTCTTCTTCAAGAAGGGCGACAATGCCCGGCTAAAGAACTATAGGCCCATCTCACTTCTTAGCCATGTCTACAAGTTGTTTTCAAGAGTCATCACGTCTCGCGCGCAGGTTTGACGATTTCCAGCCCCCCGAACAAGCCGGATTCCGAAAAGGCTTTAGCACCGTAGACCACATACATACGCTGCGGCAGGTTACACAGAAGACCGAAGAGTATAACCTGCCTCTATGTTTAGCGTTTGTGGACTACGAGAAAGCCTTCGATTCGATCGAGACTTGGGCTGTACTGCAGTCTCTCCAACGGTGCCATATCGACTACCGGTACATTGAGGTGTTGAAGTGTTTGTACAAAAACGCCACCATGTCAGTCCGTCTTCAGGATCAGACCTCGAAACCAATCCTTCTCCAGCGCGGCGTGAGACAGGGAGACGTCATTTCTCCGAAACTGTTCACTGCTGCGCTGGAGGATGTCTTCAAGGTTCTGGACTGGAGGGGGCTGGGCATCAACGTTAATGGCGAGTACATTACTCACCTTCGGTTTGCCGACGATATAGTGGTCATGGCTGAGACCATGGAGAGCCTCAGTAAAATGCTCGATGACCTCAGTAGAGCTTCCGAAAGAGTGGGTCTTAAAATGAACATGGACAAAACCAAGATCATGGTGAAAGCCCATGTAACACCCACTCCTATCAAGGTCGGAGACTCTACACTCGAAGTTGTAGACCATTATGTCTACCTGGGACAAACGGTCCAGTTGGGTAGGTCCAATTTCGAGAAAGAGATCAACCGTCGAATCCGACTCGGCTGGGCGGCGTTCGGGAAGTTGCGTGGTATCTTCTTGTCCAATTTACCGCAGTGTCTCAAGACAAAAGTCTATGACCAGTGTGTGTTGCCAGTGATCACCTATGGAACCGAGACGTGGTCGCTCACAATGGGCCTTATCAGAAAGCTCAAAGTCACCCAAAGGGCAATGGAGAGGGCTATGCTCGGAATTTCCTTGCGTGATCACGTCAGAAATGATGATATCCGCAGGAGAACCAAAGTTACCGACATAGCCCGAAGAATTGCCAAACTTAAGTGGCAGTGGGCAGGGCACATTGCTCGCAGAACGGATGGCCGATGGGGCCGAGAAGTTCTGGAATGGCGACCGCGAACCGGAAGACGATACGCTGGAAGGCTCCCACTAGGTGGACTGATGACCTGGTTAAGGTTGCGGGAAGGCGCTGGATGCGAGACGCACGGGATCGGTCAATGTGGCGACACCTGGGGGAGGCCTATGTCCAGCAGTGAACGTCTTTCGGCTGAAATGATGAATGATGATGATGATGAAACACACTTTAAAACATATTTAACATTTTTACTAATTATTTTTTTAACATGTCATTGAAAATTTCAATTTATTGGAGTTTTAATTTATGAGAAATTGTTCGGTTTCGAACGGTCCCGTACATGAAGTTTGACAAATGTCACTTAATGTTTGACGGTTTCCTTCAAATTACAAAAATATAAAACCGTTAGCACACTGATGCAAACGCGTGTAGAAGCGAAATTCTTCCGACGAACTTTCCGAACTAAGTGATTTTTCCAATAGGTATTTTGCACGTCCACACCGAAACGTTAAATACCTTATTATACTTAATTTAATTAAAGGCAACAGAGCCTACAATTATACTACAAAATAATTTATTTCAACTAAACCATTTAAAGGCTTTTTTGAATAGACAAACAAAAGATGAAACTAGTTGCACATTCACAAGCGTCAGTAGGTCTCTACGGAGAAACTCCACGGACACTCTTTTCCACACAGTACAATAACAAGTATTTGGTTACAGGAAAATTACATAGATTTGTGAGATAGATGTAAAAAGACTTATACCTATTTTAGTAACACAATAACAACAAACAACATTTATACACCCAAACATTTAACACTTACACACAGGTAACCATCATTGCTTCAATATTCCAGCTGAAATACTGGAGCAACGATTCTATACAACACAGCCTGTCAGCAATCATGCCCAGAATGCTAGACATAATAAAAATATCCCTCCATTATTACTCACCAGGATTGCCCACATAATCATTCACATTTTACGTATAATAATATTATGTATAAAATATTTGAATAAATAGATTTCATCAGCTAAGTTATGACTGAGCAAGCTGAAGTTAGCAATGCCACTTACAAGCCTAAATACAAACGCTAGAAAGCATTTGTTACTCCAAAAAAAAAACATAAAACAGAAATAATAGAGGAGGGTGGAGACTTTGATCAATTTTTTTAATATTAAATGCCGCGCGGTTTATATCACAGACTACTTAGAGATACTACGTATGTTTATATGTACTATCGCATTGCGTCTCGGTGTGAGCAGACCCTAAGATGTAAGCGTCTATTGTTGTTTGTGGTCATTTCAAATAATTATTTAAATTTACCAATTTCAGACGTAAATCTGTTATGTACGATGGTTCTGTGATTTTAGAATTAACGAATCCAAAAAGAACTTGTTTCACTCAGGTCATCATCATGGTGAACTTCATAAAGAAGCAAACAAGTAAGTTTATTGCACAGATCCATACAATTATGCAAAATGCGCTTCATCCGCTTAATCCTATGAGGTCTCATGTAGTAAGAGGCGGGCCTATTGCCGCGCACAGCACTTAGAGTGAGACTCCGGGTTGCCACTAAGAAATTCTAAATGGAAAAGTGCAATAACACTGCACGACCGACAATGTTGTATTTAGTTACAGAATCTTTGTATTTTGTTCATATCAACTTCTTTTGCCAACAGATAATGAATAAAATATTCCCGGTACTAGCCAAAAGCTTTTGTCGACACCGGAACAATATAAGCCAGCATTGCCACTTAGAGAAGACAATCCATTCCAATCGCTTGCACCACCGTATACAAGACTGCAGCCGTGATTTCTTAAAAGCCTACGGCAAGCTATACGTCTCTTTGTGCAATAGTGACATCCAACGAAGGAATTGGGGGAATATTTTGTAACTTACGACGACGTTAAAAGTATCTACTAATTCACAACTGTTTTGGTACAAATGCTCTTCATGCTGTTTCAAGCGTTTGGAGCAGCTATGAGCTATGGTTGGAATCTTAGAAGCTCTGTCAATTCATTATGATGCGAATATGAAAGAACATTATGTAATACAAAGTTTTGTTCATTAAATCTGCATTTTATTTCATTAATGCATTATATAGATTAGTACCACCTACAACAGCTACATATTCTATTACTTATTCTTAACGCATTATCGGCCCATTAAGTTCTTACTGCTACACTTAGTGGTAGGAACGGCAGGCGTTTCCTATCAGAGATTACCTTGTACAAATATAGTTAAAAACAATTTTACAATATTATTTTAGAATAGGCAGTACCTATGTTTGGTGTAATTTTGAATGATAGATTAAAAACAATGATGAGAAAAATGTGTAATTATTATTGTCGTATGCCAATAAGAGCCCGTGTGTAAAAAATCAAAAATTGTAATGATTATATTGATGTATAAAGGTTTATAAATAAGGCTCTTAAGATTTCGGCTAAGTAAAGATGAACGCAAAAATGGCCTGAAACACGTGCAACAATATTTTTCATGAAAAAGCCCGCTTTTTATTTCTTTGGTCAAAACTTGGTTCTTGCATGTGGGTCTTCCTAGTACCTACCACCCTACATACGCATTCAGGGTCGCGTGGTGGCGTGTGCCACCAGCAGAGTCGCGTGGTGGCGTGTGCCACCAGCAGAGTCGCTTGACTCAGAGCGTATGGAAAGCACGTCAAACAACAGTGAGATACTGTCCCAGGGCGACCGCGGGTACTTACACCACCCGGGTACCGTCCGCAACAGATCTTATTGTGATGTTCTTCAGTAAGACCAGCGTGCGTGCATGTCATAACCCGCGTGCATGTAGATGTATGAACGTGAATATAACGTAGCCGGTGGCATTCTGTAGTTTCTACCTACTTACTCCCATCCGAAAAAAGCGTAAGTTTATGTATGTATGTTTAGATTAGGAAAAACATACAGTTTCTTTTTATTTAGGTTTTTATTATCACATTTATAGCTTAGTTAGTTACTTATTCAATTCACGGATACTTAAGTACATGTTAGACACATAATAAATTCAATAAACATCAACAACAAGAAGGAATTTTAAATAATAATAGGCTGAGCCAACAAGGCTTTCCATGTACGAAGGAACGATATGACTTAGGATTCGATTAGTTTTGAAGGAGAGTCCTATCACAGTCCACTCTCTGCATCGATTTCTCGTCTCATAAAGATTACTCTGGATTCTGGAACATTGGCTGTCAGGTGGCAATTACCATGGAAGGTCTTTATAATAGACCGTTCGTCACGCTGCGAAGGGGTTTTATTTCATTTTTGTCCTAGTTTTGTCTCTTTCGTTGTACATCTGTCTCTGTTTATCATCGACAGACTAGCTAGACTTGTAGAACGGCTTACGGTTTTTGCTACTGAAAATACCGCAACCATTGCCATAAGACCTGCTGAAGAACATGTATATTAATACGTTTTAGATTTGTATTGTTGTTAATAGGGTACCTACTCAAGAACATTTTAGCTGCCGATAAATGAAAGGGCTTCAGTTGCCTTGAAGCAACTGCCAATGTTGTTTATCCCAAATTCTAACCCATATTCCCAAACTAACTGTAAATACCGGTATAAACCGGTTGCAAAATATATAGGCATACGTGCATACTAGTATTATGATCTCTAATTTATAAGACATATCGCCGTTTTCTTTGATTCTTGAATCTTCAGATGAGTCATGATAATTATGGAGAACCGCAAGTAAAACGTAGAGTTGCGGCGAATAACGCGCTAGAGTCCGTACTCCACCACGGCAGGAAGACAGCGCGTGCCGCGCCGCTCTATGTGTGGTTAGTATCAAAAACTTATAGAAATGGTTTATTATAAGAAACTATTACCTACTGTTTGTTTACAAAGAAAATGAAAATGTTGTCTACCTCGTTTAACATCTTCTCATAGCTTCTTTATTAAATTTGGAGGTAAGATAATCAATAGACAGCATGCCTGCCCCTTTTATTCATGATTAAATAGCATTTTATCGCAAAAATACCTAAATAAATACGGAAAATTATTTGACGTGAAATGTCTCACCGGGAAAATGTGAGATAGTTTTCGACGTGCTTTCGTCACACCTAGCGTAAAATTCGATACTACATGTCAAAATGAAAACTCGTGCTACCGATTCCCATACATTTGGAGCGTTAACGCAACGTAAATACGTGAACTCGATACGAAGGCAATTGTCAAAAACTTGTGCTACCGATTTGTTAGTTCCAAATACGGACACATGGCGCTGATTAATTTTGCATACAAAAATTGTCGGAGGCGATACGTTAACGTAGTCGATCCAATTACGCAGAAACTCGTGCAGGAGAACATTACTCATCGTGTTCGAGGCACTCGGCGTGTTCGTTCAATGTCAGATTCACAATGTAATATCAGTCAAATTGAAAAAGAAACACTGGATGACACCGCTACCAATCTCCCCGAGAGGTGCAACGACGACACATATGACCACGAATTAATATCTAAGCTAAAGGAACAAGTTGAGAAACTGACTCTTCAATTGAGTAGTGCAGAAGAAGAAATTGAGATACACACATCAACACAGTCTAGGGATATTTCATACTCAATTAAATAACTCGAAAAGTACTGGCCGCATTGGAATCTTTTATACACCGATTTGTTTGTAATTTATCTCAGACTAATTCCAAATTCAAATTTTTGAAAATTCTTTTGTTTCGGTGGCATAAAAATGTCTTGATGTGTAGGAGAGGGAATTTTCATTTGTGCGAAATTTAGAAAACAATACGAATTACGTTTAGTTACAGTTTTTTTTCATTTTTAAACGAAAGATAAAGTTAAAATTGAGATATTGTAGCCATGCAACGCCAACATTTGACGAGGGCGGAGATGTTACGAGCTGTGGGAATGCTGGAAGCTGGGTCTGTTCAGCGTAATGTTGCTGAGGCCATAGGGACCCACCAAAATGTAATTTCAAGATTGTGGACACGCTATCGTGCCACAGGTGAAGTAGCGGAGAGGCACCGGGGGCCAAGTCGCATCACTACCCCCAGACAAGACCGATTTTTGCAAATTACTGCGCGAGCTCAACCAAATGCAACGGCGACTCAATTGGTCCAAAGGCTGCGAGTGGAACACCAAGTGCTTGTGAGTGACCAAACTGTGACCAAGAAGGCGACTGCATGAAAGCAATCTACGCCCTCGTAGACACTCCGGGTCCCACCTTTACGGAGAGGCAATCGTGGACGACGATTAGAATGGGTTCGGAACCACGTGGACTGGGGCCGTGAGCAATGGTCCAATGTGCTGTTCACGGATGAATCCAGGTTCGGCTTCCATCCAGATCGTGAATCTGTCTTTCACGCGTCCTTCGTGAAAGGACGCGTGTTTGGCGAGTTCCTGGACGATAGAGCCGTCTTCAGAACCCTCAGGAAGTTCACCCATACCAAGGAGGAACAATTATGGTTTGGGCAGGAATTCGTCTTGGAGGACGGACGGATCTCGTTTGGGTGCAGGGCAATATGACGGCAGACCGATACGTCCAACAGGTGCTGGGGCCCATAATCTTGACCCACAGAACACAAATGGGGCAAGATTTCCTGCTCATGCACGACAATGCCCGGGCACACACGGCGAGAACGGTAGCAGCTTGGTTACATACACACAATGTTAGGGCCTTAGACTGGCCTGCTCAATCGCCAGATCTAAATCCCATTGAGCATGCGTGGGATATGCTGCAAAGAAGAGCTCTGAAGGAAGTTCCTGAAAATCTGGCTAAAGAAGATCAACTTTTTGCGCACCTCAGAAGGACATGGGACAATATTCCGCAGCAAGACATTGACAACCTTGTTCTAAGCATGCCGAATCGTTGCCGATGTGTTATGAAAATCATGGGCGCTTTCTCAGACTACTGACTTCAAGTTTATAAACACACATTAAATTATTTTTCTATTTTTTTCAGTTTTTACTCATAAATTAAAAGTTAATTCATATACGGTTTCCGTCTATGCTTCATTTTTTTTCCATAAAATCCTGAAATTTTAATCGAAGTACCTTAACCATTATTAAAAAATGGTAGAATATTAAATAACGTACCTTTTAAGTATATACATGTCATATAAATAATTAACACATTGATAGTAATTCGCTTTTTTAAAAATATCCCTAGACCGTGTTGATGTGTTTACATTGGAAAATAGCAATCTTAAAAAGTCAAACCAGGAGTTGGAAAAGAAAAATGAACTGTACAAAAAAATCACCATCTCTCCTTCTAAGAAAACCAGACAAAAATCTTCTACTCCAAAAAAAAGGCAAGCATTACTTAGCAAAATGACACAAACTGAGCAAGTAAATACGTCTGACAAAAAGAAAAACAGTAAGGGCACTCAAACAATGGCAATGGACGCTAGAGATTCATGTAAGGGAGAAGCTGTGGTACCACCAGCAATCCTTCACACAAATAGCCATAATGAAAACTAATGAAAAAATGTTAGTAAAATCTGTGTTATCAGCGAAAATAATTATAATAATATACGAACAATTGCAGAAAATAAATTTGAGAATTACGAACTACGTCATTACCTAACACCATACTCAGGAATAACCAATATGTTTCGCGACTTGGAACCAAAGCTAAAGAAATTCACCATGAATGACTTCCATAACCAGGCCACAAGAGGTTGCGAATGCTTTTAACAATTTTTTTATAGAAAAGATTGAACCAGTACCAGACGCTGGTAAGGACGTAACCGTGAATATTTCCAAATCAAGTCAATCTATGTTCATGGCACCAAGTTCTCCATAAGACATACTTCAAATTATAAGATCGCTTAAGAATACTACAAGTGTTGGATACGATGGGATCTCTACTAGAATCCTAAAGTATATCGCTAATTATATCTGCGACCACCTAAGCCACATCATTAATATGTGTATATCCACAGGATCATACCGGGAAAGTCTAAAAACTACCATTATTAAACCCATCTTCAAAAAAGAAAATAAGCAGAGTATGAATTGTTACAGACCCATTGCACTTATTCCTGTAATTTCGAAAGATTTTGAAAAATATCTATATTATCAAATTTACAACTATTTAGAAAAATTCAACATCCTCACAGAAGATCAGAAAGGTTTCCGCAAGAACAAAACAATAAACATGGCAATTTTTGACTTTATATATAACGTCATGTGTAAGGTGGATAAAAGGACGCCGGTATGTTCCATTTACTGCGACATGACCCAGGCTTTCGATTATGTTAATCATGACATTCTCCTCCGTAAACTGGAAGCTTATGGCGTAAGAGGCAAAGTACTGAATCTAATAGAAACTTATTTGAAAAATCGTAAGCAATATACAGAAATTTCTAAAATAAACACTTATACCAAAAATGAAGAAATATATGCATCGAAAGAACGTATAGTTAAATATGGAGTCCCGCAAGGGAGCGTATTAGGTCTGTTGTTGTTCATAATCTATATAAATGACTTGCCTTTAGTAACTAATTATCCAGTATCACTTTTTGCCGATGACAGCACAATCACTATTAATTCTATAAATAAAGATAGGTATGAATATGAAATTAATAATACAATCAATTCAATAATTAACTAGTTAAATAACAATAATTTAAAAATTAATCTTGAAAAAACAAAAATTATGTTCTTCAGTCAACGTTTAGAAGCATCAAGTATTAATGTTCAACACAAATTAACTGTTATAAAAAAAGTAGCAACCATCTACTACTAGCTAAATTCTTAGGTGTAACCATTGACAAATGTCTGAACTGGAAAGCACACACAGAAGAATTGAATAAAAAAGTATGTTCTTCTGCCTATGCCCTCTATAAGCTAAAACCTATTATAAGTACCCATGCCCTTATAACTTCCTACCATGGCATTGTCGGCTCCCTATTGAGGTTTGGAGTTATATTTTGGGGAAACTACTAATAAGGAAATAATTTTCAGGTCACAAAAAAGGTGTATTAGGGCTATGTTTGGTTTGAAAATAACTGATAGTTGCAAACAGTATTTTATTAAATATAACATTTTAAGTCTACCATCCTTATTTGTTTATGAAATAGCTATTTTTGTACGAACCAATCCTAACCTATTTAAGAAACAATCAGATGTTTCTATTCGTAATCGAAGAGATAATAATACATTATGCGTACCAAGATCAACCACGGCATTGATGCGTAAAAGTGTTTTTTGTTTAGCACCTATCATTTATAATAAAATATCAAAACAAAATCCAACACTATAATGTCCTGTGGTCGTATTATTATAATAAAATATAAAATCTCCATGTTCTTCTATTTTTTCATCAGAACGTCGAACATCACATAAGCCAACGATGTCCCATTTTATTGATTGAAGAGCCTGTTCTAGTTCGTATAGGGATTCATGTGATTTCAGCGTCCTGGTATTTAGGGTTGCAATATGAGGCTGTACGCTTTGTTTTTATTCGTAGTCAGGTTTTCATTCGAAGCTTTTGAGATTTTATTCATAGTTTTTGGATTTTTATTCGTAGTTTGTTTGTTTCTATTCGTGGTTTCTAGGATTTTATTTGTTGTTTTTAGGTTTTCATTCGAAGTTTTTGGGTTTATATTCGTGGTTTGCTGGTTTTTATACGTGTTTTTGCGGTTTTTATTCGTAGTTGTTTGGTTTTCATTCGATGTTTTTGTGTTACTATTCGTAGTTTGTAGGTTTTTACTCATCGTTTTTTGGTTTTTTTTCGTTGTTTTTAGGTTATCATTCGAAGTTTTTGGGTTTTTATTCGTAGTATTTATGTTTTTATACGTAGTATTTATGTTTTTATACGTAGTTTTTAGGTTTTTGTTCCTAGTGTTTAGGTTTTTATTCGTAGTTTTTAAATTCTCATTCGTAGTTTCTGAGTTTTATTTTGTTGGTTTTTGTTTATAACGGGGTGAATCCGGGGGGTTTTGGTCTTTTACCCCCTCGGTGACCACCCGGCTTGGGAGAGTTTTTTCCAGGGAAAACGTTTTAGTATTTAATAATTTTTGTGGTTTTTTATTTGGAGTACATTTGGGGGGCCTTGCTTGTTGCTATTCTGATTTGTCTGAAGAGAGTGCTGTGGTGTATCCTGGTTTCTAGTACCTTGTAAGAAGGAAGTCATTGAACTTTGTCCCTTGGGTTTATTCTTGTGTACTTTGGTTCGTTTGGTAGCTTGATCTTTAGGCGAACGAGATTTACATACATATGCATTTTTGTTGTAGTTTGGTGGAGTAATTTCTAACTCCCTTTTTGGTGTTGGTTTACTCTGAGATTCGAATAACTTCTCCTTACTGTTATTCGGTTTCATATTTGAACCGGTTTCCTTAACAATAAGGCGATCATAGCGTAGAAATGCTATTTTCCCCTCGTTTCTCTCTATTTGTACTTGTTTCTGAAGTTCTCGTCTCTTTTCCAAGATTTGTTTAGGGTAGTCCTCTTTTATGTAAATTGTTTTATCTTTCAGGTTTTTTTGGTTTTTCAGAATAGTTAGTTTTTTGCCGTACGTAGTGAAGGTTACAGTGATGGGTCTTACTTTGTTTTCTGTCTTTTTTCCCATTCTTCTAACCATTTCTATTTCATTAGGAGTACAATCGATTTTTAAATCTTTTGTAACAATTTTTGAAATATTTCTTTCCAATTCTTCGTACGACCTTTCTTCTTCCTTAACAGCAAAGAAAATTACATTCCCAAATCTTGTGTTTTTCTATTTCCGGAATTCTTTGATTTTGTTCAGCTCCATTTTTCTTAATATTATCAATTTCTTCTTGAATAATATTAAATTTCTATTCCAAATTTTCATTTATACTGTGTGTTATTCTAGTCTCCAATTAACTTAACACCTCTTCGGAGTCCTTTTTAATATCAACTCTCTCAACTCTTTAATTAGTTGTTCAAAAACAGACATGCTGACGCCCTCTTTTGACATTACTTTGTACTACGTTCTCACTGTGCAATCCAGAGATCGATGACGTACGTCGTTTAGCTACTCGACAATAGATGGCGCTGTACACGTCTAGTGATCGAAAGTGATTTTAAATTTTCGAATTTCGATGTTATAAATAATTGTTTGTAATACAGCACTATTTGAGGTCACACACTTAAGTTATTAGTCTGTGTTTTTCTACAATTTTGGTGGTGCACTGTTAATTTTGGCACTACCGGACCAGTATTTATTTTATAGTCTTATTTTCACAGTTCACAGTTCACAGGAGTATTCGATTGTTTATATCACTTAATAGTGTCAATAATCTTCATGAAGAATCACTTTTAACTGTTGAAATTTTCGTAATTTATTTGATTGCAATTAAAATTCGAGAGCGCTAAGAATTCAATGTTTACTTCGCAAGCTACCCACTTGTTTTTTTCTTAGTAAGGTTATACCACTTTTTAAATCCGGGGACAGTAAAGACACAAATAATTATAGACCAGTATCCGTGTTGCCGGTTTTCAGCAAGGTATTTGAGAAGATAATGCTAAATCAAATGCTCATTCATTTTAATACGAATAACATCTTGCATGATAAACAGTATGGTTTCACCAAAGGACGTTGTACAACTGACGCTGGTGTCACCCTATTAAAACACATTTTTAATGCGTGGGAAGAGTCGCAGGATGCCACAGGTATCTTCTGTGACCTGTCGAAGGCGTTTGATTGCGTTAATCATGAAACATTACTTCTGAAACATGAGCATTACGGGCTAGGTTAATCAGCATTAAGTTTGGTTAAATCTTATTTGAATGATAGACAGCAATTAGTTCAAATAAACGGTGTGAATTCGTCGGGGTTAAACGTGAAAATGGGGTACCCCAGGGCTCAATTTTAGGTCCTTTCTTATTTTTAATATACATAAACGATTTACCCCGTTTATTGAAAAACAAACTAAACATGGTGTTATTTGCTGATGACACATCTTTAATTTTTAAAATAAATATACATACTTGTCAGATTGACGACGTAAATAACGCGCTACGGCAGGTTCAGGATTGGTTCACTGCTAATAATTTAGTTTTAAATGATAAAAAAACCAAGTGCGTAAAATTTTCCTTGCCGAATGTCAAAAGAATAGAATAGAATAGAATAGAATAGAATACTCTTTATTATGTACACCAAATATGTTACAGAAAGCATAAAAAAGTAGTAAGTAAAAGTACTGATTGTGGCATTATATTAAACAAGGAGAAGCTAGAATTCGTCGATAAAACGGTTTTCCTGGGGATCACGTTAGACTCAAGGTTACAATGGGGTCCTCATTTAATATCACTTGCAGGGCGACTAAGTTCGGCAGCTTATGCTGTTAGAAAGATTCGTCAATTTAGTGATGTAGATACCGCTAGGCTGGTCTATTTTAGTTACTTTCATAGTATAATGTCTTACGGTATTTTACTATGGGGAAGGGCTGCAGACATTGAGCCAATTTTTATTCTGTAAAAATGAGCCATCAGAGCGATATACAATCTTCGCCGGCGCGATTCTCTAAGGGAACTGTTTAAGGGCATTAACATCATGACGGTTTCTTATCAATATATTTATGAAAACATCATGTATGTGAGAAAGAATTTACATCTTTTTAGTAAAAACGGCGATAGACATAATTGCATTACTAGAAATAGGGAACAATTAGTTCAACCAGGTTTCGCGATCAGTGTCAGTCATATTTATATTATTATGGAGAGTGAAGAAGAAGAAAGTGGTGGCGATGTGGAAATATTACGTAACTGCGAAGGAGATATTGATAAATCGTTAGAACCAAGCATTATTCGCCGTGAAGTAATCAAAGAAAATGAGAAGAGAGCAGCTGAGAAGAGAAAAGAGAGAGAGACTGAAATTAGCGATGATGATGAGTTTATTACTGTTAATAGAAGGAGACATAAACGATTAATTAGAAGCATATCAGTGGAGACACAAAATAAAAAGAGGGTAGATGTTGAAAAAGATAACTATGTAAATAATACCATACAACACGAAGTATGTGTAACATCTTTAGAAAGTATACCTAAACAAATGGCATTAGCTAAATTATTAAGATCAGAAAATATAAAAAATGTAATTAGAATAAAATACAAAAGCTATAATAAAGTTCGAATTCAGTTTAAAGAAAAAGAAGATGCAATCAAATTATTAGAATGCCAAAAATTTAAAGATATGGGATGTAGATGTCAGTTAATAGATGAGTTGCTCCTATCCTATGGTGTTGTAAAAGGAGTAGATCTGGACTTAAGTGAAAGTGAACTATTGGATATATTTAAATGTAGTACTGATGTGGTATCTGTAAAGAGATTGAGACGTGTAGACCCTGAAGGTAAATGGGTGGACAGCGAAGCCGTGAGAATCTGTTTTAAAACCAATAGCCTGCCGGCACATATATATGCATATGATTGCCGATTCAAAGTTGAACCGTATGTGTTCTCTGTGACACAGTGTTCCGGTTGTTGGAAATTTGGACACCTAATGAAGTATTGTCCAACAAAGAAAAAAATATGTCCAAAATGTGAAGATAGCCATAATAACTGTGACACGGTTAAAATATCATGCCTTAATTGTAAGGGAAATCACTTTGTTTTGGATAAAAATTGTCCTTTGTTCGTAAAAGAAAAGAATGTAAGGAAAATTATGAGTACAGAACAAGTCACGTATAGAAAAAGACCTTCAGCTATTTATTGAAAAGCAACAACATGATACTTGTTTCCATAATAACTTGCACACTTCAATTGACGCAAATTTAAGAAACGAATCGGAAACATTCAGCAATGTGCTTACAAATTCCTTTCATAAACATGGAGCAAACCCTAGTTCTCAATTAATACGGGAAGGAAACAAGGCGCATTCAATTCAAAAAGAAGCGCCGCAGCAACAAGAAGAGGCACCTCAGAAAAGAAAATATAGAAATAATAATAGTCAAAAAGAAAGTAAGTCTACAAGGAAGAAGCAGAATATGATAGAAACACCGATGGAAGATATAGATTGTTTTGATTCACAAAATGAAGAACAACGTTTTCAGAGGAATGAACAATTGCTTTATAAATTTGAATTTAAGAAATTCCTAATGAAATTAAATAGAACATTTGTATCAGAAGGAGCATTTGAAGATAATATTATTGTTGTTTAAAATTGTATGTGAAGAATTAAGGAAGATCGTAGTAAGTTGTTTTATGAAAGGAAATTTTCTAGACAAAATCATTAACTTCATAAATGGAAAATCAAATAAAAATATAAGAATTAATATAATTCAGTGGAATTCACAAAGTCTTCAGCCTAAATTAAGATCATTCACAGAAATATTACATAAACTAAATATTCACATAGCAGTCGTGAGTGAAACATGGTTAGATAGTGAATGTGACCTCCATGTAAGTGGATATAATATATATCGAAAAGACAAGTTCGATTCTTATGGAGGAGTTGCGATTTTTGTACATAAATCCATACGATCACACTTTAATTCACGTCAACTTTTAAATATAGGTATAGAGGTAGTGAGTGTTAAATTAATTAATTGTAAAGATTTGGAAAACGTGGTTTCTCTATATTGTCCATCTTCTGTCTCTACTCAACCTTCAGACTGGGAACAGGTATTTTCTTTATTTTCGAAAAAGACATTGATTGCTGGCGATTTCAATGGCCACCATGTCAACTGGTCGACTAAAACAGATACGAGAGGCACTCATATAATGGATTCATCCCTTGAAAGTTCTTTTATTTATCTAAATGATTGTAGTCATACAAGAATTAAATTAGTTAACGGGATTTTACAGAAAACGACACCAGATATATCTTTTGCCTCCTCTGACATTGCTATAAAATTTAACTGGAAAGTGATTAAGGAAAACCTGGGCAGTGACCATCTTATGATTAAATTGACAATCAATATTACTGATGACTTCACTGTTTAAAAAAAAGAAAACTATAAAAAAGCAGATTGGAAAAAATATCAGAACCATTTATCAAAAATATTACTTCCTGAAGTCAATAGTTTGCAAGAAATGTACAATTGTTTCCTAGATAGTATAATTACAGCCGCTGATAAATATATTCCGTTCATTAAAAGCTGTTCTAAGCCAGCCCAAGAATTTCAACCAAAAAATTATTGGACGCCTGAGTTATCCCATATAATCGCACAACGTAGATTAGCTTTAACAACATTTAGACGCAACCCCACTCCTGACAATTTAACTAAATTGGAAATAAAAAATTCAGAATCACATAAAATGATACAAAAAGCAAAAACGTTAGGATGGCAAAGATTTTTCGATTCCATTGATAAGGCAGTGTCACCTTCTGAAATGTGGCGTCGTATGCGATGGATAAAAGGTTATAAACAATCAACCAGTTATCCTCCGATTGAAAAACAAAAAGAATTACTACGTACCTTGACACCTTATTATGTTCCAAATAAAATACCCGAATTTATGTCCAAAAATGATATGTAAGAATGTGATTTTAATATGGAGGAGTTAGAGAATTGTTTAAAAAAAAAAGTATAACGCACCAGGCGAAGACGGGGTTTCTTATTCTATGATTTATAATTTACCCAACATAGCTAAAACCTATTTACTCAACATATATAATAACATTTTTAGATCTGGTATTTTACCTACTTAGTGGCGTAATATTCAAATAATACCGATTCTTAAAGCTTACAGCACCTCAGAAGATCCTAAATTAAGACCCATTTCTTTGATATCGTGCTTTTGTAAAATCTTTCACTTAATGTTAGCAAAACGTTTAGAATGGTTTACACCCTCGGTTTTCGAAAATCGTTGTCCTGTCTAGATTCATTGGCTCGCTTAGTTAACTATATACAGATTGGTTTTTCTAAAAACATTCCTACAGTGGCATGTTTCTTGGACATTCAGAACGCATACAACATCGTCTCAATTGATGCAGCAGTTAATATTTTAGATGAACTTCAAATCGGATCACAGTTCCGTTCTTACATTTGGGCTTTTTTGAGTGAAAGATATTTAAAAATTAAATCAGATAATAGTGACGCAATAACGGTTCGATGGACTAACAAGGGATTAGCCCAGGGAGATCCGCTGTCCCCCTTACTTTTTAATTTAATTACATATAAAATTTTCCATTTACCTCTTAATATAGTAGTGTCACAATACGCAGATGACTTTGTTATCTATATAAAGGATAAAGATAAAAATGAAAATAAATGTGAAAATTATATACAAAATTCTTTAGATCATATTGTCGGGAGTTTGGCTGGCTTTGGTCTAGAACTGTCTTCAACCAAGTCTACATATAGTGTGTTTAGTAGGGGCAGACGTAGAATACTGCCTTCCCTTACAATTGATAAACAGACACTTACCTTTTCAGAATGTACAAAATATTTAGGTATGTGGTTGGATCGTATTTTACGTTGGGGTAAACACATAAATGAAATTGTAAGTAAGTGCTTAAGATATTTAAATATATTAAAAGTATTAACTGGCAGCTCATGGGGGGTTCATACAAAACATATACGTAGACTATACATATCCTTAATTCGGCGTCGATTGGATTATGGTTCCTTTATTTATGATTGTAGTGCGAAATCTCACGTTTCTAAATTGCATAAACTACAAAACCAAGCTTTGCGTATCATAGGTGGTTATATAAGGAGCTCTCCAATTCACGTCATGGAGTCTGACTTATGTATTCCCCCATTATTTTTAAGAAGAGAATTTTTAGCATACAAATATTGTATTAAAATAATGTCATGGTCAAACAGTATTAGAGTTGGTCTTATGTCAGAATTGAGCGCGCTTTGTCTAACCTCCTATTGGGAAAACAAAAAAAAAACCCTTACTAGTAAAAGCATATAATAATACGAAACATTTAGATTTTGTATCCTCAATTGTTCTAAGAATATTTAGTTTAGAAATTTGGACAACTCGTTGATCTTGAATGTTTGCGCAGTGCTAAATCAAACTATAACCCAAACATCCTGTTGAATGATGTCCTAATGGAATTAAATATCAATTATTGTAGATGGCACAAAATATTTACTGATGGATCAAAAAGCAGTCAGGGCTTAGGAGCGAGTTTCTACGATCAGAATTTGGGTAGAAGATTAGGTTTTAGAGTAAATTGTAATATATCAATCATGTCACAGGAACTTATTGCAATTTTTCAAGCAATAGATTACGTTATTGATCAAAAACTAAATAAAGTAGTAATATTTTCAGACAGTAAGAGTGCACTGCAACATATAGCTCGATGTGCCTCTGGTTATAGCAGAGGTGCATCGATAGCGTATGATATTTTACAAAGGTTATCTACTCTAATAAAAAATAACATAGAATTTAAATTGCAATGGGTCCCAGCACATATTGGACTACGAGGTAACGAGGAGGTTGACCGTATATCTAAATCAGCCACAGTAGATGGTACTCTTATTAACTATATACCCGATTATTGGAAATACATAACACAATTTGAAACGGTATGTTTTGATTCGTGGAAACAATATTTCAACAACATTTCACATAATAAAGGTATTTGGTATAGAAGTATTCAAGGTCAACCATCTCGAGAGCCCTGGTTTGATAGTACTGGTTTTAGTAGAAATTATGTAAAATTAATTTTAAGACTCCGCTCCGGACATTACCCATCGGCAAAGTTTGCTTTCCTAATGAAAAAGACCGATTCTCCGAATTGCACAGTGTGCAATAAAGTCGAGGATGTACAACATTTGCTGATGGATTGTGTCCGAAATAAAGATGAACGTGAATCACGCATGATCAAGCTAAAACTAAACAGATTAGATGTAGGCTTAATACAGTCAATATTATCTTTACCATGTTCAGAGACCACTAAAATATTTTGTGAGTTAATGACAGTTCTTACTGATTGAGTGATTCAATTTCTTTGTTTTTAATAAGTACCTACCTATTATAAATAATAGATGTTAAGATAACTTGGATGTATGTGATCTTGTAAAAGGGTATGATGGGGTTGTCATATCTGAGATAAAAACCCCTAAATAAAAAAGAATAAAAAAAAAACGCACACTATGCAGGCAGGCATATTATAAGTTGGGTGATTACATCACTGATAAAAATGCTTGGCTCAATGCTAGTCTTGCTCCACAAACACTAGGGCGCAAAAACAAGTGATATGCAGAACATTATTGTTTTGAAGTATTGTTGGACCTGCTGAAGACTGTATGAATATATTTGTATTATATAGACACAATTTATTTTAGTATTGTATAACTGCGCAGCACGTGTGTGAGTACTATGTACCCAACTTTAGAACTACCATTTGCTGTACCTTTGTGTCGTTCTTTGACTTATGTGTGCCCTGGCAGTTGAGTGTGTCATGCTATCTCAAATGTCTCTCTGATGGTGGCGTGTGTGTTGGATCATTCCGTTCCCTTCATGATGGTTGATCTGGGTGGTGCCGATTCATGCGTCATGTTCGTGAACGGGCGCCGTCAGTTGGGATTGGTCTTAACTTAACTGCTTCAGATGCTAATGTTTTTCTAGTACGAGTACCTATTATATGCACGGTACATGTGTGAGTACTTTTAATACTTTGTACCTGTACATAGTATAGTATGTAGTGATTCTGGGTGAATTGTCCTCACACATATGAATTTATTAATGTAACTGTAACAAAATAATGTAAAAATTTTTTTTTTTTTTTAAAGATTAAATACGGAGTTACGGTTTAAAATTCTTTATTTCTCAAAGATTACAAATCACTTACGAGGAGAAATAAAATATAAAACAAAACTTAAGCAATTTCAAGTACAGATGCTGTTTCTTGTGCGTTCTTCTCCATAACAAGCTACTTTCCGAATGCACGGTAGAATCAATGTTTATTCCTTTTAAATTTTAATATATTAACGTTCAAAAGTGCCGCTTGGTGTCCTAGTTGAAATAAAATATCTTTGTCTTGTCTTTGTCTAATTCATCGTGGTATTCAGGAGACGTATAAACATTTGCACAGGAATTACTATTGGCCAAACATGCTTCTTACCATTCAAAGATTCGTTAATCAATGCGACACATGTTTGAAGTCTAAATACGAACGCAACCCTCTTAAACCACCTTTAGCTATAACCGATACCCCTCGTAAACCGATGGAACATAATATTTATGGACCTATACTCAACCGGAGGCGCAACGTTCCCTACAGTCATTGATAACTTCTCTAAATACGCCCAGGCAGTCCAACTAACAGCATGCAGTAGGGTCCATATAGCTGAAGCAATGCTAAACGTTTTCTCAGTGTTAGGTTTTCCTTTTTTCGCGCGTAACCGTTACATATAGTTGTTCGCCTCGCAATACATTGTGAAGTAGTTATTCATAAGTGATTTTCTAACCCCAGCTTGGGTAAGTGGTGCACATTATTATATTGTATCATGATATCATCGTCACTTACTGAATTTTAGAGCTTGTTTGTTTACATTCATAAAACATGTAATTTAGCTTTGATTATAGACAAGTATATAATCAAAGTAATTTAGTTTCATTTTCATAGTAGCTACATTTAAACATCTTCGCACATCATTGTAATCTAGCTTTGGTCTATTTAGCTAACTGAAATGGCTTAAAATATTTTCAAATTCATCTTTCATTTCTACCCACATTATTTTAAAATAATTTAAATTATTATTTCATTACATTGTAATCTGCGTGTCTGATTGTGAACATCCACGGCATCATTACTACGGGCCTAGTGCTCCCATCACGCCGTAGTCGTGGATGCTCACAGGAGTTTCTGGAACGCCCCGTAACACCCTTATTTGTTGACGCGTTCCAGGGTTCAAGGTCCGGGTTTAGAAGAATACCCCACTCGGTGGCGCTTCCAGCTGGACTCACCAGCGACCAGCCTACGCCCTACTCCAGACTACTCGTCGAGCGCCTGCTTCCACCTGCGGCTTGACTCAGGACAGTACTGGACCACTGAGGGATAAATAGAATACAGCATCTAATTGTAGAACGGCCCGAACACCACCACTGTTGCCCCTCCGGCTTGACTTGGCTTTGGGAAATAAATATATTTGTAAATGGATTCCGCCTTCTTATTTCACGCCTTATCCCTAGGGTCGTTGGAAGAGGGTAGGAGCATAAACCGTTTCACTGGCGCCCTCTAACGTGGTAAAAATACATTGTTGATTCTACTTTTCTTCTTGGTTGTAGTTAGTGTATGTTGTTGGTGTTAAATACAGGTCTTCTGGTCCCAAGTCAGGAGCCAACGCTGGGGCCCATAGCAGCATTGGGACTCCTGGCTTGGGACCAGAAGACCTGTATTTAACATTTGGTAGCAAGAGCGTGGTTTGCATTCCACGAGCATAGTAAACGCTAGGACACACGTTCACAGTGAACGCTGTATTGTTTGTCGGTTTGCTTTTTATTGTTGAGAATACTGGGTTGGAAAGTGGTACATTTTGAGTCACTCAGAGTTAGCTGTGTCTTGTTAGGGGCGAACAGCCCCCATAGTTACAATCCAATTGGTTAAAATAAAGTGTACAACTCACAACTTAATATTGTCACTCCTGGATAGAAGGTTACAGTTTTGTATTGAAAATATAATTTGTTTATTTGTTGTATACAATATAGGTTTGGTGCAGACTAAATAATCTTCCCTAATTGTATTTAATTGAATAATAGTTATTGTTGGACCTTAAACCTACTATCTTGGTTTGGTAAGTTTGTTTACATTATAAAAAAAAACTTTTTGCAAAAAAATACTACCGACTTCCAAATACAAAACTACAAAGTGAAAAATAACATAATTTTTTGAAGTCGGTGTCTTTCGTAGTTACCATTTTTTGCGTTTTGGACACCGACTTCAAAAAATTATGTTATTTTTCACTTTGTAGTTTTGTATTTGGAAGTCGGTAGTATTTTTTTGCAAAAAGTTTTTTTATTTTCACTTTTTAGTTGTACGTACCTAATAGGCAAGTTAGTAAGGGAACTATTTCGCCAGAATAGATTTCATGAAACTTGAACATAACCGGTGAAATGAGAGATCTGCTTACCCCTTAAGAGCGAACTGGCGTGATGTAATGTTATGAAATGTTATAAACAACAAACAGACATGCGATTGCAGCAATCCCGAGAGATTTGCCGTTATTTATTGAAGAGTTCTGTTGTATATCTCCGAAGTTCTTCATCAGATCCTCACAAAATTAAAATGGGACCAATTTCGGAACATACTTTTTCAAACAAAAAAAGAATTATCAAAATCGGTCCACAACAAACTTGAAGTCGAACAGAACCTCCTCCTTTTTGGGAAGTCGGTTAAATACTCAGTGCCCGCTACAGAAGTTATTGTTGTAAAGTATATTGTTACCAATTGTATAAGAAAATTGGTTAGTTAGTTTGATATTGACAGTAATATTCTAATTGATCCAAGTTAAAGTCATTGTTTTTAGCTATTAAAGTAAATTGAATATTGAATTCTATTGTAAAATCAACCTACCCACATTGTGTTGATAATTTTTGTTTTTTTTGAATACCCTCTTGTGTGTTGATAATTTATTTTCTTGAGGTACCCACTTTGTTTTTGATCTATACCAATATTATAAAGAGGAAAGATTTTTTGTTTGTTTGTACCGAATAGGCTCCAAAACTACTGGACCGATTTCAAAAATTCTTTCACCGTTGGGAAGCTACTCTATCCCCGGGTGACATAGGCTACTTTTTATCCCAGTATTCCCACGGGAACGGGAACTACGCGGGTGAAACCGCGAGGCGGCCTCTAGTAATGTATAAATTGATATTTGGGGTTGCATAATAAATTTCTACTGGAAAATAATTAAGTAAATGTAACAGGGTTCAGTACTATTTGTTGAATTAACTTGTTGTTTCTCTTACAGACTTTATGATTTGATATTTAATTTGGTAAGAGAATTACTGTCAAACTGTTGTTTTGGTTACACAGATATATTATTAATTTAAGTTGTTGAACATTTTGTGTATTAATAATATTTAATCACCGTTGCTAAGTTGCTTACATTTTGACAGTAAGACTGCCTATACATTTGCTTGTAAAATTAGAGCGGAATTGAGATGGGTGACCTCGGTGGCCTCTTTGATAAGTAGATCTGATAGATCAGAGGCTTTGTTGGCCCGTTATAGTGAACTCCCAGCCCGTCAAGCCAGGGTGGATGAATGCTTTGCGGAGTGTTTGGCGCTATTGTCCACCGAGGACACTGAGTTGGCCGCTGCGGTTGAGGCAGACTTCATGCAGTTTTACGGTTTCTCGGATTACATTGTTGAGGCAACCGTTAGGTTGAGGGGTTTTGCACATGGGAAATATAGTGGGGATGATGCCCCCTTTTGATAATTTGTTGAAGTCTTTGGGTGAGGAATGTCGCCTTTTGGACAATTCTGGTGTTGAAGGTCCCTTGCGGGACCCAGAGCGGCCTTCTCCGGACCAGCATCGTGTTGGTGCGCGCCCCTCCACTTGTGGGTTGGGTGAGCCACGACGCCAGCCTCATAAATTTGTAGCGACTCAGGATCGCAGTATGCGTTGCTTATATTGCAACACGGATCATACGGTCATGTCCTGTCCGAAGTTCCTAGAACGGAACACAAGGGACCGACGTGGAATCGCCAACAGCCGCAAGTGGTGCTACACTTGTCTGGGACAGCATTTGCAGCGGGATTGCCAGAGGTCGGATCCTTGCCCGCACTGTCAAGGTAGGCACCACCGCGTGTTGTGTCCGGACCAAAATGGTGTTGTAGGCCCTGATGATGCCGGACACTCCCCCATAGGCGGGGGTGCGCATCCTCACCAACCCCAGGTGGATCCTCGACGGGGTATACCTTGCAAAGGCGGGGGCACCCCTCCACCCCTTCCTCAATTGGAGGAACCGTCCGCTTTTCAGGACGACTACCAACCGCAGAGGGGTTATCAACATTAGGTAGTCGCCCCCCTCTCCTTCACTACCGCCGCCCAGCCAGAGACAGTCCTTCTGCCAACTGTCCCTGTAATGATCTGGGGCCCGAAGAGTAAATCTTTGTTAGTTCGTGCTCTTTTGGATTCGGTTTGTCAAGGCTGTCTTGTATCCTTTTGTTTAGTGGAAAGATTGGGTCTCCCTCGTAGATTCCACCCTTCTACCATATGGGTGGTATTGAAGTGGTTGGTCAACGGGGAGATATTGAAATTTGTGTTTCGCCTGTTTACCGCCGCTTGTTTTCGGCCGTTGTTTTGAATGATATTTTGGGCAGACACCCGCAGGTAACCATTAGCCCTGCAGTGGTGAAATTGACGTCGGACCTAACTCCTGCCGACCAGTGGTTGGTACCCGGACCCGTATATGGGTGCGGATGTTTTGGGTTTGATTTTGTCCGGGACCAAGTGGGTTCTGCAGACGAATAGGTTAGTAGTTGTACCGACGGTTTCTGATTTTGGACTTACGGGTCCCGTGTTGAAGGGCTCCGCCCCGCGGATTGAGGACTAAGGACTGATAATGGCATAGTACTTTGTTGGCTTCGCACCTCTGCTCATACTTTGGAGGTTTTTGTGGCGAATAGAGTCTCACAGATTCAGAACTCTGAGACTAAACTGATCTGGAGACATGTCCCAGAAGAATTGATCCCCGCAGACTGCGCGTCACGTGGTTGCGAGGCTCCTGCCCTTGTTGACCATTCTCTTTGGTGGAGACCAGACTGGTTGACGCATTGCAAATCGTCCTGGCCCCAGAATAGGTTCTCCTCTCCAGAGGTTTTGCCAGTTTTGTGTATTGGAATTGTTGAAACGCAACCTGCATATAATTTGGATTATCTTTTGGACAGATACAGTTATTTGTCGAAATTGTTAGGAGTTACCGCTTGGGTCCGCCGTTTCATACGTAACGGACGGAATCCTAATAATAAACTGTTATCCCCAGTTTTGTCGCCTTCTGAACGCCAAGAGGCCCTGTTGTTGTTGGTTCGTGCTGTACAAGCCGAGCACTTTGACCAGACTATTGAAGCCCTGAAGAAAATGCTCTGCTTTAAAAGGCTCAATCGCTCGTCTTAATCCATTCCTAGACCAATCTGGTTTGCTCCGAATCGGAGGACGACTGCGGAAATTGAACTTGCCTTATAGTGCTCGCCATCCTTTGTTGCTCCCTAAAGGAGGAGCGTTGGTGAAATTGTTGGTGTCCGATCGACACATTAATAACGCACACGCCGGTTGCAATGCCCTCGTAGCCATTTGCAGCGTGAATTTTGGATTTTGTCGGCCAGAGGCACTATTCGAGGCATCATCTATAAATGTATGCAGTGCTATAAGTTGAAGGCTGCTCCCACTCAACCCATAATGGGTGATTTGCCATCCGACCGAGTGACGGAGAGCAGACCATTTGCTTCGGTCGGAACCGATTTCGCTGGTCCCTTCTTGGTGAAGACTTCACAACTTCGGCTGTCAAGGCCTACTTCTGTGTGTTCGTTTGTCTGGCCTCTAGGGCGGTTCACTTGGAACTTGTAACTGCCCTCAGCACAGATGCGTTTGTTGCAGCGCTAGGTAGACTTGTTTCCCGCTGAGGAATACCATCTTTCTGATAACGGTACTAATTATAAGGGCGTTGATAGATATTTAAGTGAAATTTTTAATTATTGTAATTGGCAAATTTGTATAGTAGCAGAACCGCTTCTCCGCCATGTTGTTGGTGAAACTATTTTCACATTTGAGGAACTTGTTACGGTTTTTTGTAATTTTGTAAAGTTGAGGCCGTCCTCAATTCGCGACCTCTCTGTCCGATCTCCTCAGATCCAAATGACCTGGTAGTCATGACCCCTGGTCATTTTTTGATTGGTCAGCCCCTCAACGCCCTGCCGGAATCCCCTTCAAGGATATTAAATATTCGCAATTAACGCGTTTTGCATTGCTCCAGCAGATGTCCCAAAGTTTCTGGCATCGTTGGTCTTTGGAATATTTGCATATTTTGCAGGAGCGCGTTGAGTGGACTGACAAAACTGACCCTCCCAAAGTCGGAGACCTTGTATTTGTTAAAGAACCAAAGAACAATGCCCACTGTTCATACATTGCTTGACCTGTCACTTGATTCGTTTTACAGGTCGCGTCTGCCTACAACTAGTGTTGTATAAAATCAATTATTGTTTATAATAACACAATAACTTATCATCTTTTCATTTAAAGGCCAGGGAAAAATGCTATTATGTAAATAAGTTTTTGTGGTTATAACAGCTGTCAGTTATAGGTTTGACAGCTGTTATAACCATAAAAAACTATACGATACTTAGTAATTTAAATCAAATTGTTTCATATTCGTTGAGAGAGTTACAATCAATCAGAAATAAATATCTCTTTAACGTAATATCATCATCAAATCGGCGCGCGGTCTCAAACAACAGTTATATTCTCGCAATATCCCGCCGATGCCGAGTTTTAAAGACTTCACGCGTGATGTTTTGCCATCCTTGTTTACTACACATCACACACAAATCTAAACTTACATGCAGCAAAATGTAAAGCAACAGAGTGGTCGCTTTAAGGATTACTCTAACACGGAGTTAGTCACATAAATAGATAACGAAAAGAGCTGCCTACCTACATGTTTTTGGCGAGGGCAGGGTAATTAAATAAAAATCTGGCTTTGATTTATTATTATATTTCATTCTATGTCATCTCGTACAAACACTTAATCTAAAAATGCCGCTGGAGCCACAATGTTGTTTCCATGCCTGGCCCATCATATGTTTAGGTACCACACCAACGTCATAACATCAAACAAATGACAGGCTGTCATTCACTAAACGTTACCGCTTAAAAAGTTCGTTTTATGACCAGTCAACTCTACACTTATTTTTCTTTCCACTCCTTAACATAAAACCATAAAAAAGGATTTTTTTATGGTTTAACTAGTTATAAAATAATCAGTAAAATAAAAATAAAGTAGCAATTGGTTATTTAGATCATTTATCCACATGACGAACGAACTAGTTTTTCGTATTCTGTGAAACGAGACGTGTGTAATACACGTTCCGTTTCCAAAACTGTATTGACTAATGAGATACATATTAACATTGCTTTTTTTCCTGGCCTTATTTGAAAATTCAATTGAGCGATACGAAATGAGCAAAAAAAAAAAAAGTCGTGTGGCACTCGGGGACTGCCGCGGTAAAGCTATTGCATAACATTTATTCTAGATCCAGTCCTGGAAAATGCGTCAAAATAGCATTTATTCTAGATCCAGTCCTGGAAAATGCGTCAAAATAGCATTTATTCTAGATCCAGTCCTGGAAAATGCGTCAAAAAAATTAAAAACGTTAAAAACTCGAAAACGTAGCGAGCCAAACCCGCATTTATTTACGATTAATAAAACTCTAAAAAACAAAACAAAAATACCCTTATTCACATTGAAATAAGGTCGCTTTTCTTTGACAAGCAAAAGTGACCCTTATTCTCATTAGCAGCTCAGAGAGACCGATAAAAGGCAAAAAAATTACGACCAACAAAAATTTTAAAACCCTCATATCTCAGAAACGGTTGGAGTTAGCGCATTTCTGACAAAAAAATAGCCCCCCTGCCCGCCGCTACTTCATCCAGGAGAACAAGATAGGATTTACCCCCCCCCCCTTAACCGTTTACCTCACCCCGCAAAATAAATTTTCATTCTGAAAATACCAACACGGAAATCGAAAACACGTGCAACAAACCTACCCTCCCCGCCCCCCTGCCCCTCACCACTCAGATTCCACAGAATTCAAAAACCTTATTAAAAGTCAAAGTATCACCGCCGTGCCCGTCGGAGTGGGGAGCGTGAGGTTTTTTCGTTACGAAATTTCTGGATTCGGTCCCCGCGCTCAAGGCCCGCGATAGAAGCTATGCAATAGCTTAAAATCATTTTTTTAAGAAATTTTACATCACTAGACGCGTTAGAAAATTTTCAGGTCAATGCTGGACATGATTCTTTGTTGCCTTTACATTGGCGTCGTAGATGCATTGTAGATTTGTTCTATGGGTCTGACGGAGATCCCAGAGTTGCAAAGGTCATGGTCGGAGATTCGGTTTTGAAGCGAGCAGTGGCAATTTAGCACGCTTGCCCATTTATTAGCGGACATAAATCCTTATGTCCGAGACGGGGGGATGTTTCGTCCCGATTTTTACTTGCAACACCGTGTCGGTTGGCGGTCAACGATTTGACAGCTGAAACTTAACAGTGGAAAGAGAAAATTTGTAACGTGAACACGCGGAAGTCGGGTTCTTGTAGAAACATATTTAATCGAGATGTGTTTTACCCATTGTATTTGTTAATCGCGCCCGCCGTTCGTAATCGGCGCTGTGGGGTGCCCGCGAGGGTGGTTTAGAATATATTTCAAGTACATCGAGGTGCTTTTGTGGGAAACGCGTGTGTGTCTGCCTGGAAGCCGAAGCCCGGATCAGAACGCGTTGGTGGTCCCAATCCAATCATTGTCCATTATTATATATATATATTCCCCTATCCCTAACCTCACGGCACGATATTGATCGACCCCCAGGATTCTACCGCAGGAATCTAAGGTAAGTCATATTGATACAACTTGTGGTCGTCCCACTTTCACCTGTGAGATAGGTACCAGGAGATCTCCCAATAAGGAGCAAATCCCTAGCTTTCCACTGCCGCGAACCGCGGTTTCGTGGGGTACAGGTTCAGACAGGGTCCAGGAGTCCCAACGCTGCTATGGGCCCCAGCGTTATGTCCTGGCTTGGGACCAGAAGACCTGTATTTAACAGTTGGTTTGTTTTTTCTGTAAAACGTAGTTGTTTTCTTTTGGTTTTTTATGCTACTAAGGTGTACAGTAATTATGTTGTAGGTAAATATCTTCGATGAAGAATACACTAGATACAGGATCCCACACAAAACTTATCTTTAAAACTGACGCCAATTGTGTTTAGGTAATTCTAAGAATTCTACTTGAAATAAATATTCATTAATGCAAATTCAACCTTAAATGCAATGTTTGTCACAAAACTGTACAAAAAGCAATAAAAAATGTTTGCACTCAATACAAATTTAGTCTTACTCGCAAGTATTAAAGTCTGAATTACAATGTGACAAAAAAAGGAATTCGAAATTCGAATTTTCAAAATTTTCGTTCCGGCTCGCTGCTTGGACAAGGAATGAGTGGAGTGGAACGTTCAATTATTTTTTTATATCATCGATCTTTAAAAATACTATATTAAGAACCAGGAACGAATATAAGCCGCTCAAATGGCCACACACACTTATCTACCTATCTCTCTATATTATAAAAATCAATTGCTGTTTGTTGGTCTCGCTAAAACTCATAAACGGCTGGATCAATTTTAATAATTATTTTTCAACACAGTTGTTAATTAAACATGGCGTACTTTCAGAGGCTATAGATTCGAAAATTGAATCTTTTGCATGGGCATTTATTTACGCTATTACGCGGTCGTGACTTTTGTTTACGAGCTCGATCATTAGTTTTGCAGTTGAGTTTTAAATTTATAAATCAATTTAAAAGTTTAGTAACAAGGAGTTTTCATACATAGAATAAAATGGGATGGATTTTATACGAGGATAAATGAATGATTCCGTACGTTTTAGCATTGAATTCTCAAAAGTCTTTTAAATGGTTTTTTAATATATTTAATTACCAGTTTTAATTTAATTATTTTCACATCAACATTTGTCAAAAATCGAATAGGCTGAATAGGCTGTTTTCGTTGTAAAAAAAATATATAGTTGCAAAACGCGCCATTTTTTGAAAATTCTTTTTTTGTGAATTAACAAATCTAATTCTTTGATTTGTTTTTACTATTTCCCACAGCTCTATTAAAAAACGTCGTGTGATACACGGGTGTGTAGGTTATTGCAAACTCGTGTCATTAAAAACCCTCGCCTTCGGCTCGGGCTCTTTAATGACAGCTCGTTTGCAATAACCTACTTTCCACCCTTGTATCACAATGTACTATTTTTGTTTTGTCCGCTCGAATAAAGAGACAGTGTAATATATATAATTATATACGTGGCCGGGTAGCTAGGGTAGGTAGGTAGGGTAAAAAGGTAGGTAGGATAGGTTAGCTTGAAAACTTGAAAATTAAAAGTCAGCTATATGTAGGTATTTCTTTTTAATTATAGAATGAAACTTAAAATTTCAGCAATAAGGTTAAAAACACTATATAGGAAATTTCGGGGTTACTTTATTTCGTTTTCTATGGTGTCAAATATTTTTGACTGATTTAAAAAAGTAGTCGGACTAAAATAATACAATAGTAATTTTACTAAGACAAAGATTCTTAAATTCGGGTTGGCTCATTGTAAAAAAACCCGATTCAAAAACGCGTCCACCTATGTCGCGGTTTAGAAGTTTAACTTGAAAGATTTCGTTAACTATTTAGAAAAATGTTTGACATCCAAAAAAACGTGGCCAACTGTCTTAAAGCTACAGCCGAAACAAAAACCCCCTATGATAGACTCAATAGAAATTCAGGCAGGATTATCCCGTCGTAAATTTTATCCAGCTCTTCGTAAATTTGCTTTAACCCTTCATTGTGACTTTCCTGCCGCGTACAATTATGCCAGAAAATGTTTCAATAAAGTTTTTCCACATGTAAGAACATTACGCAGATGGTATGTTAGTATAGATGCACAGCCTGGTTTTACTAACGAGTCGTTGTGTGCTTTGAAATTAAAAAGAATTAACACGCGAAAGGAATTAATTTATTCTTTAGTAATTGAAGAGATTTCTGATAGAAGTAAAAAAATACGGATCAGTAAAATTAATAAAGGTTTTGTCACTTCAGGTTTTGGTGGCCTAAGAGACGAAATAGCTCCTCAATCTCTTGTTTTGATGATAGTATCACTAAATCAAAATAAAAAATACTAATAGGATTTAATTGGAATAAAAAGCTGAATTGAAAGCTACATTAATTATGCAATGCTTAAGCTTATGCCATGAAGTAAGCGTAAAAATCGTCAGTATGACTTTCGATGGTGCTCCAACAAATTTGAGTACTGCAGAAATATTAGGTTGTGAATTGTTGAGTGATCCAGATAATTTAAAACTAATTTACCTTCTCCAGTTAATTAAGATAAATTGTAAAAATGTATCTACAATTTTTTAACTAGCAGTTATGTCCAGTCTATCAAAATGAATGGAACAAATTTTCGAATATTTAAAAGGCTTATATGTTTCTTCTCCTCTTTCTTTTGCGACAATAGATACCCATTCTGCACAGCGAAATGGATCGTTAGGAAAACTAAAAAAAAAGCTTTACAAACTACTCCATGCATTCTCTGTTCCAGAACAGTCAATGTTTGTTACAATAGTTGTCGCGTTCGCTTTTTCGACGCAAATGTTGGTAAAACAATCATAATATTGGGTAATTGATTCATATTTACTATTTAATTCGGTTTTTACTTTATGAAAAAATTTTTTTGCTAAAAAATACTACCGACTTCCAAATACAAAACTACAAAGTGAAAAATAACTTAATTTTTTGAAGTCGGTGTCCATAACGCAAAAAATGGTACCTACGAAAGACACCGACTTCAAAAAATTAAGTTATTTTTCACTTTGTAGTTTTGTATTTGGAAGTCGGTAGTATTTTTTTGCAAAAAGTTTTTTTTTATTTTTCACTTTTTAGTTGTACGTACCTAATAGGCAAGTTAGTAAGGGAACTATTTCGCCAGAATAGATTTCATGAAACTTGAACATAACCGGTGAAATGAGAGGTCTGCTTACCCCTTAAGAGCGAACTGGCGTGATGTTATGTTATGAAATGATATAAACAACAAACAGACATGCGATTGCAGCAATCCCGAGAGATATGCCGTTATTTATTAAAGATTTCTGTTGTATATCTCCGAAGTTCTTCATCAGATCTTCACCAAATTAAAATGGGACCAATTTCGGAACATACTTTTTCAAACAAAAAAAGAATTTTCAAAATCGGTCCACAATTGACGGAGTAATCGGTGAACAAACACAAAAAAAAAAAAAAAAAAAAGAAAGAAAAAAAAACTTTAAGTCGAACATAGAACCTCCTCCTTTTTGGGAAGTCGGTTAAAAAACACTTAATGCTATAAACTTACCCAAAAAAAGATATTCCTTCCAAATTCAAGGTGTTACGGTGGTTATTTGCACAGTTTTTGAACGCACTTTGCGGCATTTTTTACGTATTAATGTTGGCTGTGATTGGACCATACTAATTTAAAAATAGTGACACAACTGTATTTGTGGCCATATTTTTCGGCCCGTTTTTGAAGGGCTGACCGGGAACCTACTGTATTCTTCATCGAAGGTAAATATACATTCCTAGTAAATGTTGTCTTATTATACCATATTTTATTGTTAAAACTTCATTTGTTATTACTTTGATGCGTTTCTAGACATAAGGAAAATATTGCTTCGTGGTGCCTATTCTGGCGCTTTTGTAAAATTGAATAATCTATACCAATATTATAAAGAAGAAAGATTTTTTTGTTTGTTTGTTTGTTTGTTTGTACCGAATAGGCTCCAAAACTACTGGACCTATTTCAAAAATTCTTTCACCGTTGGGAAGCTACTCTATCCCCGGGTGACATAGCCTACTTTTTATCCCTGTATTCCCACGGGAACGGGAACTACGCGGGTGAAACCGCGAGGCGTCCTCTAGTATTATATTATTTTGTTTTAAAAAATTGTTTTTGCTTCAAAGTTATTGTTTTTGCTACAGACTAGTACACACTAGTATCACCTTCTTGGTTTTTCCTAATTTAAATTTTATTTTCATATTTACTAATTTCATTCAAAAAAGAAACCAGACGTTCTTTAATTATATTGTAACAGCACGGAGAACGTTATTGTTTTTTTTAACCTTTTGATTTTCTTTGCGTTGCACCACTTATCCATCTGGTCTATTGTATAATAAATTTTCATCATGTTACCGGTTAGGTTTCTGTCTTTGCAAAAATTTGAGCTAGATTATGAAGTTCGGATTAGGGGTGTTACTGCTGCGTCTACTGTTGAAGAGCTACGAAAACAGATAGTAAAATAAACACCAGATTTTCCATCCGATCACTTAATAGAGTCCCCACTTGATGTAAGACAGGATCTTAAGGGCTGTTTGGAGATCCTCACTAAAATACAAGGTAATCTTGATACACCTGATCCTAGTGTACCTACTATTATGCGGATACAGAATATGCTGAACCATTTGCACAATCGTATTGCGAGGATAACAATTGGTGATAAATGCAAAAAGGAATATGACGATACAGTCAAAGGTTACAAGTTGCTTTCTCAAAGATTTTCTGCTCTTCAAGCTAAAAGACCAGCACCAGCACGAGTACCAGTTCTTGTAATGAATCCGTACCTCCAGCGCCGAATGTACAAAACGCGATTTCGGTGACATGTGATCGGAGCTCATCTGATTTAAGTAAATTAAAATTTAACGGTACAGCTTGTGTGCGCTCTTTTATACAACGTGTTGATAAATTTATCGAAGCTCGAAATATAATAACGTCAAATAAAACAATAAGTTTCGCTACCGAAATTTTTCAAGGCGATACTCTTCATTGGTTCCGTGCAGTGAAAGACAGAGTTTCTTCTTGGTCAGAATTAGTTGTCCTATTGAAGGAGGACTTTGATCAGTATGACTACGACTATCGCCTTATCTCCGAAATTCACTCTCGTACTCAGGGAGAACGCGAAAACATTACCGTTTATCTCTCGATTATGAATGGGATGTTCTCGCGTTTATCCAAGTCTCTTTCCGAAGCGGATCAGCTAGAAATCCTTCTCCACAATATTAGGCCATGCTATGCCAGCACGTTAGCCTCTGCAGCACAAATCTCGACGATAGATACCTTGCGTTCTCTATGTCGTAATTACGAGACCATTCAGGCTCGCCTGTCTCAATTCCAAGAACCTCCTAAGGTTACTTCAGACACTCTAGCTCCTGAATTTGCTTATTCTAAAGATTTAAGTAGGACAAGTAACAGAACTACTAATAATTATAACAATTACAACAATAATAACTATAATAAAGAATACAGCTCGAGGAATCAAAATAATAACCAATCTAATAATAATAAAAAATCTATGTACATGCCGTGGAAGTAAATAAAAATCAGCCTTATTGTCCTAGATGCCGTAGTAATTCACATCACATCCGTCAGTGCCAAGCTAAACGCGATATTGTTTGTTTCAAGTGCGGTAGGAAAGATGTGAAAACACCTGATTGTCCTAACTGCAATAAGACTGAAAATTCAAAAAACTAAATGAGCAGAATTGTAGAAATATTTATTCTGACAAGCAAGATTGGAAGAATTGGCTTGATTTTGTAAGAACATTTTCTTCTACGTACAAAGTATCTACAATTCTGCAAACTAAACCTATAAATGATCCTAGACCTTATGTCAACATAAAAATTAACAACATAAACGCTTGTGGCTTGCTAGATTCTGGAGCAGCAGTTACAATTTTGGGCAATAATTCCCATTTAAACTTACGGAATTGCACTTTGCACCAGGATCACCACATTGAAATGATAGCTGCTGGCGGCCAATTATTGAAAGACATTGGTTATTTAAATTTGCCAATTGCATTTGAAGGCCAGTTTCATATTATAAAGGCTTATGTTGTTCCAGAAGTAGACACCTCGTTTATTTTAGGTGTAGATTTTTGGCGAGTATTTCAGATTTGCCCAAAATATTTAGGCAGTATTCAATTGTCCAATACCTCTTTGGCAGAGATTAAAACTAACAATAGTGAAACTTTCATACATCCTTATGACAATTTATTAGAATCACAAAAAGCAATAGCAGATAACATAATAACACAGTTCAAGTCAATATCAACCGAAAACAAGGGTTTAGGTAGAACAAATATGATTATTCACCGAATTGATACTGGCGACGCCCAACCGATAAGACAGAGATATTACAGAACGTCCCCCGAGAAACAGCGCATTCTATTGGAACAAGTAGACGACATGCTGTCTCTTGATGTGGTTGAGCCTTGCGAAAGTGCCTGGTCCTCCCCTGTCCTTATAGTATATAAAAAGAATGGTCAACCTAGGTTCTGCCTTGATAGTAGAAAGCTCAATGCAGTCACGAAGCGCGACGCTTACAGTTTGCCAAATGTTGCTGAAATTCTAGACAGCCTTCGCGACTTCTCTCGAGCGTGGACCTCTCAAAGGCTTTCTGGCAAATTCCTATTGCACAAGAGGATCGCGACAAGACCGCATTTTACGTACCCGGTAGAGGAACTCTGCGTTTTAAGACCACCGCTTTTGGACTGACTAACGCGCCTGCTACACAACAGCGTTTAGTAGATCTGCTCTTCAATGATAGGGAATTTAAAACCTTTGCGTACTTAGATGACATTATTATCATCAGTTCCACATTTGAAGAAGTCAATTTCGAAAAGTGCAAATTCTTTCGAAGTGAACTTAAATATCTGGGATACATCGTTGATGCACGTGGTTTGCGAACAGACCCGGAAAAGGTGGAAGCTATCATTAACTTCCCTACCCCTACCAGTAGGAAGGAACTAAAACGCTTTCTCGGTACAGCTACCTGGTATCGACGTTTTGTCCCTAATTTCAGTACCGTCGCTGGACCATTAAATAGGTTAACAGCTAATGGTAAAAAGCTCCACCTTTTCTGTGGTCTCCAAAAGCTGACGCGGCGTTCAATGCTTTAAAAGAATGTCTCGTTACCGCACCAGTACTTTCATGTCCAGTTTACGACATGCCCTTTGAAGTACACACCGACGCTAGCAATTATGGAGTTGGTGCCATGTTAACGCAGACTCTAAATGGAAGAGAAAATCCCATCGCCTACATGAGCAGATCTTTAACCAGTGCCGAGAAAAACTTCAGCATCACCGAAAGGGAGACTCTCGCTGTGTTGACTGCTCTCGAGCACTGGCGTTGCTATCTCGAAAACGGGCAGACCTTTAAGGTGTATACCGACCATTCCACGTTAAAATGGTTCCTTTCGCTCGAAAATCCGACAGGCCGACTGGCTCGTTGGGGTGTGCGTTTGTCATCATTCAATTTTGAAATCAAACACCGCCGCGGAGTTGGCAATGTCATTCCAAACGCACTTTCTCGTGCTTTTCCTAATGCCGCAATCTGTCTTGCCAACGCTGTTGTAAACACAGACGATACATGGTATAAAATGATATATAATGGTTGTGTTAATGATCCTAGCCATTTCCCAAATTTTATGAGAGGTAGTCCCTAATGAATTTCGAGAACAAGTAATTGCTGAGAATCACTCAGAGCCAACAGCTGGACATCTTGGCATTTTTTAAACTTATAGGCGTTTATCACTTAACTACTATTTGCCTGGAATGCACCAATCCGTCGTCCTGTTCTGTTTGTTTAACCTACAAGGCACAAAATCACACTACATTGGGTGAAATGGGTCGCCCTAAGCAAAATACAGCTCGAGGAATCAAAATAATAACCAATCTAATAATAATAAAAAATCTATGTACATGCCGTGGAAGTAAATAAAAATCAGCCTTATTGTCCTAGATGCCGTAGGATGTGATGTGAATTAACATCACATCCGTCAGTGCCAAGCTAAACGCGATATTGTTTGTTTCAAGTTCGGTAGGAAAGATGTGAAAACACCTGATTGTCCTAACTGCAATAAGACTGAAAATTCAAAAAACTAAATGAGCAGAATTGTAGAAATATTTATTCTGACAAGCAAGATTGGAAGAATTGGCTTGATTTTGTAAGAACATTTTCTTCTACGTACAAAGTATCTACAATTCTGCAAACTAAACCTATAAATGATCCTAGACCTTATGTCAACATAAAAATTAACGACATAAACGCTTGTGGCTTGCTAGATTCTGGAGCAGCAGTTACAATTTTGGGCAATAATTCCCATTTAAACTTACGGAATTGCACTTTGCACCAGGATCACCACATTGAAATGATAGCAGCTGGCGGCCAATTATTGAAAGACATTGGTTATTTAAATTTGCCAATTGCATTTGAAGGCCAGTTTCATATTATAAAGGCTTATGTTGTTCCAGAAGTAGACACCTCGTTTATTTTAGGTGTAGATTTTTGGCGAGTATTTCAGATTTGCCCAAAATATTTAGGCAGTATTCAATTGTCCAATACCTCTTTGGCAGAGATTAAAACTAACAATAGTGAAACTTTCATACATCCTTATGACAATTTATTAGAATCACAAAAAGCAATAGCAGATAACATAATAACACAGTTCAAGTCAATATCAACCGAAAACAAGGGTTTAGGTAGAACAAATATGATTATTCACCGAATTGATACTGGCGACGCCCAACCGATAAGACAGAGATATTACAGAACGTCCCCCGAGAAACAGCGCATTCTATTGGAACAAGTAGACGACATGCTGTCTCTTGATGTGGTTGAGCCTTGCGAAAGTGCCTGGTCCTCCCCTGTCCTTATAGTATATAAAAAGAATGGTCAACCTAGGTTCTGCCTTGATAGTAGAAAGCTCAATGCAGTCACGAAGCGCGACGCTTACAGTTTGCCAAATGTTGCTGAAATTCTAGACAGCCTTCGCGACTTCTCTCGAGCGTGGACCTCTCAAAGGCTTTCTGGCAAATTCCTATTGCACAAGAGGATCGCGACAAGACCGCATTTTACGTACCCGGTAGAGGAACTCTGCGTTTTAAGACCACCGCTTTTGGACTGACTAACGCGCCTGCTACACAACAGCGTTTAGTAGATCTGCTCTTCAATGATAGGGAATTTAAAACCTTTGCGTACTTAGATGACATTATTATCATCAGTTCCACATTTGAAGAAGTCAATTTCGAAAAGTGCAAATTCTTTCGAAGTGAACTTAAATATCTGGGATACATCGTTGATGCACGTGGTTTGCGAACAGACCCGGAAAAGGTGGAAGCTATCATTAACTTCCCTAACCCTACCAGTAGAAAGGAACTAAAACGCTTTCTCGGTACAACTACCTGGTATCGACGTTTTGTCCCTAATTTCAGTACCGTCGCTGGACCATTAAATAGGTTAACAGCTAATGGTAAAAAGCTCCACCTTTTCTGTGGTCTCCAAAAGCTGACGCGGCGTTCAATGCTTTAAAAGAATGTCTCGTTACCGCACCAGTACTTTCATGTCCAGTTTACGACATGCCCTTTGAAGTACACACCGACGCTAGCAATTATGGAGTTGGTGCCATGTTAACGCAGACTCTAAATGGAAGAGAAAATCCCATCGCCTACATGAGCAGATCTTTAACCAGTGCCGAGAAAAACTACAGCATCACCGAAAGGGAGACTCTCGCTGTGTTGACTGCACTCGAGCACTGGCGTTGCTATCTCGAAAACGGGCAGACGTTTAAGGTGTATACCGACCATTCCACGTTAAAATGGTTCCTTTCGCTCGAAAATCCGACAGGCCGACTGGCTCGTTGGGATGTGCGTTTGTCATCATTCAATTTTGAAATCAAACACCGCCGCGGAGTTGGCAATGTCATTCCAAACGCACTTTCTCGTGCTTTTCCTAATGCCGCAATCTGTCTTGCCAACGCTGTTGTAAACACAGACGATACATGGTATAAAAAGATATATAATGGTTGTGTTAATGATCCTAGCCATTTCCCAAATTTTATGAGAGGTAGTCCCTAATGAATTTCGAGAACAAGTAATTGCTGAGAATCATTCAGAGCCAACAGCTGGACATCTTGGCATTTTTTAAACTTATAGGCGTTTATCACTTAACTACTATTTGCCTGGAATGCACCAATCCGTCGTCCTGTTCTGTTTGTTTAACCTACAAGGCACAAAATCACACTACATTGGGTGAAATGGGTCGCCCTAAGCAATGTTCGAGGCCTTTCCAGATGATCTCAATTGATTTTGTTGGCCCCCTTCCGGTTACTCGCAAGCAGAACAGTTATATGCTCGTGATCACTTGCTGTTTCTCAAAATTTTGCCATATCTTTCCTCTACGTCGCGCAACTTCGGACGCGGTGATTAAAATACTAGAGGATTCGATATTTCTAGTTCATGGTATTCCGCAAACCATTTTTTTGGATAACGGTAGTCAGTCCATCAGTTCTGCGACTGATGCCTTATTCAAGAAATATAAAATCCCTAACGTGTACTTCACACCTAAATATACACCGCAAATAAACACCGTTGAGCGATACAATAAGACAATCGTAACTAGTTTGGCAACATTTGTTGAAAACGACCATAGAACTTGGGACACTTTTATTCCCAAAGTACAGTTCGCAATCAACAACTCAGTCAATGAAGCCACCGGTTATACATCTTCTTTTCTTGTGTACGGTAGAGAACTCGTCCTGTGTGGATCGCATTACACGGATAGCGATCTAGGCGATGAAGTATTTTTCTTGCCGCGCGATTTGTATGCCGAAAACCTAGGTTGTCTTTCATCAGTATTTAATGATATGCAGGCTTCATTGTGGCAAGCACATGTAAAGAATACTGCACATTATAATCTACGCAGGAAACCCGCAGAATTTAATGTTGGTGATTTTGTTTTTAAACGTACCGTCATTCTAAGCGACAAAGACAAATACTTCAGTAAAAAATTAGCACCGAATTTTTTTAAATGCCGAGTTATCGAAAAGCGATCACCTCTCGTATATGTTTTAGAAGATATGTCCGGTAAAAATATAGGCGTCTGGCATATCAAGGATTTAAAGTTAGTTAATAATATGAACAAGTAAAAATAAATCAAATATGTACGGGGAAACATAAAATATTATCTATTCTTCTTCAAATTGTAATTATCATTTTAGTCACCTGTGCAATTATCACAGATGATCTTTTTGCATGAAAGGTCACGTCAATAACACTCTTATTATGTTGTTGCCGTTTATTTATTATCAAGATGACGGTTTGTTAGGTTGAGAGAAAGAGGAAGTATGAATGAGTAGTGTTAATTGCAAATTGAGGTAAGCGGTCGGGTTTTCTTAAAGAATAAAACCCTTTCCGTGACGAGGGGGGTAATGTAACGTTATACGTACATTGTTTGATATGGTGAGAAGGTACTTCACGCCGAAGCAGCTCCTCAATTTGTATCAAGCGCAAGTTCGATCATGCATGGAGTACTGTTCTCATCTCTGGGATGGATCTGCCAAATACCAGCTTGATGCACTAGAGTCGATCGAAAAGCGGGCCAAGAGGCTCATCGGCGACGAGGCGCTGGTCAAGTCAAAGCTCCAGAGTCTTGAACATCGTCGCCGAGTTGCCAGCCTGTCAGTTTTTTATCGGTTACATTTCGGGGAGTGTGCGATGGAATTGCACGATCTAATTCCACCGAGCCCGTTTCATCATCGGACTACCAGACGTACGGCGATGCGCCATCGATATATGGTGGACATTCCACCCATACGCACAAAACGTTTTGAGAACACTTTTATTATGCGTACAGCTAAGGAGTGGAATCTGGGGGTCTTTAAGTCAAGAGTGAATAGGTTATTTCTAGGCAAGCGTGTTTCATCGTCGACCACATCATCGCTTACCATCAGGTGAGATAGTGGTCAAGCGCGAGCCTATAGGATATAAAAAAAAAAAAAATATATATAATTCCATATTTTACCATTTTACAAAAAATATATACATTAAATCCTAATCTTAATTAATATCTGTAATAATATAAAATATAATAATAAAAAGAGTAAAACATAATTTCATCAATACGAAGCGCCATACTATTTGCGTTCGATGAGTACCTATTCGCAAACATCACGTTCTTTTGTCTGCGCTCGGCTGATTACGCCACAAAGATAACGGTCGCAGGCGCACCGCGAACACCCGCCCTTCCCCACCTGAGCGTCAGACATACGCCACCCGGCTGCAGAGACGAACGCTCATACCTACTTGACGGTCTCTGCTACGCAGCTAAAAGTTATTCCTTTTTTCGCGCGTAACCGTCACATCGCCAACCCGCCTGCCAAGCGTGGCGATTATGGCAAACCCCCCCTCCCCAAACCAAAATGAATAGCACACAAAATAAAAGGCCCCGAGTGCCCGGCAGCCCGTCTACCCTCGGCTACGGTAGCGGTCGAGGCAATGGCGTGGCAAGGTGTGCAAAGAGAGCGAGAGAATCCCCGGAGTGGACCCGGCTACCACAATAAACACCGACGACTGGACCTGGGAACATATAACACGCGAACACTTCGGACCGATGAGAAGACAGCCGAACTCGAGGAAGAGTTGAGCAGGTTACGATGGAGCATTATAGGGCTATCTGAAGTCCGAAGAGAGGGAGAGGACTCGATAATCCTCAAATACGGTAACCTGCTCTATTTCCGAGAGGGTGACCGGCAGTCCCAGAGTGGTGTCGGCTTTATCGTCCACAAGTCCCTTGTGAACAACGTGGTGAAGATCGAGAGTGTGTCGACCAGGGTGGCGTACTCAGAATATCCGCAAGATATTCGCTGGAGGTCATACAGGTCTACGCTTCGACCTCGGCACACCCCGAAGACGAGGTAGAGACCATGTATGAGGATATCTCTAGAGCCATGCATGGTTCCAAAACTTACTTCACCGTTGTCATGGGGGACTTCAACGCGAAACTGGGCAAACGAGACGAGGATGAGCTGCAAGTAGGGCAATTTGGAGTTGGACGTCGGAACCACCGGGGTCACCTACTGGCCAGTTTTATGGAGAAGGAGGGCCTCTACATGATGAACTCCTTCTTCAGAAAGCGTTAGCACAGGAAGTGGACCTGGCAAAGCCCCGATGGTGCAACTAAAAACGAGATCGACTTCATCATGTCAACCAAGAAGCAAAAATGATGTCTCTGTGATCAACTCGTTAAAAACCGGGAGCGATCACCGCATGGTAAGAGGCACATTGAACATTAATGTCAAGCTTGAAAGGTCTCGACTGATGAAGTCCAGCGCAGATCCAGGTCCAAAACCCCGAGACCTTTCAACTCGAACTCCAGAACCGCTTCGAGTGCCTAGGGAGCTCCGTGGACGAATACAGTGATGGGTTCGTGGGAGCTGTCCATACGGTCGGGTCTAAGTTTTTCAAGACCCGCCGTACAGATATAAACAAAAAGCTCTCTGATCCTACTCTCAAGCTCATGAAGGAGAGGCGTGAGATAATCCTGCAGTCTTCAGACGATGCGCTGAAATACCGGCAGCTAAATAGACGGATCTCAAAGTCCTTGAAAAGCGACCTCCGCCGCTTTAATACCGAGCGTATTAAAGACGCGATTGAGCGGAACAAGGGCTCCAAGGTCTTTGCAAGAAATCTGTCTATTGGGCAGAGCCAGCCCGCGAAACTGAAGACCGAAGATGGCAGGATCGTATCCGCCAAACTGGAGCTTCTGAGGCAGATCGAGAGATTCTATGGGCAGTTGTACACGTCATCCAGTAAACCCGTCGCGAATCTAGTGAATGACCCTAGAGCTAGATTGACCCGACACTATACCGAAGACATTCCGGACGTCAGCCTGTATGAGATTAGGATGGCTCTGAAACAGCTAAAGAACAACAAGGCACCAGGTGATGACGGAATTACGGCCGAACTCCTGAAGGCGGGTGGAAAACCAGTACTTAAGGCCCTTCAGAAGTTGTTTGATTCCGTCATACTCGAGGGGAGGACGCCACAGGCATGGTGCAGGGGTGTGGTGGTACTCTTCTTCAAGAAGGGTGACAATGCCTTACTGAAGAACTATAGGCCCATCTCACTTCTTAGCCATGTCTACAAGCTGTTTTCAAGAGGCATCACGAATCGTCTCGTTCGCAAGTTTGACGATTTCCAGCCTCCCGAACAAGCCGGATTCGGTAAAGGCTTCAGCACCGTAGATCACATACATACGCTGCGGCAGGTTATACAGAAGACCGAAGAGTACAACCTGCCTCTCTGTTTAGCGTTTGTGGACTACGAGAAAGCCTTCGATTCGATCGAGACTTGGGCTGTGCTGCAGTCTCTCCAACGGTGCCAAATTGACTACCGGTACATCGAGGTGTTGAAGTGTTTACACAAAAACGCCACCATGTCAGTTCGACTTCAGGATCAGACTTCGGAACCCGTACATTTGCAGCGAGGTGTGAGACAGGGAGACGTCATATGTCCGAAGCTGTTTACCGCTGCACTGGAGGACGTCTTCAAGGTTCTGGACTGGAGCGGGCTAGGCATCAACGTCAATGGCGAGTACATCACTCACCTTCGGTTTGCCGATGATATAGTGGTTATGGCTGAGACCATGGAGGACCTCAGTACAATGCTCGATGACCTCAGTAGAGCTTCCGAAAGAGTGAGTCTTAGGATGAACATGGACAAAACCAAGGTGATGCTGAATGCCCATTTTACACCCACTCCTATCAAGGTCGGAGACTCTACACTCGAAGTTGTGGGCGACTATGTCTACCTGGGACATACGATTCAGTTGGGTAGGGCTAACTTCGAGAAATAGGTCAATCGTCGACTCCGACTCGGATGGGCAGCGTTTGGGAAGCTGCGCGGTATCTTCTCGTCCATCTTACCACAGTGTCTCAAGACGAAAGTCTATGACCAGTGTGTGTTGCCAGTGATGACATATGGCTCTGAGACGTGGTCGCTTACAATGGGCCTCATCAGAAAGCTTACAGTCACTCAAAGGGCAATGGAGAGGGCTATGCTCAGAGTTTCCTTGCGTGATCGAATCAGAAATGTAGAGATCCGCAAGAGAACCAGGGTTACCGACATAGCTCGAAGAATTGCCAAACTTAAGTGGCAGTGGACATTGCTCGCAGAACGGATGGCCGATGGGGCAGAAAGGTTCTGGAGTGGCGACCGCGAACCGGAAGACGCAGCGTTGGAAGGCCTCCCACCAGGTGGACCGATGACCTGGTGAAGGTTGCGGTGATCCGCTGGTTGCGAGACGCACGGGACCGGTCAAAGTGGCGACGCTTGGGGGAGGCCTATGTCCAGCAGTGGACGTCTTTCGGCCGGGGTTAGAAGAATACCCCACTCGGTGGCGCTTCCAGCTGGACTCACCAGCGACCAGCCTACGCCCTACTCCAGACTACTCGTCGAGCACCTGCTTCCACCTGCGGCTTGACTCAGGACAGTACTGGGCCACTGCGGGATAAATTGAATACAGCACCTAATTGTAGAACGGCCCGAACACCACCACTGTTGCCCCTCCGGCTTGACTTGGTTTTGGGAAATAAATATATTTGTAAATGGGTTCCGCCTTCTTCTTATTTCACGCCTTATCCCTAGGGTCGTTGGAAGAGGGTAGGAGCATAAACCGTTTCAATGCATCCTAGTATTATAAGTCCTCAGAATTTAATAGAAGAGTTAAGAAACTTAGAAAGTATGTTTATGTTTAAACCAGTAGCTAGTTTTAGCATTAGTAATATATACAGGATAGAGAAGTCACTTAAAGCTTACAGCACAGAACACTCTATTAACTTTATTCTCGAAATCCCCTCAATTACCTCAAAAACCTACGACCATATCCATCTCTATTCTATCCCAAATAAAAGTAACCTTACTATCATCCCAAAATCAAAATACCTGGCACTTGGTAACGATGAGTACGCTTACCTGGAAGAAGATTGTCAGCCACTGACCGACAACACCCAGCTCTGCAAGCTCCTCGACACCAGAAGAATTGAAGACACAGATGACTGCATACTATCACTCATCCAGCATCGTCCAGCAAATTGCACTTACGCTAAGATGAACTTAAGAAGAGGAAAAGTTCAGAAGATCGGAAACAACAACTGGCTACTTGTCCTCAGAGAAGAAGAAGTCACCAAAACACAATGCAACTCCAAGACAGATTACAAGAAGCTGTCGGGAATTCATCTCGTTACACTAACAGAAGACTGCCAGATGAACATCATGAATAAGACACTGCGGTCTCATACCAACACGGTCATTATCAACGAGGTCATACCATTACCGGAGCAGCATCAAGTCTCAGAACAATCAATACAATACGAACTCCAATTAGAAGATATCTCACTAGACAGCATCCACGAACTTATCAACAGAGCAGGCGACATCTCCGCGCCACAAGAAGATAATTGGCCAATCATAGCAGCTACTCCTAGCTGGAGCACAATCATCCTATATATCCTACTGGTCGCAGCAGCATCCTGGAAGCTGCATCAATGGAAAACAAAGAACATCCCGGAGGACACCAAGGGCAGCACGGATGCCGCCAGAAGCAAGAGTAGCTTCTATCCTATGGAGGGAGGAGTTAACTCATCGTAACAGACTACATTATTCCTGAGTGACATAGGCTATATTTTAATCCCGAAAACGGGTCCTGTGGGGTGGTCGCTGCAGGGAACAGCTAGTTATATATATATAGGTGGTCAGGGCTCCTGAGAGAGGAACCTCCGAACAATACGCGCCGTGTCCAGGAGTACCGCTTTCTGGATCAAGCCCTTGATCCAGCTGCCCAACGAGAGCCTGCTCAGATGTTCGTTGAGGCTCTTGGCTATTACGCCATTGGCCGTCACGACTATCGGCACATTGACTGCTGTATTCACATCCCACATGTCGACAACCTCGCGAGCTAGATCAAGATACTTGCTTTTTTTATCTCTCTCAGCCTTCACGAGGTTCTCGTCATGAGGGACCGCTATATCAACAATCAGGCTTATTGGCAACAATAGTCCTATCAGTGATGATAGACCGATCCCAATACAACGTGACATTGCCATTTTCGAGAACTGGGTCGGGCACATACTTATAGTAAGGCACTTCCGACTCCACAAGATTGTATTTAAGAGCAAGTTGCTGTTGGATAATCCTGGCTACAAGGTTGTGTCTATGCAAATAGTCTCCGTTAGCCAGACTAGAACAACCGGAGATAATATGACGCATTCATGCCCCCGGTCGGTGACATGCCGGACAGATGTCAACCGTGCCGTCCTTCACAATGTATTTCCGTTAGTTGTTCGTCATCATAACTTCGTCCATAATCGCAAAGACAAAACCTTCGGTTTCCCCGAAAAGGTCACCAAATTGCAGCCAGGCCACGGACGCTAAAAGATCTACATCGGGCCCATGTAGGACCCGGTAGAAGCGACCGTGAAGCTCCATGCTCTGCCATACCTCCCTGCGGTCATTAGTATATAATACTATAGTTTTGCGCCAGTTCTCGTTAGCCAAGGAGAGCGGGGTAGGGCCCTTGTCCACCGCTACCACATCTTGATGCATACCCAAATCAGCGGCCTGGAAGTATTCCCTAAGACTGCATACCTCGCGATTTAGCAGGGTCTTAGCATTTAAAAAGCCACGATCTACGCACTTCCGCGGGATATACAGTCTCATTACCGATGACCGTGGTTGATGTATACGATTTGCGGTAAGCAATGTGCGGACTCACCTATCCAGGGCGTCAAGTTCTGTCTAAGTCCATTTGAGTATGCCGAAAGAATTCATCAAGACCGGCATGACCCAGCCGTTGAAGGCACCTTGTATTATTATTATTATTGAATGAGAAACCTTCGGATTAGTAAGATATTCAGTTCACCGGAAACTTGTATAGTTTAATCATGAGGTGACTATTTTAGTAATAATCTACTAACAATTTTGTATTTGTGAGCATTGGGATTGTTTAATGTTAAAATAATTAACTTAGCAGCATTTTAGTATTGTTTGCTCTCTTTATTCAACTATCCAAGTAATAAGTGTCTAAACAAAAACAATATGAAAGTTCCGCCCACACAGAACGCGCATCGCGCGTACTGGGTGTGTAAAATAATAACTGTGTGTCGGCGCGGCAGCGCAGATGCAGAGCACTGAGCACGCCAAAGCACGTGCGTTGCGCTAGTTTCAAGAAGTAGATAGGCTAGACCTAGGGGAAACAGACGGGTCGGTATGCTGAGAGAGAGGTTGCATTAAACAAAGCTTCGACTAACCTCAGAGGCGGGTTTCCTTGTGCTCGTTCTTCTTAATCCTGGCAGCACTCCTTCTCTGTTCCACTGGATGTCTTGATTTGAGGTTCCCTGGGTGCTGGCACAATTTGCTGACGCGAGAGTGGACTGTATGCGGCGCGTTAGAACGGCGAACCACGTGACACTGGCTCAAGGTGATGATCAGAGGTGACCACCACGAATCCGGCGACGACGATAGTCGATCGCAGACGGTGCGGTTTTATAAAGCGGTAATACAGCGGTAGGATCTCACAGCGGGTGAGGAATCCAGGGTGAATAGCCAGGCGGTTGACTTATCACGAGCGGTGAGGCTACCCTCGACGAGGGCCGAACGTAGACTGTTCGAGAGTCGAACGTGTAGTTTAATGCAGCGAAAATTGATAAGAAGGGTAGATAAAGTATTAAGAGAAATGTGGGTAACTAAACAATGAGCGCACCTACAAGTGGCGCGAACATGCCCCCGGCTTGAAAAGCTTCGGTTTTCATAAAATTTAAACTAAAAGTCAGAGGAAAGCGGTGGAAAACAACGAAGGAATTCAGGGGCAGAGTAAGCTATTGAGAAGGTAGAATACAGAGGCGGACGACGGGTCTCTTATAGACACCCGTCGTCATCCTAACTGAAGTGATTCTTACAACGCCCTCCTTACCAGGATAGGTGGCAGTAATGACGCCAAGAGGCTATGAAAGCGGAGACACATTGTCAGTGACAATAACAACAATAGAATGTCGCTCGCTTCTGGTTTATTACACGCTAAAGTTTCAGCCTGCCCATGCCCAACTGAATTTAACTTTTCACATATAAACCCAATAACAGTAATAAAAGCTTTTAAGCAAATAAAGATAAAACTGACCGAAGATCTATGGGGAATGTCCATCAAAGTTTGTACCTCCATTATTCAGATTTAATTTATAATTTGTGTGTAGATCAAGGAGTATTGCCGGATCTAATAAAACATAGTAAGTTTATACCACTTTTTAAATCCGGGGACAGTAAAGACACAAATAATTATAGACCAGTATCCGTGTTGCCGGTAAAATATATTTATTATAATTTATTTATTTATTATATACTTTATTGTACACCACTTAAATAATTACAGGACAACACATTTATAAAGATAAGTGTACAATGGGCGGTCTTATCGCACAGGGCAATCTCTTAAAGACAACCTTTGGATGGACGAACGAGAGGAGATAAACATAGGGCTGTCAGTGTACAAAAACTGCATTAAATAATATTACTTAGATATAACATAAAATACATACATACAAATAAAATAATATACTAATAAATATCAAATATAGAACAGAGAAAGGAGAAGAATAGTTACAGAGAAAGGAAATGCTCCTTCACCATTTTTTTAAATGAAGGTGTGTCGGCGCGGCAGCGCAATAATAGCACTGAGGCACGCCAAAGCACGTAGCGGTTTGCGCTGGGGTTCAAAGATAGGCTAGACCTTGGGAATCTGACGGGTCGGTATGCTGAGAGAGATGCTGCATTAAACAAACTACGACTAACCTCAGAGGCGGGTGTGCTCGTGCTTAATCCTGGCAGCGCTCCTTCTCTGTTCCACTGGACGTCTTGATTCGAAGTTCCCTGGGTACTGGCACTATTTGCTGACGCGAGAGTGGACTGTATGCGGTGCGGTATAACGGCGAGCCACGTGACGCTGGCTCAAGATGATCAGAGGTGACCACCACGAATCCGGCGGCGACGATAGTCGATCGCAGACGGTGCGGTTTTATAAAGCGGTAATACAGCGGTAGGATCTCACAGCGGGTGAGGAATCCAGGGTGAATAGCCAGGCGGTTGACTTATCACGAGCGGTGAGGCTACCCTCGACGAGGGCCGAACGTAGACTGTTCGAGAGTCGAACGTGTAGTTTAATGCAGCGAAAATTGATAAGAAGGGTAGATAAAGTATTAAGAGAAATGTGGGTAACTAAACAATGAGCGCACCTACAAGTGGCGCGAACATGCCCCCGGCTTGAAAACCTTCGGTTTTCATAAAAATTAAAACTAAAAGTAAGAGAAAGCGGTGGAAAACAACGAAGGAATTCAGGGGCAGAGTAAGTTATTGAGAAGGTAGAGTACAGAGGCGGACAACGGGTCTCTTATAGACACCCGTCGTCGTCCTAACTGAAGCGACTCTTACAACGCCGTCCTTACCAGGATAGGTGGCAGTGACGACGCCGAGAGGCCATGAAAGCGGAGACACATTTTCAGTGACAATAACAACAATAGAACCTATAGTAATAGGATTAGAAAACGTATTCCATTTCTTACGAGATTGAAGCAAATGCAGATACTCTAGTTTCCATCGTTTTGCGAACGATTGTACCATTTGGTCTAGCAAAGCATAACGTTTTAGTAAGCTTGGCGCTTCATTAGATGCCTCACTAGCAGGTAAATGTTTAAGTGGTGTTGACATTAAAAAATGTGATGGAGTTAAAGCGGTAGGTTCCGATGGATCTTCACTTAGTAGGGTTAGCGGCCGTGAGTTGATTACACACTCTATCTGTGTGAGCACAGTTGTCAGTTCCTCATATGTTAGCAATTGCGAACCAACGACCCTATGAAGATGCGTTTTGAAGGCTTTAACATAGATTTCATAGTGACCCCCAAAGTGAGGGCTACGCGGAGGATTAAATTACCAAGTAATTTTATTAGCGGTTAATTCATTTCTAAAAGATTCTATATGATCTTCAGAATTAATGAGCGTATAAATATCCGATAGCGCATTTTTTGCACCTATAAAATTTGTAGCGTTGTCTGAGTATAGGACAGACACAGCGCCTCTACGTGATAAGAAGCGTTTAAATGCGGATAGAAATGAGCAAGTGCTCAGGTCACTTACGAGTTCTACGTGAACTGCGCGCACGACCAGACAAACAAAAATACAAAGATACGATTTAATAGAGCGAACGCCGCGTTTGCGATACGGGATAATATTTATTGGACCAGCGTAGTCCACAGCGGTATGAGTGAATGCCTTGGCTTCATTCACTCTACAAGCGGTTAAGTCACCCATTAATGGGAATACTTGATTAGGTTTTGCCCTAAAGCAAAAATAACAGTTATGTATAACATGACGAACTATATTTCGGCATGAAAGTATCCAATACTTTTGGCGTAAAATGGACATCAGAGTGAGCGGTCCAGTATGACAGTTCTGACGATGATAATGAGATATAATCATTTCAACGATATGATGTTTACGAGGCAACAGTATTGGATGCTGTTGGTCATAGCTGAGATCGGAGTTGCGTAACCGCCCACCGACTCGTATTAGACCGTTAGCGTCGAGAAACGGCATAAGCTTCTGAATAGCACGAGAACAACCTTTATTAGACTTTAGACTTTTCATTTCGTCAGAAAAATAAGAATATTGTAACGCGAGTAAAACCTTTGCTTCAGCGTAATTAAGATCGTCTGGAGTTATATGATTAGAAGGCGGTAAAATTTTTATAAATCGATAAATGTTTGTGACTGTACGTAGGAGTACCAGCCATTTTGAAATGCGGTTTGATAAGTTAAGAAGCGGGTGACCATTGTCACTTACATTAGTTACAGCGGTTAGAGTCAGTACTTTCTTAATCTTTTGAATTTTGAATTGAATTATCATCAGCAATGAATTTGGCGGGCCACTCATTTGTAGGTTGGCATAGCCAATGAGGCCCAGTGAACCACAGTGGATGGTTTATGATTTGAGCGGGAGTTAATCCTCGTGACAAGCAGTCACTCGGGTTCTGATCACCAGGAATGTGATAAAACTTATTAGCGGGAATGGCGGCTACGGTTTTTGTAATGCGCGTTGCTACGAATGTTTTGAATCGATGCGGTGAGGCGCTAAGCCACTGAAGTGCGACCATAGAGTCTGTAAAACAGTAGACATCATTAATAGAATGCCGTTTTTCGTATGTATCGATAACGCGGCGAACTAGTTTTGCCATCAGTAAGCAAGCGCATAACTCTAGCCGGGCTACAGATACAGTCTTCAGTGGAGCGACTTTAGATTTTGCGCAAACCAATCGAGTAACTGGTGTTGAGTTAGAATCATTTATAATGAGAAGGTAAACAACGCAACCATAAGCCTTTTCACTTGCATCAGAAAATGCAGTTATTGAAATTTTTGAATTTTCATAAACATCTAAATGGCGTTTAAAACGTAAACTTTGAATAGTAGGTAACTCATTTAAATAGTTTTTCCAAATGTTTATAATCTCTAACGGTGGTTGTTCATCCCAACCAAGTTTTAATATATAAAGATTTTGTAACACAAGTTTAGCGTATAAAATAACTGGAGCAATAAGCCCGAGTATGTCAAACTGACGAGCAATAACAGATAAAATGTTGCGTTTTGTGATTGGACGATTTTCTAAATGTACAGTAAACATAAATTCGTCACATGTGGGTGACCACTTTAAACCCAGAACCTTTAAATTAGGGTCCTGTTCTTCAAAGTTAATGCTATCAGTGTGAAGCTCAGAGGTGGAAAGCGATTCAAGCAACTCACATGAGTTACTTGCCCACTTGACGAGTTCAAAGCCCCCGACTTTGAGCAAACCCCGGAGGTCGTCTCTGAGCTGCAAACCCATTGACAGGTTTGGTGTAGAGTAACAAATGTCATCCATATACGTATTATGTTTTATGACAGTAGATGCAAGCGGGAAACGGGTACACTCGTCATTGCAGAGTTGTCTGAGTACTCTCATTGCCAAGAAAGGGCTGCTTCGAAGGCCGAAGCAGACGCGATTAAATTGATAAGTAATTAGCTGGTCGCAAGCGTTAAACCGAAATAAAAACTTTTGATAATTGCGGTCATTTGCATGAGTTAAAATCTGCAAATACATCTGTTTGATGTCTGATATAAAGGCGATTTTATATAAACGGAAATCTAGAAGAATTAAGAATAAATCATTTTGCAGATTTTCACCCGTATGCAAAACGTCATTGAGAGACAGACCTGAACTGGTTTTAGAGCTAGCATCCATCACCATGCGCCATTTAGTGGTGGTTTTATCTAACCGAGCCACGGCATGATGAGGGATATAGTAACCAGACATATGGTTATCATTTCTAATGACTGAAATATAACCCTTAGCTATATATTCATTGATGATAGCGTTATATTCAATTCGTAGTTGAGAGGAACAATTTAATTTACGCTCAAGAAGCATGAAGCGCTTCTTAGCAGTGGCAAATGACTCACCAAGAGAGTCACGATGGCGGGAGAACGGCAGAGATACCGTAAAGCGGCCCGTATTGTCACGGGAAACATTCTCAGTGAAAAAGGTTTCACATTCGAGAGCGGCTGGACTCAACGTAGGTTTACATTCAATCTCCTCGAGGAGCCAGAATTTTTGAAGTACCGAGTCTAAGTGCGGTGGTTCCACGGCGGAACATAAAGAAATACATGCGTGTTCAAAGATATTAATCGGAGCATTACCGATTATCAAGTAATCAAAGATTGTTTCAAAGGCTGTAGGTGTGTCAGGCGATCCAGTGACACGACCTGACAACAAGATTTCAGAGAATAGCAGGGCACCAATCAGAATATCTATTTCTGATGGCGAATAGAAATTGTTGTCTGCAAGGGGCAGATTATTTAAATACGAGAGAGCAGAAACATCAACTTCTGCCGTAGGCAATTTATCAGTGATACGATCAATGACATAAGCATTAAGTAATACAGAAGTATTATTTAGTCGCGAAGATAACTCGAGAGAAGTATCCCCCTTAATAGGGTTAGGCGCAGAACCTATGCCCTTAACTACATAGTGAGATAGTTTATTAAAATGTAAATCTAATTTTTGACAACACGCCGAAGTTATAAAGTTATTTTGAGAACCCGGATCTATTAGTGCACGAACGCATTGTTTATGACCATTAGAATCAGTCGCATAAACTTGCACAGTCCCCAATAGACAGGTATTATTACGCGGTAACATAGATTGAATATTACATAACGAAACATCATCAATGTGCGTAGTAATGCAACCGGACAGCTGGTTATGTGACGTAGCAATCATAGCAGTGGGGAAGCGTGGCGGCGACTGCTGCGCAGGAGCAGGCGTAATGTCACTCAACGACGTCTCCCGGGAGTGATGGCTGTTGTCAGTCGTTTGTTTACGACATAACAATGAATGATGACGCGATTGACAAAATCTACATCTTGAGTTAGATTTACATTCACGATTATTATGAGTGATACTTAAACAATTAGTGCATGCGTTATGCTTTTTAATTAAATTATATCGTTCATCGATCGTTAACTTGTGAAACTGAGAACATTTATATAAAACTAAGTGATTGTTTTGTTTACAAAGCTTACAGTTTTTATTTACGTTAGAGGACGTTACAAATGAATGAGTGGCTTTAGTTAATTTATTGTTGTTATAACTATGTGCGGAATCGATAACACTTCGTCTATTCGCAGGAGAAGCAGTACGTTCTAATATTTTAGTTTGCTCACGTAAGAACTTAACTAATTGATCATAAGTAGGCATAGATGTGCCTCGCTTATATAATTCGAAAGATCGTGCGGTACTAGGATCGATATTTTTTAATGCAAGGTGTAGAAGAACGAAATCCAAAAGATTATCTAATTTTAATGAGTTTAAACTTGACACTGCGGAACCAAATGTATCTAGGAACGTGTCTAAGTTTTTATACGATGCGATATTAAATGGCCTAAATTCCAATATTTGATCTAAATAAGCAGAAGCTAAACTACGCTTATCATCATATTTATCGAGAAGTGACTGCCATATAACACGGTAATTGTCCCCGTTGGGCACGATACCCGAACATACTGACAGTGCCCTACCCGAAAGTTTACTTATCAAATATTGAACGCGGTCGAGATCCGTTAAATCAGGATTTTCGTGAATAGTTCGCTTATACGACTCAAAGAATATAGGCCACCCAACAGGATCGCCACAGAAACTCATTATGTCGAGTTCTGGTAGACGAATAGACTTATGTTGCGGTAAAACATGAGAGTGTTGGACATTCTTCGAGTTGTCTAATTTATCAATGCTAAACTTACAACGACAATACAAGTCTTCAAAGGCGTTAACAGATTGATAATTTACTTTATAAGATGCGTCAATATTTAATTCAACATCAACTAAATCATCAATAATTTCTTTATATTCAGAACGTAAACTGTCTAAAGATGTCATACTACATAAAAACAAATCCTTAGAAATATCGTTATCGAACGCCTTCAAAGATTGATCGTAAACTATTTGTAATCGGGAAAAGATACCATCACGTTTACCTATTAATTTAATACGTTTAATTTGCAAAACATCTAGTGATGTTGCATCTTCAAACTGTTCTTTAGCCTTTGTACGAGACATAGACATTTTGCAAAACGAGTGGTAATCAACTCAAGCGCAAAATAATAAAAGACTGAATTCGCAATAATACCCGTGACATACACGACACGAACAATAACGTGAGCAACGATGCTACCGGTTCGAGAATTTTCACAGGACGATGAATTTTACTACCACCCTCACTACGAAAATATTAACAAGTTTTATAATTTTACTAGTTAAGTTATTTAACTACGTAGTTATCTCACAAGGAATGGAATAGAATGGTACTTAATATTACAAAGCGTAAGTATACACTTATAGGATAAGCAGACGTACGAGTGCACTATATGAAATAGGCAATATAATATAACTCAATATTAGAGTGAAGCGGGATATTTAGATATGCCTAGGTCAAAGTGACTAGGTGTAGGATTAGGAACCAGAACTAATATCCGGCTCGAAGAGACCAGAAATAATGTGTCGGCGCGGCAGCGCAATAATAGCACTGAGGCACGCCAAAGCACGTAGCGGTTTGCGCTGGGGTTCAAAGATAGGCTAGACCTTGGGAATCTGACGGGTCGGTATGCTGAGAGAGATGCTGCATTAAACAAACTATGACTAACCTCAGAGGCGGGTGTGCTCGTGCTTAATCCTGGCAGCGCTCCTTCTCTGTTCCACTGGACGTCTTGATTCGAAGTTCCCTGGGTACTGGCACTATTTGCTGACGCGAGAGTGGACTGTATGCGGTGCGGTATAACGGCGAGCCACGTGGCGCTGGCTCAAGGTGATGATCAGAGGTGACCACCACGAATCCGGCGGCGACGATAGTCGATCGCAGACGGTGCGGTTTTATAAAGCGGTAATACAGCGGTAGGATCTCACAGCGGGTGAGGAATCCAGGGTGAATAGCCAGGCGGTTGACTTATCACGAGCGGTGAGGCTACCCTCGACGAGGGCCGAACGTAGACTGTTCGAGAGTCGAACGTGTAGTTTAATGCAGCGAAAATTGATAAGAAGGGTAGATAAAGTATTAAGAGAAATGTGGGTAACTAAACAATGAGCGCACCTACAAGTGGCGCGAACAGAAGGTAATGCTTGCGCACCTTACCTCAATAGGTAATGCATTCCACAAACGAGCTGCTTGAACCGTGAAAGGTTTTCCCGATGATCTCAAGGACCGAGAATGTGTGTCACAGAGGAACTGAAAGCGTTCTTTAAGATAAAAAGGACTAGAAGGATTAAAGAGCACATTATATAGCAATGAAAGGATGTGCATTCCGGCGAAGGCGAATAGGAAGCCATTTGAGCTTGGTTCAAAATTCAGAAACATGGTCATACTTGCGCAAGCCAAATATGAACCTGATACAGAGATTTTGAAATCGCTCAAGCTTGTCCAATTGGTCTTGAGTGAGATCGAGATAGCTGGCATCAGCATAGTCCAGGATAGGGAGAAGAAAGTGCTAACGCAATTTTAGTGGTGATGGGAAGAAACTTACGAAGGCGTCTCAGGGAGCCCGCAGAAGCAAACAGTTTACGACTGACCTCTTGCAGTTGTTTAGTCCAGGATAGGGTGCGATCGATGTAAATCCCCAGGTTCTTCACAGTTTCAGCTATAGGAACAATTGTGTTGTTGAAAGAAACCTGGCGAAGTGTCGCCCAATCAATCCTGGAGACCGTTCGGGAACTACCCACAACAGCCACTTGAGTTTTCGTCGGATTGATCTTCAGCCCAAACTCAGTGCTCCAGTCACCAATTCGAGCCAGGTCCGTATTAATAGTCTCAATAGCGTCTGATAACTCGCGGAAGGGGGTTTGAGTATAAATTTGGAGATCATCAGCATAAAGGTGGTAGAAAGAAGATAGCCGTTGAGTGATAGTATTAATAAAGAGTGCGAAAAGTAGAGGAGATAAAACGCCACCCTGCGGAACACCGGCAGAGGTGTGACACCAAGAAGAGAAAGATTCCTCAATGCAAATACGCTGCCGGCGGCCAAACAGGTCACTATGAAACCAGTCAATTACCGAAGGAGATATACCAAAAGAGCACAGGACGCCCAGCAAAATGTCGAAGCCAACCGTGCTGAAGTCAAGTAGAGCAAGTAAGTTATGAGAAACAGTATGGTTTCACCAAAGGACGTTGTACAACCGACGCTGGTGTCACCTTAGTAAAACACATCTTTGATGCGTGGAAGGAGGGACTAGATGTCGTAGGTATCTTCTGCGACCTGTCGAAGGCGTTTCCGACGTAAATAATGCATTGCGGCAAGTTCAAAATTAGGTTCACTGCTAATAATTTAGTTTTAAATGCTATAAAACTAAGTGTGTAAAATTTGCCTTGCCGAATAACAAAAGTTATGATTGTGACATTATATTAAACAACGAGAAGCTAGAAATCGTCGACAAAACGGTTTTCCATGGGGATCACGCTAGACTCAAGGTTACAATGGGGTCCTCATTTAATATCACTTGCGGGGCGGTTAAGTTCGGCAGCTTATGCTGTTAGAAAAACTCGTCAATTTACTGATATAGATACCGCGAGGCTGGTCTATTTTAGTTACTTTCATAGTATAATGTCTTACGGGATATTACTTTAGAGAAGGGCTGTAGACCTAAAATTTTTATTCTGCAAAAACGAGCCATCAGAGCTATATACAATCTTCGCCGGTGCGATTCTCTAAGGGAACTGTTTAAGGACATTAACATCAATATATTTACGAAAACATCATGTACGTTAGAAAGAATTTACATCTTTTTAGTAAAAACAGTGATAGACATAATTATGTTGCTTGGTTGACTGGTAGAGAATGCCTTAGGCATTAAGTCCGCCTATGTACTTTTATGTTGCATGAAGTTTTAATAAATAAATAAATTATTTTACTAGAAATAGGTCCCAATTAATTAAACCAGGTTTCAGGCTGGCTAAAGTAGCGAAATCTTTTATGGGACTCTGTATAAAAATTGCAATAAAATACCGCGCCAAATTCTAGAACTTAATGAGGCAAAATTCAAAACTTGTATAAAACGCACACTATGCAGACAGGCATATTATAAGTTGGGGGATTACAACGCTGATAAAAATGCTTGGCTCAACGCTAGTCGTGCTCCACAGCCACTAGGGCACAAAAACAAGTCAATCAATCTGCCTAGCCTTTTCCCAACTAAGTTGGGGTCGGCTTCCAATCTAACCGGATTCAGCTGAGTACCAGTGTTTTACATGGAGCGACTGCCTATCTGACCTCCACAACCTAGTAACTGGGTAACACGGTACCCCTTGACTAGACTGGTGTCAGATCTCAAGCTTCTGACTACTCGTAACGACTGTCAAAGATCTTCGAATGACAGCCGGGACCAACGGCTTAGCGTGCTTTCTGAGGCACGGAGGAATCTCGGTATGTTGAAATGGTCACACATCCACAGACCAACCTCGTCAAGTGTTGCGGCTGTTATTAATTAGCCACGAGCTCCTCTCGGCACAAAAACAAGTGATAAGCAGAAAAGTTCTGAAGTATTGTTGGACCTGCTGAAGACTGTATGAATATTTTTGCGTTGTATAACTCAATTTATTTTAGTATTATATAAATGCACAGCACACATGTGAGTACTATGTACCAACTGTAAATCTACCATTTACTGTACCTGTGTCGTTCGTTCACTTCAGTGTTCCCTGGCAGTTGATAGTGTCATGCTCTCTCTAATGTCTCTCTGATGGTAGCACATGGGTTGGATCATTCGGTTTCCTTCATGATGGTTGAGCTGAGTGGTGCTGATCCATGTGTCATGTTCGTGAACGGGCGCTGGTTACGCTTCCTAATTTATAGTTCATATTTTATTACATCACCATAGGGCGATTGAGAGGCATTGGTTTAATAGTTCCAATTTATTAAATAAGTGTCACATATCGTTGGTTTGGTGATATCCTGCGCGGTAGCGCTACGGTCATTACGCCGCCGCCACGTCCGCCGGCCGCAGGCGATCGTCGACAGTCTCTTGCAACCATGGGTTGGGTGTGTGCACGTCCATCACGCATCATCTCGCCCAAACCTCTTAATTGAACCTACATGGAAAGTGTTATCTGTATTACCTAGACCTACTGTGTTGTGTACCGCTGGCCAGCATAGTGTACCTAGTCTGTGAGCTGAACTTCCCGAACGTGACATCCATCTGCATCTGCATGGGAATCGCTGTTTCAAATGTATGTGGCATAATTAGTAAATTGAACTTTATCCATTGCCTTTCGTCTCATCTACGTACATCTGCTTCAAATTAGCACTGCTGAATCAGCAATTATAGCCTAGATTACTCTAATAATTTAGGTTCAAGCGCTTGTGTTTTTTACTAGTAATCTTCTAGAGGTTATATGCACCATTTTGGTCATTCGAACTGGATAAATTAAATTTGGGCCTATTTACAGCCTAATTTTAAGTCCTAAAAGTCTAAATTTAAGCAAAAAGTTTGTGGAAATTTCCATATTAATTGCAGATCATCACACAATTCTCGCCTCTATTGCGCTGGGAATAAGGCTGGCCGCCTTGCATGCAGTAGTTTCTACCGGCAAATTAATTGTTAACGTAAATCTTTAATTTCACTAATTGAAACTCCGAAAAATACATTTAATTGAATATCAACGTTGATAAATAAAATAAAAATAAAAAAGCCTTTTATTTCATGCATTGAAGAATAATATCATTATCATTTATACATAACTATTTTTTTTACATGGTGATAATTTAAAATGAGTTATAGTAATTTTTAGTTAGTTTCAATATCATATTAGTTTATAGCTTTCATAATATCTTTTCATTCCAGTTTTTGATGTACATAAGTATTTATTACTATAAAATATTATATATATTAAATGTTCAATTAAATTATAATTTCAATTATTGATTGCAATAGATAATATTATGTCAAATGTTTAAATTTAAATTTCAGTACGAATATTCATTCATTAAATAGATTATAATTAAAATAATGATTGAAAATAAAAATATCGTGCATGCATGAACCCCTCAAGTAGTGAGGGTGAAGGCCTCCTCCAGAGAACTCCATCAGTCGCGGTCTTTGGCTACTGTCAGCCAGTTTTTCCCTGCAACTCGTGTGATGTCGTCTGTCCATATAGTTACAGGTCGTCCTTTTTTCCGAGTGCCTGTCGGACCTGGCCATGACGTCATGCGAACCGTCCAACGCTCGTCGCTCATTCTCGCTACGTGTCCTGCCCATCTCCATTTCAACTTTAGAGCGTAGGTAAGAGCGTCTTTCACTCCTGTTTTTTGCCTGATAATAGTATGACGAATTTTCTGACATTTCCTGATTTTTGAGACACTTCTCTCCATGCTTCGCTGGCAGGACGTGATTTTGTTTTTGATTTTTCGTGTGAACTTCCACGTTTGACAGGCGTAAGTTAATGAAGGTAAAAGACATGAATCCATGACCGTGCTCTTGATTTTCATGGACATCTGACTTTTTAAAATTTCCTTTTGGCTCCAAAACTTTTTCCATGTCGTTATTATTCTTCTATCTACTTCTGCCTCGTTGTTTAGTTTTTGGAAAGAAACTTGTTTGCCTAGGTAGATATAGCTTGTAACGTACTCTACTAGTGTGTTGTCCAGAAATACAGTTTATCATGAGTTTTGTTTTGCTCAGGTTAATTTCTAGCCCTACCTCTCTGCTTGCTTGTTGTAACTCTTGTAACATTGACTCCAGCTCTGTGCCATTTTCTGAAAGAAGGACAATGTCGTCGGCGAACCTTAGGTGACTTATATGTTTCCCTTCTATGCATATACCTGTTCTATTCCAATTTAGTTTACCGATAATCATTTCCAGTGCCGCTATGAAGATTCGAGGCGATAGGGGATCGCCTTGCCGTACTCCTCTTTTGATAGGGATAGGTGGACCTGCTGTCTCTAGCTTCACTCTACTAGTGTTGTTCTCGTAAAGGTATTTTAAGACTCGCACGTATTTTTCTCCACTTTTTGGGATTGCAAAGCCTTCCATATTGAGGGTCACAGTATTGTTTCAAAAGCTTTCTGGTAGTCTACAAACCCTATGTAGAGTGGACGTTGGTACTCTTGGTATTTTTCAACAAGCAATTCCAGAGAATGGATGTGGTCTATTGTGGAGTAGCTCTTTCGAAACCCAGCTTGTTCAATCGGTTGACTTTTTTCGAGCGTAGTACTGATTCTCTTATCTATAGTTGAGGAGAATAATTTATAAAATGATGGAAGAAGGCTTAATGGGTCGGTAATTGCCTATGTTCTTTGGATCGCCTTTTTTAAACAACAGGATAATATTGGACTCAGACCACTGTTTAGGTGTTACAGAAGAACTTAATATCAAATTAAATAAATGTGTCAGAGGATTGACTAGGTAAGCACCAGCTATTTTTATGGCCTCGTTTGTAATTCTGTCAGGTCCTGGGCTCTTCTCGTCTTTTAGCCTTTTGATTCCCATTATAATTTCTGCTTCATCCACTGGACTGTTTTCTTCATCATTGTCGTCATTTTCTGATTCACTTTGGTATATGTCTTGGCGTACTGGGGCACTGTACAAGTTTTCATAAAAGTTGGTTGCTATATGTAGGATCTCTTTACGGTCATGTGTTGTTTTTTGAGGGTCGTGAAGTCCTTCAATCCACGTCTTGTGAGATCGCAGTTCCTTGTACGCTTTTTTAACACCCCCTGTGGAGTTAAGATGTTTTTCGATGCATTGTTTTCGATGGTTTGAGTAGTCTTTTCGAACATATTTGCTTACCAGCTTATAGAGTGCTTTCAATTCATTTTTCATAGCTCGCGTCTTTGGCTTTATTTTTTGTAGAAAACTTCTGCGTTGTATTAGCTTTGTAGTATGAGCTGAAATCACACTGCTTCTTACTTTATCTTTATTATGTATAAGCGCTTTCTTTAAACTAGTTGCCAAAATACCAACCATTTTGTCGTAACACTCTTGTACCGAGTTGATATCTTGGCAGCTCATAAGGTCCTCGCTGCGTTCATTGAGTGATTGTTTATAAATCGATATTTCGTTTTCGTTTTTAAGTGAGCTTCTTAAGTTGTTGCCATAATTCATTCTGTTTACTTTTAACTTCTGTATAAGAAATGTTGCCCTTACAAATCTGTGATCTGTAGAGAAGTTTAAGTTGATGACTTTTAGATTCTGCACGTTCTTGTGTAAGTTTGTCAGTATGTAGTCTAGTTCATTTTTTGTATTGCCGTCTGGAGATCGCCAGGTCCATTTCTGATTTTTCTTCTTTTTCAGAAAGTGTTTATAATAGAAAGTTTGTTTTCAAAAGCGAATTCTATTAGTCGTTCACCTCTTCTGTTTCTTGTGGCATATCCGTGGTTTTTCCGAAAATTATTCTTCTGGTTCAGTGAACCTGAGTAACGTTGGCGTGTGTCTTGAAATGGTACTCAAGCTACTTAAGGGCCTGGACCCCACTATATCTGGTGGGCTAGACTTGATACCCTCTATTTTCATAATTAACTGTGCAAAGAGTCTTGTGGCCCAGTTTGTTGTTTGAGCGATCGCTGAGAGAGGGGTATCGTCCCCAAGAGAAGGAAATCGGCATTCATCACATAAGGATAATTCACAGGTAGATAATCACCGCCCCATATCTAAGCTATGTATTTTTTCTAAAGTTTTGGAACGAGTAGTGCACACGGAAGTTTATTCAGCCTTGCAGCGTCACTTTGGCGACGAACAACATGGGTTTTTCAGAAAACGATCAACTGCCTCGAACCTGCTATTTTCCAACGAATTAATAACCACTGGGATGGAAGAACGATGTCAGGTTGACGTTATTTACACGGACTACAGCAAGTTTTCCGACCGAATAGATCACCGAGTGCTTCTTCAGAAGACATCATCTGCAGGAATACACGGGGATTTATTTCGATGGTTAAGTATGGGTATGTTATTTAAAAATTACACTACTCACAACATAATAAATACTTATGTTGTGAGTAGTGTAATTTTTACCTTTATTATTAAGTTCTAAATAATGTTTAGTTATTATTACACTGCTGTTTGTTGTCCCTAAATAAATAAATACTAAGTTAAGTTTTATGGTTTGAGTCTAGATAATCAAACGCAGGCTGTGGAAATAATTTAATAATAATAAATCTTTATTCAGAAATTAAAAAAGGTAAAAACACAGTTTCAATCTTAGATATCTAATGTAGGTATAATAATGTAAGATGCCTGTACTAGGTAATCCTGTATCACAGGCTCTAAAGAGGAGGAGGAGGAGGAGGCTAAAAAGGAGGAGCTCTAAAAATAATATGCTTATCCTAGGACAACAGAATTTAAACAATATTTAACATAAACCGTCTAAAAATTGTGGCAAGATTAATTAATTTTAAAAATTAATTTTAATTTACTTATGTTAGGGTTTGTGAATTTTGATTTTGCTAATCGATTATTTTAATTGATATTCGTATTAATAGAGCTTTATTTTTAAACTTTACGTTGGCAACTTTACCCTCTTATTGTATTCGTGGTCGCTCTGTGATTGGTTATCGCAAAATGGCGGGCACCAATCAGTGAACTCGCTTCTGACGGCTAAAAATGGAGGGGTTAACGTGGGCTAACGGAACGTTTGGCTATAAATAGAATATTGTGTTAGAATTAATAATATCCTGTAACCTGTTAATAAGTACCTAGAGCTAAGTATTGATTTCTGTATGTACAGTTCAAGTGAAATATAAGACAGTTTCGTGTAATCGTTGTATTTTGCTCTACTACGTCCTGTTCCTGTTGGTGTTGCAATTTGATTACACATATAAAGATTGGGAAATAATTGGTAAGCAGAATTGTTAAGTCAACATTGTAAAATTAAACAGAGACACTTAATTTTTGCAGCTAACGACTAAAGTAATTAGCCAGCAACAAATTTACGGTTAGTAGGTGTTAAATACAGGTCTTCGGGTCCCAAGCCAGGAGCTAAACAGTGGGGCCCATAGCAGCGTTGGGACTCCTGGACCCTGTCTGAATCTGTACCCACGAAACTGCCGTAACGCAGCTGTGGAAAGCTAGGGGGTTCGTTCCTTATTGAGAGATATACTGGTTCCTACTACGGGTGTAAGGTAATATTATAGGCACTTACCTGGGATTCCTGCGGTAGGCTCCTGGGGGTCGATCAATATCGTGCCGTGCCGGGAGATTAGGGATAGGAGAATATATATAATATTAGGACAATAAGGGATAGACTGACGGCTGTTTGGACCGTAGGCTCCGGCGTCCACCAGGCAGAACACGTTTCCCGCAAAATCACTTCGAAGTGAGTGAAATATATTCAAAACCGACTTCGCGGGCGCCCCACAACACCGATCGCGACCGGTGGGCTCAATTAACAATCACAATGGGCGAAACACATCTCGATTAGATATGCTTCCACAAGAACCCGAATTCACCGTGTCTCCGTTACAATTTTTTTCTTTCGACTCTTGTCAAGTGTCAGCTGTCAATCAAAAACTGTCAAATCACTGACAGCCAACCGACATGGAGTTGCAAGAAAATATCAAATAGTGAATGTAACGTCTCGTTTCGAACATCCCCCCGTCTCGGACATAAGGAGTTATGTCCGCTAATAAATGGGCAAGCGTGCTAAATTGCCACTGCTCGCTTCAAAACCGAATCACCGACCATGACCTTTGCAACTCTGGAATCTCCGTTAGGCCCATAGAATAAATCTACAATGCGTCCACGACGCCAATACAAAGGCAACAAATTAGGTTCTTTAACGAATACAAGGTCTCCGACTTTGGGAGGGTCAGTTTTGTCAGTCCACTCAACGAGCTGCTGCAATATATGCAAATATTCTAAAGAACAACGATGCCAGAAGCTTTGGGACATCTGTTGGAGCAATGCAAAACGCGTCAATTGCGAAGATTTAATTTCCCTGAAGGGGTATTCCAGCAGGGCGTTGAGGGGCTGACCAATCAAAAAATGACCAGGGGTCATGACTTCCAGGTCATTTGGGTCTGAGGAGAGCGGACAGAGAGGTTGCGAATTGAGGACGGCCTCAACTTTACAAAATACCGTAACAAGTTCCTCAAATGTGAAAATAGTTTCACCAACAACACGGCGGAGAAGCGGTTTTGCTACTATCACAATATTTTCAAAAATACCACCCCAATTTGGGCAGACTGGGCGGTCAAATTGGCAATTACAAATTTGCCAATTACAAATTTCACTTATATCTATCAGCGCCCTTATAATTAGTACCGTTATCAGAACGGATCAAAGATGGTAGTCCTCGGCGGGAAACAAATCTACCTAGCACTGCATATATTTAAAGATTATGCCCCTTATGGTGCGTCTGACAGTCAAAATCAATCAGGACAATAAATGTAAAGCCACATGGACTGTCATTAAAAATGAAATAAATAATAACTCTCACAAAGACAACATAGAATTTATAAAAGTAAATGATACTATAATTACAGATCCTGTACAAATGGCTAATTTATTTAATAACCATTATGTAAATTTAACGAACGTACAAGGCGTAAAAAGTGCAAATACAAACCCCTACATAAATACGTGTGTCAACACAATGTTCCTCAGACCAATGCTGGTAAACGAGGTACGACAGGAAATAATGTCTCTGTCCAACACCAGGTCGGAGGGCTATGATGAAATGAATACTAAAATTATAAAAGCTTGTAGTAATGAACTGACTGATATTCTCACGCATTTAATAAACATGTCATTTTCCCATGGCACCTTTCCAGATAAATTAAAACTGTCCTTAATAAAGCCTTTATTCAAGAAGGGAGATAAAGGCGACATCAATAATTACCGACCTATAACTTTAATACCTATCTTGTCTAAAATTTATGAAAAATGTATGTACAAAAGACTTATTAATTTCTGCAATAAATTTCAAATTATTAGTGACAAGCAGTTTGGATTTCAAAAGAACAAATCCACTTCGTTGGCTATTTTTTCTCTTATGCAAGCTATACTTTCAAATATTAATAATAATTATATGACCACTGGCCTTTTTTTTGATCTATCTAAAGCCTTCGATCTGGTGTCACACGATATATTGCTACAAAAGTTAGAGGCTATTGGGATTAGAGGACCTGTACTCCAATGGCTATCGTCCTATTTAAGTAATAGAAAACAACGTGTCATCATTAATAAAATAAATGAAAATAATGAAATAATATCCTACTCATCGGAATATAAACATAATAAATATGGCGTTCCACAAGGAAGCGTTCTGGGCCCAATATTATTCCTCATTTACATAAATGACATAATAAAAATAACTAATCATAAATGCATATTATTTGCCGACGACATATCTATTATAGTGACATCAAACAAAAAACATAATACCATTTTAGATCATGAGCTTGACATTAATAATACAATTGACAAATTACTGCACTGGCTTGACATTAACTGTTTAAAGATAAATTTAGATAAATCCGTTTACATCCAATTTAATCGTTCTAATAATCATAAAAATGACATTAAACTCAATATTAACAAAATCAAAGAAGTAACTCATGTAAGATTTTTGGGTGTTATAATAGATAAAGATATCAATTGGAAAGAACACTTAGACAATGTTAGCACTAAAATCAATAAATTTGTATACGCTCTTAAACATGTTAAAAATGTAACTAACATAAAAACTGCTGTAATATCATACCACGCATATGTCGAATCGGTACTACGTTATGGGCTTGTAATGTGGGGTAACAGCACCGACTTCTGTAGAGCATTCATCGCTCAAAAAAAGTGCATGAGATCAATTTGTGGACTTAAACCTGACGACTCATGTCGGCCAATATTTAGGAAACTTGGTTAGTTACCTTTACCGTCATTTTACATTTACGAAGTATGTATGTTTGTAGTGAAAAATAAACAATTATTTTTATATGCAAATGATGTGAATCCTCGGAGCAGACGAGATGCCTATAGATTAGTGTTGAATGATTTGCCTAGGCTAAGTACAATAATAATTGCCAAGCAATGTGTGTGCGTATTTATAATAAAATACCGAGGCATCTTAAAGCATTCAATACAGAATTGTTTAAAACGAAATTTTATAAATGGTTGCTTGAACATAGTTTTTATAGCATAAAAGAATTTATAGATAAAAAATTGATGTTCTAAATAGTTAATTGTTGATTTCTCCTTACCTGTTTGCCTGATTTGAAATTTTGCATGCTTTGCCTAATCCTAGCTAAACATGTTTGTGCCATATAAACTTGTATTTAACACCATTGTATACCATGTTTTACGCAAATAAATATTTTTATTATTATCCAAAATTCACGCAGCAAAATGGCTACGAGGGCGTTGCAACCGGCGTGTACATTATTAATGTGTCGATCGGACACCAACAACTTCACCAACGCTCCTACCATAAGGAGTGACAAAGGATAGCGAGCACCATAAAGCAAATTCGAATTCTGAAGTTGTCCTCCGCCTCGGAGCAAACCAGATTGGTCTAAAAATAAATTAAGACGAGCGATTGAGCCTCTCAATGCTGAGCATCTCTTCAGGGCCTCAATAGTCTGGTCAAAGTGCTCGGCTTGTACAGCACGAATCAACAACATCAGTAACTCTTGTGGTGCATGAGGTGACAAAACTGAGGACATAATTCATTATTCGGCCTCCGTCCGTTACGTGTAAAACGCCGGATCCAAGCGGTGACTCCTATCAATTTCGACAAAACTCTGTATGTGTCCGAAAGACAATCCAAATTGTATGCAGGTTGCGTTTCAACAATTCCAATACGCAAAACTGGCAAAACCTCTGGAGAGGAGAACCTATTCTGGGGCCAGGACGACTTGCAATGCGTCAACCAGTCTGGTCCCCACCAAAGAGAATGGTTGACAAGGACAAAAGCCACGCGACGCGCAGTCTGCGGGGTTGAATTTTCCTGGGACATGTCTCCAGATCAGTTTAGTCTCAGAGTTCTGAATCTGTGAGACTTTATTCGCCACAAAAACCTCCAAGGCTCCAACGTATGAGCTGAGGTGCGAAGCCAACAAAGGGCTATCCCATTATCAGTCCTTGGTCCTCAATCCGCGGGGCGGAGCCCTACAACACGGGACCCGTAAGTCCAAAACCAAAAACCATCGGTACAACTACTAACCTATTCGTCTGCAGAACCCACTTGGTCCCGGACAAAATCAAACCCAAAACATCCGCACCCATATACGGGTCCGGGTTAGGTCCGACGTCAATTTCACCACTGCAGGGCTAATGGTTACCTGCGGGTGTCTGCCCAAAATATCATTCAAAACAACGGCCTTGACCAAGATTCTTGGCCCACAATGAACAGGCGAAACACAAATTTCAATTTCTCCCCGTTGACCAACCGCTTCAATACCACCCATATGGTAGAAGGGTGGAATCTACGTGGGAGACTCAATCTTTCCACTAAACAAAAGGATACAAGACAGCCTTGAACACCCGAATCCAAAAGGGCACGAACTAACAAAGATTTACCCTGTTTTAATACCGGAACTTACTTCACCGATCGGTTCACCTGAAGTAACAGGAGACCCCAAATGCAACAACCTAATCATAACGACACAGTTAATACAATAGGTAATCCGCTGTTGGATGTGATACGATTATGTCAGACATTCGCATCTGTCAGAGGGAGGTCTGTAGGGTGCTGCTTAACCTTGACGTGAACAAGGCTAGTGGCCCGGATGGGATAACAGCAATTGTACTTAAAACTTCTGCGCCTGAATTGACGCCGATCTTGACACACCTATATCGCCTTTCGATGGTGAGTGGATGTAGGCAACTCATTCTGCATTATCTCTGATTTTGTTCTGATTGTATTGTGTTAGCTGTAGTTTATTGTTATCTGTGGCATGCGAGGCTGCCAACTCGCATGCCGCCGTTTGTTGCTGTCCTTGTCGCCCTTGTGCAGAGCGTGCCCTATCGTCCTTATTGCTCTGTCGCCAACGTTGCCGCTCTTGGCAACGCCACGACGAGTGCCGGCGCAGAGCTCAAGCCAGTCGTCAGATATCCTACCTGGGAGTAGGACGCGCGCGGTCCCGTTTGCCCCATTGTCGTTAAGGGAGCCCCTCTGTTTCACTTCTGCTCTTCACCGTGTAATATGTAAGTAAGTAGCTGTATTTGTTCTGTTTGTGTAGTATAGTGGTATTATTATGTGTAAGTAGCATAAGTTTGCCAGTAATTTGGTATTGCATTTTCATTGTGTTTAAAATAATCCGGTCCTAATCGCAAAACCGGAAAAGTGCCGAGGTTTGCTAAAACCCGGAACGCTTGGGGATGCAAACGACAGCACTGTTGCTGAGAGACTCGTATTCGGCGAACGGGCTGCTGGGCCTCGAGTCGTTTGAGCGCTTGAACCTGTCTTTGGAGGCAGTCTCCGAATGGGGCAAAGCCAATCTAGTCAGTTTCAATGCTGCTAAGACCCAGGCGTGTCTTTTTTCCGCAAAAAAGAGCCAATTCCACCCGGCTTCATCTTTCCGTGGTGTAACCGTGCCGATAACGGAACATCTTGACCTTCTTGGTGTTACTTTGACATCGATCCTCAATTTTGGTCCATTCATTGAGGCAAAGGCTCAATTGGTTGCAAAAAAGTTGGGGATCCTTGCGAAGGTGAGACGCTACTTCACGCCTGAACAGCTGCTCAACTTGTATAAAGCGCAAGTTCGGTCATGCATGGAGTACTGCTCTCACCTCTGGGACGGATCTGCCAGGTACAAACTTGATGCACTTGAGTCGATTGACAGACGGGCCAAGTTACTTATCGGCAACGATGCACTGGTCAACTCAAAGCTCCAAGGCCATGAACACCGACGACGAGTTGCCATCCTGTCGGTTTTCTATCGGTTACATTTCGGGGTATAGTGGTATTATTATGTGTAAGTAGCATAAGTTTGCCAGTAATTTGGTATTGCATTTTCATTGTGTTTAAAATAATCCGGTCCTAATCGCAAAACCGGAAAAGTGCCGAGGTTTGCTAAAACCCGGAACGCTTGGGGATGCAAACGACAGCACTGTTGCTGAGAGACTCGTATTCGGCGAACGGGCTGCTGGGCCTCGAGTCGTTTGAGCGCTTGAACCTGTCTTTGGAGGCAGTCTCCGAATGGGGCAAAGCCAATCTAGTCAGTTTCAATGCTGCTAAGACCCAGGCGTGTCTTTTTTCCGCAAAAAAGAGCCAATTCCACCCGGCTTCATCTTTCCGTGGTGTAACCGTGCCGATAACGGAACATCTTGACCTTCTTGGTGTTACTTTGACATCGATCCTCAATTTTGGTCCATTCATTGAGGCAAAGGCTCAATTGGTTGCAAAAAAGTTGGGGATCCTTGCGAAGGTGAGACGCTACTTCACGCCTGAACAGCTGCTCAACTTGTATAAAGCGCAAGTTCGGTCATGCATGGAGTACTGCTCTCACCTCTGGGACGGATCTGCCAGGTACAAACTTGATGCACTTGAGTCGATTGACAGACGGGCCAAGTTACTTATCGGCAACGATGCACTGGTCAACTCAAAGCTCCAAGGCCATGAACACCGACGACGAGTTGCCATCCTGTCGGTTTTCTATCGGTTACATTTCGGGGAGTGTGCGATGGAACTGCACAATTTCATTCCGCCTAGCCCTTTCCATCATCGGACTACAAGACGTTCGGCAATGCGCCATCGGTACATGGTGGATATCCCACCCATACGCACAAAGCGTATTGAAAATACTTTCATTGTGCGTACATCTAAGGAGTGAAATTCCCTGCCGTCGTCTTTGTTTCCTGATAGCTACAACCTAGGGGTATTCAAGTCAAGAGTGAATAGGTTACTTCTGGGCAAGCGTGCTTCACCTTCGACCACATCATCACTTAACATCAGGCGAGATATTTGTCAAACGCGAGCCTATAACTAACAAAAAATAAAAGAAATCGTCTAAGCACTTCCACCACCAAAACCATCATCTTCATCTGGTTTCATTATAGTAATAGGAATTAAAAGCCTAACTCAACAACCTATCATTAGTACCATGGAACTGCAGTAGGTACACAACACCACAAAATAAGTCTTTTGAAAATGTTTTGGGAGTGATTGTTGTATCTCCTTTCTAGAGGAATTTGTTTTGGCCGAAAAAATTGGATAGTAAAAAAAAGAGAATGAAACGAGAAAAATCGAAAAAATTAAAAAAAAACAGCAAGAAAATTAAGAAAGAGCAAGATAGAAAATAGAAAAAAAAGACATTAAAAGAACAGTTAACCAATGGAAAGAAAAATAAAAGAATACCGTTCAAGAAGGTTTGAATTCAGAAGAGTCAGATGTGGAGATTTTATACGCTGAAAGTGATATTAGTTATTATTTAGAAGATGAAAGAACCAGAAAGAGCAAAAATAACATACAAAGAATCAAGTAGACCTTGATTCTATAGACTCGGACTTGGAAAATTTGCCTTAAAGCAAACCTGCATCTTCTTGAATAGTTAATTTTAATTAATTACCGACTATGCTATTATGGTTGTGATCTGGCAGATGCACATTACGGGTAATAGTCGATAACGGGGTGTCGATAACTGGATGTTGATTATTGGAGATTCAGTGTCGATGATTGGCGATTTATACACTTTTTACTTTTATTGGATTTTTTGCTAGTCTCCTTCTTCTTTGTCCAACCCTCTTCCCAGTTCTGCTGGGGTTGGGTCTCCTTGTACGTCTGCGACAGAGAGCTCTGTTCTGGGTTGTCTGAGTCAGTCTGGGTTGTCAGGTTCTCTTTCAGGACCTCTTTCTGCATATTTGACCACCAGGTGGCGGGTGGTCTTCCCCTTCCTCGCGGCCGTTCGAGGATATTTAGGGCCTTTTTGATAGGGTTGTCATATCCACGTCTAGCTAGTCTATGTATAGTTAATTAAAATAATACACCCTATTCCTATCTAAAGAATGTATCTTACAATACTCAATCGTTACTTTTGGTTTAAAGATGACTAAATGACTTTTAATTTTATAAAGAAGCCCACTATACCATAAAAGTGTCGATCATTGATGCTACTAAGGCGTAACGCCTTTCAATTAAGCTTTCAATACCTTACTTACCTTACACTTCAAAGTCGATCTCTTTTGCACCAGCGCACATAAGATTAGAAAGACCTTAAGCAGAGAATATTTTGGCGGCAGTTGGCAATGAGGAGTGCGGAATAGTTTTTATTTATTTGATGTAAATGTTATGCTTCATATTGATTGTATTTGTTTGATGCTGCACGTCTCGACATATTTCATTATTTTTATTATTTTTTTATTCTGTGTATCGCTGTGACAAGTCAACGAAAATAATTAGTAGTGCGATGTATATTTATGGAAGCTTTTAATAATCCATTTTTATTACCTACGATTTTTTTTATGTTTTTCATTAGTCTGTAAACTTTCCTTAAAATAAATAAATATATAGACGATTGCACAATATTATTCAATGTGTAGGGGAAATATTGACACATTGCGCAATGATTGAAAAACTTTGAGCGACCTTAAATTTTATTTCTCTTAATTTTTTTCTTGCATCTTGTATATTATGTAAGCTTTATGCTTAATATTGCGCAATATTTTTCAGTTCACTTTTTGGAGCGGTCGCAATCGGTCAGTCACGGGTGTGGCTTTTGTAGGGAAGTGTCTTAAAATCGAGCAAAATGGCGGGCAAGAATACTATGAAAGAGACTTTTTATAATACCATCGCACACTCCCCGAAATGTAACCGATAAAAACCGACAAGCTGGCAACTCGACAATTACATTTAGAGCGCCGTAGCTACTCGCCTATCCACATTGCAGAGAAGTCGTCACTATAAGAAATATTTGCCTTGAATAGATATATCAAACGACATACCTATATCTAAACGCTATTGAGACCTTCAGGCGAGGGGTAGGCTTAAAGTTCGGTCTGACCGAGAAGAGTTTTAAAACATTGCACCTAAAACGGCATCTAGGAGACTAATGTTTAAAAGTGGATACTTTTAGAGTTATAAAACAATGATTGAAAGGCACAGTATTAACAGTAATTCATTGACGAAATACCAAAATTTAAATGCGATTTCATGTCTCACATTTAGATCTCTCTAGAAAAGTCATCCTAATAAGTAATACTCGCCTTGGAGAGATCTATCCATTGACATATTTTTCCATATTTAAAATATATATTATTGATATATATTCTTAACGTTATTGAGGGCGGGACAGAATTGGCCATTGTCCTTTTCTTCGAGTTCACGGTTTAACTTACGGTCCACGGTTTACTGTTTGGGAACAGAAAAACAAAATCTAAAGAACCAAATGAATAATTTATTTTAAAAGGGGAATAACTTTCCTTTGATATATAAAGTTTATTTGAAACTAAGTAATTCCAAGTCAACCCAAAGTTATCATATTTCAAAGTGACCCGCTTCATAAAACGAGAATTTCATAGGTAAACCCCGAATACCTACATACTATGAATATATACAGTTAACTACATAATTATCTGGCACTCACAGTCGAGTAATCAAGTTGAGTGCCAGGTCACAATTTGATATGGACAGCTCTTCGTAGCAGAAAGTGCTGTTTTCGTAGTGCGAAAGTAGTGTTTCGTAGTGTTTTATTTTTGTGAACTGACGACTGATGTACAGTCGACTCTACCAACAAAGTTTTCAGAAGCTATAATTAAGGGAATCTGATATGAGCAATAAATGTAATACTATGTACTGGATTAGATTTAAATGTTTTATTTAAAACGTAACAATCAGTGGGTGCGACAGAAGGGCAAGAGAGGCGGGTGGACGTGGACGCTAGACCGCGTCGTGCTTGTCGTTGAGCGGGATGTCGTGCGACACGCGGCGAGCGGTGCGCGCGCGTGGGTCAGCCGGAGACAGCACCCAGCGGTGCAGCAGCGCGCCCAGCGCCGCGCCGCCCAGCGGGCCCGCCCAATACACCTGCAACACATAGCACAAGCTCAGGATACTGCCCCAGCCAGCCCCGGCCAGAGCCATGACCGGCACAGCACGAGCATTTGCGATCGGGACCATAATAATATAAATGTTATCATTTTTTATTTTACTTTTATATTCAGACATAAATGCTTAGGATAGGATAGATGGACCCCGTTTTCCGCAGTTAGTCCAATTTGGTCCGTTGCACGCGCAGGCCACCTCTCTTGGAGAGGGAATGGGCCGTAATCCACCACACGAGCCCAGTACGGGTTGGCGGACGTCAAATGTCTTTAAATTTTTGGTTCTAAGACATGCCGGTTTCCTCACTATGTTTTCCTTCACCGTTTTGAGATCAGTGGTGTTGAAATAATTTACACAAAGTAAAGCGCCTGTCTGGGTTCGACCCCACGACCTACAACTTGTAAGTCGTGGCCGTTACCACTGGCCATCACTGCACTCTTATTTAAATGCTTATTTAGTAAATAAAAAAGTTACGAATCGATGTTCAACACCTACTTTCCTTCTCTTGGGTACTACTTCGTCTCTGGTCGAGATTGGAATGCGAAACATACTTACTGGGGTCCCAGTAATACAAAAATAATGGCCACTATCCAGCCCCGGATCAAAGGGGGGGGGGGGCAAACCGGGGCACTTGCCCCGGGCGGCAGTTTCATGGGGGCGCCAAATCCTTGAGACAAGAATTCAAAAGATCGAAAAAATTAAGCCTCTTTTCCTACAATCTCATAGGTTTCTATCAAGTAATCGAATCTTAATATATAGTTTCCCAATGTTAGTATAGCTTTAAGAATTTGTTGCACATTACCAACAACATCTGCAATCTGTGAACGAAGCTTCAGCAAACTGAAAATAATTAAAACTTATCTACGTTCTACTATGAGTCAGGATCGTCTATCTGGCCTCGCGATCCTAGCCATTGAAAACAAAACTGCCTACGCGACGGAATTTGAGGCGCTAATAGATTCTTTCGCAGAAAAGAAAGCACGCCGTGTAAAGTTGTAGTCTTACCTGGTCATATATTTTTTCTGTGTTTCTGTTTTATGTCACAAATAAAAGTTATTAGATAATAAAAAGTTTTTTATTAAAGAATTATTATTTTAACAAATGGTCACAAAAATGCTACTCATAGCAAGTTCTAACAGGTTTTCTCAAATACTGAAGGGTGGGGGCGCCACTATCAAGGTTTTGCCCCAGTTCGAAAAAATCGTAGATCCGGGGCTGCCACTATCCGATAACTTGTTTCGGAGATATGCGTGGGCAAACATCTATACATCCATAGATACACTTATGAAATTTGGCACACGTGTTTAGAAGTTTACATCTAACATATGTGAATATTGTGCAATTCCAACAATATTACATACAGTGTCGAACTGATAACCTCCTTTTTTACCAACTTCATTTAGAAGTCGGTAAAATGCCGATTAAAATCAGACCACGTTATTCTTATCTTGGTATTTATCCTTATCCAAATACACACATCAAGTGTCTAGGGATCAAGTGCGTTTTAGAGTATCGCCACAGTTAAGTAATATTATTTTAACTTTTTTGGATCTTATTCTTTTTAGTGAATTTCACTATTTGAATAAAGAATATTTTTTTAATTTTGGTAAAAATTAGAAAATCCACTGTCAACAGCCGGGTAATTATAGTGTGTAATAGCGTTTTTACAAAATCTTAAAAATGTATGCATCGGAACTGAAAAAAATGCATCTATATGGAGCGACGCCATCTTTTGACACGAGAAGACCAATCACATGAATGAACAATGAGTTCTCCCGCTCTGGGGGAAGCAGGAGGGCGTGTCAGACTTCTACTGACTAAAACCCACCCGTGTTCCTTCAGTGTTTGTTCCAGAGCCGCGGTAACTCTCTTTCAAATTTATCCGCGACCCAGACAGGTATCGACCCTAGCAGACCCCGTCAGTTTATTGTGACATCTCTTTGAGGCGCGCGTGGAACAGTACGCGCCGTCGATTCGAGTCTGGTCCTTAGCGGACGGCGAGCTACCCATTACTCGCCGTCCGCAAGCCCGCACCAGGAATCGGCTTGCGACTGACGATGCCCAGGGCGTCTTCTGCGGTGGCTAGGGGTGTTAGGGCGTCTCCGTTGCGTCTCCCTTGCACGTTCCACCTCCTCCTTCGCGAGCATTACTGCTTCACAGAAGGAGGTGACAGCTTCCCATGCCGTCTCGCTCCGCACCAGGGCCGGATGAGGTCGCACCACCTCCACGATGACACGGCAGTGCTCCGCCCAAGCGGGGCAGACCTCAACCTTGTGCTCCACCGTGTCCTCCGGGCGATCCACACAATGGTGACACTCGGGCGTTTCCTCTCGCCTTATCCTGAACAGGAACCTCCCGAAACAGCCGTGTCCGGTGAGTACCTGCGTCAGGCGGAAGGTAAGGACACCATGGCGTCTCTCAATCCACTCTTTAAGTGTGTGTCCCTGCCAGCTAAATGGTTGCTTTTGGATATGTGAAAAATTCACGGCAGTTGGTATGATTATATGTTATGGAAACCAAGTGATACGGCATTTATATTTTTTCATTATTTTACTAAAATAAAATGGACATTTAAATAGTCTGAATTAAACGATTTCTTTTTTTTCATAATGCCCGGGCAATTTGAAAATGCCCAATATGAGTAAGCAATATGATAAAAACTATTGAAAAAATTAAATTGACCGGGCTTTCTGAATAATGCACATCACCCTGACATGGCACGGATAGGTTACCTATCCGTGTCGGTGACCTAAGCTCCCGAGCTCGCTTAGCTCGTTCTTGGACTAATTCATTGACCACAATTATCAAATTGCCCAACCGTTACGAAGCAATATTCATAATGACCAGACAATGTGATAAATATAGAAGTTCAAATCAGTATTCACTACATTTCCCGATTTGACTTGGCTAGATTCATACTCGTAATGCCCGAGCATTACCTATACATAGTGCCCTGATTAAATAGACAAATTTAAAATAAGTGGTAAATAAATGACTTGGTCCGTAACATATATAACGAAATTAAAACTTTCACAGTTAAGTACGCTTTACAAGTTTATGATTAATAGTCGACCAACTTATAAAATGTACTTGGAAAAATAAATATTTTGTATATTGATGTACGGGAACAACAGTTTTCGAACGGTAAAGATTTAATTTTGTCCCTTCGTTAGAGCAATGTTCGGTACTTTAATTGTTTATGAACATTAGTCTATCTATCTGCCTAGTCTTTTCCCAATCATGTTGGGGTCGGCTTCCAGTCTTACCGCATTCAGCAAAGTACCAGTGTTTTACATGGATCGACTGTCTGTCTGACCTCCTCAACCCAGTAACTGGGTAACACGGTACCCCTTGGCAAGACTGGTGTCAGATCTCAAGCTTTTGACTACCCGTAACGACTGTCAAAGATCTTCAAATGACTGCCAGGACCAACGGCTTAATGTGCTTTCCGAGGCTCGGAGGAATCTCGGTATGTTGAAATGGTCACCCATCCCCGGACCGACCTCGTCAAGCATTGCTTAACCTTGAAGATCGACACGTGCGGCTGTTATTATTTAGCCACGAGCTGCTTCATTATGAACGTTAGTAATGTTACCAATTTATTTTGTACGGAACCATCTGTGCGCGAGTCAGACTCGCACTTGGCCGGTTCAAATATAACAATAGCATTTTTTGGTCGCCTTCACTAACTGCACATAAGAAAGTCATCTGTAGGATAATATACGAAATCACGCGAACGAAGTCTTGGGCGGAGTGCTAGTCAAATTATAAGTATCAAAAAAATTATAGGCAAAACTCTGTGATGATCTTTCAAGTCCTGTGACTACTAATATTCTTAATTATAATATAATTCGTCACTTCATTCTTCAGATAAATTTACACAGGTAGTGCCTTTAGCCTACACGAGGTATTCGTGCACGTTGAGAGAATCGATTTTTCAATCGTTCGTTTGTTTGTTTTTTTCATCTATCCCGACTCGCCACAATCCAGTGCCGGTCGGGCTGTCACCTCATTCCTTTCTTGCGCGAGGCAGCGCTCGCACGTGCCTAAAAAAGTTATAGCTACGCCTACAAGTTAAATTACCCTGTCCATCACGTCACTATGCCGAAAACGAAAAACGAAGAAATTATCAAGCGTTACAAACGCAAGATAGAGAAAATGGAACAAGAGCAGCGGTAATATTATCGAATTATCCTAATTTAGGTTATTAAGTTTACTTTTACCTGTGATATCAATGCTTGTGCCTCTCATGAACCTGGGGGTTGACCGTGGGTCATCACGAAGGCAATTTTATCGCCTGAAGGTTAACCGTGTGTTAACACGAAGGTAGTTACGATCGTGTTTCGTAATTTCATCGAGACAATTTATATCGCCTGGAGGTGGATCGAGTATCCTCACGAAGGCAAAATATCGCCTGAAGGTTGACCATGACTTAACACGAAGGTAGTTTGAAATTACGATCGTGTTTCGTAATTTCATCGAGACAATTTATATCGCCTGGAGGTGGATCGAGTATCCTCACGAAGGCAAAATTATCGTCTTACCTACCATAAAAGTGCGGTTTGACCAATAATAAAAATGTAATCACCGAATGATAACGTTTTTTTTCATAATTACCCCCATAAAATTCGTTATTGTTTCTTTTTAGGCAATAAAAACCTGCACAACTCCGTCCCGGAGCCTCAGAATACCGATCCCGTCTCTGTCGATAGAAACGAGGAGGCCAAAAATGATAGCGATCAAGAACCGGGCCTAGTTCCAGAATTGGACTCCGAAATTCTCACCGCATTGGGTGAGGTATCGGAAGAGGCACCCAAGCTTGGCCCAAAAATCTATGAGAAATTACTACTACTGTGGTTACCCATTCTTCGTAAGGGAGTGAACAAAGTAGCAAAAGAGAAACTCGTCAAAGAGTACCCCGTGCCAGAAAACTGCACATTATTACAAGCTCCAAAACTTAACCCCGAGATTTCTGCCGCTGTTGCTGAGGGTACTCGTACTCGAGATAAAAAAGTCGAAGCGGTACAACAGCAATTAGACCAGGGAATAACCGCCCTTAATAAGGGCCTGGAGCTCCTGCTGGGCGATGACAAGGACAGACTTCAAGCCATAAAAATTCTCAGCGGTAGCTGTAGATTACTTTGTCATCTGCACTTTGTAGAAACGGAAGCTAGAGAGATGTTGGTCACTCCAGGATTAGACAAGTCTCTTAAATATTATGCAAGATGTCGAACGAGATGAAACGCTTTTCGGTAACAAGTATTCCGAAAAAATTAAAGCAACAAAGGTAATCGAAAAACACGGATTACAAATAAAGAAACCGCTCCGAATCCTAAGCCACCAGCCGTCGGCAAGTCGCTCACGCCCCCAGGGAAACTGGAGGGGCCCTTCTCGCTTCCTGTCGAACAGGGGGAGGAGAGGAGCGGACAAAGGAATACTGCTCCGAGAGGGGGACGAGCTCCGACAGGCAACTCCGCTCCACAGAGGCCACCACCGCAGAACAAGCAGCGTGCCACAACAACTCAACAATAAAGGTACACGCTGGGCGAATCCAACACTTTTAAAATTGCTGGCTTAAAATTACTAATAATGCTCAAATACTGAACTGGATTTCAAAAAGTTATCTAATACCGTTTTGTAAGAAGGTCAGACAGGTCTTAACGTCACGTAATTCCGTTTCCACTAGTGAGCAACCAGATATGTAACAATGTATAGAAAATTTGTTGGGCCTCGGTGCTATTTCTCCTTGCCATAAGTCAAAAAACGATTTTGTTTCTGGCATTTTCCTTGCCCCTAAAGCCAACGGGACACTGACCTCTATTATACAAGTACGCTGGACTAAATATACTGTATGAAATGAAAGTTGAGTTTTGTGCTGATTCAAAGCGCCCCGCTAGAGCGTCTCAGGAACTAAAATTGACACATTTAGAGATAGGATAATACCGATATTTCTCAAGATTAGGTAATACTTATATATTCGCCTGGAAATATTATAATATTGTAACTAATATATCAGTATTAGTGATATTTTTAAATTGCACTAATATCAAATTAGTAGACTTGTCAAGGCGTATCACTCATCTACTGTATTGACTTCTCGTAGTATGTTGCAACTAAATATCTCATTTGGTGATGAATGTTATATGAATGCCTAATAATCAGCAATAATATGTTCAAAAGCAATGTGTATATTAAATTCTGGAATCATCATCATGATCATCCACAGCCTGACTTCGCCCACTGTTGAGCACAGGCCTCTCTCTTCTTGTACCAATCACCACGTTCCTGAGCCTGGAATTAATTCTGGAATAATATCACGATAATTATAATTTTATTAACAAATGTTTTGAAGTCTGCATCTGAATCTGAGTTGAAAACTGATATAAGTCTTCACCTCACTGGAATGCGATGAAACTCTTATTCTACCGGACCTTAACAACTTACCACTACAGAGACAGGATCTCAGCGATGAGAGCGAGAAATACGTCTATTGTAAATTATTATCCGTCTCATTCGTACGCAAATATTTGTATGAATGATGTTCCCTTCACGAATCCGATGGGCGCCAACTGAGTGATTCCAAACTATTGTAAACTAAGTATTAACTAACTAGTGTACTTGAGCGAGGATATACTTGCTCAAATTATGCTAGTATTATATTATATGTGCTCAAATATACTAGTTTTAAGGATAAGTTGTTAACCTACCCCTATATTTAAATCTTACTGATCTGACAGTAATGCGCTATAACTTCACTAGCACGCTATCTACTAGTTTATAGCTTGCAATCTGACTGAAAATATTTTTCAGTTAACCTTTACAGCTATTATTCTATTACCTTTTTCTTTCGCTTACGTATTAAATTAATCTCACGATCGATAAAGTCCATAAAAATATTTTTGCTGTATCTCATCTCTAATATTAGTTCCATGGACGCTCACGTTAAGTCACGTTGCTATCAGCGCCAAAATGGCGAAAATCAAATCTCTTCATTTTGTCATAGATAGTATGAAGTCCAGCGTACTTGTATGTTAGAGGTCAGTGCAACAGGATAAAAAGATTTATTCTAAATCCCAAGACTTTAAACCGATTTATTTCATCCTCTTATTTTAAAATGGGGCATTATAGAACGGCAGCTAGACTCGTACCTCAATTTTAAAATGGGGCATTATAGAACGGCAGCTAGACTCGTACCTCAATTTTAAAATGGGGCATTATAGAACGGCAGCTAGACTCGTACCTCAATTTGGTTTTATGGCAAATATTCATCTAAAGGAAGCTTACCTCTTAGTTCCTATTGCAAAAGAGCATCATAAGTTCCTGCGTTTTGAGTATAATAAAAAATTCTTTGAATTTACAGTCATGCCTTATGGGTTATCCGTTGCTCCCTGAGTATTCACAAAATTAGTGAAAGAAGTCACTAACTATCTTCGTCAAGAAGGTTACAGGTCAGTTATATATCTTGACGACATTTTATGCATCTGTGATTCCATAATTTGTAAAGTTAGTACTTAAATCATCAATAGTCTTTAAATGTTCCCACTACTGGGACACAGGCCTCCTGTCTGTAAGAGAGGGAATACCTAAATAAAGGCATTTATTTGTTTTATAAAATCTTTGCGATCAATAACTATAGCTTTTCCCCGCGGCTTCGCTCCCGTTACCCTACCACAGGACCCGTTTTCGGAATAAAAATAGCCTATGTCACTCAGGAACAATGTAACTTTCAAAATTACAGAATGGTGACAGAATTTTCAAAATCGGTTAAATCGGTCAAGTTTTTATTTATTTATTTAATACTTCATGCACACAAATCAAATCAAATCAAATCAAAATTTCTTTATTCAATTAGGCCATTAAGCGGCACTTTCGAACGTCAAAAATAAAAAGTAAATGTAATAATAATTGATTCTACCGTCCATTCGGAAATGTAGCTTGTTATGGAGAAGAACGGACAAGAAACTCCAAACTTACTTTTTTAAAACAAATGTACAGAGGCGGACTTAATGCCTTAGGCATTTTCTACCAGTCGACCTTTGGGTGATGCAGAGACAATTAGTGGTAGGTGCAATATTTAAAGTAAATCACGATACCTAATATTCAAATACAAAGCTATACATACATACTATAAATACATACAATAGTTACTCAAACATATAAACTAAATAAACTAAATACACTAATACTTAAACAGTTAGTGGTAGCAGTTATCTGGAATACATTATCGCTGTGACGATACTACTGCCATCTTCATACGAACATGCTCGCGAGCTTTTACTTTGAATGCCAATCGGTTGGTTGCCATCCTGATTTCTTGAGGGAGCGCATTCCACAGAGAAATAGACTGAACGAAGAAAGAACAGTGAAAGAAGTCAGTGCGGTGAGAGGGACATTGAAGAAGACGGTTATGTGAAGAGCGAAGATTTTTGTTATGGTTGGCGCAAATGTATTGAAAGTGAGGGGCCAGATAACTAGGGGAGTTGGAAGAGTCAAGAAATGAAAATAAGGTAGTCAGTGCCCTTAGCTCTCTGCGTTGCAACCACTTTAGAAGTGACCGATGAGCAGAGACATGATCATATTTATGCAAATTGAAAACAAATCGAATGCAGTAATTTAGAAGACGGTCAAGTTTGTTGAGGAGATCTGCATTCAGGTCATAATAGCACACGTCGCCATAATCGATGATAGGAAAAATTAGGGCATGCACATGCATTGTCTTCGTGTTCGAAGGTAATATATTTTTTAAACGATACAGAGCCCGCAACGTTCCAGTGACCCTCTGACTGATACTTGCAACTTGAATACGCCAGTTAAGAGTATTGTCGATGCGCAAGCCAAGGTCCTTCACGTCAGTACTAAGAGGAACAATCGTACCGTTGAACAGAACAGGTGGCAAAGTTGCATAATCCACCTTAGCGATGCTGCGAGGACTCCCAATGATGATCGCTTGGCACTTGTTGGGATTTACAGCAACGACAAACCTATCCGACCAGGCTTTTATCGCTATTAAGTCATCATTTAACTTCCCGATAACATCAGAAACTTCGTCGACACTCCCTTGACAGTACAATTGAAGATCATCTGCATACAGATGATACGCACACTGAAGTTCGGAAGTAATAAGATTAATAAAAATAGAAAACAGAAGAGGAGAAAGAATGCCGCCTTGAGGAACGCCAGCTATCAAATCACACCAACTAGATGAAAAATTTCCAACGTGAACCGACTGCTGACGCTCCTGAAGGTAAGAGGTGAACCATTCCACTGCTTTAGGGGAGACCATCAAATAGGAAAGAATGGCTAATAGGATTTCATGACTGACGGTATTGAAGGCGTTCGAGAAATCAACCAACACTAGTACTGTGCCTTTTGTATCTTCCAGTCCCGCCCTTATATTGCCAGTCACTTTAAGGAGGGCGGACACAGTGCTGTGCCCGGGCCTGAACTCAGATTGTAGAGGACTAATGAGTGAATTACTCTGCACAAAATTTGAAAATTGTTTGTGAACACAGGCCTCGAGCACTTTGGATAGGAAGGGAAGGATAGAAATGGGGCGGAAGTGGGTTGGAAGAGTGGGATTGGAAACTTTGGGAAGTGGACGAACATAGGCTTTACGCCACAAGGAAGGAAATACTCCGGTAAACAAGGAAAAATGTACGATATGGGTGATGGGAGATAGGAGATGATCCAAAACAGTGATTACCATACCACGGGTGATATTATCACATCCCACTGCTTTGGATTTGATGGCGAGAATGATCTTTTTGATCTCTCCCGGTTCAACTGGAATGAAACAAAAAGGTTTAATGTGAGGACGCGTCAGACCAGAAAGAAGAGACAGAGTTTGTTGCTTAGTTAGACGATCCATTGTAGGCACAGTAAATGATGGTTGAGATCACCTAAGTCGATAGAATTAGGAAGGTCTAAATGTCGCGGTTTGCCATACCGAAACCAAGTGTTCCTAGGAACTTCCAAATATAGGCAGAAGAAGATGAAGAAATATTTTCCAGAATGTGGCGGCGTTTAGCATTGCGTATCATCTGGTTACATCTGTTTCTTGCAGCCTTGAATAGCGCCCAGTTCTCGTCAGTACGAACCCTTTTAAATTTTCGGAACGCACCGTCCCTGCGTCGCATGGCCATCTGTATGTCATTTGTCATCCAAGGTGCAGGAGGACGTTTGAGTTTCACTTTTCTGACGGGAGCGTGTCGGTTATAAAGGTTGAACACAACATCATTTTAAGTCTAGCTATTACAAGCAAACAAACTTACAAACAAATCTTTGACCCTTGACCACCGTGAAAACATAGTCACTTACCCAAATTTTCTTTTTTTTATGTATTTTCGAAATTTAGTCTTTTTAAGATCTGCAGACTCAATACTATAGATAGTTCTGGCGAAAATTAACTTACCCCATTAACGAGAAAAGTGAACCATAGTCTACTTAAATTTGATGATTTCATCGATAAACGCACGACTATTATATAGGGTTTCGAACTCGTATCATAGACGGCTAGCTGATTAAAGATTCTTCGCATCAATCGATATTATAAATGCAAGTCATATTATTGTGCTAGAGCTGTTTACGTAAAAATAAAAGCAAGGTATGTTTCACTTACCCCGCCTGACTATACACAAAGTGAAATCAATATTCATGTACAAAGGCGAGCTTAACTACAAAATCGAATTTTGTTCCAGCAAACCTTTGACAGAGAACTTCTCACAGAGAGGAGGCCTGTGTCCCAGCAGTGGGAACATTAATAGGCTGATGATGTGATGTGTGATGTGAAACCTTTGAGTGGTAGAGGTCTTAATAATAGAGGGCAGTAATATAGTGTACAATTTTACAGTAAGATACTAATTAATTAATATTAACTTTTTTTCGATTTTATAGTTATTAACTGCGACGCAGTTTTATAGCTAATGTACCTATTTACGCTCGAAAACAATTAGTAAAATGTGTATTTGTTGCTAAAAAGACAGGGACGTAGCTACCGCCGTATCTGCCATATCAATTATACGGGGCCCCCGAAGTGCGTCAGCAAAAATTAAAAAAGTCTTCCCCAAGTTTTTTTTTTGCCTGTCAGACCTGTCACTATTGTCCATAGAGGCAGAAATTTTAGAAAAACTAAAGTCATCATCAGCATTAAATGATTTTTCGTACCACTTGCTCAAAAAAGTGACATTCTATGCCACAAAAAGCGAACATAACAATAGTCATTTTTAATCTGTTAAAAACAGGGAAAGAAAATTGCACTGAATTTCATTCATCCTCTAGGTGATTTAAATTTGGAATACTTACCGAAATTTATACTGAACTACATCTGAGTTTACACCATTGAGTTTGTATATAAAGCATTATACATCTTTTTGAAAAAGGAATACGCATTTATTATGCAGTTATGATTATTAAATAAAATTACGAAAACCGACGAGAGCTTGATGTCTTTGCTTTTCCAACAAAAAAATATTAGTCTAGGAATTTGCCGCATTTTTGTTTTCTTCAAATACATAAACGTTAAGTTTGTTTTAATTTATTTTTATAAATAAGTTAATGTTCTAAAAATACGTTACGATGTTAAATCAAAGTGACAGTGACAGTGAATTGTCGGATTCCATCAGTGCAAATGCTGCCGCAGTTATAAATAATTTACTTCCAACAAAATCCAAGGAAAAATATTTAAAAACTTATGAAGAATTTTCAACGTGGATAAGCGCGAAAGGCCTATCTATTTCAGAATCAGTACTTCTTGTCTATTTTGATTATTTATCCAAGACAAAGAATCCGAATACAGTTTGGTGCATATACTCAAAACTGAAAGCTACAATAAGCATCAAACACAGCATTGAAATAAATAGATTCACGAAATTACTGGCTTTTTTAAAAAGAAAATCAGAAGGGCATTGCGCAAAGAAGTCTAAAATTTTTACGACTCAAAATGTGGAAAAAATTCTTAATGAAGCTCCTGACGAAATTTTTCTGGCCACAAAAGTAAGTATACATGATTTAACTATGAATATTTCGTATCTTAGCAATGGTAATTATTCTATATATTTACCTGTTTTTTTATCTTTGTTATAGGTGGCCTTAATTTTTGGACTCAATGGTGCTTGCCGTGGATGTGAACTTGTAAACTTAAACGTCCTCCACGTTGAAAATCATTCCAATGAGTTACTGCTGATTAATGTAAAGGAAACTAAGACAAAGAAAAATCGGTTATTCATTGTACAAGGACAATATACTAAAATCATTCATAAATACCAAGCATTACGTCCCACCAACATGGAAAACAATAGATTTTATGAACTATCGGAATGGGAAATGTACTCGACAAGCCATCGGTAAAAATAAAATTAGCAATATGCCAAAGGAAATTGCTAAATATTTAAAACTTAAAGATGTTGAACTCTACACCGGTCACTGCTATAGAAGAACTTCGGCGACTTTCTTGGCGGATTCAGGGGCGGATATTACGTCAATAAAAAGACACGGTGGTTGGAGCTCTGATAGAGTAGCTGAGGGTTATATCGAAAGCTCGATGGCGAATAAAACCATATTAAGCAGTCAAATTAACAAAAATATAAAACTTAATCCATCAGAGCCACAACCATCAACTTCCGGCATCTTATCTTCGTCCGTAATTCACGATGCACCACCACCACTATCTCCGACGTATACTACAGTGAAACCTGGTTAAGTGAGACATCAAGGGACCTGCAATGTTGTTTCACTTATAGAGGTATTCCACTTACCCAGTGTCTCAGATATCCAGGTATAAATAAATATCTGTCTCATTTACAGGGGGTTCCATTAATAGAGGTCAGAATACAGGTTCTTTCAGTTATAGAGGTGCAATTATTAAATAAAATAACGTGTTATGTAAACATTATAAATGAGTTTTAATCAAAGATTTGCCGATTAATAGGATATGCAGTTTTTCAGTTCCTGGCATGTCAGCACCCAGAAGTATTGTAACGCGCTCTTTACTAAGTTTTCCGCCATGACAGGACTCACCTTTTAAGGTGAAAGTTTTATCGGACAGACACTTATAAAATAAACCCGCTTCGTTTGCGTTAAAAAATTTCATCAACAGAATAATTGCGTAAAAGAACTGGCAGGTCTTCAACTCATTGGCTACATTTTTGTTAACATCAACAGCGTTACTTTCTCCACAAATTGCTTTAAAAACTATACCGTTTCCTTTTTTAAACCTTTCCATCCAACCATTGCTGCTACAAAAATTATGAATATCGAGCCTTCGCGCGAAATCTTGTGCCTTTTCTTTAATCATCGGTCCACTTACTTATTTAAGTGCGGAATTTGTGGGTAGAATAGTAAGTAAACAAACAAAACGATGTTATCTCAGTTACAGAGGTTTATGCATATAAAATTCACTCGCTGTCTCAGTTCTAGAGGTAACTGTGAGGATAAATCGAAAGAACGAATCCCAGATATAGAGGTTTGCTTCGTACCACTAACAGGGGTAATTCAGTGCCAAAGTGTTGGGACCTCAGCATGAGTTCCAGTTATGGAGTTTTCTCACTTATCCAGGTCCCACTTAACCAAGTTTCACTGTATCTACAATGAAACGCAAGTTCCTCAGACGCAAGAACAGAGAAATACTCAAATCAACTCATCAACAATAAATGTACCATACAAAAATGTAACTCTCTCTATCAATAATTGGACCAATGTTTCGAATGTTAACTTTTACTTTTAATTGTCATTATTTTTAATAAATGCTTATCTCATATTATTATTGTGTTAATTTTTTCGCAAATGGTACGAAAAGTAGAGTATTTTCCTCGGTGATAAAGCTTTCTTAGTCTTGGGAGAACTAAAATCCCTTGCTACACTCAGGACTCGTTGTTTTAAGTAAGTAAGTTTTTAAATCCCTCGCTTCGCTCGGGATTTAAGTTTTTAACACCCTCGCTACGCTCGGGGGTAAACCTCGAGTCCGTCGATACGCTCGCGATTTAAATCGTCACCCGCGACAGAAGACACTGCTTTATCTCCTTGGTTAATAATCTACTATAATAAATCAGTTTGCCGAAAATTTAATAATAAACCTTCTCTAATTACATTTTAAAATTAAAACATAACTGGCTCAGTTTTAAATAAAATAAAAACAAAATTTTAAAAAATACTACCGACTTCCAACAAAAAACACTACAAAGTGAAAACTATTACTTCTATCGTTTTCACTCATTGGATTCTCAGTGGATTCAGAGCGTTGACGTTAATGGAAAAAGATCTCCCGGATCAATAGTAACAATGGGAGTCCCGCAGGGCTCAATTCTTGGTCCTTTCTTGTTTCTTATTTATATTAATAACTTGCCTTACCTCATAAAGGATAACCATGATATTGTGTTGTTTGTGGATGATCCTTCAATTTCGTTTAAACTTAAACGTCAGCAGCTGGTGACTGAAGATGTAAATAGCGCGATCTCAAAAGTAGTTCCCTGGTTCAATGTAAACAATTTACCCTACCTCATGTTAGGCAGGTGAAAACTGATGTGTTGATAAAGGGCGAAGAATTACATTTTGAAAATACCACAGTATTCTTAACTTTGGATGCTAAGCTTCAGTGGGGCCCACATACGGATAAATTTTCAAAGAAGCTAAGCTCCGCAGCATATGCTGTTAGAAAATTTCGTAATTTACTGACATAGAGACAGTAGACCGTTTTTGTATACTTTATTTATTTTCATAGTGTAATGTCGTACGGTATTCTGTTGTTGGGAAATGCCGCTGATAACCAGACTATCTTTGTTTTGCAGAAAAGAACTGTTCGATCAATTTATAAATTAAGCCCGAGACACTCTCTCAGAGAGAAATTTAAGGAGATTAATGTAATGACTGTGCCTTCTCAGTATATTTATGGAAATCTTTTATATGCCCATTAAAATTTTTTTTTTTTTAAATACAGTGATATGCATAACATAAAGATACTAGGAACAAACACAAATGTGTAGTACCTACAACAAGGCTCAAGAAAATAGGTGGCTTGTTTAGATTTCAATCTGTACGCTTTTATAATAAGGTTCCAAACCACGTACAAGATCTAAGTCTTAATAAATTCAAATCATTCGTTAAACATAAGTTGTGGCAGAAAGCGTTTTATACAATTAAAGATTACCTTGAGGACAAAAAGACTTGGGATTGAGCTGCTCCAATTTTTTTTTTTTTATTATATTTTGCACCGTGAATTTTGTTTTTTTTTTTGGTTTTCATGCAATGACAAGAATATTTGCTTTTTAACCCCCGAAGAAAAAAGAGGGGTGTTATAAGTTTGACGTGTGTTACTGTGTATCTGTGTGTCTGTGTGTCTGTGTATCTGTGTATCTTTGTGTCTGTGTATCTGTGTGTCTGTGTATCTGTCTATCTGTGTGTCTGTCTGTGGCATCATAGCGCCTCAACGGATGAAACGATTTTGATTTAGTTTTCTTTGTTTGAAAGGTGATTGTGTCGAGTGTTCTTAGCTATGTTTGAATAAAATCTGTTCAGCCGTTCAAAAGTTATGGGCGTTTTACTGTTTGAATCGGGATGTTTTCGCAAGATAAATGTGTCGGGTCTTTTTTAAATTTTACTTGTTAAAGTATTATATTATTTTATTTTAATTATTGTTAATGTGAAGACTATGTGGATCATTCTTCTTTTTGTTTTATTTTTAATTTTTAATACGGTCTGGCAGTTTGAGCAGTTTATGCGACCTACCCGAATGTCCTTTCTTTGGTATTGTTCGTAGAATCGTTGAGCACCGGTTATTGACAAATGCGTGCACAGACTGGAGAGGTCCACTTGATCTGACTGGTTCTTTCCTCAAAAGACCATTTCAGACATCAGTCTACATGGTCTTCACATGATCTAACCAAAATTTTGTCTGGACGTTAAAAGAGACTATAACCTCTGAGTTTGGGTCTGCCTTTCTTCTCAGAGTAGTCAGATAGGAAACGTCGACCTCATCTAGTTTTAAAAAATATGATCGATATGTAAAAGTGTTTGTACAAACCAACTTGCAGAAATAAAATCATTTATCATTAAAAATAACTTTCTTTTTCGAAGTCTGTGTTTTTGGTAGGTACCATTTTTTTTCGTTATGGACACGCACTTCGAAAAAGAAAGTAATTTTTCAGTTTGTAGTGTTTTCAGTTGGAAGTCGGTAGTATTTTTTTGTAAAAAAGTTTTTTTATTTTTCTCTTTTTAGTTGTACCTAATAGGCAAGTCTTAAGTAAGGTACTTATAATGCCAGAATAGACTACTCGAATACCATGAAACTTGAACATAACCGGTGAAATGAGAGTGTACCAAGGTGAACTGAACACATCTGCGTACCCCTTAAGAGCGTACTGGCGTGATGATATGTTATGAAATGGTATAAACAATAAACAGACATGCGATAGAAGCAATCCCGAGAGATTTGCCGGTATTTATTGAAGAATTATGTTGTATATCTCCGAAGTTCTTTATCAGATCTTCACCAAATTAAAATGGGACCAATTTTGGAACATACTCAATCAAAAAAAAACACACAAAGATATCGGAAAAATACACAAAAAAAACCTACATGAAGTCGAACATAGAACCTCCTCCTTTTTGGAAAGTCGGTTAAATATGTTAGATTCTTGCCCAAAATTAAATTCAAAATATGTACAGCACCCAAATTTAACCGATAGTAGGTACTGTAACAAAATGAAGGTCCTACACTATTTTGGCAAGTGACTTTAAAAGATAGCGCGTTTAGTCTGGATTTCAAAATGATATCAGACTTGCTAGATAACAAAAACTAAATCCTCTATTTAAAAGTCAGCTACGTACCTACACTGACGACACCGCCATCCTGGCCTGCAATAATGACCCTGTTTCCGCATCGAATACCTTACAGCAGGGACTTCATAAGATCAATGAGTGGCTTCAAACATGGAAAATCAAAGCTAGCACGTCTAAGTCTATGTAAGTCATCTTACACTGAGAAGGGGTAACTGCCCACCGGTTAAACTAGAAGGCACCACTTTATCGCATGAGGATTGGTACCTGGGTATGCATCTGGAACGTCGCTAGACACGGAGAAAACATATGAAGACTAAACAAGGGGAACTCAATATTCGGTATCGACTCCTTCACTGGCTGCTTGGTCGAAACAGTAAATTATTGTCCATGGACAATAAACTACTTGTATACAAAATTGTCCTAAGTCCATCTGGATGTTTGGAATACAATTATGAGGTAGTGCTAGTGATTCAAACATTTCGAAACTTCCGCGTCTGCAGAACTTCATACTGAGAACGAAGCATCGCTCAATGGTTCATCACAAATAATGAAAAATACCAACTTATACAAATGACCACAGTTAAAAATAAATTCGATTAACTGCAGAGGAATATAAACAGCGACTGTCTCTCTTGACCTAATTGAACTAATTTTATGTGCCAAATGTACTCCAACCGCCTCAAAAGGCACAAAATGAAGCTACACAACAGTTGGTAGCTATGTTGTACTGAAGAGTAGCTGTCCCCGCTGGAGGCAGCACTCTACAAGACATTGACCCGAGAACACATCTGATAATAGTCCATGAAGGTTGATGGCAGACCCAAAATATTAAAAAAAACTTTATGCCCGAGAAGATACACGGTGCCACGAAAACGAAACCTCGGGGAAAACGCTCTGAATAAATAGCCTGGATTCCACGGTGGTCCACCCAAAGATCCTTCACGGATCACCGACTCGAGCACGGCAACCTCACGGGACAAATGTCGAACAAGAGCCATTTCAGGTGACGATTTAAGTAAGCTATTTTCTAATATTGTCCGCCACAAGTTCTAAATTGTTTATTTAATTCCCGATACATATCGAATAGATAAAAAAAAATTAAAACTTACTGCCCCTTTCCTCATGAACACGTAGAGGTATTAAATTAAAATTCATATCAAATACTCAGGTCTATACTTATATACCTTTAATCTGAGGTTTGTACGGAATCCTCGGTGCGCGAGTCCGACTCGCACTTGGCCGGTTTTTTTATTATGTAGGATGGTCCTACTTGATTTGTTATCAGGTAGAGTTTTAGGTTTATTCTATTTAATTAGGTGTACTCTTAATAATGAGCACATGAACGTCGCACTCACCCACTGGTATTCCCAATGGCCGTGCAGCAGCGCAGGTGCGAAGCTGCGTGCCGGGTTGATGCTGGCGCCTGTGGCGTGGCCGCCCGCGTACACCAGCCCTGCCACCACCAGCCCTAGCTTGATGGGTGCGGCGGGGTCTGGGCGCGCGTCGTCGTGCGCGCGCCACAGGCCGCAGCACGCCAGCGCCAGCACGCCCGTCATCGCCGCCTCCAGCAGCGCCGCGCTCAGCGCCGACACGCCCGGTGCCGGCAGCGTGCAGCCCGCGGGCGCCGCCCCCGCCGCCGCCGGCGTGGTGGCCAGCAGTGCGCCGAAGCCCACCATCGCGCCCAGCATCTGCGCCAGGAAGTAACCGAGCGCCGGCGCCGCGTCCAGGCGGCCGTACAGCAGAGCTGCCAGCGTGACAGCAGGGTTCATGTGCGCGCCCGACGCAGCTCCAAAGGCGCACGCGTTGCCGATCACTACGAAGCCGAACGCCATGGCAGGGTGCGCCAGCATGACGTGCTCGGGGCCGCGCACCGGCATCATGGCAGCCACGCCCAGCCACACCAGCAGCGCCGTGGCCAGCAGCTCGGCCAGCAATGCGCGCCACCAGCGCCGCAACCACGCGGCCGCGCCCGCGCCTGCGCCCCCGTCTGTCTCTGAAACGTGACGACACACTATACACTATACGCCCGACCAAATGTAAATATGAAAATAAATACAATGTACAAATAGCTTAATTAACTATAAGCGAAATAAAGTCGAACATAGAACCTCCTTCTTTTTGGTAAGTCGGTTAAAAATAGCTCCGAACGGTACCTAACTAAGTGTTTTAACTTGAGCAGTCGTGGTGGTGAAGCCGCCTGGCTCAAATATCTAAAACGCTAATTGAACGCCACAACACAAATTCGCGTTGTGGTCTGTGTATATTTTCCATAACGCGTTGTAGCCGGTTTATAATGTGGCAACTTAAAAACCGGCCACTACGCGAAATTCGCGTTGGTTGACGCTTTCACTTCACATAATTTCTACTTCGGTTTATGGACTAGGTTCGAGACTAATCTAGCCGCTCCAAGCAGTCAGATTCGGCTTTAAAAAAAGTCGGTAGATTTACGGATTTATCTAAAGGCAACCTACTAATATTTTTTCAGCGTCACGACTGGGCAGCGTTCGGGAAGTTGCGCGGTATCTTCTCGTCCAATTTACCACAGTGTCTCAAGACGTAAGTCTATGACTAGTGTGTGTTGTCCTATGGTACTAAGACGTGGTCGCTCATAATGAGCCTCATTAGAGGACTTACAGTCACCCAAATGACAATGGAGAAGGATATGCTCGGAGTTTCCTTGCCTAATAGAATCAGAAATAAGGATATCCGCAGAAGAACCAAAGTAACCGACATAGCCCGAAGAAATGCGAAACTTAAGTGGCAGTGAGCAGGGCTTATTGCTCGCAGAACGGTTGGTCCTTGGGGCCAAAAAAATCTGCAGCGCATTTGCGTTAGTGAATTCGGCAAGGCGAAGGTTTTGATCCCATCAATCGACCAATCACGTGGCGAGAAGAAAGATGCGTTGTGGACTATCGTATGATTGGTCGATTGGTGAGATGAGACCGAATTCACTTACGCAATTTGGCTGTTGGAGTGGCGACAGCGATCCAGAAGACGCTGCGTTAGAATGCCTCCCTCTAGGTGGACAGATCACCTGGTGAGGGTGCCGGGAGTCCGCTGGATGCGAGACGCACGGTACCGGTCAATGTGGCGATGCTTGGGACAGGCCTATGGTCAGCAGTGGACGTCTTTCGGCTGCAATGAAGATGATGATGATCCTAAGCCATATCACCGCGACTCGTGAGGCTTGTTAAGGCCGACTGCTCGAGAGGTTATTGGCAACTTGATTTTCAGACTAGTTCTTCCTGTTCTTCGTATCGATGATTCCATAATTAAATACGTTTTGACCAGAATTTAGCCACGTCAACGGCGTTTTCATTTGCCTCACAAAGATCATTCAGAGTGCATGGGACGTAGCTCCGCAATCGCACTGTGGGTCATTGAGATATCCCTATCTAAGTTGTGCCTACAACGACCCACTTGACATCGGAGTCGGTTTAGAAATTTCCAGGTGGGCCATGGAAGTTGGTGTCCTGCAGGCAGGAAAAGCTGAAAAGTAGAAAAGCTCTATTTTTCAGCTTTTTTCAGACCCTTCTGATACAAAATGTGAGTGCGGTGCCCTTGTCCAGAGCATGACCCACTTCTTAGAGTGCTTCAAGTGCCCATACACCTGCATTTTGGAGGACTTTATGAACGCTACTGATGCCGCTTTAAACGTGGCCACCACCTTCTGGGCCTAAACTATCTAAGGATTAAAAATACCATCGCCTCGAAAAGAGGAATTTAATTTAATGATTAATAAACTTTTTTTTTTGTCTGAAACACTAAGATTCTATTTATATTCGGATAGCACAATAGAACACATATTTGCATCATTGCATGCCCTAATTGCCCTAGTTCTAATACGTTTTAAGTTAACGATAAAATCCTATACATAGATCGAAGAGTGGGGAAGTACGGAGATTTGTCTCACATTAAAACTAGTTTCCGAATATATAAATAGGAATTCATATTTGAATAAAATGTTTAACCAGTAATAATATGCACAAGGAAACGATATGGCATAGATAAGTACCTATATACATAGCAGTCGTCGCATGCTAATCTGGTAGAGCGGCGAGAGCGCCGCGCGCGTGGACGACATCGAATAACATTAACTCGCTTCGTGCGACAGCGACACCTCCGTCCGCAGCCCGCATCGCCACACCCGCGCTCGCGCATATAATCTGCGCTGTTTGTGTTTTGTGTGTTTGTTATGAACCGAAAACGTGGAATACCCCTTAGGGCAGAAAAGAGGAGGATACAAAATGATGAGAAATCTTATCCCGTTGGTTTATAAACTTGACACGATTACATTCTAACTTTATGAATCGAACAATAACTGTGTTGGTACACGACACGGACACCTAACATGCGCATGTTGAGCTGAGCTGCAGTGGAGACTCGAGGTTACGTCTGAACATGGGCCAGTGACGAATCCAAGCGAAAATATTTTTTTTGTTTAGTAGGGAATAATGGTATATTTTTATTTACTAAATAAATACTTATTAGCTCTAGAATACAAATAGGTGCACTGCCATGATATGGGTATCAAATGAAAGGGTTTGCTGAGAAGAATACAAAATACAAGTGCGAGTCGGACTCGGAACCCTAAAAAAGAAAACATATTTGTTGATTAATCGATCTGTTGTATGATAATTGTGATGCCAATTTATTAATTGATCTATTGTATTATAATAATGATGATAATGATAATTTATTAATTGATCTATTGAATTATAATTGTGATAATAATGATTGTACGGCGAACCGCACATCATAACTATAAATTTGTAGCCAAATCAGCATTATACGCGTTTACGTAAAGCGACCCAAATAAAAATTAACTTCAGTACGTGATCGATTATCATTAAGTGCCGTCGCGCGTGCTCCCTCGCTCTATTAAACATTTGTAACATTTTTCTTAACAATATACAGTTTTAAGTGAACATTTCTATTTCTCATTTAACATCCCAACAGACAACCTTTACATGTGGTCTCCCAGTTTGGAAATGAGTTACCGTTCATATCTGGGCAGCTGAACAAAGACGTGACCATACCAGTGGACAATATACAATCAGACCTTAGGTCAGTCTATAGCATGCTGAGTGCAAAGGCAAGAGTAATGACAGATTACGTCATATTCGAAATAACATTTCCATTGGTTAGTAGAGACAGTTATAAGATTTATAAGATCCTTTCAGTTCCTCATCAAATCTGTACTAACATGCTCAACGTATTGCCGATAACAGACTACGTAGCAATAAATTTGAAAAAGGATGCTTACCTAACAATATCATAATCATATCAGACTACACGGAATCCATAGATCCGCTAAACCAAACATTAGAAAGCATCGGCCAACAGATAAAACAATTGAAAACGGCTACAGCAAAAACTTCCATCAAGATCGATCGAAATCACCTTAGCCTATCAATACATGACGTTCATCAATACGCCATTTGCTATGGCTTGTTGTGCGCGTCCATTGTAGCAGCAGCGGTGTTCCTGTGGCGCAGGAGGCCTTCCTCCTAGACCAGATTTCTTAACAATATACAGTTTTAAGTGAACATTTCTTTCTCTCATTTAACATCCCAACAGACAACCTTTACAATGATAATTTATTAATTGATCTATCGAATTATAATTGTGATAATAATGATAACTTATTAATTGATCTATTGAATTATAATTGTGATAATAATGATAATTTATTAATTGATCTGATATTAAAATGTAAGTTCATGTTGCATATATAATATAAAATATTTGCGTGGTAAAATATGGCTGAACTTTGATATAATCATAACATATTTAATATTCTTACGAAGCACTTACAAGTTCTAAGTGTGATGAGACGACTTGTTGCCTCCCAGCGATTGGCCTAGGCCTAAGTACACTGCGTCTACATGTTGTACACATATACCAGTCACAATGGAGCTCGGACTTTGAGGCGTTCACCAACTTAGTAGTCAATATTTATTACCATATTAATTATTTCACATCTATTGACGAATGTATTGTGATACAGAATATGGTGATTTTAGTGATTGAATTAAAAATATTTCATAGTAGAACAACAAACGAAAGGGCAGCGCGCGGGCCGGCGGCCGCGGCGGCGGCGACGGCGTGGAGCGTCCAGTACAAGAGACTTCAACGAAAATCGTTATCATTGCCCTAGCTACACAGAATAAATAATAGCACAAGTACCTACTAGCTTTGTTTCCTATCTACGAATATGTTAGGTATTTTATCAAAACCAATTTTAAGCAACGAATAAATACGTACTATCCTCGTTCTTGCCATGCAGATTGTAGGTGTGAAGATGTGTTTTGGCACTAAATGTACTTTCGAAATTAAGTGTGCCAAAAAGAAGTCGGTAGGTAATTGAACGTATTATTAGTCAATAACATTATCTTCCATCCTGTTACAGATAGCGAGCCGGGCAGGGCCGGCGTGCCGCCGCCGGCCTCCCGCTCGCTGCTGCAGTCGCCGGCAGCGGCGCCCCGGGAGTGCAGCAGCAGGCGAGCGCCAACAGTCGGCTCCCGGCGCCGCCAGAAAAGCGCGGCAGCGCGCGGGTGGGGGCCGCGCGGTGTATTGCGTCGCGAGTAAGTTATTTATAAATTCACAAAATAATACACAAAATTTGCGGCTCGCACCGCGCTACTGACCGTCAGTCGGCATGTGGCGTGTGTCGAGTGGGGAATGGTGATGTCGCACGTGCGGTGCGGAGCGGCGTCGCGGACGGACTGCGGCGCCGGCGCACCGCCCCGCCCGGCGCCCCACACGCGCCCTCAGCTCCCGCAAAGGGGGCGCGTCTGAATCCCTATCAGCAACCACTGCTCGCGCAGCCACGACTCGAATCAGTCTTCTTATTTAACATCTCATTTGTAAGGAAGTAGTTTTCCTTGGTAACTAAAGTTTACGAATTCTACGAGACCTAAGTTAAAAACAACTAGTTTAATGAATGGGATTTTACAAAGCGTTCATACACGGAGCAGTCTGAAAGTGACACCGGTGAGCACAAGTTTGTGTGCCACACAGTTCCCATGCCATGGTATGGGCACAGATAATATAATACGTATTGGCATGGTGCGGATGAGGAACATTTATTTATTTCACGCCAATAAGTACTTACAAACAACATCTTTCAGTATTCCAAGACTATGTTACACCCAGAATAAATAATTTTATACACAACTATTAAACTATCTAACTTATACAATATTATACTTAAACATATAAATTTAACAATATAATAAAACTAAAATAATCCCACTCGTTATGTTATTTTATTATACATAGAATATTTAATATGTTGTACTAAAAACTGTAATCTTTTAATTATATTGTTCTTAATTGAATGTTGATTACTTATGGTTTTTTTTTTTTTTAATTTTTAATTTTATATTGCTGGAAACTTGAATGTTTTAATTGTGTTGTCACTATCTAGTTATGTATTCTATAAGGTATCTAATATTTATTTGTTAAAGATTATTTAGTCAATATTTTTTTTATATTTATAAAGTTGGTACCTGCTTGTTAACCTAATAATTATAATCACGTATAAAGACTGATTCAATAAATACCACCGTGACACTACTCATAAGATTGTTTAGTAACAATCATCTGTGATTTTTACTACAAAGTAAAAGCGTGTAGTATATTAAAAAACCGGTCAAGTGATAGTCGAACTCGTGCGCCGAGGTTGGTGATGGTGATGATCCCAACCTCGGCCCAAAACCTATAGGGTACTTCCGGTTGACCTAGAATTGTCAATTTTGGTTAAAAGCAAGATCTTTCAGCACAATTAAAGGAAAAATCTGAAAAATAAAAAAGTTAAAAATTAAGGTAAATGGAACTTACAAGTTTTCGCCAAAATCTAAATTTGCACATATCTTTTTATCGTGTCGACTCAGGACCTTGATTTTTATACACCTAATAGGGACTATAGATTTTAGTATCTGGTATAAATATCAACTTGCTAGGTCCACCCGTTCCTGAGAAAATCGGTGGTTACACACGGACAGACGGACAGACGGACAAGAGAGTGATCTTATATGGGTTCCGTTTTTATGCCTATTAAAACAAAAATATCGAGGTATTATTCTTCGGGTCGAGTAAAAGCGGGTTGAGTATAAGTGGGTCGAGTGGGTGCGGATGCTGACCCATAAAAAATAGAACTAAATGGCACTCCTAGGAGGAGCTTTTTACCCGAAGGGGGTCCGTAAAAATGACTTAAAGTTACGTGTTTCTAAATAAACTTAGATATATTCTTTTAATAGATTTTAATTTGACTATCTGGGACCCTGGAGTCCCGGTCCTTTGAAAGACGTGCGAGGGTCCGAAGCCAACTCGCAGAGGCCTTGGAGGCACGTTTCAGGAAATGTGACACCAACCGACGATTATCCCTGTATGCACTACGCAAGGGCACCCAAGGACAATCCCCGGTTGGTGCAGGACTATTGCAAAATATGGACAAAAATGCATTGGGCTATGGGTTTGGTAAGTTTAGTCAATCGATTGTCTAAAACTATAGTAGGACTACTGGCCCCTGCCTGACCACTGTTGAACTACACGGCTATTAAAAGGCAGGGGGTGACTGGCACACTAGCTTTATTATTATTTTTATAAATGAAGCTCGATTTTGATGTATGTATGAAAGGTTACACTTACTTTAAGTAACTAAGCATTCCCTTGTTAAACATATCTCCTTTTGTTACATAGGGAGATAGGTACATAGGGAGATAGGATAGGGAGATAGACAACTAGGTACATTCAGTTGGGTCTGGACACGTTGGGAGGGATCGGCTCTGGGACCAGGCGAGGCTGAAAATAATGTGTATTTATTATTTATTTAATACTTCATGCACACAAACGTACAGAGGCGGACTTACTGCCTTAGGCATTTTCTATCAGTCGACCTTTGGGTGATGCAGAGACAATAGTGGTAGGTGCAATATTGACAATTAAACGAATCAGGTTTATGCAAAAATATATATCATTTATAAATGCAATATAATCAAGAATATTATGCCATATATACTCAAAAGAATAAACTAAATATATAGATACTTAAACATTAGTAAAATTAAATTAATCATTGAAGAACATTAACGTTGTGATGATACTTCAGCCAACTTCTTGAGAATGTGCTCGCGAATTTTAACTTTGAAGGTTAACCGGTTGGTTGCCATCCTGATTTTCTGGGGGAGCGCATTCCACAGAGAAATATACTGAACGAAGAAAGAACAGTGAATGAAGTCAGTGCGGTGAGTGGGACATTGAAGAAGGTGGTTATGGGATGACCGTAGATTTGTATTGTGGTTGGCGCAAATGTAGTTAAAATGACGGGTCAGATAACTAGGGGAATTAGAAGAGGCGAGAAATGAGAACAACGTAGTTAGTGCTCTTTGCTCTCTGCGCTGGCGTATAGGCAACCACTTTAGAAGCGATCGATGCGCAGAGACATGATCATATTTACGCAAATTGATAACGAATCGAATGCAGTAATTTAGAAAACGGTCAAGTTTGTTGAGAAGATCTGCATTAAGGTCATAGTAGCACACGTCACCATAATCGATGATAGGAAAAATTAGGGCCTGCACAAGCATTGCCTTGGTGTTCGATGGTAATAAGTTTTTCATACGATACAGAGCCCGCAGCGTTCCAGTGACCTTCCGACTCACACTAGTGTGTAGCGTAATGTGTAGCGTAGGGCGAACGTTACGTAATCATAAGATATGCAAGCCACGCCACGCTCATACATAGACCGCATAAAGTCTGTTATGCCAGTATTTCCTTTATTTACATTTGCATTAATTTGTTTTATAATAAATTTAATAATAATAAGAAGCATCTGGTCGGTGCCCGTCTGTCACACTGAGGTTTGTGAAGCTATACCAGAAATGGAAAAGTAATCATCAGTCCATCTGATGTAGCCAAAGCATTTCGTCCGCTACCAAACTGGAAGTCTCCGGGACCGGACGGACTGCATAACTTCTGGCTAAAAATGGTATAGCAGCTCACACGCGTTTCTGACATCTCAATTCCAGTCATGTTTAGAGTCTGGGTCGCTTCCGCAGTTTTTAACAACAGGTGTTACCCACCTGCTCCATAAGACAGGTAGTCCCGCGGAACCCAAGAATTATAGACCAATTACTTGCCTATCGACGGTTTATAAACTTCTTACATCCATCCTGAGAGCAAAAATTTATAAACATATTGAAGGTAACTCAATAATGTCTATCTCTCAGAATGGATGTAGGAATGGGTCCCGCGGCACTAAGGAGCTACTCCTCATTAACATGGCCATAAGCCAGCAGGTTCGTCAATCCCGCATGGATCTGTCGACATGTTGGATAGACTACAAGAAGGCCTACGACTCGGTGCCAAATATATGGCTCATGAGGGTGCTGGAGTTGTATAAAATAGATGCAACTCTATGCACCTTCCTTGAGTCATGTATGGGGCAATGGAAGACAGTCCTTCGATATCCAGGATGTCGACCGATTCAGGGGGATTATGAACCTGTATGGATTAAGCGGGGGATATTTCAGGGCGACAGTTTGAGTCGACTTTGGTTCTGCTTAGCCCTGAATTCTCTAAGTACACTGCTAGAGGATTCAGGACTAGGCTAACGGTTGAGAAGAGGTGGTCAGGTCATATCCTCCTTAACATGGATGATCTGAAACTCTTAACCCTCAACAAATTCCAACAGACGGAGCTACTGAAGGTAAATGTGCAGTCATGCATATAAAGCAAGGGGAGATTATGGAATCCGAGGGAATTCAACTCTCAACATTACTGACATGAAGCAACTGCTGAAGGAGCGTTTCTTAGGCCGCATGAAAAAAGGTATTAAATAGCCTTTTGTCAGGCGGAAATAAGGCCTTCAACAGTTGGGTCATGCCGGTTTTGATGTACTTTTTCGGCATACTCAAATGGACTCAAACCGAATTCGACGCCCTCGACAGGAGGGTCCGGACACTGCTGACCGCAAACCGGATGCATCACCCAAGATCATCGGTGATGAGACTGTACATCCCGAGGAATTGTGGGGGTCGAGGCTTTTTAAACGCCAAGACTCTTCACAACCGCGATGTGTGCAGCCTCTGAGAATACTTTTTAAAAGCTGAAGTGGGTATGCACCGGGATGTGGTCGCAGTGGAGAAGGGACTCACCACGTTGTCCATGGCTAAAGATAACTGGCGCAAGCCTGTAATACTAACGACTGATGAACGCAAAGAGGTATAGCAAGGCAAGGAGCTACACGGGCGCTTCTATCGGGCTATCCATGGGCACGATGTAGATTTCGCAGCGTCCGTATCCTGGCTACTTTTCGGCAACCTTTTCTGGGAAACTGAAGGTTTTGTCTGTGCAATTATGGACGAAGTTATCCTGACGAATAACTACCGGAGACATATAATGAAGGACGGGACGGTTGCCATATGTCGGGCATGCCATCGTCCGGGTAAATCCATCAGACATATTATCTCTGGTTTTTCTCGTCTGGCTAACGGCAAGTACTTACACAGGCATAACCAAGTGGCCAGGATTATTCACCAGCAACTGGCTTTGAAGTACAATCTAGTGGAATCGGAGGTACCGTATTACAAGTATGTGCCCGACCCAGTTCTCGAAAATGACCATGTCACGTTGTACTGGGATCGGTAGATCATCACTGATAGGACTATGGTTGGCAATAAGCCGGATATAGTGGTGATAGACCGAGTAGCGCGCCGCACAATGTTTTTTTTTTTAATTTTTATCGGTAGACATAATACTCAATTAATACAATATTCGTAAAAATAAAAATGAAATTTAAGACGTGAATGATGTGCACGCCTGTAACTGACATGTTTGCACAGGATCATCTTGTAAGTCATTGACTCTGTAATGAATTTGTAAATATGCTGCTGTGCTGTTTAAAAAAAAGGAACATGGTGGATTTTGGGCGCCATATTGTGGGGGTTACAATTTTTTTTTCTTCGAAGCCCTTCGAGTGGGGTATTAAAATGAAGGGTTTTTAGAGGTGATTACAAAAATATATACCACTTATATGTTTAAAAGTCATTGGAAAAAGAAAAAAAGAATAACTAAAAAAAGACGTGTGGCACTCGGGGACTGCCGCGGTAAAGCTATTGCATAGCATTAAATTTTTGAGAATTTAAGTCATTTTCTTTCACCTATTGTTCTTAAAATCTACTTTCTTTTCCCAAATAGTAAACGCAGATCACGGTCCACCCAAAATAATAAACCCTTAAAGCCACCCTCTAACAACCCCTTTATTATCATATTTTTTACCTTTTCCCCAAATAATAAATTTAAATAGTGACCCCTATTTATACCACAATAAGGTCGCTTTTTCAAAGTGACCCTTATTCCCAAATACATAAAGTCTACATTGAACGCGGTGGAATTTAAAATAGGATACAAATAAAGAACCTCAACTTCAATAGAACATAAAAATATTTCCTACATACGTCATAATAAAAATTCTTATTTTAACTTGTCATTGCCAAGCGAATTTGAGCCTTTAAATTAAAAACGTTAAAAACTCGAAAACGTCTTACCTAACCTATCTACCTACCTACCTACCCAAATTACCTACCTGCACAGAATATTATTTACTCTAACGAGAAGAACATCGTCTTCATCTATCTAGTAGCACTCCAGAACACCACACTGAAACAAAAACATAATAAAAAATCGTATTTACAAAAAAATACTTCCGACTTCCAAATAAAAACGCTACAAAGTGAAACATTATTTTCTTTTTGGAAGTCGGTGTCTATAACGAAAACAATTGGTTCCTACCAAAGACACTTTTTAGTTGTACCTAAAAGGCAAGTTCTTTAATAAGGTACCTATAATGCCAGAATAGGTTAGCTGAATATCATGAAACTTAAATATAATCGGTGAAATAAGAGGGTACTGTTTAGAGCATACTGGTGTGATGATATGTTATGAAATGATATTTTCAAAGAACAGACATGCGATTACAACAATCCCGAGAGATTTGCCGCCATTTATTGAAGTATTCTATTATATATCTCACAAGTTCTTAATCAGATCTTCACCAAATTAAAATGTGACCAATTTGGGAACATACACTTTTAAACAAAAAAAGAATTTTCAAAATCGGTCCACAATTGACGGAGAAATAGGTGAACATAAACAAAAACATTATAAAAAGAAACATGAAGTCGAAAATAGAACTTCCTCCTTTTTGGTAAGTCGGTTAAAAAAAAACTATTCATAGTGGGATCCTTGGGCGTAGCAGGCCACCGCGTTTATCATTAGGCTATTCTGACGGGCAGTAGCGGCGGCAAAATTACGAACCACATTACACACACGTCAACGTCATCATTGACATTAGTAGTCTGAATAGAGACCTAAAACCTCGTACAAAGTATTTTTTTTGTCTGGTACATTAGGTCCCGAATTATATTTTTTACTCTAGCCACACCTGAAATAGCCCTGGAAGGTATGTCGTTGATTCGACGTAAAGAGTTGATACTCCCCGCCTAATTGCCTTCCCTACTTGACTTGCTACCTACAATACCTACCTACCAATTTTTTTTCTAGTGTAATTTTTCGCGGAGAACCTTAACACCACCATTCAGAAAATGACGTCAAATGCACAACGCCATCTATCGAATATTGAGTTCAACTGTCCAAGTATCTGAATTGCGTAAGTTGTAATATCTTCTTGAACACTTTAAATTCATCTAACTTTTGATAGTGTGAACGGATTGCGATGAAACAAAACAGATAAACAGACAAAAATGCTGGAAATGGGTTCTGTTGGTTATCCTTTAACACCCTGGCTATTTTTTTTTAATATTTTCTATGAACAAAAACGACTTTTCTGCAGATTTATTATATGCATTGATTACTTTGGATTATTACAGAGGATTACTTGAACATAGAACAAAGTGTACAGTCCTATCTGCTGTCTAGTGTTGTGCCTCATCACTAGTGATGTTTTGTTGATTACTAATTACTAAATACCTTACATTGACTATGATGGAGCAAATACATATAAAATAAATGGTAATAATGAAAATGGTACCATTGAACTTATCTGAAGATGAAGCCGGCAGGTAGACTAGACCCTGGAACTCCGTAATAAAACAATGTATCCTAATCGTTTTTGGGCTTATTGGAATTGATATGACATGAATTCTGGCTATAAATGATTGTCATGGTAATATGAGTTACCTACCAACACTAAAAAGAATAAAATAACAAAAAATAAAGTTAGGATGGTTATTAAAAATCAGGCAGTATTTAAATAATTAACTTGTGTACCTACTGCAAATGCTTAATATTAGTGAAAATATTATAATATTGTTCGCGACGAAGCGTCACCAACCATACTAAATGGTTTCTGTAAATAAAGCAGCAGACACACGTCTCCTTACCCCAGCGCGCTTTCTCATACTAAATTAATTCTAGACGGCGAAAGCTATTTATACCGCTAAGCTATATATATATAAGGAATTTCCGTTTGCATTTTGAAGGCACTAAAATGATGTTTTTGGTGTTTATCAGTATGTAATAGGGTTCTATAGGCCAAACTTAGTAAAATAGAAGCATCATCATACATACTGGTTACAGTTATTGAAGTAAAATTGTGCGTGCTTGGCGCGCATTGTGATTCTTGGCCATTTTAGACGCAAGTTTGGGGGCTTGGCGAAGCCTTGCTAGTTCCAGGGGCCTTGGAAGGGCCCGAATCAGGTGGAATGGCATCTATTACCCTGCATAGGGCAACACCGTATCTTCTACGGATTTCAGATCAGGTGGAATGGCATCTATTACCCTGCATAGGGCAACACCGTATCTTCTACGGATTTCAGGGTCTAACATAAGCTTCTCCCGAAGGAGCTTGATAGCATCTTGCACCTCTGCATCTTTGCAAGGTATGGGGACCTCCCCGGATGGGTGGGCCCGGGGATGTGTGAAAGCCTACCCACCCAGCCGGGTGAGACTGGGAGGTGTGTACCTTGGTGAGCCCTAAGATTGATCTCCTGTCACCAATCTTACGGCCAACTACCCTGCTCCCGACTCCAACTGACTGCTGTACCCTGAAGGGGCTCGGCGAGTGCGTGGGGCAACACACCAGCTGGCTTAGTTATCAACGTTAGGTTTCCGCCAGGGACCACGTAAGACTGGTTTTTACCCAGAACACCCATAGGCCCCTATGGGTGTCCATCCCTACCCGGAAGGGTTGGGCCGAACTGTCACTACTAGTAACCTAAGTTACTAGTAGCGACACCTGGTGGCGGCGCGCGGAGACGCGGCGGCCGCAGTGACGTCACGCAGTGGCGCGACGAGTCAGAGAGTGGGGCGCGGCGCACATACGCCCTCCTGGACGACGGGTCCACCGTCTCACTGATGGATGTGGACATCGCGAGGCAGGTCGGGGCAGAGGGCCCCGTGGACGCACTCAAGATCGGTGCGATAGGCAACACCATGATCCAAGAAGAGTTAGTGTGACACTTGTCAGCCAGCTCGAGAATAGAGTACAATTCAAAGCACGTACTATACCGAAACTTAGCTTGGCAAAACAAACAAGCGAGGGAGTTGTCGCACGTTGCAAACATTTAACCGACTTGAGAAGAGAGTTGATGTACAAAAATGGCATGCCAAAAATACTCGTCGGCCAAGATAATTGACATTTGTTGTTGGCCAGCGAGATTCGCAGAGGCCCTAGATACCAACCTATTGCGTCACTTACAACGATGGGTTGGACACTACATGGCGCGCATAGTAGATCGCTAGGAAAGCGAGTACATTACGTAAATAGAATTACAACTGATAATAGCCCGGACCATCAGTTGCGCGAATTTTTCGCTTTAGAATCGCTGTGCATAAATCCACGGCGACCGGCCTCTGACCCAGAGAAAAGGGCAGAGGACATTTCGAACAGAATGACTGTCCAATTAGAAAATGGACATATAGAAACCGCCATGCTTTGGCGTAATGAGCATATAGAAAAGCACCCAGAAGCAGTGGATGCTATACTACGTAGTCATTATACAGATGACTACCTAGACAGCAATAGAACAGTTGAACAGGCGGCAGATGTCGCAACTATGGTGCAGAAAATACACCTACAGGCGACAGTTCGCAGCTCCTAGAAAAAATGGACCCATCACAGATACAAACTGAGATGGTATCTATTGGAGATACAGGAGATACCGATAATTCAGAAAAGATAAGCCTGATAAGGATACCAAGACACGCTGGGTTTCAACCTCACACTCGCGCGTCTACCTGAAGGTATCTTGGACAGAGAGACGCCTATCAAAAGAGAGGCGCTCAAATAGTTGCGTCGCTATACGACCCACTAGGACTCGCCTCGCCAGTAACTATCAGAGCTAAGCAAATATTGCTAGAAACATGGAGGCGCGTCGACTGGGATCAGAGGCTAGAGGTTGACCTGGCATTACAATTGAAAAACTGGGTACAACATTTACGCCAGCAATCGTTCGCTTCAGAGCTAGCGAACGTTCAAGAAATAGATAAAAATAGCCCGCTTCGACCTTTACAAATACTGGTCATTGACAGCGTGCTACGACTAAGAAGTCGCATAGCAGCTACACAAGAAGTAACTGAAGAAGTGATGCGCCCGCCTATATTACATGGCGACCATCATCTTCTCATTACACAGATAGACTGGACACATCGCAGTCTACAACACAGTGGCACCGAACTCACAATTAGACGAGGTACGGCAGCACTACTGGGTCGTGAAGATGCGACCAACAGCGAAGAAGCTGATCTCAAGATGTCTACATTGCCGTACACGTAAGGCACAGCCACCAGTACCTGCGACCGGGCGACCACCCGAAAACGCGCCTCGCACATCATAAGAGGCCGTTTACGCACACCGGGCTTGACTATTTCGGCCCGTTATCCGTCACCGTCGGTCGTCAGCATCAGAAGAGATAAGTAGCACTATTTACGTGTCTCACATCCAGGGCGAAATCGCACACCTTGAAATCACCGGCAGCCTTAGCGCAGACTCCGCCATATTGGCGCTGCGCCGATTCGCCGCACACAGAGGATGCCCAACTGAGATACACTCAGACAATGGCATCAACATGCACGGCGCCGACGGAGAAGTCCGGAGTGCTGAGGTGCGCACACTTGGCGGCACCTTGAACCGTCCGGTGAAGATTCTACTCCCAAGCTTCGGTGAGCCTGGCGACGGCAACCGATAATACCTTCCGTCGCTCACCGGAGGAATGCAGCGCCGACACCAGTACGAGTCGACACAGCACTGCACGGCGGGAGAGATGTTCGCGACGAAGCGTCACCAACCATACTAAATGGTTTCTGTAAATAAAGATTTGTATCAGCAGACACACGTCTGCTTACCCCAGCGCGGTGTCTCATACTAAATGAATTCTAGTCTAGACGGCGAAAGCCATTTATACCCTTGCGAATAAGGGATTTTCGTTTGCATTTTTAAGGCACTAAAATTATGATTTTGGTGTTTATCAGTATGTAATAGGGTTCTATAGACCAAACTTAGTAAAATAGAAGCATCATCATACATACTGGCTACAGATATTGTAGTAAAAAACGTAAATTCATATTTTGTTATAACGTGCGATCAACACAGCGCGTTAAGTCATTGTGAGGGAAGGGAGTTTTTTTTTTTTTTTAATACTTGTCGTCTCAGAGTTCGACCAAAGTGGCCGTCACCTGCTTAACCGGACTTCCCTGTGGAGACTAATCTCTTAGTCTACCAGCCAGGCTCAAAATTCTAAACCTAAGCGACAAGGCTGAGGGCTACCCCAGTTGGGGTCGAACCTCGGCTCAGGGCGTCGCTGGGGGCGAAAACTAAGGCTGGATCTAATAAAGTGATTCTACCATCCGTTCAGAAAAACCTACGTGGAGAAGAACGCACAAGAAACTCCAATGATTATCTAACTGGCTTTTAACTATGGCACAGCATTACGCGGGCTGGCTTATATGAATTGACAAGGATTACGCGGCGAGCCTCTGCGGCGAGGACGGAACGAATACGGTCGATTTGTATGATAAGTTTGTATGGACAGAGAGTTCGTACTATTTACGAACCCATTGACCGTCCTTGTAGATAAGGCTATCGAGCTCCTTGGTTATGCACTCATACCTCGAGAAGAGGCGGGCGCATGAAACGGGGGTGAGTGGGCCTGCATTCCGAATCTCTGTATCCAAAGCTCAGGCCTGAGGGGTCATCCATATGGAATACGCGCTGATTATATTTTCAGCAACGCTCAAATATGGCTTTTGCCCGGAGGGGGCGACAGGGGGCGGGCGGGTAGTAACATGGCGCCGCTTGTTTATATAATTTTGCGCGTAAGAAAATTCAGTACAAAATTATTGTAAAGTTAAAATCGCGTTTTTAGAGGTTGTCCTATGTGGCGGACTCCCTTCCGAGGAGAGAGAACGCAACCGCCATCCGCAGGCCTCAAAGGGCCATTGCACAGCGGGTGGCGAGGGCCTACCGCTCGGTTTTTATACGGGAAAGTTCGCCTGGATAGTCTAGGAGCTAAGCAGCACGGTAGAATGTAGACAACGTAAAACGTTGAAATTTGTAAGCCCTTCAGGTCGAAATAACTCCCTGAAGGGAATAGCTGTACACATAGTGAAAGTACTTTCGGTTGGCTTGTTGGACTAGCTACCAAGCCATCACTTTGGAGTGATAATCACTCATATAGTTTGGGTGCAATTCCAGGAAAAGTTCTGAAATTGCATTTTTTTGTATGTTTTTGGCACTCCCCGGGACTATGCACCCCTGAGCGTTCCAAAAAAGTTAGTGACCTCCCGATGGTCCGATAGACGCGCTATCGTGTCGTCCCAATACAGGGATAATTGCTTGGATAGTTTGCACGGTGGCTAACACATAGAAAGTTACCAGCTGTGAGCTTAGCACCTTCAGGGGCACAACATGTGCGAAGGATCTAGATAAATTTATAGAAGCACTAGATTAGTAAAGTGCATTTTATCAGCTACCAGGACACCTATAATATGCGGTGATAGCATGGATAGCTTAAGTAGAAATTAACTTTAGAATATAGAAAACTCGGGGTTTATAGATCTAGACACATACGCGGTGGTATCTTACCTAGGAATTCCGAAAATAAGCTTTTTTAGAACGTCAATAGACAGCCTGCTGGAATTGACAGTAGGTCATCCTGACTTATAGAATATCCTTTGGATAGATTAGGAGTTATTTAACTTATAGTGGAAAAACATAGGTAAAAGTCCGTTTGTATGATAGTACTAACTCAAGGAAGCTATCAATACCTAGAGATACAGATTTATAGAATAGGTATATAGGTAGCTGGCGCGTCTGAGCTGCCATATGCAGAATACTAGGTATTGATTTTCGGCGAAAAATCACGGGGCTCTCAATAAAGGAAAGGGTATTTAGCACCCCCAGCCAAAATTAGAATTGTAGTCATCGTCTAGTCATCGGCAAGGAATAATTTCTTCCAACTCCTTGTATCTCAGTCACTAGTTGAGATCCCTCAGATCATCCCGTGTGTTTAAGAAATCAAAGTGTTTTATTTGATTTAATCATATCAACCCTTTATAACAGTACAGATTAAATCTTGAGACGTCGACGTAGCCAGGTTGCCAACAACCTTATTTGCAGGGTGTTAGAGACATTCAGCGCCGCCGATCGGAAGACTTACGCCCTTTCATCTCGGGGTTGGCGATCACGCCCGTCCACCACAAATATGTTAAGTTATGATATCACTACCACTACATATTATTAAAACTTAAAAAAAGCAAAACACTACAAAGTGAAAAATATCTTTGTTTTCCAAAGTCGGTGTCGAAAAACGAAGACCAAAGACGACATCGACTTCGGCAAACAAAGTTATTTTTCACTTCGTTCTTAGTTTTTTTATTTGGAAGTCGGCCGTATTTTTTGGAAATTTGTTTTTTTTTAAAGAACAAACTACTGGCATATAATTGATCTTTATTGTTCTCCGTGGCAAGGAGTGCGAGCAGGTGTCTCTACAATAGAGATTAGATTACCAGAGTCTGAGTACATGTATGTATATGATATGAATGTACTAATATCCACTGTTTGGACTCGGCTGGACCGCCAGCGCCGCTACTCCGTGTCACTTGAGCGAAATGTACGTAGAAGCAGACGAATAGTATCGAATGTGCCGTGTTCATTGCAGCTGTTTAGCAGTGTCCACTGTCCAGCATCATTACCTCATCAAGGCAAGTGGCGCGATGAGACGCTTCCGCCGCACATGCTGCCCGCGGGCCCTGAGCCGCTGAGCACTCGTCGGCTGGGTCCCTGACTCACCCGAGCACGACTGCACCCACCCAGCACGTGTGCACACGCCAGACAAAAATCATAGAAAATTCCAATAAAATGGTGACAGCAGTTACAAACACTGTGCCACAGACTGTGCTTATATCACTAAATCATCATTGTTTTTCATACCTATCCGATAAGTAAGTAGCCACTCCAAAAACTTGTGATCTATATACGTATATAGTTAGATGTCTTTGTGGTAATAACATTGAATTGGCGTTATAGCTGTTAAGGTGTTATTTACGTCATTTTGAATAAATAAATAAATAATCTCTCAAATAAGTTCATAAACTAACAACAACCTCAAAAAACAACAATATGCTACAAAAAAGCAGTAAGCAGGAAATCGTTGGAAATAATTAACAAAACAATCAAGGCCACCGACTTCTGGAAGCTAAAGTTATTTTGCGCATAGTAGTGTGTTTTTGGAGTCAGTTATTTTTTCGAAAGCACAATGGCGAAATCTTAGCTGACTTAAATTTAAGTGTCTGAAAGTGAGTTATATACGGAAGAAATTTCATTAATTTACTACGATTTTTCAAAATATAACATTCGACACAAGGTGCACCACGGATAAAAGGAAACATTATAAAAGAAAGTTATTTGATTTTTTCGTTGATTTTCATTAGCCCAGTGTTGCCATTTTACACTTATACTGCCTAGTGACAAGTACTGCCTGTTTAATTATATCGTATATTGTATTTGTTATTATAATAAAATGGTGCAAATCAATTAACATTTCAGTTTATGTCTAAGCGTAGGTGTTCCTTGCTGGTAGATAAGAATACTACAGTGAAGTAGAAATAAATGAATGACTTAATTTCAATAAATTATAGGCAAAATGACGAGTATCGAAGTCTAAAAAAATATAGCATGGTTGTTGATGACGACCTTTTGATACGCGTCAAAGTCGCATATTATAAATAAACATACTCTTTCCAAAGAATATATTTTACATTTAATGTTAAAATAACTAGGTAAGGGAAATACTAATGCGATATTGAAGTTAAATAATATTATCTACCTATTAAACATATTATTAATAGTTACCCAGACTAAACCTGAAAAACTTTATAATTGAATATTGTAACACCCCTAATTACTATAAACCATAATATTCATGTTTAACGATTCTTACAACTAGTGCCATCTGCGTATAAAGCTTTAAACTGTTAACGATTACGATTCCTTTGAGGAACGTAAGTAGTAGAGGACTCACTTAGTCAACTTCATTGGCTGCATTGCAAGTGGTTCGCAGTAGTACTACTAGATGTCGCTGTTTATTGGTGTCTTGATCCTGAATCGCGGTGTTAAAAGTTGCCGCCATTTAATGACTTCGACAGATTATTGAGTGTCATTCTGAATTTCGACAGTTAATTATTTCGACAGTCTCAATTTCGAAAAACAGTAGTTCGACAACTCATTGCTTCGACAGAACATATATTCGACTAGCATTAGTTCGACAGATTATACTTCGACATTCGACAACACACATCTTCGAAGAACACTACTTCGACAAAACCATTCCTCGATATGCACTTGTTCGGCGGATCTCTAGTTCGACGGAACATAACTTCGACATAATACTGCTCTGAAATGTGACAATACGATCACGTGTCGGCGTTTCGGACTAAATTGAACTGGCTGCTGATTCGGCGTCGTCGAGATACTCATATCCTATTTCTTCTCTATACTATCCTACACAATCCTAATTCACCTCAATACCTTCGTGAACATTGTGGGATTATGGCATTATGGGGTAAACCCTGTCGCACTTCCACTTCTCTTCTCCTTCGTACCCCACGTCACACTTCTAGCCGCTATGATGGCTTCTTCTCTGTTACTGCAGTGCGTCTCTGGAACTCTCTACCACATTCCCTACGCGACAGCCCTTCTCTGAATTTCTTCAAGAGGAAAATCAAGGATCATTTTCTGACTCGCACTTGAGCGGTTCTTTTTTTTTACGTAATCTCTCGCGGGCGTTGGTAGCCTTTTTGACCCCTACAGACTCGAATAACCCAGCCTTAAAGCAGTGTTACCATTACATAAATTGTACATGCTGAAATCGGAAAGCCTGATTTTCGGGCGAGAGTAGAGTAGCTTCGCGCATGCAAAAACTAATAGGCAAGAAGTTATTGTAATCAGTCATACTCCATTTTTGTCGAAGGAAATATTTATTTATTTATTAAAACTTTATGCACAAATACAAAGGCGGACTTAATGCCTTAGGCATTTCCTACCAGTCGACCTTAGGGTGGTGCAGAGATAAAACATGGCAGGTGCAAATAACTAAAAGAACGAGTAGAAAATAATAAAATAAAAAGAAATTACTAAACTTACTACTTAAAAATATATTCTTAGATACTTACATATAGATATAAAATGTATACATAAACAATGTCATTGAGAAACCGAATCCAACAAACTAACTGTGACAAGTTTCTGCAATAAATGTATGTCTGATTTTTCGGCAATAAATGTATAGGGGTCTCATTATCCTAATGTGCCCAGGGCCTCCAATAGGTTTAAGTCGGCCCTGCCTCATCGGTTTTGTTTTCTTTCTTTTAGATTGGTCACTGCCTGCCTACAACTTCATATAAAGCGAAATTCAATTCTTATTGTCACATTTCAGAGCAGTATTATGTCGAAGTTATGTTCCGTCGAACTAGAGATCCGCCGAACAAGTGCACATCGAGGAATGGTTTTGTCGAAGTAGTGTTCTTCGAAGACGTGTGTTGTCGAAGTATAATCTGTCGAACTAATGCTAGTCGAATATATGTTTTGTCGAAGCAATGAGTTGTCGAACTACTGTTTTTCGAAATTGAGACTCTGTCGAAATAATTAACTGTCGAAATTCAGAATGACACTCCAGATTATTATCGTTCGTCAATGCAATTCCCAACTAGCAGAAAGGTGTATCTGCGGATCCTCGTCCTACTTGGAAAGGTCACGTAGAACATCCCTGTCAGTTGGTATTTTTGGATTAGAGGGCTAAGTACCCCGCCTTCGTCCAAGCGGACTTCGCTGTGTGTACTACGCCTTATTTTAGTATAATTGTAAACAAAAACTGTATCTTCCCTACTTGGAAAGTGTTTCCTTCGAACCTGTGACGTCAACACGACTACACCCCTACAATATCTATTATTCTCGGCGTTCTCGAACAAAAATTCTTGCACAAACTAAATCAGAACATGACCCTGAGTTAAACCAGATATTTTTAATTTAATGACGTAGGCATTTAATCTCAGCTAAAACAATGTATGGGCTTCTGCCAGTGTGCTTTTCTGTTATCAAATTTCACACGTTCGCCTAGCCGAAATTTTACGTAAATAAGGGCAAAGGTTAAAGACAATAAATGAATAACGAAACACTCAATAGGTATTGGTATGCGGCTTGTACAATGTATTCAAACAGCTGTAGGTAAGAACCTACCTACCTACCTTACTGTAAGGCATGGCACGCACTGCGATTTTATTCGCGCGAATTTTTTTCCGCGTTTTCTGTGTCCTATGGAAATGTATGAAGCTGCACGCACTGCGGAAAAAAAATCGCGCCCAAATAGTACTAAAAAATTCGCGCGGAAAAAAAATCGCGCGAATGAAAATCGCTGTGCGTGCTATGCCTTACTTGTACGAATTGTACCTACGATTAGTTATGGAGCCGAGAGTTGTCAATAATGTTTGGCCTAGTTTCAGCCCCTTTCTGGATTGCACTATAAGATATCCCTGGACACACTGTATATTTTGGAAGCTACAGCTGTTTGTTAATTGTACGAATCCCTGGTAATAACTACACTACTAGCTATACCTATATATTTGTACATAATAAATGGGCTCAAAAATACAATGTCATGTAACATGACATGGTTCTAAATTCACGTAGAATGTGAGTTTAAGTTTTCAAGAAAATACTGGGTGTATCTGACACCGACGCGAAAGAAAAAATGGATTCAGTAGGTACATACATGATTCTGGACCCGCTAGTGTTGGAAATTTTCGTCGATAATTTCCATAATTTGAAAAATCTTCCTGTTTTATTTTTACTGTAATCAGTTTAAAAACGTTATTTCTATCAAGCTCAATTAGATTTTTAATTATTCTTCATGGCTTTCGTTAGAATGGGTTTCACTTCGGTCTCAGACACATTCTGTATAGAACGTCAAAAAAAAACTAAATAAAAAAGTTTTTACATAGGTACCGTGTGCAATTTAAGTAGGTACCATATTAAATTTATTGTTTAATTCAATATGAATGTATATTAGTTTGTAAATATTATTGTACTTATATAGAACAGAAACAAATAATAAATTGAACAACCCATATGAATGTTTACTATAATCCCATCAAAACAACATGTAAAAATCTCGCAAAGCAGTTCTTCTACCGCAAAAAGTTGTGAGAACACAATAATGTCGACCTCATATGTAAAACCAAGTCGGATAATTTATTTAGTAGGTACTAAACATAGTGTTACATACTCTTTGGTAGGTACCTTAATAACTAGGTAGAATAACCGACTTGGTTTTAAATTAGAAGAACACAATAATGTCGACTTCTTATGTAAAACAAACTCGGTTAATTCGATTGTTTGTTACCTAATTATTAAGTTATCTACTGAATAAACTATCCAACTTGTTTTTACATTCGATCTCACAACTTTTTGCGGTAGAAGAACTGCTTTGCGAAATTTGTATTTCTTATGCTATATTTTGTTGAGATCTCATTTCTTTTTAACCGACTTCCCAAAAAGGAGGAGGTTCTATGTTCGACTTTTTTTGTTTTTGTTTTTTTTTTGTGTATGTTCACCGATAACTCCGTCAATTGTGGACCGATTTTGAAAATTCTTTTTTTGTTTGAAAAAGTATATTCCGAAATTGGTCCCATTTTAATTTGGTGAAGATCTGATGAAGAACTTCGGAGATATACTACAGAACTCTTCAATAAATAACGGCTAATCTCTCGGGATTGCTGCAACCGCATGTCTGTTTGTTGTTTATAACATTTCATAACATAACATCACGCCAGTTCGCTCTTAAGGGGTAAGCAGGTCTCTCATTTCACCGGTTATGTTCAAGTTTCATGAAATCTATTCTGGCGAAATAGTTCCCTTACTAACTTGCCTATAAGGTAAGTACAACTAAAAAGTGAAAAATAAAAAAACTTTTTGCAAAAAAATACTACCGACTTCCAAATACAAAACTGCAAAGTGAAAAATAACTTAATTTTTTGAAGTCGGTGTCCATAACGCAAAAAAATGGTACCTACGAAAGACACCGACTTCAAAAAATTAAGTTATTTTTCACTTTGCAGTTTTGTATTTGGAAGTCGGTAGTATTTTTTTGCAAAAAGTTTTTTTATTGTACCTAGGCATCCTCCTTTATTTTCGGATACTTATTCTTGTGTATAAACCACAGACTATCTAAAGTCCATGTTTCATTAGGTAGGAACACTAAGCACCTAGTCCCAATCTATAATAGAAATATAGATAGCGTAGGTGATGAATAATTTTACAAACTGTTCATTCAATTCAAATACCTAACTCAATGTAGTCTGCTATAAGATCACTAAGAACTCAATCTCATCACTTCCCTTCGACACACTGCACTAACTCATTAGTTGGTATGCTATTAAGGGGGTACTTCCCCGAGGAGAGTCCGGTGACGGACAGCCGCGGCGGGTTCGCGGTGAATGCTAACGCGTACCCGTGTTCCCGCCATAAGCGGCACAGAAGGACACCGTGGAGTTTTAGTGGGTTAGAGTCCCACATAACTGCACTATCTCCCCGTGGTAGTGCAGTATGCATGAGCAATTGTCCACAAAAAAAAAGGTATGCTATTAAAGGAGATATCGCCTGTGACTAACTGTACTAAAATGCCCTGAATGGCTTAGAGAGCATGGTACGGCTGTGCCTGTGTTTGTTTGTTTTTGCTCAACTTGTTAGGAGCACTTTCGTGCTCCCCCTTAGAAGAGGGTAGATAATCCGTCAAAGGATTAAATTTTGTGGTGGCGGATTACCGGGTGTTCTGAACCAAACGTTTCGTTCACTATTTGATATTTAATTCCAACACCATGTCAGTTGGCTGTCTGTGATTTGACAGCTTGGATTGACAGCTGACACTTGACAAGAGTCGAAAGAGAAAATTTGTAACGGGACACGCTGATTTCGGGTTCTTGTGGAAACATATCTAATCGAGATGTGTTTCGCCCATTGTAATTGTTAATTGCGCCCGCCGGTCGTGATCGGTGTTGGGAGGAACCCGCGAAGTCGGTTTTGAATATATTTCACGCACATCGAAGTGATTTTGCGGGAAACGTGTTCTGCCTGGTGGACGCCGGAGCCTTCGGTCCAGACAGCCGTCGGTCTATCCCTTAATGTCCTAATATTATATATATTCTCCTATCCCTAATCTCCCGGTACGGCACGATATTGATCGACCCCCAGGAGCCTACCGCAGGAGTCCCAGGTAAGTGTCTGTAATGTTGTAATAACCCTTGTGCCACCTTATACCCGTAGTAGGAACCAGTATATCTCCCAATAAGGAACGAACCCCCTAGCTTTTCACTGCTGCGTTACAGCAGTTTCGTTGGGTACAGTTTCAGTCAGGGTCCAGGAGGCCCAATGCTGCTATGGGCCCCAGTGTTTAGCTCCTGGCTTGGGACCCGAAGACCTGTATTTAACATTCGGTAGCAGGAGCGTGGTTTGCATTCCACGATCATAGTAAACGCTAGGACACTCGTTCACACTGAACGCTGTATTGTTTGTCGGTTTGTTTTTTATTGCTGAGAATACTGGGTTGGAAAGTGGTACATTTTGAGTCACTCAGAGTTAGCTGTGTCTTGTTAGGGGGAAACAACCCCCACAGTTACATTCCAAGTTGTTAAAATAAAGTGTACACCTCACAACTTAATATTGTCACTCCGGGATAGAAGGTTTGTATTGAAATTTGTTTACTTGTAGTATACAATATAGGTTTGGTGCAGACTAAATAGTCTTCCCTAATTGTATTTAATTGAATCATAGTTATTGTTGGACTTTGAACCTTCTATCTTGGGTTTGTGTAAAGTGTGTTGTTGCCAATTGTATAAGAAAATTGGTTAGTTTGTTAAATATTGACAGTAATATTCTAATTGACTGAAGTCATTGTTTTTAACTATTAAAGTAAATTGAATATTGAATTCCTATTGTAAAATCAACCTACCCACTTGTGTGTTGATAATTTTAATTTTTTAGAATACCCTCTTGTGTGTTGATAATTTATTTTCTTGAGGTACGCACTTTGTTTTTGATAATTTATAAATTGATATTTGGGGTTCCATAATAAATTTGTACTGAAAAATAATTAAGTAAATGTAACAGGGTTCAGTACTATTTGTTAAATTACCTTGTTGTTTCTCTTACAGACTTTATGATTTGATATTTAATTTGGTAAGAGGATTACTGTCAAACTGGTGTTTTGGTTACACACATACATTATTAATTTAAGTTGTTGAACATTATGTGTATTAATTAATATCTAATCACCGTTGCTTACATTTTGAAAGTACGACTGCCAATACATTTGCTTGTAAGATTAGAGCGGAATTGAGATGGGTGACATCGGCGGCCTCTTTAATAAGTTGATCTGATAGATCAGAGGCTTTGTTGGCCAGTTCTAGAGAACTCCCAGCGCGTCAGGCCAGGGTAGATAAATATCATGCGGAATGTTTGGCGCTATTGTCCACCGAGGACACTGAGTAAGACGTCACACAATTCTACAGTTTCTCGGATGATATTGTTGAGGCAACCAGTAAATTGAGGGATTCTGCACAGGATGTTTTGAAGGTGGAGACGAGGTCTCCCACCCATCCTGCTTTGTTAGGACGGTTGCCTACACTAGACTTGCCACACTTTAGTGGAGACTTGGGTTGTTGGACTGCCTACTTCGACCTGTTCAACAGTTTGGTGGATGCTAGGACAGACTTGTCACCTAGTCAAAAGCAGGCCTACTTGTTCTCCACGTTAAGAGGAGAGGCCCTAGGTTTAGTAAACCACCTAACTGTTACGGATCAGAGCTATCATACTGCCCGGGAACTGTTGATAAAGCGCTATGCGAACGTGAGGCTTTTAGCGGACGCCCACGTCTCACAGATTTTGTCTTTGCCTCGCATCCATCGGGTTGCCCCCCCTCGAGTGGATTTGGTCAACCCACTGACGGTGGCCTTGAAGCGATTGGACCTATCCATTGACCAATGATCTTTTATGTTACTTCACCTTGTCCTGTCAAGGTTGCCTTCCGACTTGAAGGTTCAGTTTGAGCAGAGGTATGGTGGGGTTAATGCCACATACCTCCCACCTTTCGATGACTTGTTGATGTTCCTGGATGAGGAATATCGCCTTTTGGACAATACTGGTGTTGAAGTTTCCTTGCGGGTCCCAGAGCAGCCCTCTCCGGACCAGCGTCGTGTTGGTGCGCGCCCCTCCATTCGTGGGATAGGTGAGCCACGACGCCAGCCTCATCAGTTTGTAGCGACTCAGGTTCGCAGTATGCGTTGCTTATATTGCAACACGGATGGCCATATGGTCACGTCCTGTCCGAAATTCCTAGAACGGAACACAAGGGACCGACGTGGAATCGCCAACAACCGCAAGTGGTGCTACATTTGTCTGGGACAGCATTTGCAGCGGGATCGCCAGAGGTCTTATCTTTGCCCGCACTGTCAAGGTAGGCAAAGGCGGGGGCACCCCTCCACCCCCTCCTCAATTGGAGGAAGCGTCCACTTTTCAGGACGACTACCAACCCCAAAGGGGTTATCAACAAGAGGTAGCCGCCTCCCTCTCCTCCACTATAGCCGCCCAGCCAGAGACAGTCCTTTTGCCAACTGTCTCTGTAAAGATCTGGGGCCCGAAGGGTAAATCTTTGTTAGTTCGTGCCCTTTTGGATTTGGGTGCTCAAGGCTGTCTTGTATCCTTTTGTTTAGTGGAAAGATTGGGTCTCCCACGTAGATTCCACCCTTCTACCATATGGGTGGTATTGAAGCGGGTGGTCAACGGGGAGAAATTGAAATTTGTGTTTCGCCTGTTCATTGTGGGCCAAGAAACTTGGCCAAGGCCGTTGTTTTGAATGATATTTTGGGCAGACACCCGCAGGTAACCATTAGCCCTGCAGTGGTGAAATTGACGTCGGACCTAACTCCTACCGACCCGAAGTGATTGGTACCCGGACCCGTATATGAGTGCGGATGTTTTGGGTTTGATTTTGTCTGGGACCAAGTGGGTTCTGCAGAAGAATAGGTTAGTAGTTGTACCGACGGTTTTTGGTTTTGGACTTACGGGTCCTGTGTTGAAGATCTCCGCCCCGCGGATTCAGGACCAAGGACTGATAATGGGATAGTCCTTTGTTGGCTTCGCACCTCTGCTCATACGTTGGAGGTTTTTGTGGCGAATAGAGTCTCACAGATTCAGAACTCTGAGACTAAACTGATCTGGAGACATGTCCCAGGAAAATTCAACCCCGCAGACTGCGCGTCGCGTGGCTCTTGTCCTTGTCAACCATTCTCTTTGGTGGGGACCAGACTGGTTGTCGCATTGCAAGTCTTCCTGGCCCCAGAATAGGTTCTCCTCTCCAGAGGTTTTTCCAGTTTTGCGTATTGGAATTGTTGAAACGCAACCTGCATACAATTTGGGTTGTCTTTCGGACACATACAGTTCTTTGTCAAAATTGTTTGGAGTCACCGCTGGGATCCGGCGTTTTATACATAACGGACGGAGGCCGAATAATGAATTGTTGTCCTCAGTTTTGTCACCTCATGCACGACAAGAGTTACTGGTGTTGTTCAAGTGATTTGTGCTGTACAAGCCGAGCACTTTGACCAGACTATTGAGGCCCTGAAGAGATGCTCAGCATTGAGAGGCTCAATCGCTCGTCTTAATTTATTCTTAGACCAATCTGGTTTGCTCCGAGGCGGAGGACGACTTCGGAATTCGAATTTGCTTTTTGGTGCTCGCTATATCGCTATCCTCCTTATGGGAGGAGCGTTGGTAAAGTTGTTGGTGTCCGATCGACACATTAATAATGCACACGCCGCTTGCAACGCCCTCGTAGCCATTTTTCAGCGTGAGTTTTGGATTTTGACTGTCAGACGCACCATAAGGGGCATAATCTTTAAATATATGCAGTGCTGGGTAGACTTGTTTCCCGCCGAGGACTACCTACCATCTTTGATCCGTTCTGATAACGGTACTAATTATAAGGGCGCTGATAGATATTTAAGTGAAATTTGTAATTGGCAAATTTGTAATTGCCAATTTGACCGCCCAGTCTGTCCACATTGGGGTAGAATTTTTGAAAATATTGTGAAAGTAGCAAAACCGCTTGTTCGAAGCAATCATTGCAATCGACCACGTTTAGCTGCCTCAGCGATACAATGCGGTCGCACCAAATGCGCCGAGCTCAGTGCATTACGTACTGCAAGTGGGTGCTCTCATTTTCATCATTTCCTCATTTTAGCAATAGCTTAGCGTAAAAGTAATCTTGTTAGCTCTCAACAATAAACCTTTAAAAGTGATTTGAGTGTTTAACTTTGTAGCGTAGATAAACCCACCAGGTACCACTTAGGTCGCGCCCCTACATTTTGGTCCTTCGAGCATATAGCAAGGACTTCGCGGTCGGACTTTAGTTTTTCTGGACTGACGAATCGTGGAGTGAACTTGAACTGAACTAGTGACACCTTGTATTGCAGTGTTTCTTAGCTTAGCAGTGACTGTGGTGGTAACCTTAGCAGCGAGACTTTAGGAGTGACTTTAGCGGCAGTGCACAATATATTCTCTCAGCGGTATCAGCACCAGCGGTGCTCGGGGAGTACCGTTCCAGCAGCAGTGAGTTCACAGCTCACACTAGCAAGACCAGCGGATCACTGACGTGGGGAGCAACCCTCGTTAGTTTAGCAGCGGCAAAGGATTCTTCCAAGTAAGATCGTTCAATTTTCTTACACAAGCAGCGAAATGGAGAGTCTTTATTATCTTCAATCCGAGATTGCGGAGGGCATTAGAAAACTCCTCGTCAATTTTAAAAAGGATAGCGATATAAAATAATCTAACGTCTTACGCTCTAGTAAGACGTTAGATTATTTTAATGTATGATATTGGATATAATTTTAATTTTTGACATTGGATGCGTTTTAATTTTAAATTTATGACATATAATACCATTTTTTTATTTATGACATTTTATATATTTTTTTAATTTATGACATTGAATACGTTTTAGTTTTTTTTTATTAATGACATTTTATACATTTTTCTAATTTATGACGTTGATCACGTTTTAGATTTTTATTTTTTATTAATGACATATACGTTCAATTGTAATTTTAGTTTAATTTATAACATTGTATTATTTGAATTATTATTGTAACTATAATTTTGCAAACCTAAATTGGTGGAACACGGTTGACTGCGCATTCATCTGACATCTGGAAGTGTATTTTTATGTACTGTGTTGAGCAATAAATGAATTAAATTTGAATTACTGTAAGCGTAAACTCGAGTTGCTTGAGAAGTACTGGAAGGACTTTCAAGTGAATCATGAAAAGATTCTTACTTTTGAACAGACGAATCATAAATATAAGTCTGAATTTGAGAGTACGAATCAACTTTATTTAACAGCTAAAGAGCTTATTAGTCAATATAGAGAAGAGTTGATGCAACAAGATCAGAAATCACCGTATCTTCCTCAACCAGCGCACCGAGAGGCACCCGGCACTTTAGCAAGCCAGCCGGGCGCACCAGCAACAGCAGCAGCAATTCCGACCTTCGAATCAAGAGGGTCCAACAGCAAGGTTGACGATATGCTTCATAAGCAGTCGGTCAATTTTAAAGCGTTTCTTAGAGCAGTCGACAATATTGATGTTGAAACTATTGTTGACAAGTGGGAGTTCGAAGACGCCCTTCGAAACCTACACAGTCGGTGGACTACCATTGATAGCCTTCATTGGGAAATCATTGGCGAATCGGGGGAAGATGTAGCTGGAGATTATGAGTATAACTTCACCAAGCACGAGCGAACTTTTGACAGCTTGAGAAAAGCTATTAACTCCAAGATGTGGTCATCGTCTTATCGCGAGAAATCCACTCCTCAAATGGATATTCCTGTATTTACAGGCCATTACCAGCAATGGATGCCTTTTAAGGATCTATTTAGCGAAGCAATACACAAGAACAACGCATTGTCAAACGCTCAGAAAATGCAATACTTGAAAGGCAAGTTAAAAGGCGAAGCCGAGCGTTTGATTCAGCACCTTCCAATCAGCGCCGATAACTATAACGTTTGTTGGGAGCTTATAAATCATCGATTTGATAACAAGAGGATTATCTTTACAGCGCACGCCAATATGTTCTTAAATATTCCCAACATACAGCAGCAATCGTTTTCAGTCTTTAAAAATATGCATGACACTACGTTAGAGAGTCTTCACGCCATCAAAAACCTAGGTGTGGATATTAGCACGTGGGGCCCTCTAATTTATTTATTTATTTATTTAATATTAGGAGAACCAACAGCTATAACAGATGGATAACAATTGTATATGAGACATAGAGCCAATTACAGGTTCTCACGGATAGAAACAGAAAAGGTAGTAGAAAACTTAGGATCACTAAAAAGCACGACTTATATGATTAAATAACTAACAATAAGAACTAAACACTTTTGAAAAATTCAGCATTCAGCCGAGTGCGTGCCGAATAGGTTTTAGTGGTAAATGGGTCGAATGAGAACTCTTTACAAAGAATATTAAAGTCCTTACTCGCTCGCACCATGTATGAATTTTGCCTGTAGTTAGAATAAGAAAAAGGAGTGGAGATAGGCGGATTGAATCTAGCCGATCGCCTGGGGACATTGAAGCGCAGTTTATGCAGGAGATCAGGACAATCAATCTCGTTAGTAATAATTTTCAAAAGAAAGGTGCAATCCGCTAGTCGACGACGATTTATAAGTGGTTCCAAATGAAATTTCTTGCAAAGATTTAAGTAATCATCAGAATGGTATGGTATACGAAGCCGAAAACGTAGAAAGCGAATAAATCGCTTTTGTATATTTTCAATACGATCAATGTATTTGCCATAACAAGGGTTCCAAATTTGTGATGCATATTCGAGGTGACTTCTCACAAAAGAGCAATAAAGAATCTTAAGGGTTTTGGCCCTCTTGAAACACCCTGCGAGTCGCATAACAAACCCCAGTGACCTCGAAGCTTTGGCGACTATTTGCTCAATGTGCACATTGAATAAAAGCTTGGAATCATGATATACACCTAGGTCGCGTACACCATCGCATCTCTGCAATAGCTGCCCTTTAAGTTTATAAGTTGTAGGGAGAGGGACCCGTTTTCTGCTAAAGGAGATGACTGAGCATTTAACAGGATTCAAATCGAGTTTGTTAATCAAGCAATAATCATCCAGTCGCGCCAGGTCAGATTGGAGAGCATTCATATCGTCAACTGATGATATTGAAGAAAATATCTTCATATCATCAGCAAAACAGAGTAAACATGAGTTGTGGAAACACGAGTTGATGTCGCTTACATAAATGATAAAAAGTTACGGAGCCATCAAGGAACCTTGGGGAACACCACTGGGAACTGAAACCCAGCTCGACATGTAGTTACTGATAACAACAGCTTGAGATCGTTTTTCAAGGTATGAAATGAACCAACGGAGAAGATCCCCTCTAATACCGTTATTAAAAAGTTTTGATTTAAGAATATTATGGTCGATTCTATCAAACGCCTTATTGTAATCGGTATAAACGACATCGACTTGTGCCCCATGGTCCATACTGTCCGATACTTTGCGACATAATTGCGCATATTATGTCGCAAAAGCTGGAAAGTGAATCTTATTCCGAGTATATAGACTCGTTAAAGAACCCTAGAGAGCTACCAGTCCTACAAGAGTATTTAGACTTTTTAGAAAATAAATTCACTAGCCTAGAAACATCTCGTCGACGACAAGACACCATGCAAAAATCGTAGCAATCTCAGCAGAAAGCGGGTTCTTCAAAGCCATTTCCAAACAATCGAAAACTTAACACTAATCATCAATCGAATGATAATAATTCGAAGACCTCAAAAGCAATGCACGTGCAGGAAATCAAATGCCCTCATTGTTTTGCTGAGCATAAATTATAAAATTGCGAAAAGTTTCATAAAATGCCGCAGGAAATGAAACTTAAAACCCTCAAACAACTGAAATGTTGTATTAATTGCATTTTTAATCACAATGGAAACAAATGCCACTCCAAGAAACGATGCCTCACGTGTTCTGGCAGGCATCATACCATATTGCATGATTGTTTTGCTGATGGTAAGCAAAAAAATACGTATGATGAAAATCTTGAGCAAGAAGAGCGTTCAAGGCAATGCAGCGGCAATGGTGCTCACGCATCACAACAAAACCTCACCGAGATTCTTTTAGCTTCAGCGTTAGTGAGGGTGATAGCAGCAGATAGCACACAGCCTGTCCTAAGGGCTCTCATTGATCAGGGCTCACAGGTTAATTGATTACAGAGAAGGCAGCTCAGCAGTTAGGTTTAAAACGACAGCAATTTAATGGAGCAGTTTCCGGAATAGCAGAAAAGGAATCTAACTGTACGGGCAGGCTAAGCATTATATGCCAGTCTATGTATACTAGCTTTCAATTCCTCATATGGATGTTTTGATTATGAAAAGTCTAATCAAAAATTTACCAAATCGATCATTTGAAAAGCCTTCGTGGTCGCATTTGGAACATATACATTTAGCGGATTCAGAGTATCATACAAGTCGTCCAGTGGACTTGTTACTCGGGGCAGACGCCTATGCTCTCATCATGCTAGATGATTTGATAAGAGGTGGTAATTCGTCTTCGCCCTTAGCACAGCAAACACAGTTAGGATGGTTACTGTGTGGAACAATAAAGCCACATTTCCATTGTAACGTCATCGTAAATAATACAGCGGATATTCATCAATTTTGGGAAATTGAAGATATAAAGTTGCAGTTTTGTGGAGAAGGAGGGCCTCTATATGATGAACTTCTTCTTCAAAAAGCGTGAACTCAGGAAGTGGACCTGGCAGAGCCCCGATGGTGCAACAAAAAATGAGATCGACTTCATCATGTCAACCAAGAAGCAAATGTTCAATGATGTCTCTGTGATCAACTCGGTAAAAACCGGGAGCGATCACCGCATGGTAAGAGGCACATTGAACATTAATCTTAAGCTTGAAAGGTCTCGACTGATGAAGTCCACGCTCCGGCCAGCACAGATCCAGGTCCAAAACCCCGAGAGCTTTCAGCTCGAACTCCAGAATCGTTTCGAGTGCCTAGGGAGCTCCGTGGATGAATACAGCAACGGGTTCGTGGAAGCTGTCCATACGGTCGGGTCTAAGTTTTTCAAGACCCGTCGTACAGATAGAAACAAAAAGCTGTCTGATCATACCCTCATGCTTATGAAGGAGAGGCGTGAGATGATCCTGCAGTCTTCAGATGAGGCGTGCAAATACCGGCAGCTCAATAGGCAGATCTCTAAATCCTTGAAAAGAGACCTCCGCCGCATCAATACCGAGCGTATTAAAGACGCAATCGAGCGAAATAAAGGGTCCAAGGTGTTTTCAAGGGATCTGGCTATTGAGCAGAGCCAACTCACGAAACTGAAGACCGACGATGGTAGGATCGTATCCGCCAAACCGGAGCTTCTCAGGGAGATCGACACATTCTATGGACAGTTGTACACATCGATCAGCAAGCCCGTTGCGAGTCTAGCAAACGACCCAAGAGGTAGATTGACCCGGCACTATACCGAAGATATCCCGGACGTCAGCCTGTACGAGATTAGGATGGCTCTGAAACAGCTCAAAAACAACAAGGCGCCGGGTGATGACGGAATTACGGCCGAACTCCTGAAGGCGGGTGGAAAACCGGTCCTTAGGGCCCTTCAGAAGCTGTTTGATTCCGTCATACTCGAGGGCAAAACGCCACAGGCATGGTGCAGGGGTGTGGAAGTACTCTTCTTCAAGAAGGGCGACAATGCCCGGTTGAGGAACTATAGGCCCATCTCACTTCTTAGCCATGTCTACAAGTTGTTTGCAAGAGTCATCACGAATCGTCTCGCACGCAGGTTTGACGATTTCCAGCCCCCCGAACAAGCCGGATTCCGAAAAGGCTTTAGCACCGTAGACCACATACATACGCTGCGGCAGGTTATACAGAAGACCGAAGAGTATAATCTGCCTCTCTGTTTAGCGTTTGTGGACTACGAGAAAGCCTTCGATTCGATAGAGACTTGGGCTGTACTGCAGTCTCTCCAACGGTGCCAGATCGACTACCGGTACATTGTGGTGTTGAAGTGTTTGTACAAAAACGACAAAATGTCAGTCCGTCTTCAGGATCAGACCTCGAAACCAATCCTTCTCCGGTGCGGCGTGAGACAGGGAGACGTCATTTCTCTGAAACTGTTCACTGCTGCGCTGGAGGATGTCTTCAAGGTTCTGGACTGGAGGGGGCTTGGCATCAAAGTTAATGGCGAGTACATTACTCACCCTCGGTTTGCCGACGACATAGTGGTGATGGCTGAGACCATGGAGAGCCTCAGTAAAATGCTCGATGACCTCAGTAGAGCTTCTGAAAGAGTGGGTCTTAAAATGAACATGGACAAAACCAAGATCATGGTGAATGCCCATGTAACACCCACTCCTATCAAGGTCGGAGACTCGACTCTCGAAGTTGTAGACGATTATGTCTACCTGGGACAAACGGTCCAGTTGGGTAGGTCCAATTTCGAGAAAGAGGTCAACCGTCGAATCCGACTCGGCTGGGAGGCGTTCGGGAAGTTTTGTGGTATCTTCTCGTCCAATTTACCGCAGTGTCTCAAGACAAAAGTCTATGACCAGTGTGTGTTGCCAGTAATCACCTATGGGACCGAGACGTGGTCGCTCACAATGGGCCTTATCAGAAAGCTCAAAGTCACCCAAAGGGCAATGGAGAGGGCTATGCTCGGAATTTCCTTGCGTGATCACGTCAGAAATGATGAAATCCGCAGGAGAACCAAAATTACCGACATAGCCCGAAGAATTGCCAAACTTAAGTGGCAGTGGGCAGGGCACATTGCTCGCAGAACGGATGGCCGATGGGGCCGAAAAGTTCTGGAATTGCGACCGCGAACTGGAAGACGATACGTTGGAAGGCCTCCCACTAGGTGGACTGATGACCTGGTTAAGGTTGCGGGAAGGCGCTGGATGCGAGACGCACGAGATCGGTCAATGTGGCGACGCCTGGGGAGGCCTATGTCCAGCAGTGGACGTCTTTCGGCTGAAATGATGATGATGATGAAGATATGAGCAAAATGAAATGTCAGCGCAAGGTCAGCAATGCGTCGAGTATTACCTATCAACGACAAAACGTCTGGATAGCGGTCTTTATGAAGTTAGGTTGCCGATGAAGCAGTAAGCGAGCGAAAAGCTGGGATCGTCAAAGGAAATGGCACTAGCGCAATTAAAGAATCTAGAGAAAAAGCTTAGCAGGCAAGAATCTTTAGCTCAGCAATATAAGCGATTCTTAAGTGAATATGAAGAGTTGGGGCATATGAAATTAGCGACTCTTAGTAATAATCTAATTAGCTTCTCTTTTTACCTCATCACGGGGTTCAGCGAGCGGAATCCTCCACTACGAAGCTACGTGTCGTATTTAATGCATCCGAAAAGACCTCTTCGGGACTAGGTCTCAATGATGTCATGCATCGTGGACCTAACCTGCAGCAAGATCTACAGGCACTGTTACTTAAGTGGAGATAATATCGATACGTATTCACTAGCGATATCGAAAAAATGTATCGGCAGATACTAGTTAGCGAAGCAGATCAAAGGTTCCAACATATCTTTTGGAGAGCACAAACCAAACAGCCAATTAGAGCATACCAGTTAACGACGGTTACATATGGCACGAAATCAGCTCCTTTTTTGGCGATGATGACCCTTCGAAAATTAGCAGCGGATGAGAAGAATAACTTTCCTACAGCAGCAAGAATAATACTAGAAGATTTATATATGGATGATTTGGTATCCGGGGCTCATACTATCGACGAAGGGAAAACCACTATATCAGAACTCAATTCGTGTCTTGGCAGCGGCGGATTTTTGCTGAGAAAGTGGTCAGTAAACGAGAAAAAGCTATTAGAAGAGATAAATTCATCGCAGCACAATTTACAAGCACCATCATTCATTTTCAAAACTGAAAATACAGCTAAAACTTTGGGCTCGAGATGGGACTCCGAAACAGATGAATTCACATTCCAATATACTTCATCAGCGAATACTGCAAAGCTTACAAAAATATTGCTTCTGTCGGAAATATCCAGGTTATTTGATCCTTTAGGTTGGCTAGCGCCGCTGACTACAAAATTCAAATTGTTGTTTCAAAAAGTCTGGCTAGATTCAATGGAGCGATGAAGTTTCAGCCGAGATCAAAAATGAGTGGGTTAAATTAACTGAAGATATGGGATGTATTAGCAGATTTAAAATCCCACGATGGTTGCAAAGCAAACAAGATGACACTATCCAACTCCACGGATTTTGTGATGCATCACTTAAAGCGTACGCGTGTGTCGTATATGCCAGAATCGCATCAAAAACTGAAGCATCGGTGGTACTAGTTGCAGCTAAAACAAGATTAGTACCTAATAGCAGGACAGTATCGCTTCCTAGATTGGAGCTATGCGCAGCGGAGCTTTTATCCAGACTATTTACAAAAGTAGCAACTAGCATGACTGCCATAGATTACGAAATCTATGCCTGGAGCAACTCTATGGTCACCCTTAGCTGGATACAGGGCTATCTAGAACGTTGGAAGCCTTTTGTAGCGAATAGAGTGAAGAAAATGATTAGCGTAGCATCGCCAGATGTTTGGCATTACGTATCGACTAAAGAAAATCCAGCCGATTCAGCGAGCAGAGAACTATCCATTACACAACTAATGGAGCATACGTTATGGTGGCGAGGCCCAGCTTGGTTATTGACACCTCACTTTAAGCCAAAGCAAGAGCAAGCAGAGTATACGACGGCAGAAGAGGTCCGGAAGCAAGTTACAACCGTCCAAAATGGCAATCCTGGCAAAAGCGTAATTGAAAATTTATTAGATCGTCACAGCTCATTCGCAAAATTAAATCGCATAGTAGCATGGCTATTACGTGCACTTGCCCGGACAAGTAAACAAAGACCGTCTCATATCTCACATTACAAAATTAATTATAATTAAATGCATACAGCGCAGTGAATTTGGCTCGGATATCGAGAGTTTAATGAAAAATAAACTTCATTCCGATAGCAAATTATTAAATCAGCAACCATTTATAGTTAAAGCGGCATATTAAGAGTCGGGGGACGTCTTAAAAATGCCAACGTTAACTCTGATATGAAACATCCAATAATAATCCCTTATAGCGGCAGATTAACGGAGCTTCTTATCCAGCAAGCACATGAGCACTCCTTCCATGGCGGAGCTCGACTTACCTTGTCTTTATTAATATAGCATTATTGGATAATTCAAGGAAACAGAGCAACCAAAAAGCAGCTTCGTAAATGCGTGACCTGCAAAAAACAAGAACCCAGAAAGCTACATCAAATAATGGGAGACCTGCCTGATTGTCGATCTAACCCAGCGCCTCCATTCTATCATACAGGAGTAGATTATACGGGGTCTATTCGAGTAAAAGCCAACAAAGGGAGAGGCATTAAAACGACTAAAGGATATATCGCCTTGTTTATTTGCATGGTTACAAAAGCGGTCCATATAGATCTAGTCTCCGAACTAAGCAGTACGTCATTCATAGCCGCGTTGCGTAGTATGGCGGCTCGACGAGGGACTCCAAAACATATATATTCGGACAACGGCACTAACTTTGTAGGTGCCAACAAGATCCTTCAGGAGGAACAGCACCAGTTCGAGCGAATCTTTAACGACACCTTTCACCGAGAGATAGCGGAGATGAAGATAGAATGGCTTTGGAACTGCCCTTCATGGCCGAGTGCTGGAGGGATCTGGGAGCGATCAATTCGGAGTCTAAAGCAACATATGAAAAGAGTAATAGGAGACCAAGCGTTAACATTCGAAGAATACAGCACTATCTTGTCTCAAATCGAAGCAAGCCTTAACTCAAGGCCGTTGTGCCCAATATCTGAGGATATAGACGACAACAATTTCCTCACGCCAGCGCATTTTCTAACCACTCGTGCCGGTCTCACTATAATAGAAACGGCACAAGATGCGAGGACAAGAGGGTATTTAGTCAATAAAACGTTCCAAGATATTTGGAAGCGGTGGAAAGCGGAGTATCTTAGGCAGTTATCGATACGTAGCAAGTGGTTAAAAGCACAAAAGAATATAGAGATAGGTGATATGGTAACCATTCATGACGACAACCTAACCCCTGGTAAATGGCCCGTTGGTCGGGTTGTTGAGGTACATCCCGGAAAAGATGGAGCTGTCAGAGTGGTGACTTTAAAAACAAAAAATGGTTTTATAAAGCGGCCGATTATCAAGCTTTCTATCCTACCATACCATACCTACCTATAGCAGAAAAGGAAGAAAGTAATCAAAAGCCAGAAAAAAGCGAAGCAAAACAGCAGCATCAGCAAGGAAATGAGGCCAAAGCGGAAGGGAAAGCGAGCAAACAGTTTAGTGGTTGTCCTAAAATCTATAGCATAGCATTATCATTACTATTTTTATGAGCCATATAGGATCCACTGAAGCAAGTTACAAAGTAACTTCATTTGATAGCAATCAAACGTTGTATTTTGACCCTTTGAGACAAATGCATCTTATTCGTGATCAATGGAAAATATTAACTTACTATAATTTAACTCCTTACTGGCAAGGAGACAAAGCGGTCAAACAATTTTCTCAATATCTCGAGCAAACATCCGGGAAAATTCAAGAGCAGAGTCATTGTAAAATTATCGTCCTACAAATACAACAGGAGTACGAAGAACTACAATATTATAATCAGCTATTGCTCAATCAGCACTTTGAGGCGCGTCCGCGAACTCGACGCGGGCTTATCAACGCTGTTGGCTCCACAGCTAATTCATTGTTCGGAGTACTGGATCAAGAATTTGCAGAAAAATACAAGCGTGACATTGACCTAATATATAAGAATGCATTCCACCTTAGTCAGCTGTACAGGAATCAGACATCGGTCATAGAAGCGGAGTATAATATCTTAAAGAGAACAGAAGAGACTATTGAAAAGCAGTATAAGATAATTAATAAGCATTTGAATTATTTAGACAGCATCACCAATACATTGCAGCAAGAGAACCGCCGTGTTGTTGGTGAAACTATTTTCACATTTGAGGAACTTGTTACGGTATTGTAAAGTTGAGGCCGTCCTCAATCTCTGTCCGATCTCCTCAGACCCAAATGACCTGGAAGCAATGACCCCTGGTATTTTTTTCATTGGTCAGCCCCTCAACGCCCTGCCGGAATACCCCTTCAGGGAAATTAAATCTTCGCAATTGACGCGTTTTGAATTGCCCCAGCAGATGTCCCAAAGTTTCTGGCATCGTTGGTCTTTAGAATATTTGCATATTTTGCAGCAGCGCGTTAAGTGGACTGACAAAACTGTCCCTCCCAAAGTGGAGACCTTGTACTTGTTAAAGAATCAAATTTGTTGCCTTTGTATTGGCGTCTCGGACGCATTGTAAATTTATTCTATGGGTCTGACGGAGATCCCAGAGTTGCAAAGGTCATGGTCGGTGATTCGGTTTTGAAGCGAGCAGTGGCAATTTAGCACGCTTGCCCATTTGTTAGCGGACATAACTCCTTATGTCCGAGACGGGGGATGTTCTGAACCAAACGTTTCGTTCACTATTTGATATTTATTTGCAACACCATGTCAGTTGGCTGTCTGCGATATGACAGCTTCGATTGACAGCTGACACTTGACAAGAGTCGAAAGAAAAATTTGTAACGGAGACACGCTGAATTCGGGTTCTTGTGGAAACATATCTAATCGATTTGTGTTTCGATTGTAATTGTTAATTGCGCCCGCCGGTCGCGATCGGTATTGGGGGGCGCCCGCGAAGTCGGTTTTGAAAATATTTCACGCACATCGAAGTGCTTTTGCGGGAAACGTGTTCTGCCTGGTGGATGCCGGAGCCTTCGGTGCAGATAGCCGTCAGTCTATCCCTTACTGTCCTAATATTATATATATTCTCCTATCCCTAATCTCCCGGCACGGCACGATATTGATCGACCCCCAGGAGCCTACCGCAGGAGTCCCAGGTAAGTGTCTGTAATGTTGTAATAACTCTTGTGCCACCGAGTGCCGTAAATAGGACGGTGCCACCAGTGCCCAGGCACAGGGCATTGGGTCTGGGGGGTGCAAGAATGGCCAGACTAGGTAATATATATTCAAGGTGCAATGAAACGACCGTCTTACTCAGTAGCTAGTTTATTACTGGATTACCCACTAGAGAAAGATACGTAAATTACATCCCTCCAACATTAATTTGGAAACCTGTAACAATGGACAATAATAGGTATAATATATGCACAATAATAAAATATTTAACAAAGCGATCTTATAATTAACTTAGAAATATTGCTTATAATTAACAGGTTTACGCGACCTCTGGGTGCGTCCAATCGAAGGAACTTTCACAGAACTAGAGCCAAGTTCAACACTGGGATTAACGTCAACCTCAGCCGGTTCCGAATTATTATTGACAATTTCGCATGCCTCCGCCCACTCCTCATTATCATCATCTCTCTGTGGCATTACCCCATTATCATCTGTAGCCGACACTATCATATTCTCACTATCTGGCAAGACCGGCATCCCCTCCCCGCCCACGTCGGTGGTCAAAACAGAAGGCGGTGAATTAGATACCGGCGTTGGCCTCGCGGGTCGTGCTTGGCTCTGACTGAGAGGAGAGGGCGGATTCTGCAGCGGTGGCGCTGGTGAAACGCTCGGTCCGAGCAACAATGAGCTACCTATTCCGTCCGTTTTCCCAGCGTCACTATTATTCATACCATCTTTACTTATTAACTTTCTAATTTGATCGATATGTCTGTGACAGTAGCAATCATAATCTTTAAAATAAATTTCAAACATTCTTGATCCCATTGATTTTTTTACAATTCCTACGCTCCAAATGCTTTTTCTTGCTATAAACCATTTCGCCCAAACAGTGTCACCTATCTTAAAACATCGATTACGTGGTAATGTCGCTGCTTCGTTATCTTTGTTTATTTTTTTTTTACTATGTGGTAGAACGAGGTCCAACCTGCACCTCAAATTACGGCCTAACATCAACATAGCCGGTGTCGAACTGGTAGCACAATGAACTGTATTCCTATAATTAAACAGAAAACCTTGCAATCGATCTACAGTACTCTTTTGGCACAATTGTTTATCTGAAAGTATGCATTTTATCATTTTTTTACAAGTTTTTACGGAGTTTTCTGCTTGGCCGTTACTAGCTGGGTGATAAATAGGTGACGTCAGATATTCAATACCATTCATACGACAAAATTTCATAAACTCTGCAGATTTTATTTTCACATCATTATCAGATACTATAACATTAGGTAAGCCAAAACGAGAAAATAATTCATTTAACTTTAAAATAAGCGCACCGGTTGAAGTACCACGATCCATATAGATGCATTCCAGCCATTTTGAGTACGCATCTATTACAATTAGGTAAACAGCCTGACCTATAGACATATAGTCAATATGAATGCGGTGCCATGGCTTTGTCGGGCGCGGCCAAGGGGCGGGGGGGGGCCGCGGGCGGCGCGCTGCGCACGGCGGAGCACGCGCCTCACGCGCCCACCCATCGTTCTATATCACCGTCAATCCCTGGCCACCACATCCTACTACGAGCCGCGCTCTTTGTTTTCACTATCCCGAAATGCCCGGCATGCAACTCCTTTAGCATTCTTTCTCTAAACACAGCCGGAATTACTATTCTGTGTCCGCGAAACAAACAACCATTGATCACTACTAAATCCCCCTTGCATTGAAAATATGGTAAAATATTATTGCATTTAATTTTTCTAGGCCAGCCACAGTTCATGTACTTAATTACTGTCTTCAGTACTTTATCAGAAACGATTGCATTTTTTAAATCACTAAATAAAACCGGTTCTACACTCTCTTCCATAAACAAGAAATACTTAGAACTAGCATCGGGCTTATCTTCGCTGGCTGACATTGATAACGGTGCGCGGGAGAAATAATCTGCCACATCGTTACTTTTACCATCTATATATTTAGGAATATAGTTATAAGCGGATAATAATTATGGCATATCTTTGCAGACGTAACGCGGCGGTTACCGAAACCCCCTTGTTTTTGTCGAAAATCGATAACAACGGCCTATGATCTGTCTTTAGTATAAACGGTTCCTTACGGCCGTACACGTATTGGTGGAAATGCTTTACACCAAATATAATAGCAGTCGCTTCCTTTTGGATTTGACTGTAGTTCTTCTCGCTAGTTGATAAGGAACGCGAGGCGAAAGCTATCGGTCGCTCGCGGCCGTCTGCGTCTCGGTGCGCGAGAACAGCGCCGAGGCCAGCGGGCCCGGCGTCTACAGTCAACATCAGCGGCGCGTCTGGGTCAAAATGCGCTAGTACACGATCACTACTCAATTCCCTTTTTACGCTCTCGAACGCTGCCTGCTGGCGCTCTCCCCACTGCCATTCTGCACCCTTACGAAGAAGTTCGTGTAATGGGGTTAATAAAGCCGATGCGTTTGGTATAAAATTTCTGTAGTAATTAACTACCCCCAGAAAACGTTTAACACCTAATACGTCAGTAGGCGCCGGCGCGTCTAAGATAGCTTCAACTTTTGAAGGACATGTTCTTAAACCGTTTCTATCGATGACGTAACCTAAATACGTTACGCTTTTGTTAAAAAAACAACACTTATCCTTCTGCAGCCGTAAACCGGCATCCTGTAATCTTTCTAAAACTTGTCGTAATCTAGACATATGTATTTCTTTGCTGGGCCCCGTAATACAGATGTCATCCAACCAAACGCTAATCCCTTCAATACCTGCCAACAAAGTCTCCATAGCCCTCTGAAAAATCACGGGGGCACAAGCCAGACCATAGACCAACCGTGTATAAGAAAACAAGCCTTTGTGCGTACATAACACCGGTACACAAAAGTGGGAATAAGGGTGATATTAATAATTACAGACCCATATCCAAATTATGCCTGTTTGGTAAAATACTTGAACGTATCATCTACACGCAAATTTATAGCACTTTTTCTACGGCCTTCATTCCTGAACAGCACGGCTTTCTTAAAAACCGATCGACCACTACTAACCTACTGTCTTTTGTCGACTTCACCACATCCTGTATGGACGATGGCGGTCAGGTAGACTGTATTTTTACAGACTACAGTAAATGTTTCGACCGTATTGACCATAATATACTTTTACAGAAGATTCTTTATGCAGGTATTCATGGTAACTTATACCGGTGGATAACATCTTACATAAAGAATCGTTCCCAGGCTGTCGTAATCAACGGAGCTGTGTCGAACCGGCATGTAGTCCCTTCAGGAGTTCCCCAGGGATCGCTTCTTGGGCCCTTATTATTTAATATTTTTATAAATGACATTCACACATGCTTTCAAAATTCATTATTTCTACTTTACGCAGACGACATGAAAATCTTCAAGCATATAAACAATGTCGAAGATTGCGACGCGTTGCAACAAGATCTCGAAAGACTAGAAAACTATTGTCAGCTGAATAATCTGGAACTCAATGTATCTAAATGTTACACAATTACGTTCACTCGCAAGACCGGCAGCATATCCCGCTCATACACTCTAAAGAATGCCCATCTAAAACGAGTAGATTTCATACGAGATTTAGGTGTGGTGCACGACTCCAAACTTACCTACGAGAAGCACATAGATCAAATAGTTAATAAAGCTAACAAAGCTATGGGGTTTTTAAAAAGATCTTGCTCTCAGTTCACGGATGTCAAAATAATTAAAATATTGTACTGTTCCTTCGTCCGTAGCTCACTTGAATATTGTTCACAAGTTTGGAATCCCATGTATGATGTTTATATCTCAAGATTGGAATCTGTCCAGCGAAACTTTACAAGATACCTGCAGTACAAATGTAACACCCGCGATCATAATTACGAGTCAAGATGCAAAAGGTACCATTTACTTCCACTTAGGGAGAGAAGGAGTATATCAGATATCTCCTTCCTCGTTAAGTTAGCGCAATCTTTCATCGACGCCCCGCAACTTCTCTCTAAGGTTAATTTACGCGCCCCTACCAGATCCGCTAGAATACCGTTTCTTTTTCTTGACATCCCCCGCTGCTGCACAAATTACAGACAGAATTCGTTCTTTATAAGATGCGCTAAGTCCTACAATAAATTGGTTGACTTTTCTGAATTTGACTTATTCACTACTAAGCCGCATGTATTCATTCGAATACTTACTAAACATTGGTTCGAATTGGTTCAATAACTGTTTTTTATTGCACCTCATGACGAGGTAATATTGTGATTTATGTTATTGTTTAAAGTACATACCACCATTGTAATTCAATATTATTATTTTTTTTTCTCTCTCTAACAGGCATGCTTTTCATAGTAAATTAAATGCGAAAACATGTAATTGGTTACTAGTTGGTTAATTTGATGTTAATTTTGTAAGTTGTTAATACTGTTTGTTTTCCGATTACAATAAAATAAAATAATAAAATTAATTGTACACAGCTTTTGAAACGGTTTTGATATTTTAAATTGATTATACGCATTGCTCAAATCAATTTTTGAATAATGCTCCCCTCCCCCTATACTAGAAAAAACCTCTTCTATACGGGGCAAGGGATACTTATCAATCTCTAAATCTTTGTTCAACGTACATGAAAAATCACCAGCAATTTTTAATTTACCGTTTTCCTTCAAAACTGGAACAATGGGCGTTGCGTAATCTGCATAACTGACCGGTATAAGTATACCTAAACCGACGAGCCTATCTAGTTCTTTGCTAACTCTGTCCTTGAGCGCGAATGGCACGGTACGCGGTTTGAAAAATTTTGGCGATGCACTTTCTTTTAACTTTAAGTCTATTTCAAACTTATTGAAACAACCCAATTCATCTCGCCAGAGGCTTTGGAAATCTATCAAGAATCGTTGCACTTCTTCAGGGTTTTTATTAGTACTAATATTATAATTTTTAGTAGTCAAATAAATTTTGAATTTAGTCATGAAATCACGACCACGAAGTGGGGGCCACCATTTTCTAAAACATAAATTTTAACATTCTGGCTTGATTTTAAATATGTAACCGTTGCATTAAAATAACCCACAGGCGTGATTTTGTGACCATTATATAAACACATTTTTAAATCGCTCTTTAACAGTTTACTACTAGAAAAATTCTGTAAATATAGGCTTTTCGATATAACTGAACTGCCTGAACCTGTGTCTAACTCCATACACATTTCTATATCGTTTAACACCACTGATATTTTTATAGGATTATTGTCAACAAACCTTACATTAAAAAGTTGACATTCCCTGCAATTCTCTTGAAATGTATCTATTTCCTTTGTACCAATATTATGCACATTTGACATTTTAACCGCACACAACTTTTTCAAATGCCCTTTTTGTCCACATACTAAGCACCTGTAGTTCTTAAATCTACACTTTGCTGCAATGTGGTTCTTCAGACCACACACTGTACAACGCGCTTGGTTGCCACCGTTGCCATCCACTGCGGTGGCCGTGCCAGCGGAGCCCGCTTGACGTGACGCGGCCCTTGCGGCGCCAGCTCCCGCTTGCACGTAAAACACCTGTTCCTCCTTCACTGCGACCTCACCTGCTCTGATGATGTCACCTGCGCCTGTGCCAACCACGCGCGCCTGTCTTACGCATGACGCCTTCTGCGCGATCTCCAATGCACTTGCGAGTGTCAGGGTCTTGGAGTCACAATCAAAAAGTTTGTCGCGCTCATGTCCTGTTTTAAAGCCCAGCACGAACCGGTCTCTAAGTAAAGTTTCCAGTTCTGTGCCAAAACCACAGTATACGGCCAGCCCTCGCAGCCGTGCTGCCCACTCCTCGATGCTCTCACCGTCGGATCTTGTTGCTTCGTAAAACTTTGCCCTATCAGCAAATGTCGACCTTTTTGGCGTGAAGTGTTTGTTGAGTACTAGAACTAGCTCGTTGTAGGTAACGTCTTCGAGTTTGTTCGGATGAACCAGGTTCCGAAGCAGACGGTACGACTCGTCTGACAGATGCGTCAACAAAACAGCACTTTGATTTGCATCTTTAATGTCGTTCAACTTGATAAATTGCGTCAATTTTCCATAAAATACTTCCCACTCATGTATTTTATAGTCAAAAACGACTAAATTTCCGAGAAAACTTGCCATCCTTTTATTACGTGAACTCGCGGGTACTTTTTTTTTCGTCGCCAGATAATATATATTCAAGGTGCAATGAAACGACCGTCTTACTCAGTAGCTAGTTTATTACTGGATTACCCACTAGAGAAAGATACATATATTACACCAGGACTATTATTATTTCGGTTTGCTCCTGATAAGTTGTCGCTGCGCCCCTAGTGCTCCATTCCAATACATACTCGTACGTACCTACATACCAGTAGCCTCTGAATTAAGCAAGAGATTAACAAGGCAGTTTCAGAATATTCGCGAGACTGTAGATAATGTTTTCGAAAAGGTTAAAAAAGTTTATGAATTAATGTGAAATTAAATAACATCAGATTTTTTTTTTTTATATATTGTTCTTCCAAAAAATATTAGGTATTTGTTCCACCAACACCAAGTTACTTGTGCTTTATTTGACTGAAATAAAGTAGGCCTATACATAGCATTTAGTATTGCTCTAGGGTACCTATAATATATAAAAAAAGACGAGTGGCACTCGGGGACTGCCGCGGTAAAGCTATTGCATAGCATTTAATTTTTGAGAATATAAGTCATTTTCTTTCAGCTATTGTTCTTAAAATCTACTTTCATTTTCCAAATAGTAAACGCAGATCACGGTCCACCCACAATAATAAACCCTTAACGCCATCCTCTAACAACCCCCTTATTATCATATTTTTTACCTTTTCCCCAAATAATAAATTTAAAATAGACCCCTATTTATACCACAATGAGGTCGCTTTTTCAAAGTGACCCTTATTCCCACATACATAAAGTCTACATTGAACGCGGTGGAATTTAAAATAGGATACAAATAAAGAACCTCAACTTCAATAGAACATAAAAATATTTCCTACTTCCGTCATAATAAAAATTCTTATTTTAACTTGTCCTTGCCAAGCGAATTTGAGCCTTTAAATTAAAAATGTTAAAACTCGAAAACGTAGCGAGCCCAACCCCCATTTATTTCCGATTAATAAAACTCTAAAAAACAAAATAAACATATAAAGTGACCCTTATTCACATTGAAATAAGGTCGCTTTTCTTTGACAAGGAAAAGTGACCCTTATTCTCATTAGTATAAGGTCCACATTGATCACCATTGTCACGTTTCATTACGGAATTTTTAACCAGGGCGCAGTTATAGAATCACACACCTTACACCCGTAGTAGGAACCAGTATTTCTCCCAATAAGGAACGAACCCCGTAGCTTTCCACTGCTGCATTACGGCAGTTTCTTGGGGTACAGGTTCAGACAGGGTCTAGGAGTCCTAATGCTGCTATGTGCCCCAGTGTTTAGCTCCTGGCTTGGGACCCGAAGACCTGTATTTAACACCGGGCAAAAAGTTGAGAATACTGTAGTTAGACATTTGCTTTATTTTGTTATTACAGTATTGACTTGAAATAAGAATAGCAAAATTAAAAAACCGCCAATTGCGAGTCGGACACGCGCACGTAGGGTTCCGTACCATTATCGCAAAAAGGGCATAAAAATCGAGTTCGTTGTATGGGAACCCTACTTAAATATTTATTTTATTCTGTTTTTAGTATTTGTTGTTATAGCGGCAACAGAAATACACCATCCGTGAAAATTGCAACTGTCTGGCTATCACGGTTCATGAGATACAGCCTGGTGACAGACAGACAGATGGACAGTAGGACAGTCTAAGTAATAGGGTCCTGTTTTTACCCTTTTAGGTACGGAACCCTAAAACAAGCGTGAATCTGTATGGTATTGCACGGTAATTAGAATTAATATTTGTTTCGGGATATTTACCATGTACATTTGGTTTTGGTTGTCACATCGTAAACAACACCCACCCGCAAAGACTTTAGTTCTCGTGATCATGGCGCTTGTAACGGTGCCGAAATATCGAGCTATCAACCAAAATCAAAATATACATGGTAAATATCCCGAAACAAATATTAATTATACTTATAGTGACCATGTCAGCTTAAAAACTTATATAGGACGGTAGCATGCGGTAGCAGTATCTTTTTGGTTATACTTATTTCTACCAATAGTTATCGAAAATACTGACTCCGAGGCACTGATCCGCAACGTTTAGCCAATTATGTAAAAATGCCATGTTAATTAAATGTATCTCTGCAATATCACCAAATAGTCGTAATCGTAACCACTCCACCGAACTGGATAGCAGCGATAACATATCAAAGGGACACAAACTGATTTACAGTGTTCAAGTGTTCAGCTAGCGATCTGAACTGGACCGGTGCGCGGTGCGCGGTGCGCGGTGGTCATTTTATAAGTCTATCGTTACGTTATGTTATGCTATGTACAAGTACATAAGTTATAAAGAACGATTAATTCTTGAGCTATATATATAGGGCGAGTTTCTGAATTACGAATTTGGAATTAAGAACTTGTCGTACTTAATAATATTATGTTGTGGACAAATCATAGAATTGATCACTTCATGATGTAGCCGACCATTTTCATGAAATGGTAGGTAAGGCCAGCAAAAACTGACCATATCGTTTAAATGTCAACGTTTGATGATAATATGTCAATCCACTTTTGGCCATATCATTAATAAAGGGATTACATGATAGCAAATGTTTTTTCTAATAATAGAAAATTCTTAATAAGGATTAACAAAGGTCTTAAACCAATTTTTAACGACATTACACTTCACTTTTGCCTTCAATTGGCGCATTAATATTAACTTTTTATCAGAATATATATATATATATATATATGTGTAAGCAGAACACCACCTGCTACGATCCTTCCAAACTCTTTATGCTTCATTTACGTTCATACATCTAGTCATACCTACACGCACGCCGGTTAAGCGGTGAGCGAATCAAAAGTCACCTTTTATAAAAAGCACAAACAAAGATTCTTTGAATAAAATAATTTTAAAAGGCGCTGTCTGTCACCACAGTACAACCGTCATCGTAAACAAATAATGGACTATTTTTGTAAATATAAAGCCAACAAAACGTCAATCAGCGGACAAACCACGACCAGGGACCGAATAACCGTTATTTTTTTATAACGTTACCATTTACCGTTACGTTAACGATAAAAAGGAACGATATTAATAACGATACCCATAAGTCAGTTAACCTTATCTAATTACCAGTATTAGTGCCTGTAAAAATTGCAATTGTTATACCGGTAATTTATACGCTTATCTCTTTCTAAAAATTAAGGTGGGGAGACTAGCATATTTTGGTATTAGTACGACTAGTTTCAGCGTGTATAAAATATTGTTACTGTGCTGCATCCCGCGACGTATCCTTACATAGTATAAAACAAAGTCGCTGCCCGCTGTCTGTCCCTATGTATGCTTAGATCTTTAAAACTACGCAACGGATTTTGATGTGGTTTTTTAATAGATAGAGTGATTCAAGAGGAACGTTTATATGTATAATATACGCGGGCGAAGCCGCTGGCAGAAGCTAGTGCTTATTAAAAGAGAACGAGAACCGTATATTAATATAAATTACATATTAATATACGGTTCTCGTTAATATCATAAACATCGGCCAGTAAACATATAGGTATAGACATGCACAATTGACCACACGTCTCTGTATACACTTTGATCTTGACAGTGCTATATTTACGTAGTAAGAGCGGTTTTCATAGTGCATCCAAAGACGTGTCCAGGTCGACCGACTGTACCTACTACTGGACATAGCACTAACTAAATTTTCTTTTGCAATGATTCTTGAATCACAAGCGCAAACACAATTGGAATCACCAGTTCCTGAAGATTGCCATCATGGTTTTTTGTTTTTTTATTTATTGATAGGCTCGCGTTTGACCACGATCTCGCCTGATGGTAAGTGATGATGTGATCGACGGTGAACCACGCTTGCCTAGAAGTAACCTTGACCACCTCTTGACTTAAAGACCCCAAGGTTGCAGATATCAGGAAAAAGAAAGAAAAAGACTCCGGCAGGGAATTCCACTCCTTAGCTGTGCGCACAATGAAAGTATTCGCAGAACGCTTTGTACGTATGGGTGGGATGTGTGATCGGTGACACATTGCCGTACATCTTGTTGTCCGGTGATGGAAAGGGCTAGGAGGTATCAGATTGTGCAGTTCCATCGCACACTCACCGAAATGTAACCGATAAAAAACCGAAAGACTGGCCACTTGGCGTCGATGTTCAAGGCTCTGGAGCTTTGAGGCGACCAGTGCATCGTTGCCGATAAGCCTCTTGGCCCGTTAGTCAATCGACTCAAGTGTATTGAGTTGATATTTGGCAGATCCTTCCCAGAGGTGAGAGCAGTACTCCATGCATGTCCGAACTTGCGCTTTATACAATTTGAGCAGCTGTTCAGCCGTGAAGTACCCTCTCACCTTTGCAAGGATCCCCAACATTTTTGCAGCCATCTGAGCCTTTGTCAATGAATGTACCAAATATATCCTTATATAGTTAACTAGCTATCCCACGCGGCTTCGCTCCCGTCAACTGGCTGCCTATCTACACATCTACCCTACCTTACCCTGTCTACCCTACCCTACCTACCCTTCATAAATGATTGTTGCGTAACTTAAACCGTTTACGCAGCGCACGCAACCAAAGCTCTCAAAAAGGAATATTTTTGTCCGTTTTTGCAACATTTTTCATTTATGCTCCGCTCCTATTTGTCGTTGCATGATGTTACTCGTATATAGCATAAAATCTTTCTCGATAAATGGACTATCCAACACAAAAAGACTTTTTCAATTTTAACAAGGAATTCCTGAGATAAGCGCGTTCAAACAAACAAATTCTTCAGCTTTATAATCTTCTATATATATAAAAGAAAGTCGTGTTAGTTACACTATTTATAACTCAAGAACGGCTTTACCGATATGGCTGAAAATTTGTGAGGAGGTAGCTTAGAGCCAGGAGATGGACATAGGGTAGGGTAGGTTAGGGTAGGGTAGGTGAATGTTTGGTGTTTTTATGGCAAAACAAAGTTTGCCGGCTAAGCTAGTATTAGAATAGATGTAAGTCTGAAATAGCTAAGTCAGAGGCCTGTGGGAATTCCCAGAGGCGGCTTAATTTACTCTGACACCAGAGGTGGCCATACCTCCCACGAAAACAAGACGAAATTAATGAACCAAAATTAAGGGTCGATGTTAACGTAACACCAAGAAGGTCGAGATGGTCCGTTATACGACACGGTTACACGACGGAAAGATGGAGCCGGATGGAATAGGCTCTTTTTTTGCGGGAAAAAGACACGCCTCTGGGTCTTAGTTGCATTAAAACTGACTAGATTGGCATCACCCCATTCGGAGACTGCCTCCAAAGACAGGTTCAAGCGCTCAACCATGGCTTCCCAGAGAGATCGGATTACAGGCCCAGTAGCCCGGGCGCCGGACACTTATCTCTCAGCAACCGTGCTGTAGTCTGCGTACCCAAAGGTTCTGGGTTTTAGCAGGTCATAGATGTACAGCAAAACAGTGTAGCCGAGAGCACCGACCCCAGAGGGACTCTGGCGTTCATATCTAACTGACCGGACGAGCAGCCATCAATAACCATTCGGATGGACCAATCCCTCAGGAAGTCAGCAATCCAGTCACACAGACCACTAGCCAGACCTAAGGAAGGAAGGTTACCAATAAGGCTCTCATGCCAGACCCTGTCGAAAGCCTTCGAGATGTCAAGAGCGCTTCTCCATGCCTCTCGATGGCCTCACTCCAGACGTGAATGGCATACGCTAGAAGATCCCCATCTTGGGGACGGGCTGAAGATTAGCTTGCTTCCAAGCCTTCGGCACCTTTCCAGTCACTATCGAAAGGCGATATAGGCTTGTCAGGATCGGAGACAATTCAGGCGCACAAATTTTTAATACAATTGCCGGTATCCCGTCGGGCCCACTTGCTTAGTTCACGTCAAGGTTACGCAACACCCAACAGACCTCCCAATCTGCTGACCTGTACCGCCAAACCCGCTGGGTGCCTCTCGGGCTGGGATCGGGCGGGGAGTAGACAGTGATCGGAACTACCCAAAGGTGATGATATCGACACTGAGTATCGGTCTGGATCTGTTGTCAGCAGAAGGTCCAGGCAATTGGCCGTATGTAAATCAACATCCGGCACCCTCGTAGCCTGGGGGCTGCAGCCGGGTGAGATTAAGCGCGAAAGATTTTGCATCTCTCGTCAAGCATGGTCAGTGCACTGGTATGGGAAGAGTCACTCCTGATGGTGGGCATTAAAGTCCCCCGGTAACACTAATTGGGCGGAAGGGCACGTTGCTGGGCCAGATCTGCCCAGATGGTTGTCTCCAGATCACTGCTATGTGATCGGTAGACACAGGCATAGATAATCTTATCCAGACCTGTATCCACCAGGGACTGAGTAGTTTGAGTCTTCAAGGTCACGGAGACGCCGATAGCAGATGTCGTAACGGGCGTACATGCATACACCCGCGCGTGGCTTGAATTTGTGCTCCAGAGTAAATCCTGGGTAAGATAGGTACGCCACGTTCAACGGACATCTGATCTGCGTCTCCGTAAGGAACAAAAATGCTGGTTTCTCAGCCTCAAGGTGGTGATGGATTGCGACAAGGTTCGAGTGCAGACCTCGGATGTTGCTCATGTGCACCTTATGTGAGAGTGAGTGCTGCCGCTGTTCAGCTTTTCTCTTTTTGTTCCTTGGCATTATTGCTGTGAGTGAAGGAAGGTGAGGAGAAGGAAGTAAGATGAGGTTCCACGCTGGCAACCTTCAGACACGCGCAGACAGGACGCCATCATTGGGAGACTAGTCTGGAGACTGCGGGGACGCCCGAGCCCCCCCGGGAATGTCCATCGGGCACTCTCGTCTGGTCGCCATCCAGCACGATGGCGCATCCCGGAATTTTTTGACATTTGGCGGGGCAGCCTTTCGTGTGTGGCTGGCACATTACTTGGGCCCCCAATTACCTGCTACCCTCCGCGACTAGTCTCCCAATGGGCCTATCATAACAACGCGAGTCATGCTAGTCTGCCTGCACTGGAACAACTATCTCGACCCAACCCCTCTTGGGGCTACACCGGGCATTCAAAATCAAAATCAAAATTTCTTTATTCAATTAGGCCATTAAGCGGCAATTTCGAACGTCAAAAATAAAAATTAAATGTAATAATAATTGATTCTACCGTCCATTCGGAAATGTAGCTTGTTATGGAGAAGAACGGACAAGAAACTCCAAACTTACTCTTTTAAAAAAACATAAATGTGTTTTACAAGTATTTGGTTACAATAATCTTGTAGGAAAAATACATATATGTGAGAACGATGTAAAAAAAAAAAACACACTTAAAAGCGTCTAGAGTAAAACAAACAATTAAAAATACAATAAATAGGTAATTAAAAACATGCGGAGGCAGCTAAGATATGACCAATCCCAACTGACGGCGCCCGTTCACGAACATGACACATGGATCGGCACCACTCAGCTCAACCATCATGAAGGGAACCGAATGATCCAACACATGTGCCACCATCAGAGAGACATTAGAGAGAGCATGACACACTCAACTGCCGGGGCACACTGAAGTCAACGAACGACACATAGGTACAGTAAATGGTAGATTTACAGTTAGTACATAGTACTCACATATGTGCTGTGCAGTTATATAATCCAAAAAATAAATTGAGTTTATACAACACAAATATACATTATAATTATTCGTACAGTCTTCAGCAGGTCCAACAATACTTCAGAACTTTTCTGCTTATCACTTGTTTTTGTGCCCTAGTGGCTGTGGAGCTGGAATAGCGTTGGGCCAAGCATTTTTATCAGCGATGTAATCCCCCAACCTATAATATGCCTGCCTGCATAGTGTGCGTTTTATACAAGTTTTAAATTTCGTCTCATTCAATTCTAGAATGTGTGGCGGTATTTTATTGTAACATTTTATACAGTACCCCCTAAAAGATGACGCTACTTTAGCCAGCCTGAAACCTGGTTGAATTAATTGGTCCCTATTTCTAGTAACATAACTATGTCTATCGCTGTTTTTACTAAAAACATGTAAATTCTTTCTAACGTACATGATGTTTTCGTAAATATACTGACAAGGTACCGTCATGATGTTAATGTCTTTAAACAGTTCCTTTAGAGAATCGCGCCGGCGAAGATTGTATATCGCTCTGATGGCTCGTTTTTGTAGAACAAAAATTGACTGAATGTCTGCAGCCCTTCCCCATAGTAATATGCCGTAAGACATTATACTATGAAAGTAACTAAAATAGACCAGCCTCGCGGTATCTACATCAGTAAATTGATGAATTTTTCTAACAGCATAAGCCGCCGAACTTAACCGCCCCGCAAGTGATATTAAATGAGGACCCCATTGTAACCTTGAGTCTAGCGTGATACCCAGGAAAACGTATCGGAAGTACCCAGCATCGTACCGGAACACAGCTAGGCTCCTTGGCGGTACGTCTTTGCTCGGTGGGTGGTCGTAAGCCTTCGGCTGAAACCTACCACCGGTTAGTGTCACCTGATTAGCACCACCCGGATACCACGGTAGGGTAATAAAAGGGGTACTCTCCTACGGACGCGGGTGACTCAGCCTCCAAAATGACATCATGGTGGTAAGTTTTTTAATTAGGCATCTGATTTAATATATCAAAAAGACTAGTGATTAATGAAACTCTGCAGCCAGCGATACGTCTTTGAAATATCGGTACACTTCTTTTGGCCCATAATAATATTTATCACAAACAACTTGTTAATAAATAAAGACAGTAAAAGTATGTCCGACGTACGCGATGTTTGTTATGATTATTAAAATAAAACGCGTGACCGCGAGCCGTCTCGTATTCATATTTTTGTTGCCGCTCTGCTTAGAAAACCCGGCGCGGCGCGCGGCTCACGTTTCGGTTTGGCAACGTCGCACCAGACGTTGCTAAGTTTTAGCGAAATACCGCTTTTAGTATCGCTATTTAAATACCGGTAAATCCTGCGATTTAACGTTATTTTTAACGTTAAATATTTAACGTAACGGAAGGAAATGTTTTGGTACTTTTACCGGTACTTTTTTGGTAACGGTAACCGTCCCTTACCACGACTATGACTCTTTTTAGGGTCTCGTACCATAGGGTAAAAACTGGAATCCTATTACTAAGCCTCTGCTGTCCGGTCCGTCCGTCTGTATTAATTTTACCCGACTGCTGAAGGAGGGTAATGTGTTTATCAGTATATGCATGTAAGTAAGTATGTATGTATGTATGTATGTGTGTATGTATGTAGGTATGTTTGTTTCTATGAGGCGTCCCAGAGACCAAACGCGTTGGCCGATTTTGATGATTCGTACGTCAATCTATGCGTCTTAACCCTGCGAGTTTCACTGGCTACATTAAAATTGAAAAATAGAGAACTGGCGGCTTTTGGGCGCCATATTGTGGGGGCCCATTTTTTTTCCATCCTATGCCATCGTGTGGGATATCATATTATAAAAGCCTTTAATTTGATATCCCACACGATGGGACTAGATGGAAAAAAAATATATTTATATTTATATTTATATTTATATTTATATTTATATTTATATTTATATTTATATTTATATTTATATTTATATTTATATTTATATTTATATTTATATTTATATTTATATTTATATTTATATTTATATTTATATTTATATTTATATTTATATTTATATTTATATTTATATTTTTTTTTAAAAAAACGTTGCCCCACACTAGGAATTGAGAGCCGATTTTCAAAAATATATTATACTTATATGTTTTAATGTACCATAATCGAATAAAATGTTAACTATAATAAAAAGCAAACTAAAAAGACGTAAACACGAAAATAATCGCTGTGCAGTCGGCAGATACATCTGGTTTTGGTCTGCCAGCTCGCGAATATGTTGGTATAAATGGCGTAAATGGTTGGTATAACCATTTCTATGGCCTCTTTATCAATAAATTCGTCAGTAAGTCAATTCCACCCGGCTCCATCTTTCCCTGGTGCAACCGTGCTGTTAACTGACCATCTCGAACTTCTTGGTGTTACGTTGACATCGGACCTCAATTACTGTCCATTCATTGAGGTGAAAGCTCAGTTGGCTGCAAAAAAGTTGCGGATTCTTGCAAAGTTGAGACGGTACTTCACGCCTGAACAGCTGCTCCACTTATATAAAGCGTAAATTCGGTCATGCATGGCAGTAATTCTCTCACCTCTGGGATGGATCTGCCAAATACCCGCTTGATGCATTTGAGCCGATTGACAGAAGGGTCAAGAGGCTTATTGGAATGATACACTAGTCGCATCAAAACTCCAGAGCCTCGAACATCAATGCTGAGTGGCCAGCCTGTCAGTTTTTATCGGTTACATTTCGGGGATCGTGCGATAGAACTGCACAATTCGATTTCGCCTAGCCATTTCCATCATCGGACTACAAGACGTACGGCAATTCGCCATCGATACATGGTGGACATCCCACCCATACGCACAAAGCGTTTTTCTAATACTTTCATTGTGCGCACAGCTAAGGAGAATTCCCTGCCGGAGTCTTTGTTTCCCGATAGCTTCAACCTAGGGGTCTTTAATTCAAGAGTAAATAGGTTACTTCTAAGCAAGTGTGCTTCACCGTAGACCACATCATCGGTTACCATCAGGCGAGATAGTGGTCAAACGCGAGCCCATGTTTAATAAAAAAAGTAAATTAAAAAACCCGACTGCTTAAAAAGCGAACTAAAAAGACGTAAACAAGAAAAAAATCATGCTGTGCAGTCGGAGGATACATATTCGCGAGCTGGCTGACCAAAACCAGATGTATCCACCGACTGCACAGCATGATTTTCTTCTTGTTTACGTCTAATTAGGTACATTTAAACATATAAGTGTTGTATTTTTTGAAATTATCTCATAAAACCCTTTATTTTGATACCCCACACATATTGGTCTGGATGAAAAAAAAAACACCATAAATGGCGCCCAAAATCCGCCATCTTTTTCTTTTCCAATTTTTATGTAGCCAGTGACACTCGCAGGGTTAAGACGAATCGATTGACGTAAGAATCATCAAAATCGGTCAACGCGTCTGGTCTCTAGAACGCCACATAGGAACAAACATACATACATACATACGAGTAGTGTTGTAAATAATAAACTGTTTAAGCTGAATTATGTTTTATTTCTACAAGAACAACCATAGTTGAACCGTTCACGTACGTCTAGTACCACTCATGACACATAGACCAACCGGACATAGTCATAGACAATCCTAAAACACAAACCAAGACCATAGGTATATAGACTATCACAACATCTCCCCTTTTAGTATTATAAACATTTTGTTATGATTATATACAATGTACTTATTATATAACCTATGTATTATACTGTAATCGACACTCAACCTGTAACATTATACATACTTAGCACTTAGTTGCACATAGTTACTACACTTATACCTCTCTGGAGTTAAAGTATTTTTCTAATAATCATATTAATTTTACAGAGCAATATTTTTTCAAATTTAGTTTCACACCTAGATCCTAATGTCTGACATAGGTACATTAATCATCTATTTATCTATCTAATCATATATGTCACTTATTTCTTCACAAGTAATTCTGGAACAGCTTTCCTTACTTTCTAAACATACATTAAGGCACATACTTACAAAATTAATATTTTTATTAATTAGGTGCTTACATCTAATGAATCATATGAATCAGAGTGGACATAGTCATCTAAATACCTAGGTGGCCTTGCCTGTCTTTTTGGTCTAGGATCTTCTGAATTACTTCTTTCCAAAATATCTGTTCTACTTGAATTAGTCTGACCAAACTCTAAATCTTCTGAATCTGTAACTTGATCTTCTGGACCCAAAAGACTGGCAGGGGCCTGAACATAATTCTCTACATCATATAAATTTTCATTTGATATATATTTGTCCACCGTTGGTGAAATTTGGGTAGGTGCTAATTTAAGGTGCCATCTGTTTCTCCTAAACTGCCCCCTCTCAGTGTTTATTAGATATGATCTAGGTACTTCAAACTTTTTTATTACAGTGCTATATAGTTTCAGATCAGTGACCCATACTCTATCGTTTATCTTCAGTTCTTGTAAGTTTACCGCCCTATGTCTCTTATTATAATAATACATGCCCTTGTTTTTCCTCTCAATTTGCTTCTGTTTCAAATCTTCCCCTATGACAACAGGATTGTTAAGTTTACTAGATATGATTGGTAAGTTATCTCTAAGTTTTCGGTTGAACATCAATTCAGCCGGACTGTAACCAATATCTAATGGTGTGTTTCTATAAACTAATAATGCTAAATATATATCCTGATTTTTTGTGAGTAGAGATTTATCAATATTTACTCCAGATTCTGCTTGGCCATTACTTTGTGAGTAGTATGGGCTACTAGTTATAGACTTGAAACCATACTCCCTAGCAAAATTGTTAAATTTATTCTTATATTGACTTCCACAGTCTGAGCGTACCACCTCTGGAATTCCATATCTAGAAAACATCTCTTTACATTATTACACTATCTTCTGTCATATCATTTAATTTAAATATTTCTATAAATCTTGAATAGTAATCAATTCCCACTAAATACCAATAATTTTCAAATTTAAATAGATCTATTCCTACTTTTTGCCACGGTCTGTCTGGTGGTGGATCTAATACCATTTTCTCTTTAAGATTTGGTGTATTTTCTATACATTTAGGACATGATTTGACAATTTCTTCAATTTCTTTTGATAATCCAAACCACCACACAGATTGCCTTGCACGCTCCCTGCATTTAGTGATTCCTAAATGACCCTCATGAATTTTTATTAATATTTCTTTCTGCATGCTACTTGGAATGTATATCCTAGAGTTCAACAATAAAATATCATTTTCTATTGAGAAATTATTTCTGTACTGGTAATACTGTTTAAGAATACCTAACTGATGTTGTCCGGGCTACTCTTGAACCATAAATTGCTTTATTTGTGAACATATATTACACTTTTCCTGCTCAAACTTAATTTTAAGTAGTACCTCATCAGGTACTGTTTCACTTACAAACATTTTAATGTTAAACTGAACCTCCTTTGAATTTAATGCATCATACATCACTGACAGAGGCTGTCTAGACAATGCATCAGCTACAACCAATTCTTTCCCAGGAATATAATTAAATTCATAATCAAATCGGGTTAATTTGAATCTGAGTCTTAACAGGCGTGGACTTAGGGCATCAAATTGTTTAGTTTGTCATATTTGTAAAAGTGGCTTATGGTCAGTCTCAAGAACAACATAGATTCCTACTATGTAATCTCTAAATTTATCTGCAGCCCACGCCAAGGCTAAACATTCCTTTTCTATTTGGGCATAATGTTTTTCTGCTTCTGTTAGAGTTCTACTGGCATACATGACTACTGCTCTTTGGCCTTTTTGATCCTCTTGCATTAAAACTGCCCCTAGTCCAAAAGAGCTACTATCTGCTGAAACAATAATCTTTAAATTTGGATCATAATGTGCTAATGTGGGTGCTACTTGCAGCTTGTCTTTAATAATATTAAATGCTTGTTGTTGAGAATGCCCCCAAACATACAAGTGATTATCTTTTAGAAGTTCATGTAATGGTGCTAATGTGTGAGATTTGTTAGGAATATATCTACCTACAAAATTAACCATGCCTAAAAACTGAAGCAATTCTTTTTTATTTGAAGGTGTTTTAAACTCCTGAATTGCTTTGATTCTCACAGGGTCAATTTTAACTCCTTCTCTGTTTACTATATGCCCTAAATAACTAACTTCTGTTACCCCAAAAATACTTTTTGTTTTATTAATAGTTATTCCCTCACTGTGCAACCAATTTAAAACTTCTCTAAGCACTTTATCATGCATTTTTTTGTTAGATTCAAAAATTTTAATATCATCCATATGTATGGCTACATTTAGGTCTTTGAGTAAATTTGAAAACTTCATACTGAAATATTCAGGTGCACAATTAAGTCCAAACGGTAAGCGGTTATAAATATACCTACCAAAGGGTGTAATTATGGTTGTCAGCTTTTTAGAAGCTTCATCAAGACAGATCTGATGAAAGCCTGAAGTGGCATCAATTTTTGAGAAATACTTAGCGCCTTTTAACTTTGCTAATGTCTTTTCTACCTTTGGAATGGGATAAACTGGTCGCAAAATATTTTTGTTAACTTGAGTATAATCTCCACAAATTCTCACTTTGCCATTTTTAAATTCCACTACTATTGGGGACACAAAATCAGTAGGTTCCTCAATAGGACTAATTCGAGGTGTAGCCTGTACAAATGGTTTAGGATTGCTTACTAATGTTATTTTAAATTCATCTCTAAAAACCCCTAACTCATTAAAATTTTTGGGAAACTCTTTCTCTACGTCAACTTCTGCACTAGAATCTGGGTTGCTGATCTGATCTGAACCTGACATTGAACAGATACTAATAATTTCCATACTTTCAATTGAAGGTCGGCCCAAGATGGCAGTGCTTAGATCTTTAATTACGTATACTTTACCTTCATATTTTCTCTCTTTATATTGTAACTTTAGCTGTACTGTACCAATGACATGTAATTTAGTCCCATCTGGCCCTTTCACCATGTCACCAGTTTTCACCAACGGCAGCCTTCATTCTAAAGCAACATATTCTGGTATAGCACTTATGCCTACCTGTATCAATTAAAAAAAACAAGATTTTTATAAACTTGTCCTCTTTAAAAATGCTTACTTTTACATTGTATTGATTACTGTTGTGAAACATGCACACCTTATGTTCACGCAACTCTTCAACCATGTTTTTTATCGTTTTAGAACGACAAAGTTTAGCGAAGTGTCCTTGTCTTTTACAGTTATGACAAGTCACTTTGGATGCTGGACATTTATCCCTTTGATGCCGTTCTAATCCACAGAACCAACAGTTTCCTTTCACTGGTCTTCTTTTTTCCAATTTGAAGATCTCATTCTCTCCTCTCATCTTCTTTGTTTCCTCCTGCTGCATCTCAGCTTGCCGGCCCATTAGGACAGCTTCGTCAAGCGTTAGATCTCTTTTCAGGAGCATCCTGTCGCTAGTTCCTTTATTCAGTACGCCTATTACAATTCTGTCCCTAATGAGTTCTTCTTTTAGAGTTCCATATAAACAGCTCTCCGCAAATTTGTGCAAATCCGTTACAAAGTCGTCAAACTTTTCCCCGTTATTTTGAATTCTTGTATTAAATCTGTATCTTTCATATATAACATTTCTTTTTGGTAAAAAGAAATCGTCAAATTTTTCGATTAGTTCTGGCTTTTCCCCCATGCAGTACATGAGACAATTTATTTTGTCTTGTTCTGATTTATTGTTGGCTCCCGCGAGACTTAGATATCTTAGAAATCGGGCTTTATACTTAGCCCATTCTTCTGGCACAAAACTGAAATTTGCCGGTGGCGGCACCGCCATTTTGCTGTCTTTGTTTTCTTCCATTTTCGTACTTATCTGAATCGTATTCTACTGATTGCACGATTGCATTTTATACTTGTTCACTGTTTTTTTTTACTGCCACCATGTTGTAAATAATAAACTGTTTAAGCTGAATTATGTTTTATTTCTACAAGAACAACCATAGTTGAACTGTTCACGTACGTCTAGTACCACTCATGACACATAGACCAACCGGACATAGTCATAGACAATCCTAAAATACAAACCAAGACCATAGGTCATAGACTATCACAACACATAGACTGATAAACACATTACCCTCCTTCGGCAGTCGGGAAAAATGAAGGTGATGCCCATAATAATAAAAATGTTTTATCTGGGGTTTGCCGACTTGGTTTTACATTAGAATACCTACATAACACAATAATGTCCAAACTCTTATGTAACACCAAGCCGGTTAATTGTTTTTTTTGCTGCCTAATTATACTTTGTACTACTTGAATAAAGTAGTCAACTTGGTATTAGATTAGATCTCTCAACTTTTTGCTGTAGATAAACTGCTTTGCGTGACTGGTGTTTTTCAAATGTTATGATTTTGATGGCATTTTTCTTTGTTCTATCGTAGTAACTAATTAAGCTTCAAATCTAGCACGAATCTATGTATTATTTTAACATTAAAGACAAACAAATTAAAATCCGGTCAACAGCGAGGCGCCAATGTTTCGCTAGCCGCATATTTCGATACTCACAATACTTGACGTTTACCTAGAATTCTGGAAACTCGTAAAAATCACGATTTTCAGTAGTATTTATTGGTACGGAGCTATTCATTCATATACAAGTCCGACTCACATTTCATCGTTTTTAGGGTTCCGTACCCAAAGGGTAAAAACAGGACCCTATTACTAAGACTCCGCGATCCGTCTGTCTGTCTGTCACCAGGCTGTATCTCATGAACTGTCTAGTTGAAATTTTCAGAGATGATGTATTTCTGTTGCCGCTATAACAAAAAATAGTAAAAACAGAATAAAATAAATATTTAAGTGGGGTTCCAAAACAAGAAACGTGATTTTATTGCCGTTTTTGGCGATAATGGTACGAACTCGTACTTGGCCGGTTTTTATATAAGACAAATATTGACTTTAGGAATACCCAATTCAATGTGTGCCTTATCGTTATCTATTTTTTGCTCACGTGGCTGGGAGGTACCTAGGTAGGAGTATACTCTGGATTATTTGTTGCTGCCTTGGTGATAGGTACTAACAAAAATGTTTACTCCCAAAAGTTTTTGAATAAAGGAGATAAAATAATATAGCTATAAGTAGTTAGAGAACTATCACAAATAGTGAATGCAAAGCGAAAAAGATGAAGAACAAATATAAATATGAGCCTACTTTGATTGGTCTCTTCCGTACATTCGATGGTCCACGCTAGCTGGCCAGCGTCCACCCGCAACCCCGCACACGCCGCCCGCCCCCGGCTCAGCTCGCACGCACCGCGCCCGCGCCGCCGCCTTTCTGAACTGCGAACAAGATGATGTCTTAATAATGATATTTTTTTATCTACAATGGCCCCTTAACAAGTTTTCAGTTACCTAATTTCAAATAATACAACTTTTAAGTAGTTGTTTAATACATGTTTGGGGGTAGGTGGAACAGGGTGTAAAGTCCCACAAACCTCCATAGAAAAGGGAGGATCCTCCGACCAGACGGGTGTTGTGTCTGGTCCGGGCAACTGCCCAACGGTTGTTGTCGGACTGTTGTATGTGTTCTTATCGCGCCGAAAACTTTACTTGCGCGATGCAGGATTTGTGTGACGTCATGTCATTAGTTCGTAAGTGGCGGCGTTGGTGCCGCTACATCACTCCCCTCCGGAGACCGGAGGTCGATAGCAGGGTGAGTCGTCCGTACGTCTCGTGATGTGTGCCTGGCCAGTGGATGGTTGGTTCCCGTGAGTCGGAACCGGAAGTCGCAGAGTTCGCTGTGAGTCGGAACTGTATGCGGTTGTGCCCCAGTGAGTCGGGGTGATGAAATCCCAGTGAGTCGGGATAGTGTTGCTGGCTCCAGTAGTTCGGAGTGGTGATGATGTCCCAGTGAGTCGGGACAGAGCTGCTGGCTCCAGTGGGTCGGAGCGGTAATGAATGAATCTGGGGGTGATGACCAGGAATGCGCGTCCGCTGCATGCTGGTGGTCAGGATACCCCCGTAGATGCCGTGGGTACTGGCTGGCTGTGTGACTCGCTGCTCGAAAGCTTGAGAAAGTGATGATGACGTCACGACGAAGTAGCTCTGCACGAAGGCTGCGCTGATGTTCATGCTCGGGGTCACCGCGTGGCTTCTGAAAGACTCTGTTTGCAGCTGTTGAAAGCTTTTAGCAGCTCTGATGTCATATTGACTGGATGCGATCCTTTGACTTTAGGACCTGCGAGCAAATTATTGAGAGGTGCCTGTTTGGAAGCTGCTCCCGGAATGAATCGGCGATAAAAATTGATCATTCCAAGGAATCGCCTTAGTTCCTTTACCGTCTTAGGCGCAGGGAAGTCTTGAATGGCCTGGACCTTGCAGGCAGGAGGTTGAGTGCCTGACGCGGAGACTTTGTATCCCAAGAACATCACCTCTGCTTGGCCGAAAATACACTTGCTGGTATTTAACAGTACACCGTATTTGACCAATCTCTCGAAAAGTTGTTTGAGGTGCTGCTGGTGCTGATGGATATTCTTGCTGAAGATCAGAATGTCGTCGAGATACCCAAAGCAGAATGTTAGATCCCGCAGAACTTCATCCATGAACCTCTGGAAGGTCTGGGCTGCATTTCTAAGTCCAAAGGTCATGAATGGGAACTCAAACAAACCAAATGGTGTTGTTATCGCCGTCTTGGGTATGTCTTCTTCAAAGACCGGGATCTGGTTGTAAGCCTTCACCAAGTCTATGGTGGAGAAGATGGTACTGCCCGCCAACTCGTGAGTGAAGTCTTGCAGGTGCCTGATAGGGTAGACATCCGGAATGGTTCGTGCGTTCAATGCTCGGTAGTCTCCACATGGACGCCACCCGTCGTTCTTCTTAGGCGCTAAGTGTAGAGGCGAGGACCAGGCGCTTTCCGAAGGGCGCGCTGTCCCATTTTGCAGCATCTCCTCAAATTCGTGCTTCGCTATCTTAAGGCGTTGTGGGTCCAAACGACGGGGACGGCTAGAGACCGGTGGTCCTGGCGTGGTACGTATATGGTGCAGCGTATTGTGCTTTGGTACCCCTGGTTTACCAGCAGGACGAGTGAGGTCAGGGTATTCCTTCAAGATGCGGTGGTAGCTGCTGTCTTCGGCTATGGTGCGGACTGACGATATGACTTCGGTAGATATAGATTGTGGTGCCTGGATCGTAAGTGACGTCAGATTATCTATGAGGCGTTGGTTTCGGCAGTCGACAATCAGATTGTAGTAAGCTAAAAAGTCGACTCCGATTATAGGCTTGGTGACATCAGCAATTATGAACCTCCATGTGAATGTGCGGCGAAGTCCAAAGTCCACTGTCAGAGGAAGAAAACCGTATGTGCTGATGACGGACCCATTTGCTGCAAACAACTCGTACTTTGTCTTCATGCGGGGCTCCCGAACAGCGGATCGTGGGAAGACACACAGATCTGAACCCGTATCTATGAGATATTGTATCTTCGTGTTGCTATCCGTAATGAACAGGCGGCTCGATATTGCGTGGCAGTCGTAAACCGCCCTTACTGGCTGCCTTGAGGGTTTAACGGTTTCTTTGCATAGGCGCACGGTTGTATGCATCTGCGGGCGTTATCACCAAATCGGTGATGGTAGTGGCAGTACCAGTTGTCTTTGGGGCGCGAATTCGATCGGCGGCGGTTCTGGCTGTACCTGCCTCTAGACCGGGAACGCGGTGACCTATGACTTAACTGCGCGCTCATAACGTCCAGCTTCCGTGCCATGTCTTCCACTCTCTGGGTCAATGCTTCAATAGCGCTGCCTTGTTGATCCGTTGAAGGCCGTGAATTAGCTACTTGCCCGGGCACTGGCGCGCTAGTAGCGGCGACTTGCGTTGTTACTGGAACGAGTTCATTTATTCGGTCCACCAATTCTGCTACATCTTCTAAACTGGAACTTGCTTGCATTGCGACTATAGTTTGAAGGTTTGCCGGCAGCCTATTAGACCAGATGGACCTGATAAACTCGGTCGGGACAGTGGGACCTGCTAGCTGCTGCAGGTGGCGGAGGAATTGTGTGGGCTTCCTGTCTCCCAACTCCTCGTGCATGAGCAGCTGTTTAATCTTGTGTTCCTGTGAGGCGGACAACCGCTTGATCAGCTCTGCCTTCAGCTTCTCGTATTTGCCGGTAGTGGGGGGACTGATTATGAGGTCACGTACTTGTGCTGAGTGTTGAGGTTCCAGCTGACCCAGAACGTGATATAGCGAGTGAGTATATTGAGTGTTGTAGCGAGTAGGCAAGTTCAATCGCACGACTCAACGCAGCACGAGAACATTTTAGTATAAATACCGGTGTAGGTTGAATGCAAAATTATTATTGTTTCCTACCTGCTAAGTTGAATATAACTCTGTCGCTCTTGCTCAGTATTTTATTTCTTTGCTACCAATAATTACCTCAGTGGCTACAAAGCTAATATTTATATAATATTGTAAGTAGTATACGGCTACACAGACGGAGTACTATACTACTTCACTGGTGACCCCGACGTTCGTTCCGGATTACGGAATTGAGGAACTGAAGCCTGTGCAGCATCAATTATGCAGGACAAAACGGCAGAGGACAAGGATTCCTTCATGACTTACCGGGTGGGGGTGAAGACTCCAGCATTCAACGCCGAGGATCCTCTATTATGGTTCGCGCAGATCGAAGGTCAGTTCATACTCTCCAACATTACCGCAGACAGCACGAAGTTTTATCACGTCGGGGTCACCAGTTTGGGGGTAGGTGGAACAGGGTGTAAAGTCCCACAAACCTCCATAGAAAAGGGAGGATCCTCCGACCAGACGGGTGTTGTGTCTGGTCCGGGCAACTGCCCAACGGTTGTTGTCGGACTGTTGTATGTGTTCTTATCGCGCCGAAAACTTTACTTGCGCGATGCAGGATTTGTGTGACGTCATGTCATTAGTTCGTAAGTGGCGGCGTTGGTGCCGCTACACATGCATGCCGGCTGACTTTGCGCCTTTGCCCGTTGTCCTTGCAATTAACACAGTGGGTTTTAGAACACAACAGCTTGACGAATACGTTTAGTTTAGAAGATATATGTAAGACAATCACAAAAACCTAGTTATGTTAACATCAGTTATGAGTCCATAACTCCATATTTACATTTAGGGGTCGTGGTCCAAATTTAATGTCCCATGTCCAAGTCTTCGGTAGGGGCAGTTATCCCCTACCGAAGACCTAAACATAATGATTGGACAACTGTCCCTACCGAAGACCCGTGGTCCAACTGACTTATTTTAATAATTTATATTAATATATAAATAACTGAAATTGAAGTGGCGCTCGAAAAGAGCACTTGGAAAGATTTGGGGGAGGCCTTGGCCCAGCAGTACATTAACTGTTAAGAGGGTACTCTAGTGGGCCTTTCTCCATACAAAAACATTCTGCAGTTGTCTTCGTGTATAATGCCTCTAGAGCAATGATTTTTTCCATAAAATCTAGGTCTAATTAATACGTGCCCCTATCATTTCCTTTTTTCTAAAACATAATCACTAAAAGAAATATGACCATCCAAAAGCCAGAAAATAATGCCCGTTTTTATCGCCATGTTCAGACGACTTTCAGACAATATTTATAGGTTTTTAACAAAAAAGAAAATGACAGAAGCATAGATAAAAATGAAATTTTTAATAAGATTTTTTTATATCAGTTTAGTTTTGAAGAAGAAAACAGCAAAATACGAAACGTCTTTTGGTCAAGGTTAGGTAAATTCAGCCTGAGCTGCAGTTGTCCCTTTCGCACTTTACGGGGGGAGGTTGGCGGTGAAGGAGGGTAAGGCTCACACATACACTAATAGGGAAGTGGCAATTATCGATATCTTTATCTATACTCTAGCGATATACACTGATGTCGATATTTACAATATATCATGATTTTAAATATTATTTATTATTGTTGAAGACACTTGTCGAATGATTGTCCTAATTATGCATGGGAACTGGAAAGTGCAGTTGCGATTCCACTATCACAAGTTGTTAGGAAAATTAAGGCAGGGTCCAGAATAATGCTAGGTACAGACCAACCGAACGAACTAACAAATGTTGTTGATAAGAAATCGCTGATTTTTGTTATTATAGATAAGCTCGCGCTTGACCACTATCTCACCTGATGGTAAGCGATGATGTGGTCGACGGTGTAGCACACTTGCCTAGAAGTAACTTCACTCTTGACTTACCGAGGTTGTAGCTATCGAGCAACACAGACTCCGGCAGGAAATTCCACTCCTTAGCTGTACGCATAAGGAAAGTAAGTATTGGCGGGATGTCCACCTTGTAATGATGGCGCATCGCCGTACGTCTTGTAATCCTACAATGAAACGGGGCTAGACGGAATTAGATCATGCAATTCCATCGCAGACTCGCCGAAAAGCAACCGATAAAAAACCGACAAGCTGGAAACTCTGTGACGATGTTCAAGGCTCTGGAGCTTTGACTCGACCAGTGCCTCATTGCCGATGAGCCTCTTGGCCCGTTTTTCTATCAAATCTAGTGCATAAAGCTGGTATTTGACATATCCGTCCCAGAGTCGCTCTGATGTACTGAATCGTTCGCTCACCTTACGTCATGCCTGCTGATTTGCGTTCTTTCGGTTGGTCTATACCCAGTATCATGTGAACTGAATTTTAATATCTAAGAACGAAGGTACTTTTAAAAATGTTTATATATTTTGGAGAAGTCGGATTATTTAAATTAAAACATAGAATTTATAACAATAAAATCTTTTAATTTATTCCGTCGTAATTTCAGTCCTCTCCCTTACAGGTAAATTTTGTGGTATGCGACCATCAATTATTTCTGGCAGAAGGTCGTTTGATAGTTCTTCATCACAATCATCATCATCGATCTCACAAACTATATTCAAATTATCGAGTGTAGTGGTTGACGTGGAAGAGCTGGCATTTTCTTCAATCACTTCTCGAGTATTCTTGGAAGGTGTATTCAATGCTGTTGCAGAATTATCTTTGTTTTCATTACTAGAAAGATAAAAATAACTACTTTTAATAATTAGTTTCCTTATATGTGCAAAAATTACAAGTAACAATGACATCTGACACCATAAAACAAAAGCATGTGCTAACGTCAGTCATAAACACCATTATCATTTAGTAGACTTGGTAAATCTGTTTACTGTATACTCTTACATTATTTTATAAGAAACAATGACATAAACATTTTTCATTTCATTTATTTTTCGAGATACAGAGGTTTTTGAATTATCGAGGTTCAACATATTAGGTTGTACTGTATCACGTAACATGTAATGCAACAGGAATAGTTCAGACGGCACGCAAACGAAACGAAGGAGCTAACAAGTACTACCTGCTTCGACCGCTCTTTGTGTTCGCATGAAACCCTTGTTGTAGATTGAAAATATATAAAAAGAAGTTTTCTTATAATGCAATACTTATTTCTACATCTGTATACTCGTACAAACAAAATAAAATCATTTAAAAAAAAAAACAATATTATGAGTACCTATCCCAGAAAAGTTAATTGTGATTGAACCTGTAAAAAGAAAAAGATATTGCTGGTCAAGAAGTTTATTACTTCTATAAATTGATTTTTATTTATTTCACGTCGCGGTCGCCTACTCATAAGTAATTAGTGATCCACCCAAGTAAATCCATAAGTCGAAAAAAAGTAAAATAAAAACAATATTCGAACTGAGAACAAATTCATTCCAAAATGAATTAAAATTTAGGAGAGATATTTTAGTAGAGTTAAAATTAATTTGGCAATTCCACCGCCACAACATGCCGCCGATTGATATAAAATATTTTTCAACACACTTGCTCATAAAGTGGGTCTAATTTCACCGCAATTAGGCACATAATGACACCTGTTATCAAACTGTGACTTTTTCATTACTATTATTCACAAGTGAGTTAAAGAGTTTTTTTTTTAATTTATTGGTAGAGTTGCTTTGTTTTTAAAAAAGTTTCGATACAAAAAAGATCGTGCTTAATAGTACAAATGCAACACATTTCTTGCAAATTCGTATTTAAAAAGATAATTTCAACTTTTACGTGTTTAATAAATAACACTTTCACTTAAGGTGATATATACGCCCCAATGTATGCGTTACATAGTACTGGCCGTGCGCCCGCTCGATGCCAAAATATCAAAATTGAACCTCCTTTTGAACAGTTTTGTTTGCAAAGTTTTATTTGATTTACATATGCTATGTTAGGTATGAAGAAAAGCCAGCCATCAATTTTTCTGTATAAAAATATTTTAAACATCCAAGTCGTTTTGGAGGAGTTTCGAAAAGTTGCGGAAAAATATCGTGTTGTTAATTATTTTTTTAAAGCAAAACTATTAGTTACACGAAAAAACCTTGTGTTCAAAATTATGTACATGAATCAATAATAAATAAAAAAAAAAATCAAACCTTTTAACCTAGCTGTTACTGAGGAGTATGCTTTAGAAAGTTACCGTTTTACGGCACTAAAGCGTATGTAGGCCCTTAAATATAACTTTTGTTTTTGTCTGTAATAAAGAAAACTTGAAATGCTCCATTTTTTACGTGGATCCGCGAAAAGCCAAAAAAAAATATCTCATTATTTTTAGTCTATGGCCGATCGCCATTGTTAGATGCGCGTGCATAGGAAAACTGTTTAATTTTGCCCGCCATTGCGAAAAAAAATTCACAACTCGTTTTCACTGTTGGAAATGATTTTATAGTATTATTTTCTTCACAAGTGTGTTGAAAAACGTCGTATAATACACGTGTGTATTGATGATTACCGTCCTCGGCTCTCTTAAGACCCTCACCTAACGGCTCGGGTCTCAATGGCGCCTCAGCGGTAATCACCAGCATTACACACTTGTATCATAATGTACTAATAATAATACGTACTTGAATAGGCAATGAAAATCTACTTACTTATATGGTATTGTACACGGTGCCTCATGGATTTGTCGTTTTATACGTGAATGATGTTTTCTTCTTTGAGCACCCATAAATAAACGAGTTTTATTCCCCTTTCTTCCACTCATTATTTATGTAGATAGACAAAGGGTTTATCTGAAAGAAAGAAAAAAAGATTAGCTATGTACCTATGTGGGCATTTATTTTAATAAAGTTAAGGTAATAAAGCATTTATTTAGATAAGTAATGAATGAAATAGTTACTCATAAAATATTAACAAAAATATACTTGCCTACGATTTTTCTTCAGTCGATGAAATAATTATCTACACAAAATCCGATACACAAGCCGAGTCAAAACAGTGAAGCAAATAATCAAGTCCGTAAATAATAGCCAAGTCAAAAACAGTGATAAAAGCGGGTAAGTAAGTAGTATCAGAATAACGCACGCTGCAAACGCTTCACGCTTGTATCCGACTGAGGCGAACAAGCCAACGAGCAAAGCGAGTCAGCGACGGTAGTATGAAATTTATGAATGGTACGGGCGTGAGAGAGGCCCAGGTGCGCGCGCGGGTATCGGGCGGCGGCGCGACCCACTCTTACGCACACAAATACACTACTTGTTCACACATTGATAGCTCGCTTGGTCGGGCGCAGCGCGACGGCAATAGTTTCTTCAAATACCTTTTTATTAAAATTTTTCGTGACTAGAGTCTCCTCTTAAATAAAACATAAAAGTATTAATGTTATTAAATTATAATTATACATTTAAGAACAATCAATATTATGAATCAACTCAACACTGTAAATGACTTAAAAAAATACCTGGTTTTTTTAAAGCATGTTTGTCAACAGTTTTTAGGGTTCCGAAGTCAACAAGGAACCCTTATAGTTTCGCTATGTCTGTCTTTCCGTCCGCAGCTTAGCTGAGAGACTTTTAGTACTAGAAAGCTATAATTTGGCATGGATATACATATTTATAATTCCGACAAAGTGGTAAAATGAAATCAAGGTTTTTTTTTCGGTTACCTACCTCCTATAGACGTAAATTTGGGAAGTTTTTTTTTCTTGTCTATCCCATGGTGTGGGATATCGTTGGATCGATGGTTTAAACTTTAAATTGCACATTTTTGTTAAGGTTAAGTGTCCACCCCCCCCCCCCCCCCCCCAGGCAGCGAAATGGTTGCTTATGTGAAAATAATCACGGCAGTAGTATATATAACGAAATTAAAGGAAAACTATCACAGCTAAATAGGCTTTACAAGTTTACGAGTAATAGTCGACTAACTTATAAAATGTACTTGGAATAGTAAAAATTTGTACAAATTCCATTGAAAAATTACTTAAATACGTTGTTAATTGTATAAAACAGATAGTAAATATTTATTTATTTATTTATTATATTCTTTATTGTACACCACACAAATATATATACAGGATAAAAAAATCATAAAAGCAAGTGTACAATGGGCGGTCTTATCGCACAGGGCAATCTCTTACAGACAACCTTTGGATGGACTGAACGAGAGGAGAGGAATTTAAATATATGCTTATGAACCATGTAAAAATAAAATCATAACATCGTTAATAATAATGATTTCTAAATGAATAATGTTTAAGCTCGAATAACGCATTAGAGTGGGCAGAGTCATTAAATTGGCAGTACCGGTCCGTACGGCGTATGCGTAGACGTTGTGAGCCGCTGAAACCGTTATAATGTTCATGTAACAACAAAAAACCCTCTTCTTAGTCCGCATTATTATGCAACTACGGAACCCTATTACTGTGCGTGGCCCGACACTCACTTGGCCGGTTTTTTTATTTTAACTAGTTAACACTTGTAATTGTATCTCCGTGATGTAATTATCATTTTCAATTTGGCATTTTCGTCTGAGAGCAACCTTTTTTGTAACTTCTCTTATTTTTGCAAGGGCTGTTTATTTTTTCGAACACGTTTAGAAGCTGCAATATGTTGACATTTTTCGTATTTAAAATATGACTCAGTTTTGCATGCGACCCTTCCAAAACATTATTTGTTCTGTGTCTTTCAGTAAACACGCTTATCAGCTTACTGAATTTGTCCAAATCGTATAGCATATTAATATAAATAATTAAAATAAATCAGTTGGACCACGCCCACGTTTCCTGAAAAGGATAAAAGGGGGTCGGTCCCTTTTATCCTTTTGAGGAACAGAAAAATTTTATTAGAGGATCACTTCGTAGTCAGTTGATCTGTCAAAATGTCTTATGGTTTATGTACTTTAGTAATGTTACCTACTTAATTACTTTGGCGAATGTAGCTGTTTGCACGGAATCCTCGGTCCGGCCTTGCTCCGCGAGTCCGACTAACACTTCATCGGTATTTTTTGGATCGTTACAGATGGATTTCTGTAGTTAACCTACCCCCATTGAAAAAGCACGTTAAACTCATGTAATTATGTATGAATGGTGTTTAATTAATTAATTATTATTCCCGTAATTTTGTATTCACGCTATTTTTTTCAAATTTATATGTAGACCGTACTTTCTAAGTTTATCTCGGACACCACAGACAACGGTGAAGGAAAACATCGTGAGGAAACCTGGACTAATAGTTAACATAAGTCTGAAATCGCCCCCGCATCGAGCAAGCGTGGTGATCACTGATCAATGCTCGTGTCTTCTTTGTATGAGAAGAGGCCTTTGCTCTGCATTGGGACAGTTAGGTGCAGGCTGGTATTATATATATTCATTGTACGAACTACAGATAGTTGTTCCGGCTCTGGGTGTTGTGTATGTGAGTTTATATGTTTGTAAACGCACCCACGATACAGGAAGAAATTCCTATTGTGGAGCAAAGTTTAAAAAAAAAAAAAATACTCTGTAGTTTTCTTATTTGGAAGTCGGTAGTATTTTTTTGTAAAAAAGTAGGCACCTATTTTTATTTTTCACTTTTTAGTTGTACCTAGGTACCTAATAGACAAGTAGTTACGTAAGGTACCTATAATGCCAGAATAGATTACCCGAATATCATGAAACCGAACATAACCGGTGAAATGAGAGTGTACTGTGGCATTCGTGCTAAATATATAAAATATAAAAGTTATTTATGTATTTAATTATTAGCCTCTGCCTACGTCCCTACATTTGGTGGAGAAGAGGCTGGCAACGTTGGCTACGCATCGAAGAAATGTTTATTGGTTATGCGAATAAGGCATAGGCACAAGCCAGGGTATTAGTATAACCCAGTGGGTTTCGTAAGGTAATAGTCATAACTGAAACCGACTTTGCTAATGGGGCATAGCCTTTGCAAAGGATGTCGAGTTGACATCATTGGTCCAGTTTATGTCTGATGTTTAAAACAATAAATGCATTTATAATAATAAACCCTGGTGCAAGCTCTATGAATAGGATTAAAAATTCGATGCGATCCAGCCTTTCCTTCTCTGGCCTGATAAACGCATGAGATCGATTTTTTTATCATATCTGAATTTTTGAGATTAAACCCCATCCGGGTCGATGTGAGTTGACGCATCATTCTTGTTAGTGTTGGGATGCCGCCTTGTTCCTTTTCTAGAGGTTTTGGCCAAGGAGGTTCAAGCATGACGGCGTTGATTTGTTAGTGCGTATGTGCACGTCAGCTGAAGTTAAAAGCACATATCGGAGCGTCCGATAACTCGTTTGTCATGATTAAGCCTTCCCCTTTTAATGGTCGTACCTCAATTGTAAATGTGATTCCTCTATTAGTTAATGTTCGGGTCAGAGTAAGGTAGGATTCATGTAACCTTTCAAGATATAGAATAGAAGCACTTCATATGATTCTGCGCGTCTATGCGTAGGGGCGTAGCTCATGTGAGGACTCTGCTTAACTAGAAGACAACCTACTTGCCTATAAACACACTGGCAATGAGTATTACTTGAAAGATAATATGAATATAGAACATAAAAAAATAAGTGAAGATGCTTTTACAAAGCTTTTGATTGTCAATTCTAGTTTAGCCGCCCAGAAGCAGGCATATTGTGGAATTCGTGCTAAATATATAAAATATAAAAGTTATTTATGTATTTCATTATTAGTCTCTGCCTACGTAAAACCAAGGTAAACTGTACACATCTGCGTACCCCTTTATAGCGTACTGGCGTGATGTTATGTTATGAAATGGTGTAAACAATAAACAGTAATGCAATTGTAGCAATCCCGAGATATTTCCCGTTATTTATAGAAGAGTTCGTCATCAGATCTTCACCAAATTTAAATGGGACCCATTTCGACACATAACTACTCTTACAAACAAAAAAGATTTTGTTTAAATCGGTCCACAATTGAAGGATATATCGGTGAACAAACATAAAAAATAAAACAAAAACATAAGTACATAAAGTCGAACATAGAACCGCCTCCTTTCTGGTAAGTCGGTTAAAAAAGTGAATATCAGTTTGATAATTTTATCAATGTAGGTACTTATTCTGTTTATGCAATAGTTATTGCTTCCTCGCAGTAGCAAGTTTGTTGAAAAACATCGTTAGATAAGGATCGTGAGAGCTTTTGTCGTTGGAGTTTTGGATCCATTGTGGCCAAACTTCGCTTCCGAGCAGTCCGAGCTGTAATCTGTAGGTAATCCTGCCTCAAGAGTGAGTAATATAAGTACCTACTGCTGTACATGTGGAATGTGGATACTGTTATGATGAGAGATCTCGACCAGAAACATGTTATCGATGCAACTAGTACACTTATAGGAGTTGGAGTTGTAGGTAACACATTTATTAATCGGGCAGGTCGCTAGGTCATAGTGTCTTGAAAACATCAGTATTAATCAGTTGTGCCTCAATATTGTGGCCCCATTTCTGTGTTCATACTCAGTAGTAATAAAATCAGCTCGTACATCACGATACCTACTTATCATAATATAACAAGTTACATTAACTAACTTGTAAGTACAAAGGTGGTTAATTCTAATAGTTAGGAAGGTTGTAGGTATAAGGGACGTTAAATGGCGGTATGCTGGAAGTACCTCCACGCCTCTGCCAGTGTAACCTTCCTTTCGAGACATACAGGCGATGTTTGCTTACAAGGCTTCTTGCTAAATAAGCTAGGACCTACGGTTAATTCTGTACCTATACATAATATACCTACATATCCCAACAAAAACATAACAATGACCATAGAAATATTAAATACAGACAATGTCATTTATAATACACAACTCACAAGTCTCGCAAAGCAGTTCTTCTACCGCAAAAGTCGAAATGTAAAACAAAGTCGGATAATTTGTTCAGTAGTTTTCACCTTAATAATTAGGTAACAAACACATTTACCGACTTGGTTTTTCATACCTAAGTGGTCGACATTATTGTGTCCTCCTAAAGTAAAACAAAAAGGAGGGATGGCGCCCCACCCCACTGCAGTGACAGCGCCGGCGCGCTGCTCCACGAGTCTGCGCCACTACGCTGCTGCTGGCTTTGTACAATTGTACATGGTATTACCTTGTGGCCCTCGGGCGACGACTAGGTACCTAAGTGATGCAATCACTGTCCATGGTGGCTCTCAAGCTGTACCACAAGTGATGGAAACTTTGATATTGCAGATGATGTTTGTTACTTGAATTGGTTGGCAATAAATATGTTGTTCCAACATATAAACAAAGATAACCCCGACAGATATAATTTTAAGTTATCAACGTAATGATCACAAACGTGCGGATCGAAATGCCAAAATTAATGTTATTGAATGATGCTGCGATACAAAATAAAGTATCTACCTACTTAGTTATCCAGTTTCGGTTAGATTTTTATAGAAATGACGTAAGACAATATCAACGCGGTAACGTGTCCTAGAGTGTAGTGTGTGCCGCTGCCTGCTAAACGCAAGGTTGTCGCTCAACAAGTGGGTGTGACACGGCGGCGGCGGCGTGAGGTGAGCCGGTACACTGCGGCGCGGCGCCGCGTGGCTCCGCGTCGTCAGCTCGTCGCTCGCTATGGCTGCCGGGCGATGGCAGGGCGCTGCAATGCGGCGGCGCGGGCGCTCTGATTGTGTGCGCGTTGTCTTGTTAGTGTGTAATTCGACAAAGTAAGGTGACAAGGTTATCGCTCGCCGACAGCGCTGCGAGCACCAAACTGACGCAATTGGTGCCGCCGCGCCGAGGTCATTCAAACTTGTCAATTTACATAAGATATTATAATAAATTAATACTAGTGGTCAAAAGCTAAAGCCGTTCTCTTTAGCTCCCATTTTTGCCCTCATCGGATCAGGGAACCCTGGGGCTGCCGCATGCCACGGCGATAAAGTTCCTTTCAATCTAACCCTAGGTACCATCGAACATTTATTTTCGTCAGACTTCCAAATGATACACAGTTAGTTATTCTTACTTTTAGGGTTCTGTATCCAAATAACGAAAACGGCACTCTTTCGGATAATGTTGGCCCTATCCGGCTATCTGTATGTCCATACGTATGTCACATAGCCACTTATCGTCTTATTAATAAACGTGGACTATAGTAAGATTGGAGAAGGCTATGCTCGGAGTTTCCTTGCGTGATCGAATCACAAATGTATGTAATCCGCAAGAGAACCAGGGATACCGACATAGCCCGAAGAATTACCAAACTTAAGTGGCAGTGGGCAGGGCGCATTGCTCGCAGAACGGATGGCCGATATGGCAGAAAGGTTCTGGAGTGGCAACCGCGAACCAGAAGACGTTGCGTTGGAAGAGGTGGACCGATGACCTGGTGAAGGTTGTGGGGATCCGCTGGTTGCGGGACGCACGGGACCGGTTAATGTGGCGACGCTTGGGGGAGACCTATGTCCAGTGGACGTCTTCCGGCTGTTATGATGATGATGACTAAGGTAAGATTAACTTTATTCCAAGCATTAGGTTGGCACTAACAAATTTCCGTATTAATAAACACGGAATAAAGATCTATACGAAACTGACGCTAGTCTTGGACTAAAAGTTACACCATGGTGCTAGCTAGTTGAAGGTCGGATTAAAGTTGGATTAAAAGTGTATCCATGGCGATTCAAATTATTATGTTTGATTGTTGACCTTTTGTTCGTTGTGATTTGATGATGAAAATTTTAAGTTTAATATAAATATATTGTATTTATATTCACAAATATTCCATATATTATTGTTTATCCTTTCTTATTCTAGTAATATACCTAAATAACACAGCGTAAGACTAGACAGGAAACACTATTTCAGGAATTGGCATGAAGGAGATGTGGTGGAGGAGACTGGTTAATAATAAGGTATTATATTAACATTAGTAGGTGTGAGGGGTACACTCGTCATTAGATCTATCAAAACACTACGAATATTGTTGCACTAGCTGTTGCCCGCGACTTCGTCTGCCTAGCATTAGTACTTCCAATAGTATATTTTTTATGCGACATAATATTATAATATTGTAGGTGTGTGGGCACTGGGCCGCCTTACTTGACAAATTATTGGTTCACCATACACATTCCCACCTCCCTGGCCACCCCCATAAAGATGGATACCGAGATAAAACACACGTCTTTAATTTTTAAAATAAATAGACGTACTTGTCAGGTTGACGACGTAAATAACGGGCTACGGCAGGTTCAGGATTGCTTCACTGCCAATAATTTAGTTTTAAATGGTAAAAAAACCAAGTGCGTTAAATTTTCCTTGCCGAATGTCAAAAGTACTGATTGTGACATTATATTAAACAAGGAGAAGCCATTGAGGTAATAATGTACTACGCACTAGAGAAGTCACCACACATCACTGCTGTGTTCCGTTCATGTGGGGTCGGCCGGCCGCACTTCACTCAGTTGCTTGCTAGGTCTTGAGCGCCTATGTCATTGTTTGTATTTAAACGAAAAAACGTTCAAACGCATTAAATATGCTGTCATGTGTTTTATGATATTGCACTTATAATTCAACTAATACGGCGAAATGCAAAGGAATAATTTTTCGTCAATGAGTAACTAGATAATCATTTTTAAATTGAAATATTTGGTGGACGCCATGTTGCCTCATTTCTCATATAGACTAAAAATTAAGATGTGACAATTTGTGTAACAAGTGTAGGTAGAATTAGCTGACTTTGGTTTTTATAGCGGAAAATAACAATCTTAAGTATATTTAGAAAGGAACTGACTGTGGTTATTTACATAAATAGTTTAACAAATTGGTAGGTATGATAGGTGGGTAGGTGTCTAGGGTAGGGTATGGTATGTAGGTATCCAGTTGACTGGAGAGAAGTCATGGGGGACAGGTAGTACCTAAATAATGGGACGACTGCCAGGACGTGGCTGGAGGTGGATCACTGTGTTGCCCAATTTCTCACAGGACATAGTAACTTGAAAGTAAATTATTTTCATTACAAGCTCGTTGCCTCGCCTTTATGTCAGCATTCTACATCTGACTGCGAATATGTACAATCTCCCTATCATATCTTATGGGAGTGTATTCTTTGGCAGAATGAAAGCAATATTATGTTGAATTATGTACAGGCTGCATCAGAAGATGTTTACTATACGGATCTTGTGGTAACTAGAACAAATTTCCGTGCGTTCAAGCGTTTTTGCCATACTTATTTATTATTGGAATCAAATATAACACCTCACAATGTTAAGACCCATTAATATTAATACTAATTTTTATCCGTGGTGCTAGGCAACTGGGATTATCCCAGTTGTAAATGACCCTTTGTGCCTATTGAACTTGTTTGTTCTGTCTCCTACTTGATATGGAGGGAACTGGAATTTTTTATTTTTTCCTACTCCTCCACTATTCTTTTCTGATTAATTTCGATGCGGGATCCAAGACAGTTAAATTCATTCTCCGGGACTTCGTCGAGCTTAATTGCGTCGGCGCTTTTCTGATGGTCACCACTATTGATTCTGGCTTTCAAGAGTTGCAGTGATTTGGGAATAGTGCTGTGGGAATGTCCCACAAAAGAAGTACATAAATATAATAATAAATTAATGTACTATTTTATTAATATAATATTAATAAAATATTACTTTACTAAGGTTATTTCAAATAATATTTTTTTTGAAAAATGTGTGAATTCTAATGAAGCTTGTTAGGTATAAAGCTATGTAGGAGGTACCGCTTCTGTAGTTCTGTAGTCAGTCAGCAGTTGAGTCTATATGAGTGACAAGTTGTTCCAGAATGTTGAACGAAACGCGTAAGCGCCATGAAAATCACGGCGCTTCCGTCTTTTTGATCGCGAGAAAACTATACCTTAGAAGCGCTCTAGCGCTGCGTGTTTCACTGTTTTGTTAGACAGCTAATTATTGTTTCAGCGCTGCAGCGAAGTTTAGTTTAAACTCTTGTCAAAATGGAGCATGTCCTTTACTTAGGATAGCTTCTCTAGTACATATTATCTCAATGGGAGAAGCTAGAATTCGTCGATAAAACGGTTTTCCTGGGGATCACGCTAGACTCAAGGTTACAATGATTGACAAGGTTTTTTTCGGCGGCTGGCAACACTGGCGACAGGTCGTCAAAAAACGGCCTCGTAACTTACTAATTTAATTTAAAATTATTGTTTTATTGTGTTTAGTTTGTTAAAAATCCTTTATATATATTAGAATCAACGTATAAAGTGACACACGTAGTGTTTGTGACCAGTTTTTATTGAGATAACTCAATAACAATTGATATTTCACTAAGTCATGTACCGGCTGTCAACGTTTGAACTGTGGATTTGAATTCTTCGAACCGGGGGAGTATTTTGTTTTGATTTGCGTATTTATTGCTGTATTATTTACATACTATACACCACTCATACACTGCTCAGGGCTCTGAGCGACGTCCAGTACACACCGGCTACGTTTATGTCTCATTTTGTTTGACAAATTGTGGAAGCAAAATCGAGGACGAAAACACTTGCCCCAGACATAACATTCACTGCAAACCCTACTTCACACATAATATATCTTTAATATATTGTAAATATTATAGGTAAACCCCATAGTTCATAAGCATTGTAAATACTTTGTTTCCACTAAAACTAAAGTTCTTAGCAATAATCCTTATACAAAAATCTAATCGAGCAATAAACGCCAATGTCTAGTAAAGCCTTTCCATTAAGTATTACCTGTAATTAAGTCTGAGAATATTAATTCAAATAGCTTTTCTTTGTTCTTAGTTTTTTTTTTTTTTCTTCTTTTTCTCATATACCTTCATATATTTTTATAATCTTTTTTTGTAACGTTTCTATTGTTTTTAAACATTTTACTTCTATTTAACTTTTAAAGCCCTCCTTCTTTCTCAAGTTTTCAACTAACGTAGTATTATCTTCACATACTCAGCTGTTTCTTGTCACATTACAGGTGTCGCTTAAGGAAAACATTCAATATGATGACCCGGGCAGCTACCGTTCGTGACATGAGTATCAAACTGAAAGCAGTGCTGAGGGAGCTGGATTCATCTAGAAATGAGTGCAGCAAGCTACTGCGGGAACGAGAAGAAAGTGAAGTAGAAATTGAGTTAATAGTGAACAAAAACACTCAACTCAAGAACCAGCTTGCAGAACTACACTCCCAACATATGGATATACTGGACCAGCATCACCATCTCCGTCAACTGGTATCAGATTATCAGCAGTGCCATGACACTCATGACCAGGCACTGAAGCGTATATCTGTACTAGAAGCAGAATTGTGCAAGGCTCATAACACCATTACCTCCATCGACTCGCTGAAAGTCAGCGAAGAGGTTTCTAACACCAGTAACCTGTACAATGAGCTGATGGATGCATCCAAACTGGAGTGTGAGCCGCCCACCATTACCATAGACCTTACAGGGGATGATACCATTGCTAAATGTCCAATTATAAGTAGTCATAATAAAATTAAGAAATATATTAAAATCAATAAAAGTATTAAGAAATATAGGAAACTTATAAAAACTCAAAGTGTTTGCAAATATAATGTTAACCTTAGGAAAGATTTAAGAAACTTAAAAAACCAATTAAATATATGTAATAGTAAATTAGAAACTAGTACACAAATGTATGATGTTGAAATTCAGAACCTTGAAAGGGAATTATTGAGTAGGGAAAATACACTTAAGGAAATATTTTGTAAATATGAATGTAGTCAACAGATGTTGAGTGAACGCATGCAGGAGGCCTGTGAGTTGGTGGACCTGGTGAAGTATAATGCAGAGAGGTGCGAATCATTGACTAACAACCTCACCTGTAGTTGTGCTGCCGCTCTACAACCTCTCATGTCACAACATGTTGCTACTACAACTTTACCCATTGATCATACTGCAACAACTTTGAACCCCACCAAAATTAATGTCTTAGTATTTTCTGATAGATTAGGAACAGGTTTTGGATCTTTGTTAAATAACCGTTCTAAACATACAATAGTAAACCATTGTTATCATAAACTGCAATTTAATGAGCTTATCCATAAAATTCAACAGACACAATTGAATGAGCAAACTACCGTAGTACTTCTTATTGGAAATAGCCTTAGTATAACAAAAAGGGACATAGTTAATGGTATTGACACCCTACTTAAGTTAAGATTAGGCAAATTAATATTATGTGCATTGCCCTATTCTGGCAAGTTACTTGTTCATGAAAATGAATACATTTCTAGTTTGAATAACCTGATGCATATATTATCTTTTCGTCATAGTGACCGTTTATTGTTTTTTGACACCAACAATTTTGTTAGTGATTTTGTTTTGATTGGGAACCATATGTTTCTTCCCAAAAATAGTCGACATTTATTAGCTACATTGTTAGCTTTTAATATACACGCAGTTATTGATAATTTAACTGAGACTAGGTTTAGTGATTTAACAGTATTATCCAGTTTTTCTGATAATACTTTAAACGATGATTCTTTAAACGATTAGAGCCGACAAAAGAGAAGTCGAATAGTAATATTTTACTATATCATCAAAATATAAATCGCTTCTCCGGCACAATTTTAGACGTGGAATTGTTAGTAGATAAATACCACATGGATATCTTATTTTTTTGTGAAACTTGGTTAAAACCAGATAGGATGTTGTTTAATGTAAATAATTTCTCAGTTGCCAGCGCGTACAACAGATCCACAGTGGGTGGTGGTACCCTGATACTTTTGTCGCGAAGTGTGGTTCGCGAAGTAAACAGGTAACAGAGTCAAATTAATATTGTAAGGGCGAAACGTGTAACAATCTTGTCATACAATGCAACATGAGGTGATCTGCTGGCAACACCGAACCCATTGAGCAATCACCAGAAAAGGAGTATTTATAGTTTATGGTTATGACACTTAAGTAATATCTCTAGATTATCTATGGCGTTTGCCGCTTCATTTTAAGTCATTTGAAATACACTAAAGTAATGTAGCCTCAAATAATAAGTGCAAAGTAAAAGTGATAAGTGTTTTGATGGAGGCGTCCAACATGCTGGCGGCTCATCTGACTGATATATAAGCTAAGTGGTAGCACTAAGACAATAGTGTAGAGGTTCCCCACCTAAGTCATAAATACCTAAACTCTAGATTTCTTATATTTATGAAAGTTTCTGATGCTCTTGGAAGTCGGTTACATTAAGAGGTCTTTCGATATTGCAATGCGAAAACCTCCCGAGAGTTGGACTGGGCGAAAGGCCGTGATCAGTCCGTTAGAGGAGACCTTCGGTGCTGCAATACGAAGTCTCTCTAACTAAGTACAATAGTAATCTCTGCATGAAACAGAGATATTATGATTGGGCGAAAGGCCGTGAGCAATCCGTTAGAGGAGACCTTCGGTGCTGCAATACGAAGTCTCTCTAACTAAGTACAATAGTAATCTCTGCATGAAACAGAGATATTATGATTGGGCGAAAGGCCGTGAGCAATCCGTTAGAGGAGACCTTCGGTGCTGCAATACGAAGTCTCCCTAACAAAGTACAATAGTAATCTTTGCATGAAACAGAGATATTATGATAAATAGTCCTGTGGTCCACAGAAATAGCAAGAGGTTGATCGGCAGACTTGGCTGCGGTTGACTCTTTAACACATAGAGATAGCAGGAGGTTAATTGGCGGACTCGGCTGCGGTTAACTCCTTAATACACACAAAACATTTCTGTGCTATACTATAACTTCACACCTAAGACACCAGAAACGTTTAAGTATGTAATTATGTATATCACAATGTATAGAATGGTGGGAATCAATTTACTTTAAACCAACAGATGGCGAGCTGAATCATGGTGTGAGCTAGTAAGAACTGAAAGCCGATTAACGCGAAGCAAACCTACATATTGAAGATTCCTCTCAGAGCAAACCCCAGGTACATATAACTATCTACAAAATAAACACAATCGCTCCCCGCCGTCGCGGCTGCGAAGGCGGCGGCGGCGGCGGTGCGACAACTTTGTAATAGTCATTTAAAATATAAGGAAAGGAAGGATATCACTGCTTACTCTGTTGATCGCTTGTGTGAGGTAGCATGTGCAGAGGTCGAGGGGCATACTGTCTTGTGCGTTTACAGACCACCAGCATCAAACTTGTCATTGTTTTTGATTACAGTGGAAGAATTATTAAGTAAACTTTTCAGAGATAATAAATTAGTTTTTGTTTGTGGTGACTTAAATATAGATCTGTTAGTCAACTCGCCTGAAAAATGTAAGCTCATTTCATTATTTAAATCATTTAACCTAAAATATTTATTTAATGAACCAACAAGAATAACAGCGACTTCAGCTTCTTGCATAGATAATGTATTCACTAATTGTAAAGTAAAAGATTCGTTTTTAATTAGTGGCGTTAGGTCAGACCATACTGGTCAACTAGTATCTTTTGAGTCAAATAAAAAAATTAACCTAGCTAAATCAAATTCGATTAAGACCACTTACTAAAAATAAATTAATCTCTTTTAATAATAATGTTTTTAGCAACCTTTGTAACGCCAGTTTTGATTCAAACGACCCCAATATAAATTACGGCACGTTGTTTTCAACAGTTTGCCAAGAATTCAATAAAACGTGTCCTGTAAAAACAGTTAAAGTCAACAATTCCAAATCGAAATTTAGTGAATGGGCCACTGTGGGCATAAGAAAAAGCCGAGATATCTTATATAATTTATATTACGAAAAATCTTTGACTTCCGATCAAGTTTTTCACACTTATGTTAGAAACTATTCTAAAATATTCAAAAGAGTCTGCGCTCAAGCAAAATCTCAAATAATAATTAACAAAATTGGTGCTTCTAATAACAAAATAAAAACTGTGTGGCAATTAATTAATAGAGAAACTGGAAAGATACAACAACGCGATCAGAATGAGTTGTCTTTGAAAATAACTAATCAAACCATTTCTGATAGGCAAGAAGTCGCTGATACATTAGAAAATTTCTTTACCAACATTCCGTTAGAGGTTACGAAGTCTCTTCCTTCCTCATCTAAATTAGCTGAAGCTCTTCTTAAAGAAAACCTTACTAAGGACATACCAATCTTTAAATTTAAACCAATATGTATTGATACAATTAAAAACGCGTTCAAAAGTCTCAATATAAAGAATACTGAAGACTTGTGGGGGATATCCGTTAGGGTTCTTGGAGATATTATTGACTCAATTGCTCCTGTCCTAACAGGCATATTCAATCAATGTTTGGACAGCGGCACTTTTCCTGACTTAATGAAACACAGTAAAGTAGTACCAATTTTCAAATCAGGCTGTAAGAGCGATCCTTCTAATTATAGACCTATATCCGTGCTTCCAGCATTGAGTAAAATCTATGAAAAAATCATGCTGGAACAGATGTTGTCTCACTTCAATTCAAATGGGATCCTGCATAGTCAACAGTTTGGTTTCACGAAAGGTAGGTCGACAACGGACGCGGGAGTAAAACTCATCAGCCACATCTTGGAGGCTTGAGAGGGGTCCCAGGATGCCATTGGCATTTTCTGTGATCTCTGAAAAGCTTTCGACTGCGTCGACCACAACACACTGATCTGTAAATTACACCACTACGGAATTCGTGGAAAATCTGCTGATCTTGTGCTTTCCTATTTATCAAACAGACAGCAAAAAGTAAATGTTAATGGGGCGACGTCCTCCGGGTCTCTAGTCAAGATGGGCGTACCCCAAGGTTCAATTCCCGGCCCTTTCCTTTTTCTTGTTTACATAAATGATCTCCCTTTTATGATGGCCAAATTATCGGATATAATTCTATTTGCTGATGATACTTCGCTATTTTTTTAAATAGATAGGCAAGATACGGATGTTTTAAATGTCAACGAAAGTCTAATTGTTCTCTCAAAATGGTTCGCAGCTAACAATCTTTTACTGAATGCGAAAAAAACAAAATGTCTCAAGTTCTCTTTACCAAATGTACCACAACATGACCTAAACTTAAATCTTGACGGCAAAAATCTTGAAGTTGTAACGGAAACTGTATTCTTGGGGATTACTATCGATTCAAAATTGCAGTGGGGCGCGCACATTAGAACTCTTTCGGGTAGGTTAAGTTCGGCTGCATATGCAGTAAGGAAAATAAGGCAGCTAACCGATGTAGCTACAGCTAGGTTAGTATACTATGCTTATTTCCACAGTATTATGTCTTATGGCATTCTGCTGTGGGGATCAGCAGCAGACGTTGACTCAATTTTCATCCTACAAAAGAGGGCAATCCGCGCAATCTATAAAATGGGTCCTCGCGAGTCCCTCAGAGAAAAATTTAAAGAGATCGATATACTGACTCTACCTTCACTTTATATTTTGGAATGTATTTTGTATGTCCGTAAAAATCGGGGGCTTTTCAAAACTAGAAGCGACTTCCATAATTTAAATACACGCAGTAAGCACGAAATTGTAATACACAAATTCAGATTAACGAAAACTAGCAAGTCTTTTCTTATAAACAGTATACGCTTTTATAACAAGTTGCCAAAGTCAGTTATAGAACTGACCGATAGAAGGTTCAAAAACTACATCAAACGTATCCTTATTAAAAAAGCATATTATGAAATCAAGGACTACGTTGAAGATAAAAACATTTGGCCTTAGCTCCTTCTGCCCATGCAGCTTCCCTGGTAACTTGTAAACGGCACAAATATGTGGATGTCTCTAACTATTCTCAATCTCATTTTTCTTTCCTTCTTTTAATTAGACTTTTACAATGGTTTTCAAACATCTTTATAGCCCTTTGCTAAGAATAGTTACAGCACTGATAACAAAATTTGTGCCACATGTTAAATTTAGTCATGTAATACTATTTTTATTTACCTTTGTATAGATTCTTTTACCGATTGTTTTGTGAATGTGTGAACATTGAAGGCCTTCTAGATGCTAGTTAACATTTGTTAACTTTTTTATAAAATATATAATCCTTTTATTTTATTTTTTTAGTTTCTTACGACTTATTGTCATAAGTCGGGCCTACGTTGTCCCCCCATGTCTAAGTACTAATGTTGTAACATGGAAATATTGTAAAACCAAACCATTTTTAAAAGAGTAACCATGGAGTTTCTTGCCGGTTCTTCTCCATAGGAAACGACCAACCCGAACCGTGCACCTTTTGTCGACGTTTTATAAGTGCCCATGTAGGCCTATGTGAAATAAAAAAAAATTGATTTTGATTTTTTGATTTTGAATGGGGTCCTCATTTAATATCACTTGCAGGGCGACTAAGTTCGGCAGCTTATGCTGTTAGAAAGATTCGTCAATTTAATGATGTAGATACCGCTAGGTTGGTCTTTTTTAGTTACCTTTCATAGTATAATGTCTTACGGTATTTTACTATGGGGAAGGGCTGCAGACATTGAATCAATTTTTATTCTGCAAAAACGAGCCATCGGAGCGATATACAATCTTCGCCGGCGCGATTCTCTAAAGGAACTGTTTAAGGGAATTAACATCATGACGCTTCCTTGTCAATATATTTATGAAAACATCATGTACGTGAGAAAGAATTTACATGTTTTTAGTAAAAACGACGATAGACATAATCACATTACTAGAAATAGGGACCAATTAGTTCAACCAGGTTTCAGACTGGCTAAAGTAGCCTCATCTTTCATGGGGTACTGTACAAAATGTTACAATAAAATTCCTCCCCACATTCTAGAACTGAATGAGACGAAATTTAAAACTTGTATAAAACGCACACTATGCGGGCAGGCATATTATAAGTTGGGGGATTACATCACTGATAAAAATGCTTGGCTCAATGCTAGTCTTGCTCCACAAACACTAGGGCGCAAAAACAAGTGATATGCAGAACATTATTGTTTTTGAAGTATTGTTGGACCTGCTGAAGACTGTATGAATATATTTGTATTATATAGACTCAATTTATTTTAGTATTGTATAACTGCGCAGCACGTGTGTGAGTACTATGTACCCAACTGTAGATCTACCATTTGCTGTACCTTTGTGTCGTTCTTTGACTTATGTGTGCCCTGGCAGTTGAGTGTGTCATGCTCTCTCAAATGTCTCTCTGATGGTGGCGCGTGTGTTGGATCATTCGGTTCCCTTCATGATGGTTGAGCTGGGTGGTGCCGATTCATGCGTCATGTTCGTGAACGGGCGCCGTCAGTTGGGATTGGTCTTAATTTAACTGGTTCGGATGCTAATGTTTTTCTAGTACCTATTGTGTAACTGCACGGTACATGTGTAAGTACTTTTAATACTTTGTACCTGTACGTAGTATAGTATGTAGTGATTCTGGGTGCATTGTCCTCACACATATGAATTTATTAATGTATGTACCTAAATATTGTAAAAAACATTTTTTTTTTTAAAAGAGTAAGTATGGAGTTTCTTGTGCGTTCTTTTCCATAACAAGCTACTTTCCGAATGCACGGTAGAATAAATTTTTATTCCTTTTAATTTTTTGTGTATTAACGTTCAAAAGTGCCGCTTGGTGGCCTAGTTGAAATAAAATATCTTTGTCTTGTCTTGTAAAAACTATCCTATGTCCTTACCAGGCTCTCAAACTAACTCCACTGAGCTAATTATGTATTATCTCAACGACTAACTCCATCCAAAATCGGTTCAGCGGTTTAAACGTGAAAAGGTAACAGACAGACAGAGTTACTTTCGCGTTTATAATATTTTTAACCGACTTGCCAAAAAGAAGGCGGTTCTATGTTCGGCTTTATGTTTGTTTGCTTTTTTTTAAGTGCTTGTTCACCGATTTCTCCGTCAATTGTGGACCGATATTGTAAATTCTTTTTTGTTTGATAGAGTATGTTCCCAAATTGGTCCCATTTTAATTTGGTGAAGATCTGATGAAGAACTTCGGAGATACAATAGGGGTTAAAGTATAAAATTGCCGTTTTATTGTAATAAGTACATCGAATTGACATAGAACCTTCATGGTTTGAGATTTTTAAGTGAAACTTTTTCACATGGTTCTTCTTTAAAAAATGATTATCGACTTTCAGTTGTTTTTTTATTCAGCTTAGACAAGAAAGATGGATACTTCGAAATTCGAGTGATTTTTGAATACGAATTCCGACGAGGAACTAACGCGGCAGAAACAGCTCGCAATAGTCGCAATAGCAATGTTGCGTTTGGAGAGGGGACTGCTAATGAACGCACCGTGCGATTTTGGTTTCAACGCTTGCGTGATGAAAACTTTGATTTGAAGAACGAACCACATGGAAGACCGCCCACACATGTGAATAACAATGAATTGAAAGAGATGGTGGAAGCCGATCTGAGCCAAACTACCCAGGAATTAGCGGCATGGTTTAACGTTACCTTACCAACAATATTGACTCATTTGCGTCAAATCAATAAAATAAAATAAAAATGGGTGCCTCATGATTTGACTGATCTGCAGAAAGAAACGCGTCTTGAAACTTGTGTTGCCTTGTTGAATCGATACAGAAATGAAGGAATATTGGATCGAATTGTGACATGTGATGAAAACTGGATTCTTTACGATAACCGTAAGCGAAAAATTCAAATGTAATGGCTGACCCCAGGTCAAACGCCGCAACAGTGTCCTACAGCAAAGCTTACCAATAACAAGGTAATGGTCACTGCTTAGTGGTCTCAGCATGGTGTGATTCACTAAAGCTTTCTCTGATCTGGTCAAGCAATAACGGCAGATGTCTACTGTGCCGAACTTCGAACAATGATAGCAAAACTAGCAGTGAAACAGCCCCGACTCATGAATCGATCTTTACCATTATTGTTCCATGATAACGCGAGACCTCATACAGCACGACAAAAAAGTTTTAACTCTAAGTGATAAAAAGTTTTCTTCTCAGGAGGCAGTACAAAATCCTTTCACACAGTTTGTCGAATCTAGATCACCAGAATTCTATCGCAAAGGCATAAATGACCTTCCTATTAGATGGCAGCAATGTATAGATAATAATGGATATAGATATTTTGATTAAATGAATATTTTAAATAAAATAAAACTAATTTCAATTTTTGAGTACAAATCGGCAATTTCATACTTTAACCCCTAATACAACAGAACTCTTCAATAAATAACGGCAAATCTCTCGGGATTGGTGCAATCGCATGTCTGTTTATTGTTTATACCATTTTATAACATAACATCACGCCAGTACGTTCTGAAGGGGTACGTAGATGTATACAGTTCACCTTGGTACACTCTCATTTCACCGGTTATGTTCAAGTTTCATGATATTCGAGGAATCTATTCTGGCGTTTTAAATACCTTACTAAAGAACTTGCATAATAGGTAAAACTGAAAAGTGAAAAATAAAAAAACTTTTATACAAAAAAATACTACCGACTTCAAAATAAAAACACTACAGAGTGAAAAATAACTTTCCTTTTGGAAGTCGGTGTCCATTACGAAAAAAATGGTACCTACCAAAGACACATAGAGAAGAATAGAGCAGATATTAAGTACAAATTAGTCTCTGTTATATATAAATTAGTCTCTGTTTGTGGCATCATAGCACAGCTCCCAAACGAATGAACCAGTTTTGTTTTTGTTCGGTTTTGTGCGAAAGGTGACTTCTCAAGATTTAGAGACTTCTCTCATTCATAGGATTAGTTTGCTAAGGCCCAGATTCTTTATCCGTATTTAACTCAAACCTCAACCAATGGTTAAAATTGCTTACCGATGGTTTGAAATTTCGCGAAAATGCATTTTTTCATCTTGACATAGTCATCAAATAATAGTCAAATAGGTTGGAGAGTTCATTATTTGACCATTTGTTAGCATACAAATTTATGAATAAACGCGTTTTATCAAAATTTTAAACGTAGTTAGCTATTAGTTAGCATAGTTAGCTATTAGATAGCATAACCATTAATTAGTCAACTAAACAGTTTTTAAAAATTTCTATTTTTATTTTTAGTATTTACCTCAAATTACCATGAATATCTTTATAGCCAAAGAACAAATTCAAATTCAAATTATTTATTTGTAAAAACATAGGTACAATATAATAAGATATTATTCTAGTGTCAGGATCGCTATGTTTAACCTAATAGGCATACAAATTTTGGAAACATAATTCTAGTTTTAAAATATATATTTTATGCATTATTTTTTCGTTTATTGATTTATATTCTTATTTAATACATTTTTAAATATTTAAAAAAAGAAAACTTAAAAACATTTAAAAATATAAAAAATAGAGGCCAACCGGTATCGGGAACAGGGTCCAAGATACCGGTGGTTAGGGCTCCAGAGACAGGAACCTCCTCACAATGCGAGCCGTATCGAGGAGTAGTGCCTTCTGTATCAGACCCTTGATCCAATCGCCCAATGATGATGGCCAAGAGCCTCGACAGATGGTCGTCGAGTCTCTTGGCCATCAGGCCGTTGGCAGTAACGACAATCGGCACAATGATCGCCGAGTCCACATTCCACATGTAGACAACCTCGTGTGCTAAGTCGAGATACTTGATTTGTTTCTTTCTCAGCTTTCACGAGGTTCTCGTCATGCGGGATGGTGACATCGATTATCATTGTGCGGCGCGCTAATCGGTCTATCACCACTATATCCGGCTTATTGGCAACAATAGTCCTATCAGTGATGATAGATCGATCCCAGTACAACGTGACATGGTCATTTTCGAGAACTGGGTCGGGCACATACTTGTAATACGGTACCTCCGATTCCACTAGATTGTACTTCAATGCAAGTTGCTGGTGAATCATCCTGGCCACTTGGTTATGCCTGTGCAAGTACTCGCCGTTAGCCAAACGAGAACAACCAGAGATAATATGTCTGATGGATTCACCCGGACGGTGGCATGCCCGACATATGTCAACCGTCCCGTCCTTCATTATATGTCTCCGAGGGACTCCGGGGGAGGGTCATGCGTTTCACAAACTCGTGCTTTGTATCCAGCAACATGCCTCGCTTCGCTCGTTCATTCGCTTGCTTGCTTGGTTTGGCTTTGTAGACGCAGGCCTACCTTGCCTTACTCCTCCTGGTGGCGTGGTCTTGAGGGAGAGCGCTACGGTCGTGTAGATCCTCAAGGCAAGTGTGGTGATGAACCTTCTCGTGGTTGCCGCCCCGTTATTGGTCTAATTCCATATGAAATAGACGCAACAGAAATCACCAGGCGACTTATCACAGGGGTGGCGAGGTCATGCCCCTGGGTGTCCACCATCGAACAAGATCAGATGATGGATAGCAATGACCTCCTGCGTGTTTTTGCCGTGCGCGGGGACCCGTACGGGGGGATGAAGGGATCCTGGTGGTTGAGTGGAGCAGGCTGCACACAACACACCACTTTGGCCTGGATTTCCTCTCAAACGGGAGGTCGTGGGGTAGCTACCCACGATCAATCGGCTGAGGCATCCCATAAGCGGGATGTCAAGCGAGGATCGTTTTAGTGGGGGGGGGGGGGGGGGGGGCAGCCGGCGTGGCGTGGGGTTTCGGGATGAGTTGCGGCATAGTCTCGTGCCGTATACAGTCCCGTGATCTTCCGTCAATCAATCAATCAATCATTTATTTGCTATAAGTATTGGTACAGTGTAGGTGTTTAAGTAAGTTATAGTTTCCTAATACATAGTCAAACATTTGACATGCAAAACATTTCAATATATTTAATGCTAGGCTATAGTATTTATGTCTAATGGCATGCATGATTTTTTCTATTATTTTACAATTATACATTCATTTATTAATTGTCATCACATTAACCATTTTGTATTTATACATTCATTTATGGAATAAAATTGTTTTTCTAGTAGCCATAATTTTAATTTTGTAAAAAATAAACTGTTAGGTAACTCTTTAAAGTTCTTTGGTATTTTGTTATATATAAAGCCACACATATAATAACAGTTCTTTTTATAAAGAGAGGTCTTTGGTGCCCTAGGCAGAACTATTCTATCTGGATCTCTTACTATTCTAGGGCAACGGTCTTGTGCCTTCTTAAACAGGTCAAAGTGCTGTCGGACAAATTTAACGCATTCTAAGATAAACATACTGGGCAAAGTAAGGAGTTTCAACTTTTGAAACAACGGTTTACAAGATTCCCATGGTGGAATGCCATATATGGCTCGAACGCATTTTTTTTGTACCCTAAAGATTTTATCAGCGTCTGTTGAGTTACCCCATAATATAAGGCCGTATTGTAAAGTCGATGAGACGCAGCCGTGATACGCGGTCAACATCGTACTCTGTGACGAGGTCTTTCGCAGTGTGTAGAGAACATAAACGAATTTGTTCAATTTGTTGCATACTTCTTCTACGTGTGGTTTCCAGGAGAAGTAGCCATCGAGTGTAACTCCCAGAAAATTAGTTTCCTCATCCTCTAGTAGCGGCTGTCCATTATAATTAATATTTAGTTTTTCTCGCTCACGACCGTATGTCCTAAATTGAACAATTTTTGTTTTATTTATATTTACATTCAAATTATTACATTTTAACCAGGAAATTGTTGATTCAATTGTATTTTTAATGTCAAGTCTGTAATTATCCATGTCAGTATTAATTGATGATGTCATTATAATTGAAATGTCATCTGCAAACAAAGTGCATGGATTCGGTGTGTGTTCAGGAAAGTCATTAATATATAATAAGAATAAAGGGGGTCCCAAAACGCTCCCTTGTGGGACACCCGAGTTGTTAAATTTTGAAAAAGACCTAATTCCCTCTAGTTCCTTATTTTCAGTAATACTAGGTATCTCAACACATTGCTTTCTACCCATTAAATAGGTTTCAAGCCAACTAAGGGCCGGACCTCGAATACCATATCGTTCTAACTTTACAAGCAACAATCTATGTGACACAAAGTCGAAAATATCTGTTATCCTCTTTCGACATATCGAAGAAGATAACAGATACCCGGTTACCTATATCTACTTCATCAATTATATTTTTTACCAGATTGAAGCATGCAAGAGTGGTCGATTTTTTTTTTTTAAATCCGTATTGTTCCTTCTTAAGAATCAGCTGTTTCCCAATAAATTCTAAGAGACGCTGTTGCATAGCTTTTTCAAAAACTTTAGAGATTATTGGTATGAGACTAATTGGACTAATTGGTCTGTAATTATCTATTTTCGAGATATCGCCTTTTTTATGAAGCGGCTTAACAATTACAAACTTTAACAACTCAGGGAAGCAGCCTACTGTGAACGATAGATTTATTAAGTGTGTCAACACAGGAGTTATTTCCACTGAACAAGCCCTTAGAATTTTAGTCGAAATCTCATCATACCCAACTGCTCCTGTGTTGTTTAGGGAATGTATAAATTTTTGAATGTCATTGTAGCCGTATACAGACAGAACAGACTATCGCAAATGTTAGTTTTGCACGTATCCCTTACCTGATTGCTCTGTTGGTTTGTTAAGTCTATCCAATAGTCATTAAACGAGTCCGCAATTTTTTTTGAGCTGTCTATAACTTTATTATCTATGTTTAATTTCGTTATCAATGATAATTTGTTAGTATATTCAGATGCTTGCTTTATAAGTGTCCAAGCCGCTTTACTTTTATTTTTTGAATATTTTAATGTGTTGTCATTTAATATTTTAATAGAACTTTTGATACAACATCTTTGCAACTTACTATATTTTTTATATATTATCTTGTTGTAGTTTGACTTATTCTTATAATATATAAAACGCAATGAGCGTTTACGGTTACTGCTAATTCTTAACCCTTTAGTTATCCAATTCGTTTTCTTACATTTGCTTGTCATTTTAATTCTAACTTTTGGGAAACACAACTTATAAAACAACAGAAACAATTCCTGAAAAGATTAATATGCCGAATTAATGTTAAGTTGGCTATAGACTTCTGAGAAGGAAAGTTCAGACAAACATTCCTTGAATTTAAGGATGTTTTCCGAACTATAGTCTCTTTTAAAAGTATAGTACTGTTGAGGTATTTCCTTATGTTTAACAGGGACACTTAACATTTGCGCCGTATTATGGTCAGATATATCCCCATTCAGAAGCTCACCTTTCGCAAGTGGAATATTACTTATGATGTGATCGATACAGGTATTCTGCCGCGTCGGGCCAGTAATATGGAAAATTAAATTATAATTTGCAGCAAGATTCTGAAGATGTTTAGTTTTGTAATCCGGATTTAAGGTGTTTACATTTAAATCACCAAGTACAATATTTTTTTTCGCTTTGTATTTATGGTTTATATAGTAAAGTACTGCAGTTAGTTTCATCATAAATATAGAGAAATCTGAATTTGATTCGGCGTTGATTCTTGTTAGGACATCTTTCTCCATGTTACGTGGGCTACCATCTGCGTTGACTACGCTGATTACATCGGCAACATGGATTGTATTATGCTGAGGTTGAGTTGGGAGTCCTGATGTTTTGCATGCCTGTGTAATGTTCACTGACCGGCTATCCACTATAGTGTCCGAGTTATGAGAGGACAGCGGTAGTGGTTTGGTTGTTTCTTTATCCATTCCCTTTTTAGGACAAAGTGTGATAGGACTGTGGTTAAAATCATCTGTGAGTCGTCGTTTCACACTATTTTTACGGCTCGATGATATATTGATTTTCCAGGTTGACCTTGGACTTCTACAAATATGTTTTAAAATATTAATTTCCTGAGAAAGCTGACTAACTTGTTTTTTTAATCCATTATTTTCCAGAATCAAATTGTCCATTTCGTTTTGGGTACTTTGTAGATTCGATTTTAAAGTTGTTATTTCAGATTTCATCTCCTCAATAAAACTAGGTGGAAATAAGTTTGTTGATAAATCCAAGCTTTTACCCAGCAAGTCAAAGGACGGAGAAGAGTCCAAGGAATGGACATTGTTGATGTTATCCTCTAGTGATTTACATTTAACTGACTTTTTTCTCAGTGTAACATTTGTATCTTCCATTATTAGGCTGGTATTCACCTGTAATTTATTTGGTTTAATTCTTATAATCTCTATCAAATACACCTCTGCCCATGCGTCCGAGAATCACTGGCGTGATGATGAAGATTTTTAAGTATGTAGTTCAATTTCTAGAGGTAATGTTTGATGTTTTGTTCACTTGAGTCACTATACTTTCTAGATGCGATACTTTTTAAAGAATTCTTAAATATATTTTTTTTCTCACAAATAGTCATTTCCCATCGTGGGGATCGAACTAGCGTACGGGCGTTTCGACGGTCGGTGTAGACACTAAACCTCCGCCACGGTGCAGTCGAAGTTGCTGTCTAAATTAAAGATCTCATACGGAATGTTTCGTTTCTGGATCTGGAGGTCTGCCCGTTGAATATGATTTGGATTTTTTGTCACATCTACCCGTTACTTTATTTAGTGTTCACCAATATCACTTAAAATTGTTTTATAAATCACTTTTTGTTCACTAGCTGGCACTTTTTCATCACTTAATATAATATTTATTTATAAAGTTGAAATTCACTCTTGTTTATCACGCTTCTGCACGATGTTTGTCAGAGTTTAAATGTTCACTACGTTAATTTAGATTAATAAAAGCTTTTATTGATATATACGTTGTGATAACACTTTTACATAACTATTGGTCTATTTAGCACTTATTATTAACATTTTTGCTTAATTTTTTAATTTAGGTATATTTTTACGATATTAAAATACGGAGAACTGTTTACAGCGTAGTTGACAGCTGTTTGGAATTGCTCCGTGCATGCAGGTTCGTCTACTTTTCACTAAGCTGGTCCTATACCGAAGGAGTAGCTCTGGCTTCACTTGTTGAACGAGCGGCGTCCCCGACTGAGGGCTCCGTGGCGGGTGGAGAGCTCCAACGGTGAAATATTTGATACCATACTCATGGATAAATTAATTAATTAATAATTAATAATTGTTTATTGTTCCAAAATGATTACATTTGTGCATTATGAGGCAGCCCCATTAAGTTATTAATAATACTTGTGTTGGGGCTGACTCGCTACTTCCCCTATTTTACATTTACATAATGGAATAATGAATTAAACAAAACACATAAAAGAAAAGAAAACAAAATGCAAATTAAAAACTATGATATATATATAAATGATACTGTCAAGATAGCAGCTCAATAGTGTATGTATGTGTGTGTGTGTGTGAGCGTGCGCGCGCCCGCGCGTGTGTTTGTGTGTGCGTTTGTGTGTATCTGTGGTCTGTTTTTATGTATTCCTTTTTAGCAAGGTCTGATCAATATTTGTTCAATCTCCTCGTATGTTAATGTTTTTAACCATTCAATTATGATCTTCTTGCATTGATGTTGAGGCTCCGGGTGGAATTTTAATTTTGAATTTATTTTATTATACACAAAGGCAGATTGAGCAACATATTGACGCTCAGCAAAAGCCGTGCGAACCCGCGATGAGTGCGCCACCATATTATGACGTCTTTTAACCTGGTCTGCTGGATTAAGTGGTGTAGATTTATGCAGGTATAGTGTCATGTGTAATAGATATAGCTGCCTTACTGTTAGCAAACCACACATACTATATAGGCTGTTAGTCGGATATCTGTATGGTTTAAAATACATGACTTTTAGAAGTGACCGCTGGGCTCTTTCAAGCTCAAGTAACTTAGTTTTGGCGGCTCCTCCCCAAACGGGAATGCAGTATGTTGTAACAGATTGCGCCAGTGCAACATAAATTCTACTAAGTACGTCCGGAGGCATCACATAACGAAGAGTTTTGAAGATCCATATCAATTTTCTAACACGAGATATATTAGAATCAATCTGTGCCTGCCACGATAAACACTCATCAATAACAACACCCAAGTATCTAGTAGAGGTGACTCGTTGTAGGTTTTGATAGTTTCTCTTTAAGAGGGGACACGTCACACTCTCGCGGATTGCTATGTCAAAGTCCGCACCTGGTTTAGATTTTGCACTTGGGGAAAAACAGATGTAGTTTGTTTTTGTGATATTTAAGGTTAGAAGATTAGCTTTTAACCAGTCTACAATAATAGTTAGGCCAGATTCAGCTTTTTGGTGCACTATCTCCCATGATTGACCAGAAAAAACAACGGCAGTATCGTCCGCGTAGGAGAAGATCTTCCCACCGCTACTCCGGAGGTTACATAAGTCATTTATGTACACCAGGAAAAGCAGCGGGCCTAGCACACTCCCTTGTGGGACGCCAAAAACAACGTCCTCCTCGTCACTGTAAGAGTTTTCTATTTTAACCTGTTGCTTCCTTCCCCGAAGATAGCTGTCGAAGAGGGAAAGAGCCGTACCTCTTATTCCTATGGCTTCAAGCCTCTGCACAAGGATGGGAACAGAAACAGTGTCAAACGCTTTTTTAAGGTCGAGGAATACTGTTATGCATTTATACCCTTTGTCTACTTCTCTAACGATTTCAGTTGTCAGTGCAGTAACAGCATCCTGTGTCGAGCGCCCTTGTCTAAAACCAAATTGAGAACTAGAGAGAATATTATATTTATTTAAGTAACTTATAAGTCTTTTATTAAGAATTTTTTCTAAAATTTTAGAGATTGATGGCAAGACAGAGATTGGGCGGTAATTATTTACATCATTTGTGTCCCCCCCCTTGTGCACAGGTGTGATTAAGGAACGTTTTAAAGCAGTTGGGAATATTCCAGTTGTAAAACACTGGTTTGTTAGTCTACATATTAAGGGAACAACAAAATCTCTTGACAATTTAAGGAAGTTATTGGGTATGCCATCCCATCCGGACGCACTGCCTGAATCAAGGGCCATCAGTATTCCATTCACTTCCTCCGGGTCAGTCTCTAGCAACACAAAAGATGAAATTTGAGATTGCGAATTAGAATAACCTGGTCGGTGAATCATATATCCAGTCTGAGCCATAATTTCTTCTGCTAGTATTTTACCTATTGTAGCGAAAAATTGGTTAATTCTATTCAACGAGTCAAGTGGATGTATTGACGGTTGTAGTAAGTGCACATTAGAAGATTTAGGTTTTTTATAGTGGGTGATATTATTAATGTTACGCCAGAGTTTTTTAGGGTTTTTAATAGAGCACGTAATTTGATAAAGAGACCAAAAACTATAATAAAAAACAAAAAAACAAAGCTGCGTCCCGCTCGTCGGATGCGCTTACACAAAACACACCAAGGGCTGCGTCTTCAGATGCGCCTTTTACGACTAACCCAAGGGTTGCGTCTCAGGATGCGCCTAAGCAACAACCGCCTAAGACTGCGTCCTCAGATGCACCCAACACACATAAACGCTCGGCTGCGTCCAAGGATGCGATGAGGAAGGCAACCGCAAGGGATGCACCACAACAGGCTGGGTCCCAAACGATCCCAACCTCATCTGCGTCTATGGATGCGCCCCCTAACACTACCCTGACCGAAAAGCCAAAGACAGTTCTCGCTCACGGCGACTCGAAGAGCACTGCAAAAGTAGATGCGCCCAAAACACGGGTTGCGTTAGCGGCTGCGGTCTCCGAGAGGGACTTGACGAAGCTGGCCGAAGGCCATATGGCAGGTTCATCTAACGCCAATAAATGGCAAACAGTAACTAACAAAAAGACGCCCCCCAAGGTGATGTCTACTACGGCTGACACACCAACAGGCGAGGCTGCCACCGGCGCTAAGCGCAAACGCAGCACGAGGCCTAGAGGGCGTAAAAAACACCAAAAAAACAACACCGAACCACCGGCTAGGGCGCAGAAGCGTTCGCGTCCCGAGGATTCCGTCACACCAACTGGGGTAAGCAAGAAGAGCAAACCCGCTCGCTCCCATATGGTTGATGGAACCTTGGTGAGCTACGCCGAAGCGGCCGCGTCGTTCAGAAACAACGAGCTGTGTGTCGCCGTCTTGACCGAGCCCTTCTTGGACATGACGCAGAAGCAAGCGGAGGGGATTCGACAAACCATTGAGGACCAGCTCCGGGCTCTGCTGAAGGCAGTTCCTGAACCAGCCACTCCAACCCAAAATACCGCGATCCACTTTAGAGGTCGGGCCCACTACGCCGAAGGCGTCCTCAAAACATGGTGCGAGGACGACTTCACACTGGCCTGGCTCAAGGGGGTCATAAATAACACACCGTCCCCGTTACCGGAGACCAGACTCACCGTTCGGCCCCAGGCCGACATACCCAAGAAGGCATTGTGCATGCTGTATGTCCCCGAGAACAGCGAGGACACTTCAGACCTTCTCGGGATGTTGGCGAGGCAGAACCCAATTTAAAAATTAACACCTGGACTCTGACACACGCAAGGGTCAGTCAGGAGCCACCGTGCACCTGTCTCTACTTTCGTGTGCCGGAGTCCATGGTAAAAACCATTAAAGACCAGCAGAGGCGAGTATACTACCTTATGGGTAGTATTTACATCCGGTTCTTGAAGGAAGGTGGAACCAAGGAGGATACCGCTGCGCCTTCAACCTCAACAACCTCGACTGCGCCTGGAGCGGAGCACGATCCGCCGCTGCCTGGGCGTTCCCCGTCGCCTCCCGCGACTGGGACCGCTGGGGAGGCGGTGGAGCTGGCGACTTCCATGGCAGCGCTTGAGGTCGATTCAACTGAGGGATCAACACAGGATCCACCCTCGCCCGGACTAACTTCGGACGAGGACTGCTTTCCGCCGGAGGGGAGAAGTAGGGACGAGGACAGCGATCCCTGCTCCTCTCCTTTGCGGGAGAACTAAGATCCTGCAGACCAACCTCCAGCACAGTCAAACTGCGTCGGCTACTTTACGCAGAGTGCTGGAGAACCAACAAGAGAAGACCATCGCCCTCATCCAAGAGCCGTGGATTATAAGTGGCAAAATATGCGGTCTTGCTAACATCGGAGGTAAGTTGCTGCTAGACACCTCCGTAAGTAATCCGCGTACCTGCATATTGGTCCCAAAACATGTACCTAACCTTTTAATTAACGAATTCTGTTCAAGGGACCTGACAGCAACCAGGCTTTTCAGAACCGAACAAGAACGCCCAGACATTGTACTAGCCTCGGCATACCTGCCAGGCGACGCGGACGTGCCTCCACCAGAGCTCGCCTTGCTGGTGGAGTACTGTGAAAGGGAAAAACTAGAACTAATCATCGGCACAGATTCCAACGCGCATCACACGCTCTGGGGTAATGTCAAAACCAACAACCGAGGTGAGGAAATGCTTGATTTTATTCTTAGCTATAACCTTGTACTACTTAACAAGGGTTCCGAACCCATCTTCATAAACGCAAGATCGCAAACAATAATAGACCTAACTTTAGCAACTTTAGGTGTATCCAACTCCATCCAGGACTGGCATGTGTCCAATGAGATATCATACTCAGACCATAGATGGATCCGTTTTACAATTAACTTCAACTTAACCACACCACAGCCAAGAAGGGTTCCTCGCAACACAGACCAATCGAAGTTCTTCAGACTTATAGGTACTGAACTGGGTAGGTTACCCTCTCTTCCGGCTGAAATAACGATAAACAATTTAGACGAACACGTAAACAAAATCACTTCCATCCTATTATCGAGCTATGAACAGTCGTGTCCCCTCACCTTACCCAGGAGAGGAATCAGGCAGTCCTGGTGGAGTCCTGAACTGGAGAGACACCGACACAAACTGAGAAGGCTATTCAATAGAGCTAGGAACACACGGTCGCCAGTAGACTGGGACCGTTACATAACAAACCGCAAAACATATAAAAAACTAATTCGCCTCCGAGGTAAAACAAGTTGGAGGCGTTTTTGTACTAACATTGAAAACAACAACCAGGCAAATAGGGTCAAAACTTGTCTTGCTCAAGAGACCTTTCTATAGGATGCCTAAGAAAACCAGATAACACTTACACAACAAACGACGCAGAAACTAGCGAACTACTCCTAACTACCCACTTCCCGGGCTGCCAGATTGCCACCCAGCAAAGCTGGGAACCGTACGGGGAAAGGGCTACGAGCAGCTTAGACTGGGAGGTGGCTTTAGAAGTTATCGACAAAGATAAAACGTGTATAAATAACGTGGGCAATCAACACCTTCCTGCCTTTCAAGGCAGCGGGGATGGACGGTATCTTTCCAGCTCTGCTCAGATGGAGCGGTGCTCTGCTAGCTGATTACCTTATTAAGGTCTTTCGGGCTTGTCTGGCTCGATATATCCCCTTGAAATGGCGCGAAGTAAAAATAATATTTATTCCGAAACCAGGTAGGGGCGACTACACCCAGCCCAAATCTTTTAGAACCATAAGCCTCTCTTCTTTCTTTCTAAAGACACTGGAGAGGCTGGGGGACAGGAAGATAAGAAACCAGATTTCGATACAAAAACCTCTGCACCCGAACCAACATGCCTACTGTGCAGGCAAATCAAATGAATCAGCGCTCCACAGCGTAGTCTCACGCGTAGGCAATGCTCTCAAAAACAAAAATCCAACCCTAGGTGCATTGATATCGAAGGTGCATTCGACAAAACTAACTTCACCTGCATCGGTCAGGCACTCAACACGCACGGTGTTGCGCCGACGCTCGTAGAATGGATTAACAATATGCTAAAAAACCGTGCTATTCAATTTACTGTGAACACTACCACACGAGGTATCGTGAGCAGGGGCTGCCCACAAGGTGGGGTGCTGTCACCACTTCTTTGGAATTTAGTCGTAAATGAGCTCATTGCAGAGATCAACGCCAGCAGTCTTTACTCGGTAGGATACGCAGATGACATAGCAATTCTAATCTCGGGGCAATTTGAGGGCATCTTATGTGACCTCATGAGAAAGACCTTCAAAATAATCGAGAGCTGGTGTACTAAACACGAACTGTCGGTTAACCCCGTTAAGACGGAACTAATAATGTTCACTAACAAACGAAATCTTGGACCGCATAGGCTTCCAAAACTTTTCAACACAGAAAGAGGAGGTCAAGTACTTGGGGGTAATTCTTGATAGCAAATTGCTCTGGAACAAGCATCTTGACTACAAACTCAACAAATGCACAATCGCACTCTATCAGTGAAAAAAAATGTTAGGAAGAACATGGGGGCTGTCTCCAAGGATTACTCTCTGGCTATACACAGCGGTAATCAGGCCAATGTTGGCTTATGGTGCTCTGGTTTGGTGGACTAGGACAGAACTCTCGACCACCATCACCCGACTCCAACGGTTCCAGCGACAGGCCTGCTCAGCTGTCACCGGCTGCATGAGAACCACCCCAACAGCAGCCATGGAGATAGCCCTACATATAACTCCCCTGGACCTGTACATACAGCAAGAAACGGCGCTAGCTGCTATCAGGCTAATGCATCTAGGCATATGGGGTATAAACCACACAAGCCCACACGCTAAAATCCTGGACCGGGCGATTGAGTATCAACCTGTCATCGCCGCTCCGTGTGATAGAATACAAAAACAACCTATGTTCAACAAAAACTATAACATACAAACAATAGAGGAAGAAAGGGATCAGTCAGGAGCAAATGAAGTGCGAATCTACACAGATGGCTCAAAAACTAATAACGGTTCAGGTGCTGGCGTACACTCCCTTGACCTCAACATTAACTTTCACATACCGTTAGGCACACATAGTTCAATTTTCCAATGTGAATGTGTCCCCTTAACACAAGCCGCAAAAACCGTAAAGCGTTTAGGTATCCAGAACTACGGAATCAGATTCCTATCTGATAGTCTGGCTGTGCTCAAAGCTTTAGAAAACAAACTAACCAACAACAAACTAATCTTTGAATGCCACCTCGCCCTGGAGAGTATATCAAAATCCAATCGAATCACCCTCCAGTGGATCAAGGGGCACAGTGGATCCCTAGGTAATGATGCCGCAGATGAACTTGCGAAAAGGGGCTCCGAGATGTTGGTGCTAGGCCCGTACCCACTTATCCCCTTGCCTTTCTCGCAATTTCGTGCGTGGATTCGTCAAAGATCAACAGAATTACACAATAACAGATGGTCACGGGCTACAGACTGTAGACAGTCAAAAATGGCTGTGCCGATAGTAAACCCGCGTCTCACCAAGAAACTCCTCAGCCTGAGTAGAAATAACCTCAAAATAATTATAGGGACATTAACGGGCCACACCCTTCTTAACAAACATTTATTCAACATAGGCGCCACGGACAGCCCACTTTACAGGGGCTGTTTTAACGCCGAAGAATCAGCCGCCCACGTAATCCTGGAATGCGAGGCCGTGGCTTCTCAACGCGAAGAAACCCTCGGAACAGTGAGGTCGCTCCGTGAAGCCTGTGAAGCTCCCAGGAAGCTTCTGTGCTTTTGGGCGGAGTTGGGCTGGCTATGTTAGCCAGTACCCCCACGTACAACGGACCAAATGGGAGTCTAAGTGCGGAAAAGGGAGTCCCTACTACTACTACTACTATATGTCTCCGGTAGTTATTCGTCAGGATAACTTCGTCCATAATTTATGCATTATTATTATTAACATTGAATTAGATACCAATAATCATTAAATCCAATGGAGCATAAATCAATCGGACACTTGACTCACACAACGACATACCCAACTATTATTTATTTGAATTGTCTTTTAAGAATTCACCAATGGAATAGTACGCTTTTTTAACCATAAAATCTGTTCATTCTAATCATTCTTTTGAATTTGTTAATATCATTCACAGCTCTCAAAAAATTATAATAAGATACCTACGACTATACGTAGGTATCTTATTATAATTTTTTGGAGCCATTCCCAGAAAGCTTTTTGCGTATAATGCTGTTTTATGAGGCTTAACGTGAATTTTGTCCCGGTGACGTTTACTAGTCAGGGTTGCAAATAAATTTAAGTGTTTTTTAACGAACATTACTATTTCAAATACATATAGTGAAGGAAATGTTAATATTTTTTGCTTAATAAAGTGTGGTCTACAACTGTCAATAGCTTTTATTTGGCATACTGCTATTAAATACTTTTTTTCTGCCTTAAACACTAGCTCCCTATCTGATGAATTTCCCCAAAACATTATGCCGTAACGCAATGTAGAAGCATACGTGTCATGCATGATATGCAGATAGTACGGTTTCACGACTTGCTATTTTACTGAGATTATGTAGAGCGTACTGAAACTGATTTAGTTTTTTTATTATATGTTCAATATGTTTACACCATTTCATATAGTCCCAGGAACTGTGTGTGCTTTGTTTCTTCTATAGTTTTGTCAGCGTATTTAATGTTAAGTTTATCTTGATTGATTCTTTGTTTGAATGACATAGCATAGGTTTTATCTAAATTTACATTAAGATTGTTATTTTTTAACCATGTTATTAACCTGTCCAGATTTAGATTTATATCCATTTCATAGCTATGTGATTCCATATTTTGTACCGTGAAAATAACTGTACTATCATCTGCAAACATGGTCATGGGATGTTGAATAACTCTGGGCATGTCGTTTATGTATACGAGAAACAATAACGGACCGAGGACGCTACCCTGGGGTACACCAAATTTCGTTTTTCTTGGTTTTGATTGGTACGTTATTCTAATTTTGTCTTCTGGCAAATCTTTGCTATACTTGTTATTTGATACCTATTTTTAGGTACGATTCTTCGATTAGTGATAACAAAATACTTAAAAGAAAAAATAATCAGTTTTCAAGGAATATCAGACAGAATTGCAGTCCTCAACATACAATTGCCTGAATTTAAACAACAATTGTCAATTATCCAAGTCCATGCACCCACAAAACAAGATACGAAAATAGAGAAAGATAAATTCTACAAAGATCGGACAGTATTATTGCAAAAGCCGAATAAAAACGCAATCCTGATGGGAGACCTAAATGCCAAGATAGGCAGCAAATCAAATGAAAATGAATTCGTCATAGGGGATTATAGCAGTGGGGATAGAAACGATAACGGACAGCGGCTCATTGCATTTTCTTTCGTAAACAATCTTAAAATAATGAATACCTTCTGCAAAAAAGAAAAGACAAGAAAGTGGACATGGATATCTCCAAACGTCAGAGACAAAAACGAAATTGATTTCATCCTAACAAGAGAAAAAGGGATATTTAGTGACGTCGAAGTAGTGAAGAAGCTAAATTTTAATACAGATCATAGAATGGTAAGAGGAGCAATACAGTGTAAAAATAAATCTAGAAAACATATTGTTATCTCGTCTACCAAAAATATGAACATATCATCACCTATATCACAAAATGTCCTATACGAATTAGAAAAAGAATTAGAAGAACTCGAAAGACACAAAACACTGCAAGAAAAGTATGATTTTCTTGAGAAGACACTGCTAAACGTAAGAAAGTTGCATAATACAAATGAGAAGGAGGAAGGAAAAATAAATTAGGAGAAGAAACGATACAATTAATGAACGAGAGAAACACAATGTTTGAGAAACGAAAAGACAATCGTGAAAAATTACAGAAATTAGCAAAAAAAATCAAGCATCAAAACGAAAACACAGGAAAGCAGAGAGACTGGAAGTATTAAGAAAACAAATAGAGAAAACGGGTGGTGTTAAAAAAGGTCCAAAGCAACTTAAAGAATATACACAATGGATACCTAACATGAAAACCAAAAATAAGAAGAGACATTTGGAACCGACGTCAAAAAGATCATCAATAGCCAAATTAGCGACAGAATTCTATAAGAAACTGTACACGGAGACAGACAAAACAATAACCACAGAAACAGAGAAATATTCCCATGAAGAAAAAATGCCTTGCATTCTAGAACTGAAGTCATAAGAGCTATAGAAACACAAAAAAGCGGCAAAGCACCTGGAGACGACAAAATTTCGAACGAGCTTCTGAAAGACACATTAATAATATCCAAACCTGTGACTCATCTATTTAACGAAATATTGGCTACAGAACAAATACCAACTCAATGGACCAAGTCGACTATTGTCCTCTTACATAAAAAGGGAGATAAAAACGAAATAAATAACTACAGACCTATATGTCTTATGTCCAATTTATACAAAATATTTTCCAAAATAATACTTGCACGAATAACGAAGCACCTAGAAGAAAACCAACCACGAGAACAAGCGGGGTTTCGCGCAGATTATTCTACTATCGATCATATTCACGTAGTCAAACAGATCATCGAAAAACTTAATGAATATGGTCAACACTATCACATGGCATTCGTTGATTATAATAAGGCTTTCGATTCTCTAAGTCATAAATATATTTGGAAGACGCTAGAAAACCAGGGCGTAGAAAGCAAATATATAAAAATCATAAAAGAAATATACAAGAACTCCACAGCAAAGATCCAACTAGAACAGCAAGGAGAGGAATTTAGTATCCAGAAGGGCGTCAGGCAAGGTGATCCACTTTCACCAAAACTTTTCACGGCAGTCTTAGAAAACATATTCAGGAGTATAGACTGGACAGATTTTGGAATAAATGTAAATGGTACAAAGCTAAATCACCTAAGATTCGCCGACGATATTGTGATATTCGCAGAGAAACCACAAATACTACAAACTATGTTACAGCAATTAGATAACGAAAGCAGGAAAGCTGGTTGTCAATGAATCCATCAAAGACTAAAATAATGACGAATGCAATAAAGGAACACATAAAAAAGGGCAGCAGATCATTGAATATGTCGATGAATATATTTATTTGGGACAGCTAATTTCAATAAACGACCAGTATTCAAAAGAAATTGATAGAAGGATAAGCAACACTTGGAAACGTTACTGGTCGCTCAAAGAAATAGTCAAAAACGAATCAATACCAATGTCAGTGAAAAGCAAACTGTATAACACGTGCATTCTCCCATGCCTCACGTATGGATGTCAAACTTGGCCTGCTACGAGCAAAAACAGCCAAAAACTTAGAGTTTGCCAACGCAACATGGAGAGAAGCATGCTAAACATAAGACTACGAGACATGTGGAACACTTCAAAAATAAGGAAAAGGACAAAAGTAAGCGATGTCATACTTAAAATAAAGAAATTGAAATGGAACTGGACTGGTCATATTATGAGAACAAACAAAGAAAAATGGACAAGAGACGTTATGGAATGGTATCCTAGAAATGGAAAAAGGCACAAGGGACGTCAAATAAAGAGATGGGAAGATGACCTACCAAAAGGATGGAGGAGATTAGCTCGTGACAGAGATGAGTGGAAGAAACTAGGGGAGGCCTATGTCAAGGAAGGACAACCTGACCAACAAACTCGTTGCTGAGTACTACTTAGGTACTCAATTGAATTAAGCATTTTTTTTATATTGTTTTAAAATCATTTGTTTAGTTTAAATATTTAAGTTAAAACTGTATTGATTTTTGGTCAGTGAATAAAGGCTTTTATTATTATTATTATATTATTATTTTAGGTACGATTCAATTAATTTTAATACGTTCCCCCTTACTACATTTTTTTCTAATTTTGACAAGAGTATGTTGAAATCTACAAAATCAAATGCCTTAGTCATATCCATGAACAAGGCAGTCGCACATTTCCGTCTATCCATATTTGTTATAACTTTGTTTACAAGGCCATATATTGCCATATTTATATTTTTGCTTTTTCTAAAGACGTACTGCTCTTCCGCAAATATTTGTTTTTTTTTCAAGAAAACTATACAAGTTGTTATAAATGACTTTTACAAAAAAAATTGAGAAAATTTGAATTAACGCTACAGGTCTATAATTATTAGGATTTTGTCTGTCATCTTTCTTATACAGTGGTTGTATTATAGATATCTTTAAATCTTTTGGGTACGTACCATTTTCTATGCATAAATTTACAATAAAACTAAGAACAGGAGATATTTCAACGGCTACAGTTTTTATTACTTTAGTAATAATCTCGTCATAACCTGCACTATTGGTGTTTTATAAGGTTCTGATAATATTGCATATATCGACAGGGGTTGTAGCAGGCATAAACATTGAATAAGATGTGTTGGTGATGAGTCAGGCTTTTTACTATTATTTAACGGTTGCACTAAATCAATATAATGATTATTGAACGCTTCTGCAATTTCTAGTGGATCTGGTCTCTTTGTCATTGATAGTTATTTTAGAAATATTTTCTTTCGGACAGTTTAATTTATGATCTGCCAGGTAGCTTTCATTTTATTTTTGGAGTTTTTAATATACAAGTTATTTCTTGATTTTTGTGTGAGACTGATGATTTTTTTGAGCCGATTACTTTAGAAAACAAAGAAAATCTAAAGACATACTTTAGATTTTCTTTGTTTTCTAATGTTTTTTGTTTTCGACATTGCCATAACATGTCTCGCTTGCGTTTACAACGCAATCTAATACCTTTCATTACCCAGTTTAGTTTCTTTCTAATAGGTATTCTAATCTTAATTTTGGGGAAACATAAATCATAAATGAGTTTAAATAAATGATTAAACTCTTTGAACAGTTCGCCTGCGGACCGCGTACAGTGTAGACGTGTTGTAAAAATTGTTAGCGAAATATAAACTTAAAATACCCGTTAATCGAATGTAATACTTATAGTTGTGTAACACAAATTTCTAAGTTAATTGAACTAACTGTAGGATCTTGCAACCTTTGCTGCGAAGAAACTCAACATCGGAGCAAGGTAACCGCTCGACGCCCCATCGGCGAAAAGAAACAGGCTCATTATTTTTTGACCCATTCGCTCAATTGTTATCGCAGCTTGCTAGAGTGGAATTTGCGCCACGGATCATGAATGTGCAACGAGCATCTCCTGGAAGTGGCCTCAGTGGTTCAGAACCAAATCTGTTGAGTGGTGAAACAGTATCAGGTTTTCAGAACAGCCCAAATCAAGTTACGTTCCGCAATAAGCGAAAGTTTACCGACGACATTAAGAAAGAACTAAGCGAATTTCGAGAACAAATATTGCAAATGATGGCCACAATCGCAACCAACCAAAAAGAGTTCATGGATAGAGTGAGTGAAGATATTTCGACAATAAAGGAGAAAGTGGATGATATAAAAATTACGTTAAATAATCTTGTTATAGAACAAAGCATTTTGAAATCGGACATTTCAGAAGTACAACTAAAAGCCGTTGTCACGGACAAAAAGCTCGAAAAATTACAATCTGAGATTGACAAGATTAAAGAAAATTCAAAGTCCACCCCGCTATCGCTCGTAACACCGGATGCGTATGAGTCTATTATGGCAGAAGTCAAAGAACGTGAACTAAGGAGCAAAAACATAATAATCGTTGGAATAAAAGAGCCAGTCGCAGCATCTAGAGACGAAAGAACAGATATGGACATGGAACAAGCTACCAAAATTATAAAGATGACAGGTGTAAATTGCTTACCTGAGAAACTTTTTCGCCTCGGTAAGTACAACCCCAATAAAAATCGTCCTCTTAAAGTATGCTTTAAATCATCAGAAACGACAATATCTATTTTACGTGGCAAAAATGATGTTAATTGTGACAATATCAAAATATACTCGGATCAGACACCCCAACAACAAGAATTTCTGAAAAATCTCAAGGATGAAATTAAGTGTCGATCTGAAAATGGCGAGAATAACTTAAAAATCAAGTATGTTAGAGGTGTGCCGAAAATAGTTCAAATACCTGCAAAAAACTGACATCAAAAGACACTAGCCATAACCAAAACTTTCAGGCAAAAGACAACAATACTTACCAAATATGTGACAACTATGACGATATTACCACAAGCACTAAATCCCTAAAATTCTTGTATGCAAATGTGCGTAGCATCGTGAAACCAGGCAAATTGGACGAACTTAAGTGTGTAGTGGAATCTTTTCGTAGTACCATTCACATTATTGTACTTACAGAAACATGGATAAAAACTGAAGATGAAGCTAAACGACTTCAAATTCCTGGATACACACACTATTATAACTACAGACAATGCGCAAGGGGTGGTGGAGTATCAATTTTCGCTCACAATAACTTAAAACATCACTTAATTGAGGAACTATCCCTGAATGACAACCACTACGTATGGATCCATCTTGAAAAGTATTCCCTCGACATAGCTGGCATCTATCGTAAACCAGACGCCTCTAATTTGAAAAACTTCCTTGAAACATACACCAAACAATTGCATAAGCGGAAGCCAGTAATCATACTGGGGGACTTTAATATTAATATGCTGAATTTGGATCAGACGGCTATCAAATACCAAGAAGAACTACAAACCAGTGGCTATAGACTGCTAAACAAAGTCGAAGAGAACTATTGTACCCGAGAAACTGCCACAACGAAAACTATTATTGACCATGTCTGCACAAACCTTGCTGATACCAAGTTCCATCTTGCTATAATAGCAACTGATATGTCGGATCATAATCAAATATATTTAGAAGTTAAAAATCACCAATCAGAACCGCCTAGAAGACTAAAATATCAAGCTATAAATTATGAAAAGCTGTACAATACTGTGAGAAAATGGAATAACACCAATGAAGACTATATATACAAACTATTTGAACAAAAATTACTATCCAGTATCAAAAGTAATAAAATAACTAAATCGAAAGTATTGAATCCGCCCAGACAAGATTGGATAAACAAAACAATTATAAGTCTAATAAACAAAAGAAACATGCTATGGAACATGCATAAAAAAAAGGCAGATGATCAATTGTTGCACGAAAAATTTATCAATCAAAGAAATGAAGTCAGTCAAGTAATACAGCAAACAAAAAGTGCTTATTACCAGAATGCTTTTGATCAATGCAAGAAAAACCCAAAAAAAATGTGGAGTCTTATAAATGATCTCTCTAGGAACAAGATCAGAGAATCACCAGCACCGAGTAAACTCTTGACGCCATCTGGAGTTTTGACTAATCAGAACGAAATTTGTGAGTGTTTCAATGATTTTTTCTCAAACATTGGATCGGTTCTGGCTAGTCAAATCCCCAATCAATACCATAATAATGTAACCCACACTATAGGAGCGCAGGCAAATGAAACCTTAGACACACTTTCACAATTAAGACCATGCACTATAGATGAAATTGCTAAAATAATTGAAAATTTAAAACTAAACACTAGCTCTGGCTTAGACGGTATAAACACAAAATCAATCAAATGCGTAAAAGACTTGATACTAGTCGAGCTAACAAATTGTATAAATAAAAATTTAGAGCTTGGAACTTTTCCCGACAGCCTCAAAATTGCAAAGGTCAGCCCCATTTTCAAAAATGGAAATAAATCGGATCCAGGAAATTATCGTCCCATTTCAGTCTTGCCGGTCTTATCAAAAATTTTTGAACGCGTTTTATACAACCGCCTCGATGAACACCTAAGAGCGCAAAACTTTCTCTATAAAAAACAATACGGTTTTAGGCCAAAATCCAATACACTTTCTGCAACAATAGATCTAATAACAAAAATTAAACTAAATATCGACAAAAAGCAAATAGCATTAGGAATTTTTATAGACCTAAAAAAAGCCTTCGACACAATAAGTCACACACTGTTATTAAATAAACTAAATGGCATTGGCGTCACTGGTAGTGCCCTTGATATTTTTAAATCCTATCTGACAAATCGTTGCCAAGTGGTTAAGATTAACGAAACCCAAAGTAGTCCTAAAAACGTAAATTTTGGCATTCCGCAGGGATCAATTTTAGGACCCTTATTATTCCTGATTTACATCAACAATATTCATGAAGTTGGACTAAAAGGCGATGTATCGTTGTACGCTGACGATACCGCTTTATTTTATTATGGGCATTCCGTGGACGCTGTTATGTTCGACGCTCAGGATGATCTACATCTTTTGAATGTGTGGTTTCAGTGCAATCTACTCACCATAAATATAGCTAAAACCAACTACATAGTTTTCGCTGCAAAAAACAAAAAGGTATCACACAATTCACAATTAACCATAAATAACCAACCTATCAAAAAAGTTGATCATGAAAAATATCTCGGATTAACTTTAGATAACCACCTGAACTGGAGGCCACATATGGAAAGGGTTAGATCTAAATTGACGTCGCTCACGGGAGCCCTACGGAGTGTCGTCCGATGTCTTCCACGACAAGTGCGCTACAATATATATAACACTCTTGTAAAACCTCACTTGGACTATCTAATAGAAGTATGGGGCACAGCGGCCAAAACCAATATTGAAACGTTGCAAATAGCACAAAATAAGTTAATAAAGACACTTTTCCATTATGATTACAGTACAGAAACACAAAAAATATACAATGAAACTAAATTAATGAATATATCACAGACATACTTTTATAATACTTGCATATTAATAAGAAAAATACTTAATAAAAGCATCCACACACAAATACATTTTACAAAGAAACATCAAATACACAAAATTGGGCTCAGAAATGCAAATGACATACAATTATACTCACCACGCACCAACTATGGCAAAAAAAATGTGATGTACGAAGGTGCTGCATTGTATAATAAACTACCAAACAACATTAAAAATGCTAAATCCATGTCAATATTTAAGAAACATTTAAAATTACATATCCTTAAAAAAGCGAGCGCACCTTAGTACATTACATGCCACTTCTAGTTGCGCGCGCTCTTTGTATGTTTACGTTCTGGCTGAGTTAATTTTTTTCAAATACCCTTCACTTTTGGAATATTTTTGTATATCGTAATTTTTTTTTTACCAAAACTGTACGTAAATGAATAATGTATATTTAAATTAGTTAATCATTTCTCATGTAAGTGAAATAATTTCTTATGGGAAATAAAGACATCTCTCAACTATAAAGGCTTCATCAGGGTCCAGACATTCATAGACATGAATAAATGTAAGGCTATGTATAGCATTTTTAAATTTGTTTATATTTTCCAAGCTATAATCTCGCTTTAGCGTGTACCAATGAGTAACTACTGTTGAAAACGGCTGTTGAAAATTCATTCAACCAATCACAGCAGTTAACGCGTGCTTGACAATTTGTCACATTAATTCTGCGATAATTTTAAGGTGGGAAACTGAGGGTTAGTGTGTATGTTATTTTTACTGGACATTTCGCGATTTGGGCTGTATGATCAGATAAAGCTAACTCTAATACCTCACTTTTACTGCCCCTTATAATGGGTTCCCTACGTGTTTTCGAAAGTTGATGATTCGATTTTTATTATATCGAACACGTTGTGTCGATAATTCAGTTGTACGATGTTTTATTCCATCGATGCTTTATGGGTGCGATGTAACGTTTGTGCGAAAAATCCTGTTGCGAAAAACCCTACAGCGATTGTTCATTAGTTCGGTAATTTATTAGTTCGATAGTATGTCGGTTCGAAACGCCTACTGTTCCGTGACATCTAATTAATCTTATTTTGCATTATAGACCGAATAAAAGCAGCAAAAAGACATAGGAAATAAATTCCTTTTATTTAAAATAATTTAAAAAAAAACTTTTTTAAACAAGCTTTGCAAGCTAACCATGCATTGTCATCAAAACCAAACGTGTATGCAAAATTTCATCTTAATCGGTTAAGGCTAACTTCTTTAAAATTAAGTTGCAAGATTTGAGCCGAACTACTTACATACATATACATAAATACATTGCAAGTAAATAAAAAGCCTGTAAAAGAGGTATAATTCCTAGTTTATAATTTACATCAAGATACATTAATAAATTATATTTAAATCCTAATCTACATACATAAATAACATAAATGCTGCTTTCTTTGCCGTGCATATCGAAATAGACGATTTAGGTATGACAGTTTTGGCTATTTAAGGAATTGGCTAGCAACCGGTCGTGATATTGTCTACGTTGTCTTTGGCCCATGCCACAGCTAAACGTGATGAATTTGCCTGTCTTCCCCATTTTAGAAAAATAGACGTGAAGATATGTATGGTATTTAAAGTATTTCCTTAACGTCAATAATGCAAAATAAGATTATTAATTAGATGTCACGAAACAGTAGGCGTTTCGAACTGACATACCTACTATCGAACTAATAAATTACCGAACTAATGAGCAATCGCTGTAGGGTTTTTCGCACAAACGTTACATCGCACCAATAAAGCATCGATGGAATAAAACATCGTACAACTGAATTATCGACACAACGTGTTCGATATAATAAAAATCGAATCATCAACTTTCGAAAACACGTAGGGAACCCAGGCAAATAGGTCCGATTTATTTATTAAACCATTAATATTCTGATGACTCTGATGCAAGATTAATATATAGTTATACGAGAAAAAACTCAGAATTATTATTAGCTTTAGAAGCCGTATTTCGATAAAAATCATCATTCATTAATGCTTGTTCACAATTAATATTATTGCACTTACATATTTTGTTTTATTCATAACATTTGCAAATTTTCTTCAAACCTAATATTGGATTAGTTTGGATACACCTATCGGATACAGTTTTGGACTTCTTTATCATGGTTATATCGTACTTATCCCTATTTAATCTATAATCAATACGTAATATTTCCATAAGTAACATTCTGCATATATTAAGAGTAAAGTTATACTTTGGTGATATATAATTACTGTATCCCATGTCTACGAATGAAACATTTAAATGTCTATTGCAAATATACTTAATTTAATAATTTAATTTGGATTCGTTTAAATTTTTATTTGAAGGCACCTCTAACATTATTATATTTGGTTTTGAAACAATTGCCAAGAGCAATTTCAAATTGATAAGGATCAACATCATTCGTGCCGCCTATGATAATAACACAGTCGTTTGTACTTAGTTCTAGCATAGTGTTTACATGAAGAATATCTTGTAACTGGTTTGGTATAACTTAAGACTTTAAACTTTGGGCCTAGGAGTCCTTGAAGTATACGGCAAACATTTATTCCTTGTTGATCAGAATATACAATCACTTTTCTTATGTCCTTCGATTTTTTTCTTGACTCAGCGTGTATGTTGTCATTACTACTATTATAATATGTATCCTTTTGCAGATGTTTATCTTGCATTTTGGAGTTAAAATTCAAGTTATCCTTCAAGTAGTTGTTATCCACATATGATATTGACTGTATGTCCCGATGAAGAAGACAAGTTGGAGTTGGAATGTCACTGGTATTTAATTTATCTTTTCTTGTGGGTGATGCCGTAGAAAGAAATTTCAGTTTAGGACTTGTATTTTCAATAATAGCGTTTGTATTCTCTTGTGATGATGTTGCTTGGTTATCTGTGCATGTATTTAAGAGTATTTGATGATTTCTTAGGCTTTTTATTGTCTCGTGACATTCCTGCAATGACTATTTTAGTTTAAACAACTAAAAGAGCCATTGCAGCATTTCACCGTGCATATTCACAATCTCATTATTAGCAGATAACAATTTCGATTTTAGTTCAGTAATTTGTTCCTGCAACTCTTCACACGAATTGTTGACGCCACCTATCGACGTGTTTGCTAAACTAAACATCGTTGAATCAAATACTGTAGAACTTGATATGTTGTGCATGGACATAGATCGTCTGTTTTTACGCATTGTGATATTTTCAAACTCCTTGTTATAATAATCCGTAATTAAAATTTACAAAAAGCCTTTTGCGTAAGTGAGATGCGAACTCACGACACGTAAGATCTTAAGACCCAACTCGGTTAAGCAGCGCGTTAAACCGCTCGACCAAACGCTATGTTACACTAATGCTCCAAATTAGCGAATAGTTTGTTGTTGGAGTGAAATGGATTTATTTTTGTACGTGGGTAATAGAGCTTTCTGTTTTGAAACTGTATTTTATGTTAACTTTTTTATTGTTTTTACGTTTTAATATTACTTTCTTTCACTTTATGTTTATTCACTGATCTCTGCACTGTACTTTTATTATTGTTTATATCGAGATTTATTGTCACTATTAGTTTTTATTTCACTTTTGTTAGGTTAATCACTGTTCATACATATTACGTTGTATTTTTTTGCCAGCTTTCTATTCAAAAACCGACGCACAGTATGAAAATTTAAAACACTGATTATTATAGAGTATTTTTAGTTTAGAACTGATAAAACAAGTCTGTTTACGTGTTTTTTGAGTCAGTGTCTTTGTTTTTAGTAGCACAAACACAGTTTTGGTTTGAAATCGAATCACCTATGAAAAGAACTATTTAATGATAGATAGATAGATAAAACATTTATTTAGTGCACACAAAAGACACAGCACAAAACACAAAATCACAATTAAATTTTCAATTTGTACGAGGTATATAAAAACAAGGTGCCAACATACAAAAGATAGAAAAAGAAAAAGAAAATCATACAGAAAATAAAAGTGACTTAGTAATATACCTCAAATAGTAGTTATAACGTTTAAAACACAGTGCGGTGTGCGTCTCAAGGTTGCACCAAATGGGAGTCCAGCTCAGCACGTGTCAGGCATATACCTGACGCTGATATTCTGCTGGATCCCTGCAGTGACATATGGTCGCCAAGCAGACGTGATAATTATGTTAGTGTTGTTAAAGTGTTATGCGAAGAGTATTTCACGTAAGTATACCCGCAACTTTAATTTATTGCAATAAATGTTTTTCCAGTGGCAAACGTTCCAGTTTTAGGTGTGTTTGAAATTCTTTCTAATTACTTGATTAAGTATATTACTTGATAAGTTAAATGTATAATGTATAAAATAATGAATAATCTTATAATAACTAATAAATAAATGATGGATTAGGTGCAAATAAGTTTATCGATATGGCTAGACTAAAGATAAATAAATATGTTGTCAAAAAATTAAAAAAAATATATACGTAAATTATCCAATTACCAAGTGCCTATACTCTTTGTTCGCAGTTTTTGACCACGAGATATGCTAAATAGACAAACAGACAGATTGGCTCGGGAAGGACATAACAGTTATATAATGGACGTGTTCAAAACAGTCATCCCCAGTTTTTTCTGCGAGGTGATAAGAAACTGCCGCAGTCGAACTCTGGACGTTACAAGGCATTTAAGATTCCTTATCGGCGGGGGAATATTGTTCCAGCATTTGTATGCGGCGTATCTAAAACTTCCCCTGAAAGCCGCTGTCTTGTGCGAGTGTGTGTACAGTTGCTGTGAGCACTGTCTACTTGCGCATTCTCTTCTACTAGCTATCCAGCTCAGTTTATTGTAAAGATAGGTCGGCTGTTTGTACTTTATAACTCCAAAAAGTAGGCATGCCAAGTGCAACTTACGACGAGACTTCATCTTGAGGATTGAGTGGTTATTCAAAAATAGCGTTACGTGACTCCTAGGTGGGATTGAGAAGCAGAATCGAGCACAGGCGTTTTGCACTCTCTGAATCAGTCGATCAGTTCTTGCCAGCAGTCGAGGGCCAACAACTACGTCCGCATAGTTAAGCTTAGACAGCACGAGAGATTCAGCCAGCTGGATTCGCAGCTCCTCTGAAAGATAAGGCCTTATTTTATAGAGGACCTTAAGCCGGTAAAAACAAGTGCGCACTGACTCTGACACGTGTGCTTCATATCTCAACCCAGCGTCCATGTTCAGACCCAGATTACGGGCCTCACTGACTCGACTGATCGACTCACCCAGCAGGGCAACGTTGAGTGTTGCAGGCAATGCACTGATTTGGTTCTTGGTTCCAAACAGCATGTATTTGGTTTTAGTAGGGTTAAGTACCAAACCATTACTTTCAGCCCAACATGCTATCCTGTCAAGATCATCATTTAGATCCTTTATCGCAATGTCATAGTCACTTGGCTTAAAGGAAATATAGACTTGTACGTCATCAGCATAAATATGGTACCTACATCGCCTTAGGGAATTTATGATATCCGCACAATACAAAATAAAGATGATGGGGCCCAGTATTGAGCCATGTGGGACGCCTCTGTAAACAGAAGTGAGGGAAGAAACAAGCGATGAGCCATTGCTAAGTCGTATTTCCACCTGCTGACGTCGGTTGGTGAGATAGCTTTGGAACCAGTGTATCGTGTTTTGGTCAAATCCATAGTAGCTAAGCTTTGATAGAAACAGTTCTATATTTATGCAGTCAAAAGCTCGCGAAAAATCAAGTAGGACAAGTAGTGTGCATAGACCCTTATCCTGTGCTGACAGAATGTTATCTGTCACATCCAAAAGAGCCGTAGAAGTACCACGTTGTTTGCGAAGCCTGACTGTAGCTCAGGCAGAATGTTTTTATCTTCTAGATATTTTGAAAGCTGCTGGCATACCGCCTTTTCAGCAATTTTAGAAAGACAAGGCAGAAAGTATTCTAGGCCTAAGGTCTTTTAATTCAGTCGAATTAGTTTTTTTAGGCAATGGCCTAACGATAGCAGTTTTCCAGATGTCAGGGAAGGTTGCTGAGACAATCGAGCTGTTCACAATGTCAGTGATGACTTTCAGAGTATGTGGGAGTGTAAGCAAAAGCATATTGAGGGTTACCCTATCACAACCTTCAGCGTTAGATTTTAGCTGGCGGAAGTATCGCAAAATCTGATCAGCAGTTACTGGTTGTAATGCAAATGCAAAGCTATCATCACCATAACGATGCGACTCAAAGAAAGCGCGCTGCGACATATTGCAGACAGGGTTACCAGGGACACTCATAAAGTGATTATTGATTTGGTTTGGATCTCTGAGGTGGGCAGGAAGGTCATCAATTTGTTTATCCGGCAATATAGTGTTTCTTAAATTTTGCCATAATGCTTTCGGTTTTTTTATTTGGCTATTAATATTAAATTTGAAATATGCAACCTTTTCTCTAAATATGGCATTTAACACCAGAGATTTCAACTGCTTGTAGTATGCTTTTTTGGACTCAGATTTCTTTTTACGGTACTTGGTCAGAGCGTCATTCCGCAAGTGCATCATCAATTTAATTGTATCTGTTATCCAGGGATATGACGGTTCCTTAATTAAACATTTCTTGACCGGAGCGTGCGCATCGAAAATTGAGAAAATGTTTCCATTTAATGCTTCAACCATATTATTAACATTATGCAAGCCACAAATGTTGTCCCAGTGTATGCGCGACACATCACTATCTAGTACTTCTCTATTTATTTGCTTGATGGGTCTGTACACAACTGTATGAGGTTTATATTTACTACGCCGAATATTAAATTCACACACAACCAGTGAGTGACCATTTATTGAGCCATAGGGCTCAACAGATATTCCTTTGTGGTTGAGATTCGAACACACAAGGTCGATCAATGTTTCGCTATGGTCTGTGAAATGGGTGGGCGAGCTTACCAGTTGTTTTAGGCTCAGGCTATTCAAAAACTCACATACTTTAATCACATAGATTCGTTCACTGAGTTATTTAAGCTTAGATAACACTTGAGATGATCTATTGCACTAACTGGTTGATATTTATACTAAAATTACCGTTCATTTATACTGAAAAACCGATTATAAACATTTTTTTAACCAAAATTAAACGGAGCGCGACGTTTACGTGATGGCAGCGCCATCTACCTACTCTCCTTATGACGATTCCAATAAGCCCAAACATGACTAGGATACATGGTTTTAATTCGGAGTTCCAGTGCCTACCTTCCGGCTTCATCATCAGATCAGTTCGTTCGTACCATTTCTTTATAAGTATTTGCTTCATCATAGTGGGTTAACTATTCGCGATATCTTATACCCGTGACATACTTTTCATTAAGGAGTTCAGTGTCGATCTGTGGTCTTCTTAATCAGTTTCATTTCACTAAACGATACTTTCTGAGCGCAAATGATTGCATCGTTAATGAAAATGCCTATAATATTTGAGAAGTGCCCTCGGTATCCATGGGATAGTATCATCGGATGCTGACTTGAGGACCACCTCGGGAGTAATACCATTTCAATCGTAAAACATTTTTTTAAATTGGTACAAATTGTCGGAGAAATCGGTGAACATACAAAAAATATATAGGTACGTACCTACCTACATTCGAACATAGAACCTCCTCCTTTTTGGAAAGTCGGTTAAAAATGAGCTCATTCCTTAAGATTGCCGTTAGTTATTTTTCCCAGAAATTTATTTGTTTGACACCAATAAGTACAACATCTTACAGTATTTCCAAGATGATGTTATACCACATAATAAATAATGTTATACACTATATAGAAACATAAAAGTTTAACAATAAAAATAAAATAACAAAAATCCAAAATAAGAAACCATTCAAATGTGTATGCCTCCTTCAATGCACCTTTGTGCTCCTGACACAAATTTCGGCAGGCTATGGAACACATCTTCTGATGGCATATTATTTATAATACGCGCCGCCCTTGACAAAGGGGCAAACTTTAATAAATTTGTCCTAGCCCTTGGCACATCTAACAATGTGGGTCGGCGGCGCGCACCCACATACCCATCCGGGCCGCAGCGCCTCCAGTACATCCGGGTGATGCACCAGCCCGCGCAGCACTCCCGCCGCGTATTTTACTAAAGCGACGTCCCTCCTAACCGCCAGCCTAGTGTACCCGACCATGCCCAACACAAACAGACTCGGATACATCAACGGGTAGAATGGGTAAATCCCATATTGCTTCAAATATAAATACCTAGTGAATTTATTTTGAATGTTTTCGACCATGAGAGTATATTTGTCCTCATGCGGATTCCATATAATGGCACTTGTCTCGAGATGAATACGAACCAAAGCATTATAAAATATTTTTACCACTGCTACACTTTTAAAATCCGTACATTGTCGTAATATAAAACCTAAATTTCTAAAGGATTTGCTACACAACTCCATAATGTGATTGCGAAACATCAATTCAGCCACCATATGAACCCCAAAATCCCGTATTTGCGTAACACGCGGCATCACTATGCCGTCCATCTCATACTGAAATTGGTCCTTATTAGCGGCACTGTCGTGTGGTGTACCTAATCTATGCTAATATTATAAACTGGTATTCTGATCAGGATCTACTGAACCGATTTAGATGAAATTTGTCATGGAGGTAGTTTGAGACCCTGGGAAGGAATAAGGTAGTTTTTATTCCCTTGGGATAATAAAACGCTTTTTAAGAGGGCGAAGCCGCGGGCAGAAGCTAGCAACTAATACTACAGAAAGGATTTTTTTTTCAATTTCACTTACGCAATTAGGCTGCCGCAGCCTAATTGCGTAATTGAATTCGCCAAAGGAAACAATCTGGAGCCTTCCCAAAAACGACTTTTCGTATTGCATATTACACTCTGAAAATGAAAGAAGTTGATTCTTTCATGATCAATATTTTGACGTAGAATTATATAATAGACTGTAAAGAATGAACGAAAGCGGAAGAATCAAGAGAAAACTTCAATATTGGTATTGTATAATGCAAATGTCATATTTGACAAGCGTTAACTCCTTTCGTCGCTGCCTGTCATTAGTGTCATTGACGAGTCCAATAATTTTTGGCGCCTAGGATTTGTCGTTGTACTTATTTTTGTGATTTACTCGTATTATAACTCGGAATTTTAATTCGATTCCAGATTTGACAATTTCAGTGTTGCAACGTTATGACAAGTACTAAATAGTGACGTTGCAAAATTATTCGATATGGAAATGGAATATTTCCGGATCGATTCTTCTCGTTTATAATTTTACTCTCGTAAACTAAGTATATCAGGCAATTAAATATTTCTGAACCGATAATTTAGTTTTGACGATTAATTAACGATCTGAGACTTTTCTTTTATAATTGTGTGTGAAATAAACAAAAAAATGTGATCATGAAGGAACATGACAAATAAAACAGATAGATGTATTATGGTAATAATTTATTTTATATATTGTAGCCGTCATCGCTATCGCTATCGCTGTCACTTTCCGTAACATTTATTATAAATGTGTCTGTGATATTGTCAATTAACATATCTAGCCTACTCATGTTTTCCTCTTCTTTGACAACTTGGGATACGCATTTAGACCATTCGGTAGCCGTAATTTTTTCACACACTGATTGTTTATCGATTTTTGTGTTCATCACTACACTATTATATGTGGTATCATTATTTCACAAAATGACAGTAGCTAATGTCAAATCTGGAATCGAATTAAAATTCCGAGTTACTAAATAAATACGTAAAAGTGTAAGTCAACATCTTCATGATTGATTGTGAAAGTGATTTAGTGTGAAATTAATCTGTATGTAAGTGGCCCCGACAGGCTACGCTTACTTCCTTCGGTCTGCCTAGTAGTCTGTGTAGCTGAGGGATCGGTCCATCCGAGTCATTATCAATGGAATGCATTATCAATTTTACATACCGCCGAAATACTCGAGAGCTCCAAGTAAGTAGCGTGAAGTTAACCTCACTTCTAGCTATCTTCTAATTAGATTTTATTGTTTTTTCAGCATTCACAATGTCACGAGGTAAATTGGTGCATCTCGGAGAAGAGGAGCTCCACAAAGCAATGCTTAAAATAAACCATAGTCTTTTGAGAAGTTGTTTACTATTTTTTTTTTATGCATATCAAAAAAATATTGGTGCTCATTACCATCTGGGGCTATCACAAACAACTGTACATGATTGTCTGTGAGAGGTAAGTGCTACTTAAATTCCTTTGTATATCTTCGTTTTGTGTTAGGTTACTGAGGCTCTCAACAGCATTGAGATTCTTCGAAAATATATTAAATTTTCTATGACACAGGAAGAGAGGGATTCTGTAAAAAGGAAGTGAGTATGAAATGAGATAACAGCGAAAACAAGTGCAATACCTATATAAAATATTATTAACGCTTAAACATCTATGACTACGTATATTATTTACCATAGTTTTACACAAAAAAAGATGAGGATCAGCATTTATGTAATGTAAAAACAAATAAAAGTGGCTCACCGTTGCGACAACCCATGTGAGATGGCACAACAGGGTTAAAATTTCCTTTATGGGCCGCTGATTTATGGCGCGGGGGGGAGGGGGGACGGTGGGTGGGAGTGGTTTCTTCCCCCCTTTACCATCCCCATCACTCGGAGCCCCATGGTTATGGAGATATCCATGGTTAAAGTTTTTAGGTTAGAATACAAATTTCTATCAAAGTCCATCGATTTTTGGGGCGGGAAGAGGGGTAAGGAAGTGGGGGGTAGTGGGGCTACCCCACTGTACCATCCCAACCCCGCGGAACCCCATGGTTAAGGAGATATTCATGGTTAAAGTTTTTACAATTACTATTTAACAACAATGTCGACGGAGCCCCGCTCAGCGGGGCTCCTATTTCTGTCTGAAGGGGCTAAAGTAACCTAACACGAAGAAGATAACGGGAGCTGAGTTCGCTCACTTCAGCTACCGTCATCTCTTCGAACCTAACCTGTCCGTGTCGGGGTGCCCTAAGCTCCCGAGCTCGCTTCGCTCGCTCCTGGACTAATTCTCATATTTATACCTCACGAAAAACATACAAAAAAACATAAAATTTCCGAGTCTTGAAAATTTGTAAAACGCTTTCTATTTATGAGTACAACCTATAAAAAAAAAATGAACTTCCAAATCAACGGCCCATAATGGAAATTTTATCCAAAATGTGTGTTGGGTCGCATTGATGGAACCCATGTTGCTGTAATCCAACCTCATGAAAATGAGGAAGCTTATTTCAACAGAAAGCTTTTATCAGTTTTAATGTATTAATTGTAAGTAGGTATATTTCTTTCTTCAACTAATTTTTTGTTGTAATTAAGTTGTGATTAAGTTTTTGTAATTTAATAATATATCCTTCTGATAATTTGAACATGAACAGAGACTTGATTACTAAAAGTTTAATCGGTGTTATAAGCATATTAATAAAAAAAATACCCGCACTACTAGAACATACATAGGTACTATTTGTATAGTGTATAGGGCAGGATATTTGATGAGATTTAAATGTTTGTTTAACTTTTAGATTTGTGATTCAGACTAGATGGTGAACGCCCATGCTGGTAAGAGGATTGAATGAAAGGAGACTAATAATAGGTATTTACTAGGCAGATTTGTGTACTCTAGGAGCATGTAATTTGATACTTACAATATTTTTCAAGTAAACAGGATCACAGTTAAATAGATTGTAGAATGGGCTTACCGGGGAAACCTTGTTAAAAAAAACGCGCCAAGTACACTATATCACAGGGGGCGTGGAAACGTGTGCATATCTTGAACTACAAAACTTATTCAAATTCTTGAATTTAATCAGTTGCAAATAAATACAATATCACTATTTTTTGTTGTATTATTTTCTGTTCCTAACCATTCAATACATACACTTGGCTAGCTGCTGACAGCTTATAGGTACACTAACGACATTAAAGTATATTCACATCAAATATTCTAAAATAGGAAATAAGTGACAACATAGAAAATAACAAGGACAATAGATTGAGGGCAGATTTTTCAATCGCCAGATTATATCTACCTACAGCATTTTAAGTTATACTGCTGATATTATTATTCCATTTATTTAGCTTTGTACACACTTTATATATACATTTTTAAATATTTCTTTATAAAATACAAATCATTAAAAAAAAACATTTAAAAATATAACAAAAATGGTTGTCCACCGGTGTCGGGAGCAGGGTACCGGGGCTACCGGTGGTTAGGGCTCCAGAGACAGGAACCTCCTCACAATGCGAGCCGTATCGAGGAGTACTGCCTTCTGTATCAGGCCCTTGATCCAACCGTGCAGTGACGGCCTCGACAGATGGTCGTCGAGGCTCTTGGCCATCAGGCCGTTGGCCGTAATGACAATCGGCACAATGATCGCCGAGTCCACATTCCACATGTCGACAATATCGTGTGCTAAGTCGAGATACTTGATTTGTTTCTCTTTCTCAGCTTTCACGAGGTTCTCGTCATGCGGAATGGTGACATCGATTATCATTGTGCGGCGCGCTAATCGGTCTATCACCACTATATCTGGCTTATTAGCAACAATAGTCCTATCAGTGATGATAGACCGATCCCAGTACAACGTGACATGGTCATTTTCGAGAACTGGGTCGGGCACATACTTGTAATACGGTACCTCCGATTCCACTAGATTGTACTTCAAAGCAAGTTGCTGGTGAATAATCCTGGCCACTTGATTATGCCTGTGCAAGTACTCGCCGTTAGCGAGACGTGAACAACCAGAGATAATATGTCTGATGGATTCACCCGGACGGTGGCATGCCCGACATATGTCAACCGTGCCGTCCTTCATTATATGTCTCCGGTAGTTATTCGTCAGGATAACTTCGTCCATAATTGCACAGACAAAACCTTCAGTTTCCCCGAAAAGGTCACCGAAACGTAGCCAGAATACGGACGCTGGGAAATCTACATCGGACCCATGTAGAGCCCGATAGAAGCGCCCGTGTAGCTCCTTGCCTTGCTATACCTCTTTGCGTTCATCAGTAGTTAGTATGACAGGCTTGCGCCAGTTCTCTTTAGCCATGGACAACGGGGTGAGTCCCTTGTCCACTGCGACCACATCCCGGTGCATACCCACTTCAGCTTTTAAAAAATATTCTCTGAGGCTGCACACCTCGCGGTTGTGAAGAGTCTTGGCGTTTAAAAAGCCTCGACCCCCACACTTCCGCGGGATGTTCAGTCTCATCACTGATGCATCCGGTTTGCGGTCAGCAGTGTCCGGACCCTCCTATCGAGGGCGTCGAGCTCGGTCTGAGTCCATTTGAGTATGCCGAAAGAGTACATCAAAACCGGCATGACCCAACTGTTGAAGGAGCGCACCTTATTTCCGCCTGACAAAAGGCTATTTAATAGCTTTTTCAGGCGGCCAAAGAACCGCTCCTTCAGCAGTTGCTTCATGTCAGCACTGTTGATGCCCAACGCTTCCGACATACCCAAATACTTGTAAGTTTCGGTCGAGGAGAGGTGTCTGAGGTGTATGGAATCAGAGAGTTGAATTCCCTCGGATTCCATAATCTCCCCTTGCTTTACATACATGACTGCACATTTGTCCACACCAAATTCCATCCTGATGGAGTTACTGAAGGTTTCAGTTACCTTCAGTAGCTCCGTCAGTTGGAATTTGTTGGGGGTAAAGAGTTTCAGATCATCCATGTAAAGGAGGTGAGATATGACCTGACCACCTCTTCTCAACCGATAGCCTAGTCCTGAATCCTCCAGCAGTGTATTTAGAGGATTCAGGGCTAAGCAGAACCAAAGTGGACTCAAACTGTCGCCCTGAAATATCCCCCGCTTAATCCATACAGGCTCATCATCCCCCTGAATCGGTCGACATCCTGGATATCGAAGGACTGTCTTCCATTGCCCCATACATGACCCAAGAAAGGTGCATAGAGTTGCATCTATTTTGTACAACTCCAGCACCCTCATGAGCCATGTATGTGGCACAGAGTCGTAGGCCTTCTTGTAGTCTATCCAGCATGTCGACAGATCCTTGCGGGATCGACGAACCTGCTGGCTTATGGCCATGTCAATGAGGAGTAGCTCCTTAGTGCCGCGGGACCCATTCCTACATCCATTCTGAGAGGTAGACATTATTGAGTTAGCTTCAATATGTTTATCAATTTTTGCTCTCAGGATGGATGTAAGAAGTTTATAAACCGTCGATAGGCAAGTAATTGGTCTATAATTCTTGGGTTCCGCGGGACTACCTGTCTTATGGAGCAGGTGGGTAACGCCTGTTGTTAAAAACTGCGGCAGCGACCCAGTCTCTAAACATGACTGGAATTGAGATGCCAGTAACGCGTGTGAGCTGCTATACCATTTTAGCCAAAAGTTATGCAGTCCGTCCGGTCCCGGAGACTTCCAATTCGGTAGCGGACGAACTGCTTTGGCTACATCTGGTGGACTGATGATTACTTTTTCCATTTCTGGTATAGCATCACACACGCGCTCGACATCACGCATCCAGCCACCCTCAGTGTGGCAGACGGGCACCGACCAGATGCTTCGCCAGAATGTACTCGTGGCGACATCATCCGGGCGGCACACGTCAGTCACACTGTGCTCAGGACGCTCCCAAGTTCTGTATACCCACCTCTCATCACTGTGGAACATGCGATCCTGCGAGTACCGGTCAACCCGCCGCTTATACCGCCGAACTGTGGGCAGCTGTTTTAACAGAAATGTTATGTTACGTGGAGGTTCACTTATTTTAATCAAAAATGGTATTAAATCAAAATCTCGTAAAGATATTGTAGATCTATCAGTTGAACATAGTGTTGAACTGTCCTGTGTTGAGCTGGATAAGCATATTATAGTGTGCGTTTACAGACCCCCCAATTATAAAAACTACTGTATATTTGAGTCAGTGATGGAAGATGTTTTGGCAAAACTTACAACTGGTAATAAACTAGTCATAATCTGTGGTGACTTTAATATAAATATTTTAGAAAATAATTCAGATAGCAGTAGACTATTGAATCTCTTCAAATCATTTAATTTGTCGCATGTGTTTGAGGAACCAACCCGAACAACTGTGACTACTGCTACATGTATTGATAATGTTTTTTGTTGCTGCGACTACTTAAACAAAGCCATTATGAATTGTCTGCCTTCAGATCATAGTGGGCTACTGGTAACATTTGAGTCCAGCATACCAATACAGCAAGTGCAGATTCAATCCAGACCAATAACATCCGGCAAATTAAATAAATTTAACAGCGCTTTAATTGGTAAGTTAAGTTGTCAGGACCTCACAGTGTTTGACTATGTATTAGGAAACTATAACTTACTTAAACACCTACACTGTACCAACACTTATAGCAAATAAATGATTGATTGATTGATTGATTGATTGATGGTAATATTTTATACAAAAAAGTTTTCTCAGTTGTTCAAACAGAATTCAATAACACTTTTAAGAAGAAAACTAAAACTATATGCCGTAAGTTTTTATTCAGTGACTGGGCGACTAAAGGAATCAGGAAAAGAAGGGAAAGACTTTACGAGCTGTATGGCCTTAAGCCTTATATAAACACTGAAACTTTTAATAAGTATGTTGCTACTTACTCAAGAATTTTAAAAATTCATGTAAACTAGCTAAGGCTTTATACATTAGCAATAAGGTTAAATTCGCAGAAAATAAAATTAGGACGGTTTGGAAAATTATTAACAATGAAACAAACAGGAACAAAAGAAATAATACTGATTACACGCTTGAGACTACACATGGACTTGTTAGAGATAGCAAAGAGGTTGCTCAAGAGTTTGTAAATTTCTTTACCAGCATCCCAATTAAAACTACTGAAACCTTAAATTCTTCGCCGTCGCTCGCTTATGGTTTATTACACGCTAACGTTTCAGCATGCCCGACTGAATTTAACTTTTCACATATAAACCCAATAACAGTGATAAAAGCTTTTAAGCAAATAAAGATAAAACTGACAGAAGATCTATGGGGAATGTCCATCAAAGTTTGTACCTCCATTATTCAGACTATAGCGCCGTACTTAGCTTTAATTTTTAATTTGTGTATAGATCAGGGAGTCTTTCCGGATCTAATGAAATATAGTAAGGTTATACCACTTTTTAAATCCGGGGACAGTAAAGACACAAATAATTATAGACCAGTATCCGTGTTGCCGGTTTTCAGCAAGATATTTGAAAAGATAATGCTAAATCAAATGCTCATTTATTTTAATACGAAAAACATCCTACACGAGAAACAATATGGTTTCACCAAAGGACGTTGTACAACCGACGCTGGTGTCACCTTAATAAAACACATCTTTGATGCGTGGGAGGAGGGACAAGATGCCATAGGTATCTTCTGCGACCTGTCGAAGGCGTTTGATTGCGTTGATCATGAAACATTGCTTTTGAAACTTGAGCATTACGGGCTAGGCCAATCAGCATTAAATTTAGTAAAATCCTATTTGAATGATAGACAGCAATTAGTTCAAATAAACGGTGTCAATTCGTCGGGGTTGAACGTGAAAATGGGGGTACCCCAGGGCTCAATTTTAGGTCCTTTCTTATTTTTAGTATACATTAACGATTTACCCCATCTATTGAAAAACAAACTGAACATGGTGTTATTTGCTGATGACACTTCTTTGATTTTTAACATAAATAGACGTACGAGTAATGTTGCCGACGTAAATAATGCATTGCGGCAAGTTCTAAATTGGTTCACTGCTAATAATTTAGTTTTGAATGCTAAAAAAACTAATTGTGTAAAATTTGCCTTGCCGAATGTCAAAAGTTATGATTGTGACATTATATTAAACAACGAGAAGCTAGAATTCGTCGACAAAACCGTTTTCCTGGGTATCACGCTAGACTCAAGGTTACAATGGGGTCCTCATTTAATATCACTTGCGGGGCGGTTAAGTTCGGCGGCTTATGCTGTTAGAAAAATTCGTCAATTTACTGATGTAGATACCGCGAGGCTGGTCTATTTTAGTTACTTTCATAGTATAATGTCTTACGGCATATTACTATGGGGAAGGGCTGCAGACATTCAGTCAATTTTTGTTCTACAAAAACGAGCCATCAGAGCGATATACAATCTTCGCCGGCGCGATTCTCTAAGGGAACTGTTTAAAGAAATTAACATCATGACGGTACCTTGTCAGTATATTTACGAAAACATCATGTACGTTAGAAAGAATTTACATCTTTTTAGTAAAAACAGCGATAGACATAGTTATGTTACTAGAAATAGGGACCAATTAATTCAACCAGGTTTCAGGCTGGCTAAAGTAGCGTCATCTTTTAGGGGGTACTGTATAAAATGTTACTATAAAATACCGCCACACATTCTAGAATTGAATGAGACGAAATTTAAAACTTGTATAAAACGCACACTATGCAGGCAGGCATATTATAGGTTGGGGGATTACATCGCTGATAAAAATGCTTGGCCCAACGCTATTCCAGCTCCACAGTCACTAGGGCACAAAAACAAGTGATAAGCAGAAAAGTTCTGAAGTATTGTTGGACCTGCTGAAGACTGTACGAATAATTATAATGTATATTTGTGTTGTATAAACTCAATTTATTTTTTGGATTATATAACTGCACAGCACATATGTGAGTACTATGTACTAACTGTAAATCTACCATTTACTGTACCTATGTGTCGTTCGTTGACTTCAGTGTGCCCCGGCAGTTGAGTGTGTCATGCTCTCTCTAATGTCTCTCTGATGGTGGCACATGTGTTGGATCATTCGGTTCCCTTCATGATGGTTGAGCTGAGTGGTGCCGATCCATGTGTCATGTTCGTGAACGGGCGCCGTCAGTTGGGATTGGTCATATCTTAGCTGCCTCCGCATGTTTTTAATTACCTATTTATTGTATTTTTAATTGTTTGTTTTACTCTAGACGCTTTTAAGTGCGTTTTTTTTTTTTACATCGTTCTCACATATATGTATTTTTCCTACAAGATTATTGTAACCAAATACTTGTAAAACACATTTATGTTTTTTTAAAAGAGTAAGTTTGGAGTTTCTTGTCCGTTCTTCTCCATAACAAGCTACATTTCCGAATGGACGGTAGAATCAATTATTATTACATTTAATTTTTATTTTTGACGTTCGAAAGTGCCGCTTAATGGCCTAATTGAATAAAGAAATTTTGATTTTGATTTTGATTTTTTGATTTTGAATACGGCTGGCCCATGCACAAAATTTCTGCTTCAGGAAGTCGATGCGCTCCGTGACACGGGACATGTATTCTCGAGGACTGATTCCAGTCCCCGAAAACGCCCGCCTCACGAAGCGCATCACGCGTGGTCGTGTATTGCCCTCCCTGAAACAGCATAGTTTGCCGAAAAGTACCCTGGCCCCATCGATACGCCGTTGGATCCTGCATTGCCAGGCTGGCACGGCAGGCTTTGGCCGAATAGTCTCGTTTGGGAACTTAACTTTGGCCAAACGACACGCGGCAACAGCCCGGAAATACAGGATTGAGTGCGTATCAACGAGGCTCTCGCTGCTTTCAAAAATATTCTGAAGCAGCGAGTCCAAGGCACACACCAGCGCCCTATTCTTCTTGTGCATAGGCAAGCGTGGCAATCGGGGTCTAAGTTCAGTCGGTGTTGACCTATACTCGCGAAGGGCATCCTCCAGTGCGCTCCCCAATCTTTCATTGCACTGGCTACTTACTGTAACAACCCTATCATCTGCCTCTCTATATTATTACTATTCTTCAGGTAAACACGGTTATCGGAACATTGAAAATTCCATTAGTAAGGAAGATCCGACGTTTATAAATCCATTACCAAATAAAACCAATATATTCTGAAAATACAATATTATAAGGGCGGCTAGGTGTCGTAATAAACGATTACAGTTGATGCCACGATAAACACTTTTAATACACAACACTTTGTACATAAATGTTCTTACGAGCTAACTACAGAACAACACACTACTTCGTACAACTAAATTTAAGTTACGACAATAGTTTTGGCGGGAACGAGCTAGAACCGTAAATATCCGATCTATCTAGCATGCGCGACTCGAATCGAATGTCTACTGATACTGGTCAGCGAGTCTGCGGGCCCGAAGCCTGCGTGGGCGCGGGGTGGGGTGCGTTTCACACATCTGGCGACCATCTGCCAGCGTGGTCCCTCTACCTGCGGCTAACCTGACCGTAGCCGTGCACACTGAGCGTTACAGTCTCCCCCTCTAACCCTAACGAACGTCCTCGCGTTTGGGTTAGCTTCTACAAGGCCTTCCCCTCCTACGTTTCTCTTGTACTGGAGCTTGGATGCGACCAACGAAGGGTGTCAGCACGGAAGCGTGATACTTGCCTAGCACCGTGCCATCGTTGAGGCACTCTAGGATGTATGTAGTGGGGTTGACCACGGCCCGGACCTTGTATGGTCCGTCGCGGCGAGGAATAAAGTTCGGTGTCTGCCCTCGTCCGGTGTCGCTAGCTCTCAGCAGAACCAGTTCACGAACCTTATAGTCGGGAACAGGCTGACAACGATCATCGGCATACCGGTTATGTGCTGCCTGGGTGTTCTCGTAGACGTCGCGGGCATCTTGGGGCACCGATTGAATCCTTGTGTCTGCCTTATACCGTTGGCGACGAACACATTTTTTACATTGCGTAACGTAGGAACGCATTCTTGGCCAGTAATACTTACCAGTTATACGTTGCAGCGTACGTTCCGCGCCCATGTGACCAGCGGTGGGTGCATCATGGTGATCGGCCAATACTTTGGCACGTTCTCCTTTTGGGACCACTAGACTGGCCGCGTCGTGGTCCCCATTCTCAGGACAGTAGCTGTATAGGACATCTTCGACGGGCCCGTATCCTCTGCTTGTCCATACCCTCCCCCTAGAGGGATCGTCGGACTCCTGAACTTTAACTAACTTACTCACCTCCGAAACTTTGTTTGAATTCTCGCGTAGGTCAGCCGGGGTCAAGAGTCGACTGCCCCATCTGAATGGGCGCTCATAGGTCCCCTCCCCCTGGAGTGAGTCTGCCCCGAGAGCGTACCCATCGTTATCAGTACTGAGGACGAAGGGTAACGTCGCATCAGCCTGGCGGAGAATCGGTGTAGATACCAGCGGCTCATTCTCAAGTGCCTCTCTCATAGGCGGGGATAATCTAGAAGGAGGAGAAGCCAAAGGTTCTTGTGTTTCACTTACCTTATAAACTGCGAAGTTTGTAGGAGGTCCGACCAAAGCGAACTGAGCGACTCTGTTTTGTGGAAACTCACTGAGTGCGGCTCTGTGCTCCAGCGATAAAATTTTACCTTTTCCTTGCTGCGACGACACGTTATTAACATCTGTGTGCATCACGGCTGCGCTGTTTAACGTGTAAGAGTGCTTAAACGGGAACCGGTCTCCTGGACTATCTGCGAAATGCCATGACTCCTGGCCTATGTCGATTACTATACCTGCGTTTGAGATGAAATCGCGACCTAAAAGTGTCCTGGTGTCGTCACCGGAGAATACCATAAACTCCGTGTCGACTCTCCGACCACCTAGGGTGACAGGTACAGTAGCCGTCTTTACCATTTTCCTATGACAGGAGCCATCTGCGAGTCCAATGTACCGTTCCGTTTCATCGAACCTAACATTGTTGTCCACTAACAACGCGTGTAGTGATGGGCTAGCAACACTATGCGTGGCCCCGGTGTCGACGATCGCTACCCCTTCTTTACCTACTACTCCTATTGTTACCAACGGGTGCGATGACGTAATCGTGCAAAAGTCGCCTTTTACGACATTGAAGTCGGACGGTTTGGCAGGTGCGGCTTTATTTGAACAAGTCTCACTCTTAGACTTGACTACCCCTGGCTGGCCGCATCCGTAACAACGTATTGTACTTTTACCGTTGCTCGTACTTGCATTTACCGCGCTTTTAATATCGTCATTGCTCGCGTTATCAGTGCTATCACTGGCGACTTTCCTATCCTTCCGACATTCGTTAGATGGGTGACCGAACGCTTTGCAGTACGAGCATCGAATGCGATTTGGTTTATCTTTAGTGTTAGAGGTGGGATTGGAACCTAAGGTTGCGCTCGGGCTAGAAGTACCTCGGTCAACGACTCTAGGTAGGTTCGACGTGTCCGCGGCAACGGTCGCGTTGCTACCTAGCTCTACGATCGAATCTTCCACGGTTCTCGCTCGCTCTAACAAATGATCAATGTCACTAACACTATCTCGCGACAAACGTTTACGTATTCTACGGTGTAAAAGGCCGTACACTATATCTACTATCATAACACTAGGAACAACATATGGTAATTTAATTAATAAAGAGCGTACCTTAGAAATAAACACTTCTGCACGTTCACTATCACTTTGTTCTTGCGCGAATATCTCGCGCAGCACCCGGTATGCAGGCCTTTGTACGCCGTAGGCGGCGCGCAGGCGCGCGAGCGCGTCCGTCCACGTGGCGACGCCGGTCCGCGCGCCTCGCCACCACACCGCCGCGTCGCCGCTCAGCAACATGGAGAGGCCGCGTAGCGCGTGCTCATCGGTCACGTCGGCACACTCCTTGTAGACTTCCACTGCATCGATGAACGCCTCCAGTACCTCGGTGTCGCGTGACTGCCCGTCGAATCTCGCGGTACACTTCGCGAAGTTACCGCCGCCGGATGTCGCGGGCACGTTCGCCGCAGGCGATGCCGCCGGTGTCGACGCCACGTGGTTCCACTGGTTGCCATGATGTAGTGATCTTAGGCTTTCCACTAAGGTGCGGCTAGTCTCCACCTGCATTCTGGCGAATGACTCCATCATGGTGGACAGGAGCCGTTCAGTGTTGAGCGCTGCGGCAGGCGCGCCGATATGGGCCCCGCCGAGCGTGTGGTCCGCTGCAGCAGGAGCGCCAATGTGGGCCCCGCCGAGAGTGTGATCGAGGGCGGCGCCCCCTTGGGCGCGCATCTCCTCGGATGCGTCGGTCGCGTGCGCGTGGGTGGCAGCGGCGCCCGCATGGGCGCGCGACTCCACCATCGATTCGCAGTCCTCGTCTGAATAACTGTCGTTATTCTGTTCCATCGCCTTGCTGTTGATAACTGCGCGGGTTGCTCGCGTCGTTCGTGGCATGATAAACCTTAGGGTTGGTTCGTTCACACGCTGTTACACTTAACTGTTTACAACACCACGTGGGCTTTAATGTCACGCGGTTTTTAACGGCACGTGTTTTTTTACAGCATGTGGCCCCACGTTGGGCGCCACTATAAGGGCGGCTAGGTGTCGTAATAAACGATTACAGTTCATGCCACGATAAACACTTTTAATACACATCAATACAACACTTTGTACATAAATGTTCTTACGAGCTAACTACAGAACAACACACTACTTCGTACAACTAAACTTAAAGTTACGACAATAGTTTTGGCGGGAACGAGCTAGAACCGTGAATACCCGATCTATCTAGCATGCGCGACTCGAATCGAATGTCTACTGATACTGGTCAGCGAGTCTGCGGGCCCGAAGCCTGCGTGGGCGCGGGGTGGGGTGCGTTTCACACATCTGGCGACCATCTGCCAGCGTGGTCCCTCTACCTGCGGCTAACCTGACCGTAGCCGTGCACACTGAGCGTTACAATATTTATTTAAATAGTCAGATGTCATACATGAAATAATTTATCCATCAAAGACAAAACAATATCACCTACTAGGTAGTAGCTAATTTAACAAAGGTCAAGAAGGAAGATCAAGGGCGGATTTAAGAGGGGGGGCACGTGGGCGCTTGTCCTACCAGACTTTATTTTTGTGTACTGTGGAGATTCCATCACAGTACATACTTAGACTCAAATCAATTTATCAGAGTTGTTAAAATATAGGTATGGATAAAAGAAAGAACATGAGTGAAACTCTTGTCTATTTCTGGCTGGAATTGCGAATTTTGTTCGTTGTATTTCTTTCACGCACTTGCAAATGAAAGATGATAATCAGCGTTTGCGAGAGCGTTACGGTCGGGGGCAAGCAGGTAGTCCCACTTTAACATCTCTTTGATTCAATATTAAACAAACAAATAGTAATAGTTTAAATGCAAAAAAATATATATATAAAAGCACATGTACTTTTCATTTCTGAGATTCAAAACATGATATCGAAAACTTCGCTCGATCAAAAAAAAAACTGAAAAGGACTGTAAAACGATGGTTAGTTTTATCATTTTCTTATATTCTGGAAGATTATGAAAGATTCACTACTTAAAACACATATCTTAAAAAAAAATAACAACCTGTAGAACTTTATTCTCAGGGTAGAATTTATAAAATAGTTTGTTTTAATAATAAAATTATATACCTATAACACAGCGGCCGCCGTACGAGTCTTCAGTAGAGGTAAGACGTACTAGGTAAAATGCGTACTGAGTCTTAGAAGTACGCATCCGCTTAAATACTTATTCCAAAAACTAGGTTCACGAGTATTTAGGCGTCTCGAGTTTATTGACGTTTCCATAGCTTCGTAATATCGAGATCGAGTAGTCGCTAGTCAGAGTAATGTAATGGAGTATTTTCGGTTTATGGATTATTATCGTATATTAGACTACGCGACGAAATTCGTATCTTTTGAAAGTGATGGTTCTATCTGCTCCATTTGTTCGTTTTCTATGGGCACTAAACGTGTCGCCTCTTCAAATGTTTCGTCAAATTCTACACTCATGACTGAAATGAAATGTCTATTAATTTACATATTTTGCACTGTGCTTTATAGTCCCCTTTATAGTCAAAATTATCCCAGGCGATACCTACTTCTCTTCGGAGCCATTGTCAATTTAAATTTAGAATTTGATAAATAAACAATACTGAAACACCATAACAAAGTACACACTTCAACAAATTAGACAAAAGTAAGTTATCTGTACACTAAAGGTCCTTTTAATTTTCAAACATACGTCCACGTAAACGATAGGTACCGTTCCTGTGACGTACTGATTTAAAAAACAAGCATTGCTGCTAAACATTTTCAACTCTGCCTTCCCCGCAAACTTTTTTTTTTTGCCGTTTTTATATATAATTTTATTATTAAATCAATTAAACTACTTTATATATTCTACCCTGAGAATAAAGTTCTATAGTTAGGTTGTTAACCTTTTTTTGGATAATCTTTCATAATCTTCTAGAAAAATAAGAAAATTGTTAAAAAAACATCGTTTTAGAGTCTTTTTCAGTTTTTTTTTGATCGAGCGAAGTTTTCGATATCATGTTTTGTGTCTCTGAAATGAAAAGTAAATTTAGTAAACTACAATATATTTTTTTTGCATGTAAACTATCACTATTTTTTTGTTTAATAATGAATCAAAGAGATTGTACAGTCAGACTACATGCCCTTAATGCATATCCATCAAGTCGTTGCAAAAATGGACGTTAATGAAGTGCTGGACATCTTTAGCAGGAAACATAAAAGAAAACTGTCTTTAAAACATTTAATTTTAAAAATTATTAATATAAACCTTCCTATACATTGAACTTGTAGAAATAAAGATGAAGTAAATTCAAGTTTATTTCTAACAGTTATTGTTGTTTTTTTTTTGCCTGTGTCCCTTTGTCTGGAGGGGCCTCCCAGAAAAAAAAACCTGGATCCGCCCTTGCCATACATGGTAAAGTATAATTCTCATAATCAAATACAAAACATGTTAAAATCTAATAAGTTAACTATGTCCAAAATCAATGGGTTTGATTCCTAAATAGGAATACTGATTTTTCAAAAATCCAATAAAGCAGTTTTAGTTTTCATAAAAATCGGGTAAGTCTAAGCTTCACTATCAACCACATCATCACTAAACATCAGGCGAGATAGTGGCCAAAAGCGTCCTGCTGCGTTCTCAGAACATTCTGCTGAATCCTCTCTTAGGCCCTGCATTGATTCTGCAGTCATCTGCTTGCGTCTTTCCTCCATTTGAGTGACCCACTGGGGTGCAAGAGGGGCCATCCGATTGTTTGAAAACATAATTTAATTTATTTTGAAATACAAAACAAAACATAATTATGTATCAATGAATTCTAAAGTTTTAGTCATATTTAAGTTTTACAAAACAAATAGGTAATACATACATGATTTCGTCGCCCTCCGCACGGGTGCGTCCGTGTGGATTAATGTGAAATTAATATTTAATTTAGTTTTTTTTTTCCATCTGGCAGCGCAGAAAACATAAGTATCATAGATTAAAAATCATGGCTTATTTGGCAATAAATCATTCGAGTTTGATGAAACATAACGCAGTATATTAACTTCAACTCAAATGAGTCAGATTGTTAAGTTTCGAATTTAGTTTCGCAATACCAAAAAAGTTGAAAGAAATGTTTCTTTCCCTTTGAAAGATCCAGATTGTTTCCTTTGGCGAATTCACTTACGCAGTTAGGCTGCGGGTTCGATTCCTGAGGAATAAGTATTGATTTTACAAAAATCCAATGACACTGTTTTAGTTTTCATCAAAATCAGGGCCGTGACTCCTTTGAGTGTTTTTCTCATAGTTTCAGATTTGGTCATCCATACGAACTTGAAAAATCCACCCTATATACACAATGTTTGTTTGTATATAGGCATGTTTTCAAAAATTATGCACATTTTAAACATTAAATCCGAGTTTTTTCGCAAGATAATTATTATGACGTAATTTCATGTTTCAATAGATTGTCGATCATTCATGTCTACTAGTAGGTAGCTACATTGCATAGTTTAAAAACCATGAAATAAAACTTGTAAATCCCGATACATAAACGTCCAGAAAGTAAAATATATTTTTTTAGGGTAGATATTTTCCAGTAAATGTAACTGTACTTTGACAGCAGGACATTCTGCTAATAGGACAATTGCTACTAGTAGGTAGCTACATTGTATAGTTTAAAAACCATGATATAAAACTTGTAAATCCCGACACATAAACGTCAAGAAAGTAAAATATTTAATATTTTTAGGGTAGATATAATAGGACAATTGCTACTAGGTCATTTTGAGAATATGTTCTGCTCATAGGTCATTTTGCGTATAGGACGTTTTGATAGGAAGTCCTAAAAATGTTACCTATACATTTCAAAGTTTCATAGAATCCTTTATAACAATGGTATTTTCATTGATTAATGCTTAGGATACTTTTTCATACTTTTGGGAGGGCTGTTATCAAACAAAAACCTCATTAAATTAAAACTTACATGCTGGCCACCCATACTTAGGCATTAATAGTTTTGCAAATTCTTTTATTGTGCATAGGTACAGCTAATGAGAGGAATTCCCTGCTGGAGTCTGTTTCCTGAAATCTACTAAATGGAGGTAATAATTATACTTTATCTAAATGGCAATAAAACACGCAACACTCGCTCGAGACAAATAAATTAGTCTAAGTACCTATTTATGACGAAAAAAATTGTAAGCCGTAGGTATGGAAGAGCGGCGTCTCCTTACACAGGCGTTGGTAGCGCCATCTCTTGTAAATGTCATAAATCAATGACCAAAAACACATAGACAAACGCATTTGAGATTTCGCGGGCGATCGATATCCTAATTATCTCGTTCCTTCCTCATTCCTTTCCCCTTTATGTACGCCTTAATGACAGGTCCCCAGAAAGAACCGAAACTTCAACGTGAACGGGCCTCGTATCTCAACCGCCAGCTTTCCAAGCCACCTGGCTGGAGACTGATGCATCTAATTAGTTAGATTGCAGAGAACCTTGTGAACCGTGTCTATTAACCCGCCTCGCGGATATAAAACAATTGTGTGAAGTGTGTGGATCCTGAAGGAGCCATTATGGAGTAGAAGAACACCAGCTCGCTGCCACACGTGGGCTGGCATCGACCACTACAAGGTAAGGCGTACTACTTCCCTCATTTCTGTTGGGTATTTGTAAGAAAATATTTTGTGATGCATACCGTCATGTTTCTAATAAAGCAGTTAGCAAACCACCGCTTGTCTATTATTACGCTATACATAACTGGCGACGATTAAATTAAGTTTTCAGCGTATTTTCGTCATGCCGTACGGTAAAATTGACAGTTTTGACCTTTCTTCGCGAAAATGGAAAGTTTATGTGAATCGTGTTAAGCAATATATTGCTTTAAACGAAATCAAAGAATCGTTACACGTGGCCACCTTGATAACGGTTGTCGGCGGAGACACTTACGATTTAATGAGTGACCTGTGTGCACCGATAAGTCCAGAAAACAAAACCTTCACGGAGCTCGTCGACATCGTGCAGCAGCATTTAGAACCCAGGCGATCCGACATTGCTGAGAGGCATATTTTTCGCCTGCGACGTCAAAAACCGGGCGAAGATTTAAGCATTTATTTACAAAGCTTGAAGCATCTTGCTAGCACTTGTAATTTCGGAGAGAAACTTGAAGAAAACCTCCGGGATCAGTTTGTGTCGGGTCTTACAAGTGACGACATGCGGAGTCGTCTCTTCGCGGAGAAAGATTTGGAGTACGGGCGAGCGGTGGATTTAGCGCTGGCCCTGGAGGCGGCAGAGCGCCATGCGGAGACCAGCAGTGCGGGTGCGGGCGCGGCGGGCGCGGGCGCAGGCGCCAATTCGGGCGCAGCCACGACCAGCGCGCTATCCGCCGTAAATCGGCTGGGCGCAACGGCTCCCACCTCAGCTAGGACTTCTCAATCGTGTTGGAGATGTGGTCGGCAACATTCACCCGATAAGTGTCGCTTTAGGCGTTTTAATTGTGATGAGTGTGGTGTGAGGGGTCACCTCAAGGTAATGTGTAGAAGTGCACGCGGAGCAGATAGTCGTTCGGCGACTACGGTAAAAAAGAATCAGTTTTATATTGATGCTAACTCTGAAACTGAGGACAGTGATTTTTACAACATTTACGTGAACGGTAAGGACGATGAACCATACGTTCTGAAGCTCATTATTGACGAAATTCCTATTGTTTCTGAGGTGGATACAGGTAGCAAAATATCTGTCATTAGCGAGAGCGATTTCAATAAATACTTTAATTCTTATAAGATAATGGAATGTGACTTAAAGTTAAAAACATATACGGGCGCGCGAATTGTACCGATCGGTTTTATTATGGTATCTGCGCGTTATGATAGTTTTAATAACGGTGAAGCACCGGGACCGGGTGAGACGCGGGAGGCGCACGGTCTACGTCTGTATGTTATTCGATCTGACGGCGGCCCTCCGCTTATCGGGCGCGCGTGGTTACGTTGTTTACAACTTAAAAACATAATTATTAGCATGAATCATCTTCATAGTTATAACTCAAGTAATGAAACCGATCGTATAATTGCCAGTTTAAAGAAAAGAGTTCTTTGATGTTTTTGCTAGTGGATTAGGAACTTGTGTTCGTCAATTTTCTTTGAAACTCAAAGATAAAGAACCCATATTTTATAAAGCCCGTACATTACCATTTGCGTTGCGAGATCCAGTGGAAAAAGAACTAGAACGTTTGGTTAGAGAAGGTACTATCGTTAAAGTTAATAATTCTGAGTACGGTACGCCTATTGTACCCATAGTTAAAAAGTGTGGGGGAATTAGGATCTGTGGTGATTATAAAATTACTGTCAACCCTAAATTGATACGTGAGCCATACCCTTTACCTCGTATCGAAGAGTTGTATTGTGCATTAAGGGGGGCCCAGATATTTTCAAAAATAGATTTAGCTCATGCTTATGAACAATTTATTTTGACACCAGATTCTCGCCCTTGTACTACAATTAGTACACACATCGGTACATTTCAATACATACGGACTCCTTACGGGTTAAGTTGTATACCGGAAAAATTCCAAAAAACGATGGAAGAGCTCCTCCGAGGGGTGCCCATGACGGCAGTATATTTCGACGATATTTGCGTAGGGGGATTTTCAAAAGAAAATAATATTCATAATTTAAGAGAAGTTTTACGACGGCTAAAGGCTGTAGGTCTTCGAATTAAATTAGAAAAATGTGATTTCTTTAAATCGGAAGTTTGTTATTTGGGGCACGTTATAGACAAAAGTGGATTACACCCAGACACAAAAAAGGTTAAAGCCATATCAGACGCTCCACGTCCCACGGATGTACACCAATTAAAGGCGTTTTTAGGGCTAGTTAATTATTATGGTAAATTTATACGGAATTTAAGTTCAGTTTTACACCCATTGTATCAACTTTTGAAACATAAAGTCTCATGGGTTTGGAGCAATGATTGTGAACGGTCATTCAATCAAATAAAATGTGTATTAAGTGGCGACCAGTTTTTGGCTCATTATGATCCATCTTTGCCTGTGGTCCTCAGTGTGGACAGTAGTGCTTATGGTATAGGTGCTGTATTAGCGCACAGATATAGTGATGGTTCTGAGAGACCGATTTGTTGTACATCGCGCACACTTAACAATGCGGAGAGGTCATATAGTCAATTGGACAAAGAAGCGTTAGCGATATTTTTTGGGGTTATTAAAAATCACCAGTATTTATTTGGTAGGCGATTTATTATCCGTACGGACCATAAACCACTGTCGTATATATTTGGCGATAAGATTGGTATTCCACAAACCGCAGCTAGTCGTTTGCAGCGGTATGCGGCGCGGCTAGCGGCGTATGACTTCTCCGTGGAGTGGGTGAGCTCCGCACGCAATGCACCTGCTGACTGTTTGTCTCGTCTGCCATCCCGCGAGGGTGATGCTACCACGACGGCGGATACATCAATTTCGTATTTATTTTTTGTTGAGAGTGAATTTCCCATTAATCATAAGGACATAGCGAGTGCTACTAATTGCGATCCGGTTTTGCGTGTAATTTATCAATATATATTATTTGGTTGGCCGGATAGTACGGATGTCGAGCAGGAAAAAGCATATTTTCATCGGGAAAATAATTTGTTTTTAGAACATGGTTGTATAGTGTACAATTATCGTGTAGTGATTCCACCGAAGTTCAGGGAATACATTTTGAGAGAACTACACGAAGGTCATCTTGGGGTCGTAAAGATGAAGTCTATCGCACGTAACTATGTGTATTGGCCGTGTTTAGATGCCGACATAGAACTGTTGTGCAGAAGTTGTACAGCGTGCCGTCAGCAGCGGGATGCACCCCCGCACGCGCCTCTCACCCCTTGGGAGTTCCCTTCGCGACCGTGGCAACGTTTGCATCTTGATTTCGGTGAATATAATAGTAAACATTATTTAATTATCGTAGATTCCCATAGTAAGTGGATAGAAGTTTTTCAAATGAATAGTACGGCTGCAAAATTCGTCATTACTAAGTTGCGTGAGTTGTTTGCTCGTTTTGGGTTACCCCTCCAAGTAGTTTCGGACAATGGCCCGCCATTTACTTCATATGAAATTCAGTACTATTTCAAGAAAAATGGAATCATTCATAATCTAACTAGTCCATATAGACCTCAAGGCAACGGGGCGGCAGAAAACGCCGTTAAGACAGTTAAAAACTGTATCAAAAAGGCACATTATGAGGGGGTGGATGTGGAGATAGCTATTCATAAAATGTTATTTCAGTATAGGAATTGTGAGCATGCGACAACAGGTGTGGCGCCGTCAGTTGCTATGTTAGGCCGAAAGGTCCGTGGTCGATTAGATGCTCTGCGACCAAATACAGAGGAACGCGTTCGAGCGAAGCAATTAGAACAAGTCACTCGGTCAGGTGGTAAACTTCGTCCTGTTGAAATATGCGATAATGTCTACGTCAGAGATTACACCAAAAATAGGGATAAGTGGCTCGAAGGACAGGTCAAAGGGCAGGTGGGGCCGTCATCTTATACAGTCAGCACTAAAAGTAATACGGTGAGAAGGCATATCGATCAAATAATAATTCCAAAAAGTAGTAGCAAACGGTTTTCACTATCTTGCACCTCAGATGGTAATGAACAGATGAATGCAGAGGATTCTGTTACAAATGACATGGTAACGACCCCTGTTATGACTGGTGCTCAAGGCTCCGAACTGCCAGCGAACGCAGTCGTGGCTGATGGTGTTAGTTCACCAAGCGACATTGTGGCTTTATCTGACAATCCACCTTCAGTGTCAGAACCTACTGTTACTCTGCATAAAAACCTGCGTCCCCGTCGTACCAGGGCCCATTATTAAAAATCTGATTTATTAATTTAGCTGATTATGTAAGGAATAAGTTATGCTGTTATTACGTAAAGGAAAAGTTAAACTGTTATCATGTAAGACAAGTTTATTATTGTTATTATTAAGATATTTAAGTAAGGAGGTGTTGGGTATTTGTAAGAAAATATTTTGTGATGCATACCGTCATGTTTCTAATAAAGCAGTTAGCAAACCACCGCTTGTCTATTATTACGCTATACATAACTATTTCCATACTAGATCGCCCGAATTGATCCGTGAATATTTTCCCGCTTATTTTCAACGCACTATTGCCAGAACCCTTCAAATACAGTCCACTTTTCATGATAGACACAAGGATGAAGAGGTTTCTCAAACCGCTATAACATTTTTGGTCCTTCGTAGCCCGATATATTACTATAATATATCCATTTTCCTTTATTTCTTACGTAGGAATCAATCATAAATTCCTACTAGGGTCGTGGCACCTAGCCGCCTACCCACATAATCAAGTTGTAAACCCAATACGTGGTTCCATCAACGCCGCTATAGCAGGTTCATAATTACGTATCTGCTATTATTAAAAATAATTCTTATTTAAAACTAACTTGTCGTATTGTAAATTTCTATATTTCAAGCGTCTTTTAGTTTAACCGCCCTTATAGGAATCACCTACCTCCAATTATAAATTGTTAGGAATAAGTTACTTTCCGAATACCGCGGGGTAGACATTCATTCTATAAGAGAAAAATAAAATAGGTGTACTACTTGTAGGTACCTACGCAGTATAAATATCATAACTTTACCGAATACGTTTCGACGATTGCGGGCTATAGGTTGCATATTTATACCTATTCATTTATCTTAAACAATATTCAAACTTAGCAATAAAACTGGTTGGGATAGTAATGCTATTAACATTTTGTACTATCTAATTACTTTGGTTAGTGGGTACTACGAAAAAACTTATTTCGTTACTACGCAAATATTGCGAAACCCGTTGTCACAGTACAGTCACAATCAGTAGTATTACTTTTCTACATATAGTTGTTCGTTTAAATAATTACCGTACATTGTTTTGTTTGTGTGGTTATTTGTAACTACATAACATAACAATGCCGCGTGATGCGAAAGCAATCGCTTCTTCGGAAGATCAACAGTTAGTGATTTTAGAAGCTAAGCGTAATATACTTTTCGAGCGTATTCAGTCAATTTATGATCGCTCTAAAGTCGCTAATACTTCCGAATCGGTGAGAGAAGGCTTTCTCAGTTCTTGTGTAACAATAGATGATATTCGAACAGACTTTCATAAATTATTGGATGATTATAATGCTAGGTTACTGGCTATATATCCCGATGCGGAGCCTAGCTATCAAGCCTACGCCTCATTCGAGGATATGTATTGTTCCGTGAAACGTGTGATGTCTCAATTGGAAGATAAGCCGTCCGGGAGGCACAGTATGAGTGATTCCGCAACATGTAGACCAAGGTTGCCGCCAATCGAACTCATGTCGTTCGACGGTGATATACGAAACTGGCCATTATTTTATGCAAGTTTTAAATCTACAGTTCATGACAATAAGTCGCTGACGGATGCAGACAGGTTGTACTATTTAATAGGTAAGCTGTCGCCGAAGGCACAGTCTGTGTTCGCGGGAGTCACACCGTGTGCTGAGAATTACCAAGTCATGTTCCAGGCACTCCTCGATAGGTACCAGGATATTCGTGTCCTCGCGTCTACCTATTTGGATCAAGCTTTAAATCTTAAATTATCCGGTCCCGCGTCTGTTTCGAATTACCAGCTATTTGTGGACAAGTTCGTCACCGCAATTAATTCCCTAAAGAATCTAAAATTAGTTGACCTTCTGGATTTCATTTTATTTCACCTCCTGCAATAAAAAAGTTTGACACTGAAACTTTTCGCGCTTTCGAGATGACAGAACGTAATCTTAAGATTCCCACTCTAGATAGTTTTGTCACCTTCATCAATGATCAGTGTCGGATATTCCGTAATACCCAACCACCCTTAGCTAACAATAATAAGCCTAATAGTTCGGACAATTCACATAAGTCTAATAAATCGCGTAGTTTTAATAATAAAATGACCGCTCCTAATCCACAATCCTATGTAGCTTGCTCTGAGTTAAATAATTCAAACAAGTGTCTGTGCGAAGCATATATCCATGAACACTTATATAAATATCCCGCTTTTGATAATTTGACTCCGACAGCTCGTTTCAAATGTGTGAAAGACAACAGTGCTTGTGTCAATTGTTTGAGTATTAAACATAAAACGGTTAACTGTTCTTCTAAATTAAAGTGTCGCGCATGTAATCAACGTCATCATACATTGTTACATTTTAATAAAAACCCGCAATTATCAACTGTAGTGACGTCACAGCCGAATCCGGTCCCAACGCCTATGCCGACTGTACCTTCTATTACCTCACAGTCTGAGGTATCGTTGTGTACGACCTCTGTCGCTGGCGCCGCTCGATCGCGTTCGATTGACACTCGATGCGTTGCGGCGTCGCCATCGGCGAGAGATAGCCCGCAATGTACGGCGTACACAACCGTTCTGCTCGCTACTGCTCAAGTCGTAATTTACGATGTAAATGATAAGCCGCACATAATACGTTGTTTACTAGATAGTGGATCACAAAGTAATTTTATTACTTCTGAATGTTTTAAGCGTCTAGGACTTTGGAAGAACTTTCATACTTCTAATTTAATAGTTAAAGGAATCGGTGGGTCGGAAAAACCAGTTAAAGGTTCCGTAGATATTAAATTATATTCTCGTTTTAGTAATGATATTAATTTTAACGTTTCTTCGCTTATTGTTGAACGTATAACGGAGACATTGCCGACCGCTCTCGTCGATGTCTCTAAACTTACACATCTCAAAACATTACCGCTCGCAGATTCGAAGTTTGCGGAGCCGAGCGGTATCAATGTTTTGATTGGTGCTGCTATATTCCCGCGCTTGCTTTTGCCTAACATAGTGCATAGCGAGCAATATAATATACCTCCCGCTATTGAAACTGTGTTGGGGTATGTGGTTATGGGTTCCGTACCTACGGCACATACTTCACACTGTACGAGTACAACTTCATGTTGTTCTGTTCTTCAAGATCCCAGTTTAGATTCGCTTCTCAAGCGATTCTGGGAGCTTGAAGAAATTTCCGCCTCGCCCTCGCAGAGCCGTAAGGATCTCGAGTGCGAAGAACATTTTCGCGCTACCACTGTTCGCGATGACAGTGGTAGATATATTGTGTCGCTGCCATTTTGCGACGACCCTTATTCGCTAGGCGACTCATACGCTGCCGCACTTAGGCGTTTTCATTGTTTGGAGCGCAAACTTGATGCGTCCTTAGGGTTACGCAGCGCGTACAATGACGTCATGCGGGACTACATTAACAAGGGATATTTGAGTCCGGTTTTAAAAGATGACAACGTTTCTAATCTGTCATATTACATTCCGCATCACGGTGTCGTTCGCGAAGATAAGACTTCTACTAAACTTCGCGTAGTTTTAGACGCTAGTAGTCAAACTACATCGGGACAGTCGATCAATGACATTCTACATGCAGGCCCTAATCTACAGGGTGATTTATTTAATATTATAATTCGTTTTCGTCTCTTTCAAATAGCCCTGTCTGCTGATTGCCGCCAAATGTTTCTCAATGTCGGCGTTCGTGAATCGGACCGTAGATTTCAACGCATCTTTTACAGATTCAGTAAACATGAACCTATAATGGTCTACCAATTTAATCGTGTTTGCTTCGGATTTAAGTCTAGTCCATATCACGCGTTACGTGTAGTCCGCCAGTTAGTCGCTGATGAAGGCGATAATTTCCCTGCAGCGTCTGCTGCTGCTTCTTCCGCCCTATATATGGATGACATTGCCTGTAGTGTCATGTCCATACCGCAAGCAATTTCGCTTTGTGATGAGCTTATTCAGCTCTTCAAGCGAGGCCAGTTCGACCTTGTCAAATGGACAAGTAACTCGAAAGAGGTTCTCGCACACATACCTGATACTCATAAGGCTTCGCCCGATATCGAGTATGAGAAGTCTATACCGCATAAGGTCCTGGGTTTACGCTGGGACAAGTCTTGTGACAGTTTCCGCTTTGACGTCACCACACCAGATGATAAATGTACCAAGCGAACCATGCTTTCCACAGTGGCTCGGCTATGGGACTTAATGGGTTTTGTCGCCCCCACTATTCTGTACGCTAAGCTCTTAATTAAGGAACTTTGGCTAGCAAAGTGTGACTGGGACGACATACCACCTGAACATATAGTCACCGCTTGGAAGCAGTTTTGTACTGAGCTTTCTACGCTTAATGAAATTATTATCCCGCGTCATCTGGGGTTGGTCGACGGATGCATCATGAATTTAGTAGGTTTCGCTGACGCCAGCGAGCGTGCTTACGGTGGAGTCGTATACATGCAAATATACAATGGTTCTAACTACTCCGTGCAGTTAGTGCGAAGTCTAAAGTCTCACCTGTGAAAACCATTTCGGTGGCTAGACTAGAGTTGTGCGCGGCCCTACTGTTGTCTAAGTTGCTTCGCAAGGTACAAGACACAATATCGCCCCACTACCGCATCCATAAGGTATACGCGTTTACTGACTCTAAAGTAGTGCTCGCCTGGATAAATTCCTCACCGCACCGCTGGCAAACTTTTGTTGCCAATCGGGTTACTAAGCTGATAGAGCTTATACCCGCTAATTGTTTCAACCATGTCGCAGGTACTGAGAACCCCGCTGATTGTCTGTCTCGTGGTGTCACGCCAGCTAAGCTCTTGCAGCATCCATTGTGGTATCGTGGACCATCGTGGGTTTCTCATGACCCAGCTGAGTGGCCCATACATACTTTCGAACACAATGCACTGCATGAGGGCGTACCCGAACAGAAATCAGTCGCTCATGCCGTGGTTTCTGAGGTTACGGAATCACCAATTTACGCGCTAGCACTACGTGTTTCGTCGTGGTCTAAGTTGCTACGCGCTATTGTTTACGTCTATAAGTTTTTAAGACAACTGCCTAGTGCACGTACTGTATCAAGCTCTGATCTGAAATATGCAGAAATTAAATTGCTGCGAGCTGTACACGATGTTCATTTCCGTAACGATATTCTAAATTTAAAAAACAATAAACCATGTACTCCCGCCATCCATAAGCTTAAGCCGTTTCTCGATGAGCACGGCATCATACGAGTTGGTGGTCGTCTCACAAATTCGGACGAACCCTACGAATATAAACATCCCTGTATTCTACCACGTCATGACCATATTGTTGATCTTCTTGTTGACTTTTGTCACAAGAAACATCTTCATGCCGGTCCGGAGTTGCTTATGTCCTTACTCAGGCATAATTATTGGATTTTAGCTGCACGTCGAATAATTCGTCACAGAATCCACAACTGTAACACTTACTTTAAGTTCCGCCCGCGTCCTATTCTTCCACTTATGGCAGATCTACCTAGCCAGCGTGTTAACCAAGTCGACAAGGCGTTCACTCACACCGGCTGTGACTATGCAGGCCCGCTACAGTACACACCATTTCGTGGTCGAGGTGTTAAGAGCCGTAAGGCTTGGCTCTGCATTTTTACGTGTTTGACGACGCGTGCCACGCACATTGAAGTGGCAACAGATTTAAGTACAGTAACTTTCCTTGCAGCCTTAAAACGCTTTCTTTCGCGACGCGGTCCTATTAAATGCGTATATACCGATACCGGTACTTGTTTCGTAGGTGCAAGTTCTTATTTACGCGACCTTCACAAATTTCTTAAAGATTTTCGTCCTCATCTTGAGGAAGAACTTTCCTTCAATCATATAGATTGGAAGTTTATTCCGCCTGCTTCCCCACATTTTGGAGGATGTTGGGAAAGTATGGTTAAGGTAGTTAAAACTCACCTTTTTAAAGTTATAGGTCAACAAATCCTCTCCTACGAGGAACTTATAACTGTCCTTAGTCAAGTTGAGGCTCTAGTTAATTCGCGGCCACTTACTGCTTTGAGTAGTGACCCTACTGAACCATCAGCACTGACCCCTGCGCATTTCTTGCACACCGCGCCATTGTTGTCCCTTCCCGCTCCTGAAGCAGACTCGCTCAGCTTGCTTCAGCGACATACTCTACTTGACAAACTGGTGCAGTCGTTCTGGCAGCGCTGGCGTTCAGAATACTTACATCAACTTAAGCTAGATCCAAATGGAATAGTCCTGCACCTTCTATACAAGAGGGTACTATTGTAGTTATCATTACTGATAACTCTCCGCCCCTTTCATGGCCGTTAGGCATTATTGATAAATTGCATACCTCCAAGGACGGTACAACCCGTGTTGTTACTGTGAAAACCGCAAAGGGTAGCTATGTGCGCCCTGTTGTGCGTCTGTGTCCATTACCGACTCAATAAGGCCTGGCTTGATAGTTAGGTCTCTTAGTTTTAGTTAGTTAGCGACGCAACATAATTTTCTATTAAAATTTAACTATAGGTATGCAACTTAATGTATTATGCAACTCGCAGTATTTATCTAAAATCTTAATAATTGAAATGTAAAAATCCGCATCTTAGTCCGTATTGCTGAATAGGTATACGGTAGTACACCTCATAGGGCTAAGTTTCATTTTCATTAAAGGTGACCCTTTAAGGCCGGGAAAATGGTAGCGCCATCTCTTGTAAATGTCATAAATCAATGACCAAAAACACATAGACAAACGCATTTGAGATTTCGCGGGCGATCGATATCCTAATTATCTCGTTCCTTCCTCATTCCTTTCCCCTTTATGTACGCCTTAATGACAGGTCGCCAGAACGAACCGAAACTTCAACGTGAACGGGCCTCGTATCTCAACCGCCAGCTTTCCAAGCCACCTGGCTGGAGACTGATGCATCTAATTAGTTAGATTGCAGAGAACCTTGTGAACCGTGTCTATTAACCCGCCTCGCGGATATAAAACAATTGTGTGAAGTGTGTGGATCCTGAAGGAGCCATTATGGAGTAGAAGAACACCAGCTCGCTGCCACACGTGGGCTGGCATCGACCACTACAAGGTAAGGCGTACTACTTCCCTCATTTCCATACTAGATCGCCCGAATTGATCCGTGAATATTTTCCCGCTTATTTTCAACGCACTATTGCCAGAACCCTTCAAATACAGTCCACTTTTCATGATAGACACAAGGATGAAGAGGTTTCTCAAACCGCTATAACAGGCGTCATGCTTAATAAGGAGGCTACAATAATAAAGTACCTAACGTAAACTAGTTGGCATATAGGTACCTATATTTTTACGTTTTTGGGTTTCTTTAAGTTACATAGTGTGGTGTTCACTAGTAACACTAGTTAGGGTTGGGGTTTTATAATAAAACAACCAGGATTATCAGTAGGTAGAGAGCCCTGAATGGGACGTCTGGCCACCACTGGTGCGGTCTAATAATGAATAGATGTAAACATAGAATGGGCCCTCTACGTATATTTATGTGTATACCACATCTCTTCCTTTTTATAATATGAATTAGTTTTTAAGTGCAGTTTATGATCTATTGTAACTTTCGGTTAGTTTAAAGTAGGTATAATAACCTTATTTTGATTATAAAAATATCCAGCTATCTAGTATTTGCATTACATTTTATTTCACACTAAACTTACAGATATATAGTTCTAGCAATACAGTGTTTTATTTATAGTCTTACAAAGCATCACTTCTTGATCAATAATCCTACGGCCTCTAAGGCCTACAGGTTCTCTTTTTTGTTTTTTTTTTCGACTTTATAAAACATATTTATTTTTGTAAATTGGTTAAAAGTAGCACTTATAGTGATCGAAGCTTTTAGACGACCATGTTTTATTTAAACTAGATGAGGCCGCTATTTCCTAACGGACTACTCTGAGAAGAAACACTGAAACAAACTCATAGGTCACAGTCACTTTTAAAGTCCATAATGATTTATAAAATGGTCACATCATTTGAGAATTTAGAACCACGTTAGGTCGTAGGTTAATATCTGAGGTGGCCTTCATTCGCTAATTATCATTCCAGTCTGCTTTTCGTATTGACTGATGACTGACTCGTTCAAAATGGCTGTTTTTTTTTTCTTTCTTACTAAAGCCATTATTGAAAAAATAACTATGCCTCGTTTGATACAGCATGTATTGAATAATAGATATATCAGCCGTTCTTAGATGTTATTTTAATAACAAATTACAGAATTATCTGCCGTTGTTAGGTGTTATACTTTTACGATTTACGGCTTTTGAAATATATTTCATTACCCTATTGAGTAACACATATTAATGGGTTTTGTCTAGAAATTTCACAATTTCGATATTGTGCTAAATATTTAGATTTCACATTAGTAGTCCTTATGACTACAACACATATTTCATATTTAAACAATCTGAACTCCATAATAACTAGGTCTTTGTTCATATGGCCTAAGGAACCAGTTTCAGTTTTTTTTTTTTTATAATTACTTCTCGTTTTTAATCTGACAGTACACTTTAGTTAGTTAGTGTCAAACTTTAGTTTCCAAAGGAATGAAATGAACTGTTTATATTTGTCGAACTGAATTAGTATAGTCACTAAAGTAACAGAATTGGTTTCAGCAACTACTTGGGTGCAATACAACTTTTGAGTCATGTCCATTATAGGAGACACAATATTTTAGTTTCAAAACTATAGATTGATTTTATAGTTGTGACTCTTATAGAAGTGGTTCCTTAATAGATCCACTTTTAAAACAAAATTTATCTAGAAAACTGGATTACTATAATAGTTTCCAATTACTTAAGCGTTTGTGTTTAACCGTCGATTTCACCAAATGGTTAAATTATTATCAACGCATCACATTTAAACGCCAGTCAAGTGATGCAAAACTTGGATTCGATCATTCGCAGTAGCTGTTGCGTGCTTTTGACAATTCCAAATTATTATTTTTGCATCATATTTATTACATATTTTAAAGACAACTATGTTTTTTATAAAGTTTTACAACTCCTTCGCCAAGCAATAAAGGGTTTTGTGTCGGTAAAGCACAGAGTGCCTATTGACTTCTTAACTATTTTGAGATAAACGTGATGAAAAGCGTTTTTGATATTTACTTTATAGGAACATATTGCTTTACCAAATTTAGGAATGATGATCATATGATGGTTTTCTTAGCAACAATACCTTAGTATTATAATTTATCTAAGGCTATGTGTTTGGCAAATTATAAAAATGTCATCATCAGACTTTAAGACAAGCATCTTTGGAGAAACCCAATTTTATGGTTTTATTTACAGGTCCCATGATGAATGTCTGTAGCTCGTCTTTTGTTTTTACCTTTGATTCCAGGAAGTGGGTCTCAGCTATGAGGCTGAAAAATTGTTTTCAAAATCATTTTTTTTTTTTTTTATTTCACATAGGCCTACATGGGCACTTATAAAACGACGACAAAAGGTGCACGGTTCGGGTTGGTCGTTTCCTATGGAGAAGAACCGGCAAGAAACTCCATGGTTACTCTTTTAACAAGTAAAATTTCAAAATTTAAAAAACCCCCGACACATTTATCTTGCGAAAACATCACGATCTAAACAGTAAAACGCGCATAACTTTTGAACAGCTGAACCGATTTTATTCAAACATAGCTACGAACACTCTCGATACAAACACCTTTCAAACAAAAAAAAACTAAATCAAAATCGGTTCATCCGTTGAGGCGCTATGATGCCACAGACAGACACACAGATACACAGATACACAGACACACAGATACACAGTAACACACCTCAAACTTTAACACCCCTCTTTTTCCGTCGGGGGTTAAAAATGGTTTGGTTTTACAATATTTCCATGTTACAGCATTAGTACTTAGATATGGGGGGACAACGCAGGCCCGACTTATGACAATAAGTCGTAAGAAACTAAAAAAAATAAAATAATAAGATTATATATTAAATAAAAAAGTTAACAAATGTTAACTAGCATCAAGAAGGCCTACAATGTTCACACATTCACAAAACAATCGGTAAAAGAATCTATACAAAGGTAAATAAAAAATGAGTATAACAAGACTAAATTTAACGTGTGGCACAAATGTTGTTATCAGTGCTGTAACTATTCTTAGCAAAGAGCTATAAAGATGATTGAAAACCATTGTAAAAAGTCTAATTAAAAGAAGGAAAGAAAAAATGAGATTGAGATTAGTTAGAGACATCCACTTATTTGTGCCGTTTACAAGTTACCAGGGAAGCTGCATGCGCAGAAGGAGCTAAGGCCAAATGTTTTTATCTTCAACGTAGTCCTTGATTTTATAATATGCTTTGTTAATAAGGATACGTTTGATGTAGTTTTTGAACCTTCCATCGGTCAGTTCTATAACTGACTTTGGCAACTTGTTATAAAAGCGTATACTGTTTATAAGAAAAGACTTGCTAGTTTTCGTTAATCTGAATTTGGGTATTACAATTTCGTGCTTACTGCGTGTATTTAATTTATGTATTATTAAGTCGCTTCTAGTTTTGAAAAGCCCCCGATTTTTACGGACATACAAAATACATTCCAAAATATAAAGTGAAGGTAGAGTCAGTATATCGATCTCTTTAAATTTTTCTCTGAGGGACTCGCGAGGACCCATTTTATAGATTGCGCGGATTGCCCTCTTTTGTAGGATGAAAATTGAGTCAACGTCTGCTGCTGATCCCCACAGCAGAATGCCATAAGACATAATACTGTGGAAATAAGCATAGTATACTAACCTAGCTGTAGCTACATCGGTTAGCTGCCTTATTTTCCTTACTGCATATGCAGCCGAACTTAACCTACCCGAAAGAGTTCTAATGTGCGCGCCCCACTGCAATTTTGAATCGATAGTAATCACTAAGAATACAGTTTCTGTTATAACTTCAAGATTTTTGCCGTCAAGATTTAGGTTTAGGTCATGTTGTGGTACATTTGGTAAAGAGAACTTTAGACATTTTGTTTTTTTCGCATTCAGTAAGTGATTGTTAGCTGCGAAACATTTTGAGAGAACAATCAGACTTTCGTTGACATTTAAGACATCCGTATCTTGCCTATCTATTTTAAAAATTAGCGAAGTATCATCAGCAAATATAATTATATCCGATAGTTTGGCCATCATAAAAGGGAGATCATTAATGTAAACAAGAAAAAGGAAAGGGCCGAGAATTGAACCTTGGGGCACGCCCATCTTGACTAGAGACCCGGAGGACGTCGCCCCATTAACATTTACTTTTTGCTGTCTTTATTCCGTAGTGGTGTAATTTACAGATCAGTGTGTTGTGGTCGACGCAGTCGAAAGCTTTTGAGAGATCACAGAAAATGCCAATGGCATCCTGGGACCTCTCCCAAGCCTCCAAGATGTGACTGATGAGTTTTACTCCCGCGTCCGTTGTCGACCTACCTTTTGTGAAACCAAACTGTTGACTATGCAGGATCCCATTTGAATTGAAGTGAGACAACATCTGTTCCAGCATGATTTTTTCATAGATTTTATTCAATGCTGGAAGCACGGATATAGGTCTATATTTAGAAGGATCACTCTTACAGCCTGATTTGAAAATTGGTACTACTTTACTGTGTTTCATTAAATCAGGAAAAGTGCCGCTGTCCAAACATTGATTGAATATGCCTGTTAGGACAGGAGCAATTGAGTCAATAATATCTCCAAGAACCCTAACGGATATCCCCCACAAGTCTTCAGTATTCTTTATATTGAGACTTTTGAACGCGTTTTTAATTGTATCAATACATATTGGTTTAAATTTAAAGATTGGTATGTCCTTAGTAAAGTTTTCTTTAAGAAGAGCTTCAGTTAATTTAGATGAGGAAGGAAGAGACTTCGTAACCTCTAACGGAATGTTGGTAAAGAAATTTTCTAATGTCTCAGCGACTTCTTGCCTATCAGAAATGGTTTGATTAGTTATTTTCAAAGACAACTCATTCTGATCGCGTTGTTGTATCTTTCCAGTTTCTCTATTAATTAATTGCCACACAGTTTTTATTTTATTATGAGAAGCACCAATTTTGTTAATTATTATTAGAGATTTTGCTTGAGCGCAGACTCTTTTGAATATTTTTGAATAGTTTCTAACATAAGTGTGAAAAACTTGATCGGAAGTCAAAGATTTTTCGTAATATAAATTATATAAGATATCTCGGCTTTTTCTTATGCCCACAGTGGCCCATTCACTAAATTTCGATTTGGAATTGTTGACTTTAACTGTTTTTACAGGACACGTTTTATTGAATTCTTGGCAAACTGTTGAAAACAACGTGCCGTAATTTATATTGGGGTCGTTTGAATCAAAACTGGCGTTACAAAGGTTGCTAAAAACATTATTATTAAAAGAGATTAATTTATTTTTAGTAAGTGGTCTTAATCGAATTGATTTAGCTAGGTTAATTTTTTTATTTGACTCAAAAGATACTAGTTGACCAGTATGGTCTGACCTAACGCCACTAATTAAAAACGAATCTTTTACTTTACAATTAGTGAATACATTATCTATGCAAGAAGCTGAAGTCGCTGTTATTCTTGTTGGTTCATTAAATAAATATTTTAGGTTAAATGATTTAAATAATGAAATGAGCTTACATTTTTCAGGCGAGTTGACTAACAGATCTATATTTAAGTCGCCACAAACAAAAACTAATTTATTATCTCTGAAATGTTTACTTAATAATTCTTCCATTGTAATCAAAAACAATGACAAGTTTGATGCTGGTGGTCTGTAAACGCACAAGACAGTATGCCTCTCGACCTCTGCACATGCTACCTCACACAAGCGATCAACAGAGTAAGCAGTGATATCCTTCCTTTCCTTATATTTTAAATGACTATTACAAAGTATCAGGGTACCACCACCCACTGTGGATCTGTTGTACGCGCTGGCAACTGAGAAATTATTTACATTAAACAACATCCTATCTGGTTTTAACCAAGTTTCACAAAAACATAAGATATCCATGTGGTATTTATCTACTAACAATTCCACGTCTAAAATTTTGCCGGAGAAGCGATTTATATTTTGATGATATAGTAAAATATTACTATTCGACTTCTCTTTTGTCGGCTCTAATCGTATAAAGAATCATCGTATAAAGTATTATCAGAAAAACTGGATAATACTGTTAAATCACTAAACCTAGTCTCAGTTAAATTATCAATCACTGCGTGTATATTAAAAGCTAACAATGTAGCTAATAAATGTCGACTATTTTTGGGAAGAAACATATGGTTCCCAATCAAAACAAAATCAGTAACAAAATTGTTGGTGTCAAAAAACAATAAACGGTCACTATGACGACAAGATAAAATATGCATCAGGTTATTCAAACTAGAAATGTATTCATTTTCATGAACAAGTAACTTGCCAGAATAGGGCAATGCACATAATATTAATTTGCCTAATCTTAACTTAAGTAGGGTGTCAATACCATTAACTATGTCCCTTTTTGTTATACTAAGGCTATTTCCAATAAGAAGTACTACAGTAGTTTGCTCATTCAATTGTGTCTGTTGAATTTTATGGATAAGCTCATTAAATTGCAGTTTATGATAACAATGGTTCACTATTGTATGTGTAGAACGGTTATTTAACAAAGATCCAAAACCTGTTCCTAATCTATCAGAAAATACTAAGACATTACTTTTGGTGGGGTTCAAAGTTGTTGCAGTATGATCAATGGGTAAAGTTGTAGTAGCAACATGTTGTGACATGAGAGGTGGCAGAGCGGCAGCACAACTACAGGTGAGGTTGTTAGTCAAGGATTCGCACCTCTCTGCATTATACTTCACCAGGTCCACCAACTCACAGGCCTCCTGCATGCGTTCACTCAACATCTGTTGACTACATTCATATTTACAAAATACTTCCTTAAGTGTATTTTCCCTACTCAATAATTCCCTTTCAAGGTTCTGAATTTCAACATCATACATTTGTGTACTAGTTTCTAATTTACTATTACATATATTTAATTGGTTTTTTAAGTTTCTTAAATCTTTCCTAAGGTTAACATTATATTTGCAAACACTTTGAGTTTTTCTAAGTTTCTTATATTTCTTAATACTTTTATTGATTTTAATATATTTCTTAATTTTATTATGACTACTTAGAATTGGAAATTTAGCAATGGTATCATCCCCTGTAAGGTCTATGGTAATGGTGGGCGGCTCACACTCCAGTTTGGATGCATCAATCAGCTCATTGTACAGGTTACTGGTGTTAGAAACCTCTTCGCTGACTTTCAGCGAGTCGAAGGAGGTAATGGTGTTAAAAATGGTTGGTTTTGAAAATAGAGATCTCTAGATTTAAATTTGTGAAATTGGAAATTTGTTTATTTTCTATGGAATTTAGACTAAATCCTTTTCTAGTACATTAAGGGAAATGGCAGCTTTTACCCAAAAGATTATTTTTTGCTAGTAATAATTTTTTAACCAGTTTTATTGTCTTATCTGTGCAGCCAATAAGTCTTGCACATGCAGTTTGTAATCAATTGCATAGTCATTGACTTGGAAAATATATTCTAGAAAAGTGGACCTTATTAACTACTTATTTAAGCTTTCATTATCTTGTCATTTGACCAGAGGTTGGGCCTTTTTCTTTTACTGGCCCTTGTTTTGTAGTGTTTCTTGAAATAATATTAGAAAACACATTTTATTCTGTTCGAATTCATTGTACTAGGCATAGGTAACTCAGCATAAACTTTGCGTTAACTCAGGCGCAGTTTACTGCACTAAGTTTTAAGTGCCAAAGTATCTCTACATTGTACGGCGGAAACCGTTAGTTTGTGATTTTATTGCCAGATCGACAAGAGAGGTTATAAATACCTCTTTTTCATGTATCAATTTTATTAAGGCAAGTACCTACTTGTTGTATTTTGGCTCTGACTACGTTTTGCTGTGATGTAATCAAATTATAAGTAGGCTCGCTTATTAGTACTTTGAGCGCATCCTACATTAGAGAATGTGTCAATCATACAGCAGAGTTTAGACGTTTTGTACATAATAACAACTGATTGTTCAATTAGAAGCGTATTGAGTAGGACAACTTGCATTTTTATTTAGATTCAGGCTAGTTGACACTCACTGGTATATAATGTCATTTTCTACTTACATTTAGATTGACAAAACTTAATGTTCTAGTGCATGTTGCATTAGCTCCATTCGAATAAACTTCTTGCATTATTGATTTAATTTTTATATAATCAAAATGCTAATTATAAAATTAACAATTGAGTTTATTTTTACTTTGAACTGATTGTGATCTACTCATAACAAGAGCTCAGTGTGGCTTTGTTAATTGTTTACGAGGAATGTTTAAATAAACAAACTCTAGCTAGCAAGCCGCACAAAAAGTCCCATAAGTACCTTTTAAGTGCTAGACTGCCAGTTAACTCGAGTCCCAATCTGTCACCTCAGGAAACGGTTACTTTTTGTTGATTTTATTTTTTGTTTGATGGGGATAGCCACACAATGCATTCGATTATGTTATTATTTAGCCTTAACAAAATTCATGACACTTATTTAGTATAACAATAAAGTCATTCCTAGGTATCACCTAACTTCGAAGTTATCGAAGTGGAACTCATCCTTTTTTTTATGTTTGTTAATGATATCTTTTGATAAAATTAACATATATTAATGATCAATGTCATTTTATTTTAGATCCAATAATATCTTTTGATATGATTGACATAATTTATTTCGACCACGGTTAAATAATTGGAACTTTTATTTTATATCCAATAATGTCTCTCGCCAGAATTGCAATCAATTATTTTTTTTTACCACTATTTAACCATTGGAACTTTTGATATGATTGACATAATTTATTTTGACCAAGGTTAAATAATTGGAACTTTTATTTTAGATCCAATAATGTCTTTCGACAGAATTGCAATAATTTATTTATTTATTTTTTGACCACTATTTAACCATCGGAACTTTTGATATGATTGACGTCATATTTCGACCACAGTTTAATCATTGGGACTTTTATTTTAGATCCAATAGTGTCTTTCGACAGAATTGACATCATTTCTTTTCGACCATGATTAAACTTTGGAACTTTTATTTAGATTGTTTTAGATCCAATAATGTCTTCCGACAGAATTGACATCATTTTTTTTTCGACCATGATTGGAAGTTTTAATATTGGTACAATAATATATTTCGATAGAATTGGCAATTGATAGAATTAGCAATTGATTTTTTATTTTATTTTCCACCACGATAACTCGTGGTGCTATTATTTGATTTGATTCGTTTTGATAGAATTGGTAATTGATTTGTCGTTATCGTTTTTTCAAATCACGTAACGAAACTGTTGATCATTGGTCAACCTTTGACAAAACTATCTATTTTGGCAACTATCTATTTCTAAAAGTTTAATGTGTTACCCTACGGATTAATTTAACACGTTTACCAAACGATAATTATAGTATACGATGAACTTCCCTTCGTACTAGTATACGACGAACTTCCCTTCGTACTTTACCAGGCTTAGGGTTGGCTGGATTCCACGTCATGCTATTAATATTGCATTTCTGTGATTGCTAGTACAAATCGAGATAGTAAATCGAAATTCGAAACAAATGTGTCGCAGGTTACACTCGCAAAGTATACGAAAAAGTCATAGTTCAAAACGAAATTTTACATAATAATAATATCGACCTAAGTTAATTAGGCATAAGCTTTATTTTCGGTTTGTCAAATTCAACTAAAAATCCAACCCAAAGAGCTCTCCTACTTGCACGCATCAAAACGCTATATCTGGCTTATTTACTTCAACCAGCTACATCAGGCTTGCCAACTTAGAGCTTTTGGCCCCAAATAGGGCTAAAATATCCAAGCTGGGCTATTTTTAGGGCCCAAAAAAATTTTGGGCTTTTTTTAGGGCCATAAATAATATTTCATGCATTACTAAAGAAACTAATTGTTCCTTGAAATGCTGCAAAGTTTAATGATGACACGATTCATTTTAAAACGAGATGATAGATAATTCGTTACATTTACTCCATTTCCGAAAATGTTACAGTTTGTTTATTGTAAAAATTGTTTAATGTATGACCTAAAGAACTCCGAAAGCTCAAATGAAACGCCAAGTCGGAAAGTAAACGATTTATTTACAATTATTAGATCTTTAATTCGTTATAATAAGTTCTAATAAAAAGTAATTAAAACTAAGTAATATTTTATTTACCTTAGTAAAACGAGATAATCATTTAAAAAAAAAATTTATAGGTACCCAATACAGGGTTTTTTTTGGGGCTTTTGAATATTGCATTTAGGGCTATTTTGGGGTATTTCATCTTGACCTTAGGGTTATTTATTTTTAGGAGTTGGTAACCCTGATCTACGTTGACAACTTCAAGTTTGTTATGGTTTGCGGAGATTTATAGCGTTGTGACAACAGCTATGGTTTCGTTTCGTAAATAACAAATGATGGTTGAGAAATATATCGTTTTGTAAAATATACAGTTTTGAAAATAGATAGTTTTGCTTTGTTTATTAGTGATTATTGTTGAGTGCAATGGATCGTTTTATAACTACCTGTATACGTTAGCAACGCTCCATCGCTATATTTGCAAACGGATTTGGTCAACCGGATTGAATCGGATTTGAGATTTCCTTCCTGTCGAAATGTAGAATTTATTTGAATTTCATACCCACATTTCGGAACACGGTTTTGTTTATTTAAATGAGTGAAGTAATGATTTCATCGATCTAAGCAGCACATCCCTCAGCTTATCGCCGACGCAGATCGCTCATAGATAGGCAGATAATTATAAAAATAAACATTCTACAAAATTTCACATATAATATTACTACAAATCACCCTTACTAATTTTTTTTTTTACTCTTTCTAAAAATTATTATTTTTGTTGCTGACCATTTTTTTTAAGTGGGCACTATTTGATTAAATCACTTTACTTACTGCGCTTACACTCGTCGCCAATGTGGTGTCCACTAGTAACACTAGTTAGGGTTGGGGTTTACTAATAAAACAACCAGGTTTATCAGTAAGTAGAGAGCCCTGAAAGGGACGTCTGGCCACCACTGGTGCAGAATCAGAATCAGAATCATTTATTGCCAATAATGTAGGTATGCATATAAGTTGGTAATTTTTTGTAGACAGTCCCGGTCAGTGTTACCAGGTACACGGTAATTACCGTAGATGCACGGTATTTTTGGCTAAAACACGGTATACGGTAATATTTCATTACCGTGTCATTTTCTACGGTATTTTTAATTATGAATTACCTTGATAGTCAATATGTAAATAATTATGAAGTATTAATTTTATTAAAAATATATACGTAAAACGAAACGAAAATCCAGCTTTATATGCTGGCAACATCAAGTCGCTGCTTCGCTTCACCACTGTACCGCCGGGGATTTCCCCGATTCCCCGATCATCAAAATACGTCTAAATGTTAAAGTATGCCCTTTGCCCTGCCCACTAGTAAAACAATCAGTGTATATGAAAATTGGTTGTGTAATAAATGAATGAATGAATCGCTTTCTCGCAACTCGCAACGTACTCTTTTTTTCTTTGATAGTTTTGTTGGTGTTTGATGTACGAGCGAGAAGTTGTTATTTTAGATGATTAAGAAGGAATAAATAATATTGAAAAATATGACATTTTCTCTTGATGTTGCACGGTAATATGCATGGTATTTTTAAATCTATACACGGTAATTTGGGGCTGAAACACCGTATTTTAAACTGTCAAGACGGTAGTGTATAATTTAGATCTGGTAACACTGGTCCCGGTACATTTTACCTTACGGCATGCAAAATTGTTCAGTTGAATGTAACAATTAAAAATATACTGTTATTAATACAACAATAATACAAAACATTCAGATCATTATATGTCAACAAAATAATAAGTCATAACAATAGGTTATCAAAACATTATAGATTAAAAATAATAATGTCAACTAAATAATTAAATGCAATTATATTTAAAAAAAAATAGGGATAATAAATTAATAATTCATGTCAGCAAAATAATAAATTAAATGCAATCATAGTCAATTTCATTAGGAATACAAAATTATCATGTCAGCAAACTAATAAATTACAGACCATCATAGTAACAACATTAGAAATAAAAATAATCATGTCAACAAAATAATTAATTAAATGCAACCCTAGTCAAAACCATTAGGATTAAAAATAATCATGTTAACAAAATAATAAATTAAATGCAATTATAGTCAAAATCATTAGGAACTAGAAATCATCATGTCAACAAAATAATTAATTAAATACAATCAAATTCAAAAACAAAAGGAATAAAAAAAAATTGGCCTGTCAACAAAATAATTAAAACAAACAAGTGGGTACATTTTAACTGATAGTTTTGTCATTTAAAAATTCTATAATTGTGTAGTAACACTGTTTTTTTTAAATTTGGATGGGTAATTCTTTCAGATTATTAGGTAATTTATTATAAATAAGCGGACCCATGGATAACATATTTTTCTTTAATAAAGCTGTCCTATGGCCACCTGTATAAAGTTGGTTTTATATAAAGACCTAATCGGTCCTGTGCGTTGTCGAATATCAACCATTGACGTAAACAAGTGTTTGTTCGTTCTGACGAAAAGGGCTACTTCTAGTATATACAGGGACGGAAATGTAAGAATTTTTAAAGATTTAAAAAGTGGCAGGCAGCTTTCTGTAGTTTTATGACCTGTCATTGACCTAAGGCAACGTTTTTGGGCCTTAAAGATTATTTCCCTCTCACTACAGTTACCCCAAAATATGACCCCAAATCTTAATGATGAAGCAACTAAACCATAGTATGCTGCGGTGCATGGTGTGCGGTCTAATAATGAATAGATGTAAACATAGAATGGGCCCTCTACGTATATTTTTTTTTTTTCTTAGTTTATATTGTAAAGAAGTTAATTTTAAGACCGCGCTGTCGCATTAGGTATTAGGTACCTGTAATGATAGTTGTAAGGGAGATTTTAATAAATAAATAAATAAATAAATAAATTTATGTGTTTACCACACATAGGTATGTAAGTTACTTCTAGACAAGCGTACTTCACCGTTGGCCACATCATCGCTTTCCAGCCGCTAACCGGCTTACCCTCAGATTCCCACCTTAAAATTATCGGAGAATTAATGTGACAAATTGTCAAACACGCGTTATCTTCTGTGATTGGCTGTTGAAAATTCATTCAACCAATCACAGCAGATAACGCGTGCTTGACAATTTGTCACATTAATTCTCCGATAATTTTAAGGTGGGAAACTGAGGGTTAGTGGGCGTTTCTGCCGCTGAATTTACTCCGATTTGGTCGAAATAGGAATTTCATTAACAATACAATTACTCGCGCAGGTTTCGAAAGGTTATTAAATTAACGCAAAGAGCACAAAATAATTATTTCATTAACACTTCAAGCAATAAATCGAAAGCGTCATGGCAGGTTATAGATAACAAAAGCCGAATCACTGAGCCTATTTCCCAAATAAAAGTTCAAAATACTACCATTACTAATCCGACAGACATTGCAAACGCCTTTAACAACTATTTCATTGACCAGTCACAAGATAACATGACGAAACCACCGGACACTACGAACTTGTCAAGTAACCCCAACTCACTTTTTATGCATCCAGTAGTACCGCAAGATATTATGAGAGCGATACAATCATTAAAAAATAAAAGCAGCACTGGATATGATGGCATAACAACAAAGGTTGTAAAATTCGTATCAGGCGACATCGCTTTGCATTTGTGCCATATGCTTAACTTATGTATCAGTACTGGAGTATTCCCGGATGGTTTAAAAACAGTTATAGTGAAGCCACTTTTAAAAAAAAGCAATGAAGACGATCTAGCAAATTATAGACCAATTGCTTTAATACCCATTTTTCCAAGGTTATAGAAAGAATAATTTATGACTCAGTTAATAACTTCTTAACCGAATATAATATTTTAAGTGCGAAACAATAGGGTTTCAGGGAAAATAAAGGAATAAATACGGCCGTTTACGATTTGATAAATGTCATATTGCAGAATGTAGATAAAAAAGTACCAGTTTGCGCAACTTTTACGGACATGACGAGGGCCTTTGATTGTGTTGATAACGAAATTCTTATAAAAAAGCTAGACATCATAGGCATCAGAGGCAATGTACTTAATCTCTTAAAGTCATACCTTAGCAATCGTAAGCAACACACAGAGATATCTAGAATATATCTTAAAACTAAGCGCGAAGAAAAATATTTATCTAAGGCTAGAATTATTAGGTATGGCGTACCACAGGGTAGTATGCTGGGCCCTTTGTTATTTTTGCTGTATTAATAATGATTTACCTCGCCACATTGAACATCCTATGGTCTTATTCGCTGACGATAGTACTGCCTTGATTAAATGTATTTACAAACAAACATATGAACATGACATAAATGACACTTTAATAAATATTATACGCTGGCTTGACCAAAATAAATTAAAGATTAATATACCAAAGACAAACGTAATGCATTTTTATCAACGGATTCCACCAGAAGTCTTACATTTACATTATAATGGACATAAAGTTGGGCAAATACTAGTTGCTAAATTCCTTGGCATTATGATAGTTAGCCAATTAACTTGGAAGCCACAAGCAGAAGAAGTATGCAAAAAAACTTAGTGCAGCTGCATATGTGCTCTTTAACATATCTAAAAAAAAAAAATAAGGCCACAAGGTTGATTGCATACCACGGGTTAGTCACATCGATTTTGAGATACGGCATAATATTTTGGGGAAATTGTAGTCTGAGGGAACAGGTGTTTAAGGCTCATAAACGCTGTATAAGGGCTATGTGCAATTAAGTAGTAACAGATAGCTGCGTACCTGTATTTAAGTCCCTAAAATTACTAACATGCCCATCCCTTTATATTTTCGAGGTGGCTGTTTTTGTCAAATCAAATATGCATCTATTTAATAAAGTGTCCGAAAATAGAAACCGGCCTATCAGGAGACAGTATAAAAACTTGCTAATTGTTAGTGGTTCCGATACCGCCCTATTAAAGAAAAGTATTATATGTACGGGTCCGATAATTTTTAATAAAATACCCGATGTAATAACATTTCTAATTTTCAAAAAGAAATTGACAGATCTATTAATTAATAAATGTTATTACTCAATTAGCGAATTTCTGACCGATAGGAATTTAAATTGATAACATGACATCTCTGTTTTCCTGACTTGTACCTACTTAATATTTTTTTTGTTTGACTGGAACTTGACGAATTTGTAATCCCATTTTATTAAAATTGACACTTTGTATTGTATTGCCTATTTCAAATTATTTACTGAATTTGATCTTGACATGGTAAATTTGTATTGATTTAATTGAATGTTTTTAATAATTTATATTAAATGGGTCTTTATTATTATAGTTAAAACTGTTTGCATGCCTTAGTTAAGGTAGTAAGTATAAGGATCATTACATTAAAACTAAACATCTGTAACCTGTACCTACTTTCTGTGCATATAAAGATTTATTCTATTCTATTCTAATACATATAATAAATCTGAAGAAAAGTCGTTTTTGTACATCGATAATATTTCCAAAAAAAATAGCCAGGGTGTTAAAGAAGAACCAACAGAACCCATTTCCAGCATTTTTGGAATTTTTGTCTGTTTATTTGTGCACGCATCACGTACAATCTACGAATGTAGATAACATTTATAGACAAAAATTGTGCGTAACTTGAAGTATTACTAAGTTTTTGTTTCATCGCAATCGGTTCACGCTATCAAAAATTAGATGAATTTAAAGTTTACAGAGTACAGGTAGTACCTACAAGAAGTAAAATATCGCAAGATACGCAATTCAGATACTCGGACTGTTGAACTCCGTACTCGATAGATGGCGTTTTATTTATTTATTTATAATTATTACGGCACACCAACGAATGTTTCACAAAAACATTGATAACAGATTGATCACATTCCTTGTATTAACTACAGTGAACTATTCGCTTAAAGGTGTGCACAGCATTTACATATATTTAATTACATAGAATACAAAAAATGTCGCCAAATACAAAAAAAAATAAAACGCTAAAAGGCGTTGTGCATTTCGCGTTTTTTTCTGAATTGCGGTGTTAAGAGGGCCCTTGTCGAACCGTCTATCGCCAACGCGAGCACGGTCGAAAAGCTTGTTGTTTCATCCAGCGCAATGCTTGAAAAGGAGGCAAAGCGAAAAGAGAGAGAAAGCGCTTGAACGCTCGGTTGTCATTCGGTAACTTCCGCCGATCAGTCGCGAGCGCTCGCCGCCTGTCGGCCGGCGGGCGGTCGCTCGAGTGAGCGAGCCATTCATTCATGATAAATAACATCGTATCGCGCGCGCCTCGTTACTATGGCCTCACACGCGCATATTTTATAATAGTTTTGTAAATTCATCTGCATGCAGGTACATTTACCTACATTTAGTACGGACGTATGTTTGTATTTTTATGAATCTAGGTACCGTACGTGCAATATTATTTACTAGGTACATGATAAATGATAAATGATTTTATTTCTGTAAGTTGGTTTGTACAAACACTTTTACATGTCGAACATATTTTTAAGACTAGATGAGGTCGGCGTTTCCTATCTGACTACTCTGAGAAGAAAGGCCGAAACAAACTCAGAGGTCACAGTCTCTTTTAAAGTCCTGACAAAATCTTGATTAGATCATGTGAAGACCATGTAGACTATGTCTGAAATGGTCTTTTGAGGAAAGAACCAGCCAGATTGAGTGGACCTGTCCAGTCAGTGCACGCATTTGTCAATAACCGAGCAGCTCAACTCAGAATTTAAGGAGCTCAACGATTCGACGAACAATACCAAAGAAAGGACATTCGGGTAGGCCGCATAAACTACTCAAACTGCCAGACCATGATTAAAAACTAAGATAAATTTAAATAAAAACAAAAAAAAAAAAATATCCACATAGTCTTCACGTTCACAATAATTAAAATAAAATAATATAATACTTTAAAAAGTAAATATTCTTGTCATTGCAAGAAAACCAAAAAAAAAAAAAAATAATAATAATTTTTATAATAACAAAATGCATAGTGCAAAATATAATAAAAAAACAAAATTAATTGGAGCAGCTCAATCCCAAGCCTTTTTGTCCTCAATGTAATCTTTTGTTGTATAAAACGCTTTCTGGCACAACTTACGTTTAATGAAAGACTTGAATTTATTAAGACTTAGATCTTGTACGTGGCTTGGAAGCTTATTATAAAAGCGTACACATTGACATCTAAACGAGCCACCTATTTTCTTGAGCCTTGTTGTAGGTACTACAAATTTGTGTTTGTTCCTAGTATTTATGTTATGGATATCACTGTATTTTTTAAACAATTTTATATTTTTATGGGCATATAAAAGATTTTCATAAATATACTGAGAAGGCACAGTCATTACATTAATCTCCTTAAATTTCTCTCTGAGAGAGTGTCTCGGGCTTAATTTATAAATTGATCGAACAGCTCTTTTCTGCAAAACAAAGATAGTCTGGATGTCGGCGGCATTTCCCCACAACAGAATACCGTACGACATTACACTATGAAAATAGCTAAAGTATACTAAACGGGCTGTCTCTATGTCAGTTAAATTACGAATTTTTCTAACAGCATATGCTGCGGAGCTTAGCTTCTTTGACAATTTATCTATATGTGGGCCCCACTGAAGCTTAGCATCCAAAGTTAAGCCTAAGAATACTGTGCTATTTTCAGGATTCAATTCTTCGCCCTTTATCAACACATCGGTTTTCACCTGCCTAACGTGAGGTAGGGTAAACTTAATGCATTTGGTTTTTTTTTCATTAAGAAGTAAATTATTAACATTGAACCAGTGAACTACTTTTGAGATCGCGCTATTTACATCGTCAGTATCCAGCTGCTGACGTTTAAGTTTAAACAAAAGTGAAGTATCATTCGCAAACAACACTATATCATGGTTATCCTTTATGAGGTAAGGCAAGTCATTAATATAAATAAGAAACAAGAAAGGACCAAGAATCGAGCCCTGCGGGACTCCCATTGTTACCATAGATCCAGGAGATCTTTTTCCATTAACGTCAACGGTCTGAATCCTATTACTCAAATATGAAGTAAGAAGATCCAGAGCGCTGTTCCGGATCCCGTAGTGGCGGAGTTTCCTGATTAGCGTTTCATGAAAAACACAATCAAATGCCTTGGACAAATCACAAAAGATTCCCAAGGCATCGCACTTATCTTCCCATGCATTATAAATATGTCCTAAAAGCTCAACTCATCTGTAGTTGAACGACCCCTTGTAAAACCGAACTGTTTGCTATGTAATAATTTATGTTTATTAAAAAATCTTTGCAATTGCTCTAAAATTAATTTCTCAAATATTTTGCTAAACGTAGGTAGTACTGAAATAGGTCTATAATTTGTAGGGTCTGATGTACTACCTGATTTAAACAAAGGTATTATTTTACTATTTTTCATAAGGTCAGGAAACTCCCCACAGTCGATACAATTATTAAAGATAATAGCTAAACTAGGTGCGACAATGTCAATAATAGTCTTAGCAACTTCTACAGAATGACCCCACAGATCTGCAGTCTTTTTAACATTTAAAGTGTGAAAGGTTTTAATTATGTCTTTACAAGTAATATGTTCAAAACGAAATTCCGAATTGCAAACATTAACATTTTCTTTTAGCAAAGACTCAGCAACAGAAGGTGATGAGTTTAAGTATTTAGTAGTTGAAATGGGAATATCTGAAAAGAAATTTTCAAAGGCCACTGCGACTTGTGAGTCTGATTTTATGATGTTGCCATTAATAGACAGGCCGTAGTCAATATTTTGGTTACCAGATCTTCCTGTTTCACTATTAATAATATTCCAAGTCGTTTTAATAACATTACTACTGTTTTTAATCTTCGAGCTCAAATAACGCGACTTGGCCAAACAACAAACTTTTTTAAATAATTTTGAATAATTTCTAACATATAAATTAAATTCAGCAGTGTTTACATAAGTCCTTTCACTGTACAGCTCATAAAGCCGTGTTCTACTTTTATGAATACCAATGGTAGCCCAATCACTGAATGATGCGTTACTATTAACGGAGATAGTCTTTGGAACAAAGGTCGAATTAAATTGTTTACAGTATATACTAAAAAAATCATCATATAGAAGATTAGGATCAGCATCAATTGACAAAATTGGTAATTTATTAATGAGTTTAACTTTAAAAGCTGCCAAGCGACTTGCAGTTTTGGGGTTAACAGTGATATCCTTTTTAGCCACTTTGTTGTTTTGGTTTGGTATAGTAATCCTCTGCCCGCAATGATCAGAATCTAGTAAATTTATAATTTCTTTGTGGACTGGTATAACATTAGTATAAATATTATCTAAGCATGTAGCACTAGTTGGGGTTATTCTTGTGGGCTCCAAAAATAGGTTTACAAGATTGTAGGACTGAAACAGACTTATTATTTTACTACAAGAACCTGAGTTTTCTAATAAATTAACATTAAAATCACCACAAGTGATAATGGATTTATTCGAGTTACAAATCTTGTGTAACACTTCATCCATTACCTTTTCAAAGCAGTCATACAATCCTGAAGGCGGTCTGTACACGCTTAATACAATAAACTGCTCCAATTCTATACAAGCTATTTCAACTGTCCGCTCAACAGATAGGCTCACAATATCCTTACGGTCTTTAAATTTAAGCTGGTTACTTACTAAAATCAATGAGCCACCATGTATAGCATTAACTCTGCTGAATGAACTACCGACCTGGTGATTATTAAAATTGAACAATAACTGGTGGCTTTTAAGCCAATGTTCTGTTATACAAAGAATATCAATACTGTTAAAGTTCATAAATAATTCTACTTCTAAATCTTTGTTCATAAATCCTTGAATATTTTGATGCACCAGGTTAATACTATTTACCGAATTTAAACTTTTATTTGATTTTATTATGCAATTTTTGTCCTGTATAATTTTGCAAGAGGTTGTCCCTATTGTCCTAATTTCTAATTTAAATTATTATCAATATCAATTTCTGATACCAAATCATTGGCTGAATTAAATAACATTCCTTGGCATTGCTCAATAGAAGCAAGTTGTTTAGCCAAATTCTTGGCTGTAATAGAAAAATAATATGATAGCGACACAGCTATCTGTCTTTTATAATACTTTGAAAGAAAGTACCTATCCATGAAAAAATTATCTTTTGTCAAATAAAAGTGATTACCAACATAATTGTTAGTGTCAATTAAATGGAATAAATTACTACTATATGTTGAATTATGTAATGTCCTATTCAATTCATGGAAATTATGGAAATTATCAAATTAAAGATATTCATGGAAATTATCTATCAGTTTAATCAGTATTATAAAAATAAATTGCTGATATGTATGTAAGCGGTAGGTAGGTAGGTAGTTAGGGTGGGTAAGTAGGGTAGGTAGGTAGGGAGGTGGGTAGGCAGGCAGAGTCGGTAATGGTAGGACAGATGGGTTGGCGGGAACGAAGCCGCGGGGTAAATGTAGTTTAGTTTTTTTTTCGTAATTTTTGTTTATACCATCATAAACTACGAAAAAGCAAATGTAAATAATTTATTCTGCTTATGGAGTAGCACAAGCAGAGCATGACACATTTTTATTTATCTGTCTGTTTTGAGGAAGAAAAAAAAATTATAATTACAATGTACGTAGGTACCATAAGTATGTAAATGTAATAGTAGGTACTATTGTACCGTCGCGGGCGGTTGATCAAATAAAGTAGTCTGAATACAGTACGGTATATATATATTTTATTTTATAAAAAATACATAAAACAATATTTACATAAAACCCGACAATCGAGTGGATTCCGATTTCCGAACACAAATATTTAGTAAAATTATTGTCATCACCACTGTAGCAGTCCAGAGCAACAGTAAAAAGTGTTCGTTTTATTTTTATATAATAGGTTTTTATTTTTGGTAAACAGTTGCCGTACCCTATAGACATGGCTGTGTCATCTAAGTATTGCCGAAAAAATACTGGATCACTGGATGCTGCAGCCGCACTATCGTGATAATAAATTGCTGTGCCCGACATGGTCCATGTGAACTATGCTACTTTTATAAGATCTTTGTTATACAAATGTGATATGCAATAAAGAATTGAATTGAACGCGAAATACACTTAGCGCGCTCTCTGTTGCACTGCGAGACTTCAACAACCCTTTTTTACAGTCCGTTCAACCGATTTTGAGTTCTTACCCGTAAGTATAAGGATAACATAAAAGGCAAAAACCTGTTACCCAAAACTATTTACTACAGCTGTCATTTGTCATATCACTAACGCAATAGAAGTCAAAATCGGTTGAACGAACTTTAAAATGGGATTTTTTAAATGTCTAATGTTATCACAAATTTTCGTACAAACATACCCTAAGAGTCGACCAAACGCTTGCCGATGTCTTGAAATAGTAAGTCGAACACCCGGACCCCATGGCTCTAGTGTGACGTGTGTATTGTATTATAAATGTATTATATTTTTTACCGACTTTCCAAAAAAGAGGAGGTAATAGTACATAATGTCGAACATAGAATGTTCGACATTATGTTTGTTTTTTTTTTGTGTATGTTCTATGATTTTTCCGTCAGTTGTGAACCGATTTTGAAAATTCTTTTTTTTTTTGAAAAAGTATGTTCCCAAGTTGATTCCGTTTTAATTTGGTGAAGATTTAATGAAGAACTTCAATGATATACAACAGAACTCTTCAATAAATAATGGCATATCTCTCGGGATTGCTGCAATCGCATGTCTTCTTATTGTTTATACCATTTCATAACATAACATCATGCCAGTACGCTCTAAAGGGGTACGCAGAAGTGGATGTGAGCTCACCTTGGCACACTCCCATTTCACCGGTTATGTTCAAGTCGTATGATATTCGGGTAAACAACTAAAAAGTGAAAATAAATATCTTTTATACAAACAATATTACCGACCTCCAAATTAAAACACTACAAAGTGAAAAATAACATTTTTTTTATAGGTCGGTGTCCATACAGAAAAAAATAGAACCTACCAAAGACACAGATATCCAAAAAGATAGTTATTTTTCACTTTGTAGTGTTTTTATTTGGAATTCGGTAGTATATTTTTGTGAAAAGAGTTTTTTTTTTATCTTTACTTTTTTTATCTTCGCTACTATCACCATCGCCAATCAATTTAGTATACTTTACTCCATGCATACTAACACTAATTTTGTATCCCTTTACGATCGCATCAGTTTCCATTTCAGTTGAAGGACCAAACCAATTTTTATTACATTTGTGAGTAGGAACTTCAGTTTTCCGATTTGCAGCTACAGCACAAATGCAACAATAAGAGTTCCTGACCCCAATGAATAATATTTTGCGAGTCCTAAACCCTATGATGCAACCAACTCCCGACAAAGAATTGAAATTTGTCCCATAACTTCGTTTCCCCCAAGATCCATCTGTTATTACGGTTATATATGGTATTCCGTCTTTGTCGATATCACCTTGTTCTATCGCCAATTGTTTTTCAACTTTGCCTGCTTCAAGCATGTTTTGCAGAGCAACATCTCTGTGCATATCACCTAATTTACTACATATTTTGATATAATAACGCTCAGACATATTTGGCATATTTACACTAGCACATATTTCGTCCAACTGGGTGTATCCATTCCCAGTTTGGAAAACGCCTTCTACTACACAGGCATTTATATAATATTTTTGATCGGGTTCTTGAGAAAGTATTATCTTTTTTATCTTTCACATTTTACATACAAAATGAAAGCTCGACATGAACCCTACCCTTTTTTCTTTTATTAAATTCATAGACGTGAAATTACAGTCAAATGGATGATGCGACATACTTGCAAGTTGACTGAATACATAGCCGATATTGACTAGTCGATTTCCATCTAATGACGGTGTTTCTTCGACATTTTCTTGTTCTTCTGTAACAATTAGCTCGTTGTCTGATAACGATGGTGTGCTATAGTTGGTCGAATAATTGTATTCTTGTTCAGCTAGTTCTTCATTTTCGTTAATAATCTCGTTGTTTCGTTGATGACGTTGTCTACAAAAAATACACAATTTTAGATCTTCAACATGAACGAAAAGCAAACCGAGACATGTCTATTTTTAACCGACTTCCTAAAAAGGAGGAGGTTACCAATTCAACTGTATTGATAGGTAATAAGCCTATAAAACTGGTACATTATAACAAAGACAAATACAAAAACAATGACAGGAAAACAGGAACACCAACTTCCGAAATTTAAGTTATTTTTCACTTTGTAGTGTTTTTATTTGGAATTCGGTTGTATTTTTTTGTAAAATGTTTTTTTTATGTCCATTTATATTGTGAAGAAAGCAGTCACCTTGGCAATGATGGTAGACTGCGATCAATATTGTCATTGTATTGGTCATAGCCTACAATCTCGTTTTCATCAAAAACCTTGTTCTGTGCTTCATTTGTCACAGTAACTTCTTGAAGTGGTACCCGATCCTGGGTTAGCCTAAAACAAAAAATAAATATTTTTATTCTTTATGCAAAAAACAAAATTATTATACATAATAACTTGATTTTGTGCATGATATATTATATGAAATAGGTAAAGTAATGATAGCTCTCTGTGATCAATTACTATTATTACCAACTGTACCTAGTTTGACATTTGCCTCCTTGTTCGTTATGTACAATTGCTTGTACTTCAAGCATTATACAAGATATATTATCATCATGCACAGGAACTTCTTCTATGTCTTCAACATCTGCACTAGCTCTGTAAAATGAAAAATAACTAGATAGGTAGTCACTGTATTCATCACCATTATAATCATAACCAAAGGTACATTATATTCCACTTTTATCCTTACCTAAGCCGTGATTCATCATTATTTTCAATGTTTTCTTTGTTTTCGTATATAAACCTGGAAGATAAAAAGAACCTTTATTCCTATGTTCATTGCCAAAATAGTAATTGAACAGGCTAACTAAATCTGGAATGTAATACTTAGTGGTAAATATTTAAATTGTTTTCGTATTACTTTATTCCATTTGAAATAACATTAGAAATAAAAAAATAACTTTTTTACAGTCCATTCAACCGATTTTGAGTTATATTCCGTAAACATAAACGTAATTAAAAGCATAAACATGTTACCAATACCAACTGTTTACTACAACTGCCATTTGTCATATCTCCAACGCAATAGAAGTCAAAATCGGGTAAACGGGCTGTAATATGGGAGTATTTAGATGTCTAATGTTATCTCAAATGGAGTTTAGAGCTCAATTTGAAATTAGTAGGCTGGTAAGAAAGTTTTCGACAAATTTTTTCCTCCTTACTGTTCTTGCCTATCCTAACAAGATTCTAACCTATCTAACCGAGAAATGGGGTCATTTTACGAATAAATATGAAAATCTTTTACTATGGGGCCAACCTTGAAATCGCAAATAAAATATAAATCAGCTGGTCTAGTTGATATTTCCTTTTCACGAAAAAAAATTCTATACCTACTTACATTTTTACAGACTTTGATAAAAAGTACCTACTTATTTGTTTTTTCGCGATTTCTTAGGTATTTGGTCCAATATCCATACCTAGTAAAAGTAGTTCATAATGATGAGTACAATGACTCTTTTTTGGTTTAGGTATGATAAACAAAAAACTTAGATAGGTATATTATATCCTGCGTCCGGTAATTTTATCTATACTGTAGGTATTCTATCTTCATGCAAACGGTCGGAACGAGAATCATACCTATACACCTAGAGTTCCGTATAATCTCGATACTTTACCGTACCGCGCGGCTTTTGTTACCTATTTCAAGAACAGGGCCGAGTCACAATACTGTATTGATATCATTATCGTGCCTGCACCCTAAAAAAAAACAAAATAGATTAAATAAATTCTTACGTTTGATTTATTTTTTGTTTTGTGGGACAAGTCCTTGTTTTTCTTCGAGCCGAAAGACGTGGGCGTTTTTTGTTACCTTTTCGGTAATCTGGCTGAGTGTTATCTGTAAAGTTCAATATAATAAAATATTGAAATAATTATGTTTTTTCAAAAAATGCTTATGCCCGACATTGGATATATCTACTGGTACCCATTCGAATTACATCAACTGCCTACTGCTTACTTTGACCCCTAAGATGACCCACTGACCCTTCATACCTATCTATCTACACAAAATGCGATACCAATAGATTATTAGGTAGGTATCTCTAGGTACCAATCTACATAATAACAAAAAAAACAAAACGATAGGTTTGTATTCACACTTAGCTACCTAGCTCTTAAATTTATGTAAAAATATCTACTTACCCATTTTACAATAAGGAGTTTTTAGTTCTTATCAAAAGTAATTTCAATGTCCTTCAAACTGCCTCCACAAAATCCTTATCAAAACAAAATCGGTGACCGTATTCACTAATGCCAGAGGTTCCTTTCAATAAAACTATAAAATGTTTCGAAAGCAAAATCAATGTCCAGTATAAAAAGCAAGATCGTTGTAGTAGGTAAAACAGAATTCACTAAATAAATGAAATAATAGGTATGATGCAAACTCACGTACGCGCAGTAAACAAATAGAATACCTACTATCAATTACGAAAGCCGAGCGGGCGGCGGGGCGGCAATCTTCATTCAACTTCCCCGTCTCACCCCGCACGACTCGTCTCCCCTCACCCCTCATACCGCCTTGTTGACTAACAAGCAAGTGAGAACGCGATAACATTCAACGAAAAATTGTGTTCGAAAATTTCATAAAACTTGTTCCAGGAAATACGTGTTTTTGAATAAGCCTTATAAGTTTGTGAAATAAAAATTTATTATTTAGAATCTCCATTAAATTTGTAAGGTTTCTATCGAAATATTTTCTTTACTTTTATAATTTATGAATACATTATGAACGGCCAAAGTTCAGGTAAAATTTGTGCAAAAAGCCAGATTTTTGGAGGCTTATACTAAATTGGTTTCTCCAATTTTTTATTTTCTGCTTCGATAGAAACCTAGATATAGTGCACAAGATACCTTTTAGTTAAAAAAAATCAAAGAAAGATGTGTTACAACGGCATAATCACGTACGAGCGTTTGTATGGAAATTATGTCGGGTTGTCTGCTCTTAAGATTTGCCGCGCAAGAATGCCATAGAAAAAAAATCCGGCCAAGTGCGAGTCGGACTCGCGCACGAAGGTTTCCGTACCATTATCGCAAAAACGGCAAAATAATCAGGTTTGTTGTATGGGAGCCCCACTTAAATATTTATTTTATATTGGGTTTAGTATTTGTAGTTATAGCGGCAACATAAATACATCATCTGTCAAAATTTCAACTGTCTAGCTATCACGGTTCATGAGATACAGCCTGGTAACAGCCAGACATACAGACGGACTGCGGATTCTTAGTAATAGCCCGTTTTTACCATTTGGGTACTTGTTGAGGTGTGTCCTCGTGTTTCGGTATAGACAATCAGGGGAGGTGATGGCAGCGAATGACTCGTTTATTTGCTCTTTGAAAATTAGATTTATTAGTACAGTAAATAACAACTAGAACAGAGAAGTTTAGAGTAGGAAGGCAGAGATGGAAAAAGAGACTGGTTCGAGGTAGTCATTCCTTTTATTGGCATCGTTCACCGCCCTCTCTCGGCAGGCCGTCGAACTCCGTAGCTTACTAGATATCGCAGGCGCACCTCGGTGTTGTGGTAGCTACGGGCACTGAGCTCAACAACTGCTTGGTTGTTCCTGCCGTTGTTGGTAGATGGCGCTGTCCTCAACAGTAAGGGACCCTAAAAATTGGTAGGTAGTTAGGGGCCCGAACACCCGCCCCCGTGCGAGGACGCAGCGAACCAGCGAGTCAACTCTCATTAGATATTCTAGGGTTATTCCAAGTGTAGCTAGAGTAAAAATAATAATTCGGGACCTAATGCACGAGACACCGATTTAGAAAATTATTTTTTTGTTTGGAAGAGTATGTTCCCAAATTGGTCCCATTTTAATTTGGTGAAGATCTGATTTAGAACTTCGGCAATATTCAATACAACTCTTCAATAAATGACGGCAAATCTCTCGGGATTACTGCAATCGTATGTCTGTTTATTTTTTATACCATTTCATAACGTAACATCACGCCAGTACGCTAGAACGGGGTACACAGATGTGTATAGTTCACCTTGGTACACCCTCATATTAACGATTCAGAAAATTAAAACAAACTTTCCCAATTTCACGATATTTATTATGTTTTCACAAACTCACTTTTTACATCTGTCCATTACAACTGTTCGACGACAACTATCCAACACAACTGTTTCCCCCGACTGTTCGACGACAACTGCCTTTTAAACACTCGCAACACTTCCTACCACATGTTTTCAACACGACGTAACGTGGTGGGGCACATCCGGAACAGGTGCGCGCGATTATACTTTGACTTTACAATTTCTACAAATAGTATAAATCATAGATAATAAATTAAATTACAGATAATATAATTCTTTGATCTAGAATAGAAATACATCTGTAATGCATGATTAATGAAACTTAATGCCTAAAAACAATTTACCAATTGTGGAAATACACTATTGAAAATAGAGTTTCTAACAGTCGGCCATTCCTGATACATTTCCCGTCCCGGGAAAATAAACTGAAATAACATATATAAAAAAAAAAAAACTATTAATTAGAAAGTATTATTTTCTTTAACCTTCCATCTTCTTCATTCTAGTTATACTATTATTAATTAAGATATTAAGGCCTCAGTCATATCCTTAGCACCTGTCCCAACTGAGATCTCTGTCCTATCTCAGTCAAGCCACTTACTAACTTAAGATGTTAAGGCCTCCGTCATATCCTTAACACCTGTCCCAACTGAGATCTCTGTCCTATCTCAGTCAGGCCACTTACTAACTTAAGATGTTAAGGCCTCCGTCATATCCTTAACACCTGTCCCAACTGAGATCGCTGTCCTATCTCAGTCAGGCCACTTACTAACTTAAGATGTTAAGGCCTCCGTCATATCCTTAACACCTGTCCCAACTGAGATCTCTGTCCTATCTCAGTCAGGCCACTTACTAACTTAAGATGTTAAGGCCTCCGTCATATCCTTAACACCTGTCCCAACTGAGATCTCTGTCCTATCTCAGTCAAGCCACTTACTAACTTAAGATGTTAAGGCCTCAGTCATATCCTTAACACCTGTCCCAACGGAGATCTCTGTCCTATCTCAGTCAAGCCACTTACTAACTTAAGATATTAAGGCCTCATACATATCCTTAACACCTGTCCCAACTGAGATCTCTGTCCTATCTCAGTCAAGCCACTTACTTACTTAAGATGTTAAGGCCTCAATTTAACCTTAACATCTGTCCCAACTGAGACCTCTGTCATATACCAGTTAAGCAACTTACCAACGTAAGATGTTAAGGTCCCAGTCATATCGTTAACATCTATCAACTGAGATCTCTGTCATTCCTCAGTAAAGCCACTTACATACTTAACCGAAGATATGAAAGCCTCCGATATAACTTTGACATCTATCAACTGAGATCTCTGTCATATCTGAGTCAAGTCACTTGTATACTTAATTGAAGATATTAAGACCTCAGATATAACCCTAACATCTATCAACTGAGATCTCTAGACATATATTCCGTTAGAACATTAGACTTAATGTTACTTGTATTAGTCTGTGTTGTCCTTTTCCAACCATCAGACTCATAGTCCGATCTATTAAACAGTACCCAGGGAAGAATAATGTTTATTGAGTAGATACCACTAAATTGTCCACTTCCCTTTCTAGATAGTGATGGCAATAACGTATCAGTCGTTATCAAGAACTTCAAATTAAATGTATTACATCCATAATGTACATACAGGTGGTAAATATAAGTTACAGAAACAATTATGGACGCTGTCGCGTTTAGCAACATTCTAGATACAGTCAGTGTCCAGGAGAGAGGAATAGCTTATATATTACAATTTTAACTATTCATTTCCAATCTATCTGCTTTTATTTGGTTCAATTTACTAATATATGTGTGCCTTTCTATGTTCATGATAAATTATGAATTATTATTGCTTATTAATTTAGTTGCTTAAGTGTTTGTATTACAGTTTATTTGATAGAAATTTTCTACAATACGTTAAAACCCCATACGTTTAGAAACTAATTTCCTACATTTACCTATTGACAGAACATCTCTTTCTACCCTTACGAGGTATCCCATATTACTATTTAATTTATTTATTGAAGTTATTAATTAATTTATTGATTTTATTTTATTATTATAATGGACTTCTTTCCTAGCTTAATCAAAACGTTATTTTGTAAATTTTCTTTAGAGGGCTATGTTTTTTTATATCAACTGTCACGTTAAGCTGTAATAATTCATATAAGTTGTTCACTCAGATAAAGACCAAATTTTGCCTGAACGAGGCTTTCTACTGTACCCGGTTTATTTAAGTTGAATTTTTGTATAACCTTGCCACAACCATGGCATGCAACTGCTATATAATTTATACTCATATTTGTTCTTTTATTATTATTTTCTTTCTTGTCTTTACTAACATAATATAAGAACTACTAATACTATAGGTTTAGTTTAAGCAAAATCCACTAATGTGAGGCGCTTAATGTCAGTTTGTGACTATTAAATACTTTTTATTTATTTCTTCTACCATCTAGCTAAATCGTGGGCCTGGGCTAAATCCTACGGATTACAAATCAACCCATCCATATCCCAGCCTATGATCATAGGCAGTTGATATCATCGCACTGATCTTGACATATCCACTTTGACGGCTCGACCATCGCTTACAACGAGACTGCTAAGAACCTTGGTGCCTTAATAAGTAATCTCTCATGGCGAGCTCATTAAATGAGCACCTTTCACTCGTTAAAATCCCTTCAAAGCCTCTTGCCCTTTAAAACTAAAATCTGTCTAGCTGATGCCTAATGTCTGGATGCCACGAAGGAGCTCTTAAATAAGCTTGAGCGCTTGCAAAACCTGTGCATCCGTTTTGTTTTTGGTCTGAAGAAATACAACCACATCTTTCATTTCCGCAAAGATCTCAAGTGGCTCCCTATCTACCTTCGCCGGAACACTCGAGTATTGTGTTTCCTCTTCATCACGCTGTTTAATCCTACGTGCCCTGAATAACTGCGCGCGCGATAAATTTTTTCTAAGTCTTAAGATGTAATTTTAGATTCTTCACCCTAACGACATTAAGTATCCCTTTCTTTTGCTTTGATAGTTTCGCGGTTATTGGAAACGTCCTTTTTTTATTTTAAAAGAATTTACTTATCCTACAAACTGCCTACTCTTATGTTGGTCTGAGTAATTGATCCACAGCTCCAATTTTCTTTTACCAGGTTTTACTCCGGACTCTAAATTCAAAACCTATGTAATCTATAGATTATTTTTAAAGAATTACCTTTTGACTAATTTAGTTCGAGGCCGGCAATTGTAAAATCTCAACTTATTTACTACCTAACTCAATTAATTTGGTTCTATGAGCGGTTCGATCTGGCGTTACTGTATTATCTCCGCAATGGTCTACGCCACAATTATTTAATGCCTGTACTACACTTAAAGGAAGTGCCCGAAGTAGTAAATTGTCTTAAAGCAATTTAAAATCAAAAGAAGTTCTACTTTAGCATGCTAAATGCATACTAAGGCATATGGAGTGTCGAGATATAATAGACGCCACCAGCGTCATTATATCTCGACACTCCATATGCCTTAGCAATTTTATTGACAAACGCTACCCTGAAAGCCCATAGCTGCCCGCTTACTAGCTGAAATCTATGAAATGATCCAAACTATGACCAGTCACGACAATTTCTTTGCAATATCACTATCAAGTTCTTCTGTAATTCTCTAAACTGTTTTCATGCTAATAGTCTCTGTGATATCTAAACCAATATCAGCTAAGTGAAGTACTTTATGACATTTGTAACAACGTTTGCTAAGTAGTTGGCATTTTTTTTAATGTTTGGCCTGTCTCATAACAATTAAAACATCTTGTCAACATCATTTCTACTATTATGATCATTAAGAGTTTATTTAATGACTCAGTTTTTTTTTATCATCAGATTTTTCTGTCCGCAGATGGTTTGACCTGTCAAACTTCTTTAAATAATAATTAAAATAACAATTTGTCAGGTTCTGTAAGTTTTGTTGCTTCTACACTTGTTCTCATAGACCTATCCTCAATACCGACCAAAATAAAATATAGTATTTTACCATGTATTCAACAATACTACCTTTTGGTAAAAATATTCTTCTAATGACATGCCAAAACCAGCCCTAATAGCTGACCGTAATTATCATCACTTGGCAATGCCAATTTCAATTAACCTTGCCATTCAGCCCATGAAAACAGAAGTCTAATTATACCCTGAGCCAATCCTGCTAATCTAGAATGAGCACAATGGATAATCTGTCTTTCGGTCCACTTATAAATTTGGGCACATTCATTGACCTTACGTTTACTAGGATCAAATTCTTATATCACATTTAAAACCAACGTTCACTACTTCAGTCTGTTTCCATGGTCTGTATGAAACTCGTCTGTGTATCTCTAAAAACCAAAACTAATCTGTTACTAATAAGATCTATGTCTTTAGAATCAAGGGTACTCACCGCTGAGGCGACTGCTGGTGCTAACACCGTATGTGACTAATCGCGCACCCGCACCGCAATGCGGTGCGGATCATCGCACGCGCCGCACAAGGCGCCGTGTCACGCGCCACGCTAGGCGCCGTATCACGCGCCTCGCTAGGCGTCTTATCACGCGCCACACTAGGCGCCTCATCACGCGCCACACTAGGCGCCTCATCACGCTCCTCGCCAGGCGCAGCATCACGCGCCGCACAAGGCGCCGCATCACGCGCCTCACTAGTCGCCGCATCACGCGCCTCACTAGGCGCCTCATCACGCGCCTCACTAGGCGCCTCATAACGCTCCTCGCTAGGCGCCTCACCACGCTCCTCGCTAGGCGCCGCATCACGCGCCTCGTTAGGCACCGCATAACGCGCCTCGCTAGGCGTCGCATCACGCGCCTCACTAAGTGCCGCAACACGTACCTCTATAGGCACCACGTCACGCGCCTCTCTAGACACCACGTCGCGCGCCTTATTAAGCGCTGTGTCAAGCGCTTCTAGACGCCGCTACGACGCTGCAATACGCGCAGCACTAAGCACCGCAACTCCCGCCTCTCTAAGCACCGTGTTATGCGCTTATGGGTGCCGCGTCACGCGCCTCTAGGCACCGCGACACACGCCTCTCTAGGCGCCGCGTCACGCGCCTCTATGCACCGTGACACACGCCTCTATGGGCGCAGCGTCACGCGCCGTACTTGGTGCCGTACCATGCACCGCACTAGGCGCCGTTACATGCGCCGCATAAGGCGGTGCACCACACTCGAAACCAGGACTCCGTGACATGTCACGCTCGCATATCTCTTCATGGCTCATTGACACGTGACGCACACGTGACGCGAATCGCCAGCGTGACACCTCACGGCGCCTCGAATCACGACTGCTCTGAGTCTCGTCGTGATCACTTGACTCGCTGTGGTCTCTCGAATCGCTAGACTCGTCACGATGATTGCAACGAGTTTTGCGACGTCTACGCACAGGAGGCTCCGAGTTGCTTGATGGCAAGTCACACAACTCCCTCGTACTTTGTCGAGACTTTCTTTTGAGAGTCATGATTTCTGAAAATAAATAATCTACAAAAAGTGGATGTTCTTTCTTTGTTTACCTAAGGGACACTATCTGTAAAGCATCTATAATATGTCTTTGAAGATAAGACAATAGAAGAACCATAAGAAATCACGTTAGAGATAAAGAAGAAAATTCAAAACCTCACCAGTGCAGTTTGAATATTATTGACCAAATTCTGATGCCAGCGTTTAAACGCTCTTTTAAGTTAATTTTAAATAGAAAAAAAAAAAACTAACAAATTTAACGTACGTACCTTTTATGGGCGTTCAGTCCTTCACCGAGGGCGAAAATCAATCGCTATCTCGATTATATCCCACTTCTGAACTATTAACGATTCAGAAAATTAAAACAAACTTTCACAATTTCACGATATTTATTACGTTTTCACAAAATCACTTTTTACATCTGTCCATTACAACTGTTCGACGACAACTATCCAACACAACTGTTTCCCCCGACTGTTCGACGACAACTGCCTTTTAAACACTCGCAACACTTCCTACCACATGTTTTCAACACGTGACGTAACGTGGTGGGGCACATCCGGAAGTGGTGCGCGCGATTATACTTTGACTTTACAATTTCTACAAATAGTATAAATCATAGATAATAAATTAAATTACAGATAATATAATTCTTTGATCTAGAATAGAAATACATCTGTAATGCATGATTAATGAAACTTAATGCCTAAAAACAATTTACCAATTGTGGAAATACACTGTTGAAAATAGAGTTTCTAACACTCATTTCACCGGCTATGTTCAAATTTCATGATATTCGGGTATTTTTTTCTGGCATAACCATCACCTTACTAAATAACTTGCCTATTAACTAGGTAAAACTAAAAACAGAAAAATTAAAAACCTTTTTTTCAAATAAATACTACAGACTTCCAAATAAAAGCACTACAAAGTGAAAAATAACTTTATATTTGGAAGTCGGTGTCCATAACGAAAAAAATGGTACTTACCAAAGACACCGATTTACCGCCTACGCGAGGGCTACAAGAAAGAAGAGGCTGTAATTATCTAAGCGCACGTATGTCATACGACCTCATGGACATAATCTCAATGGTGGTAGATACCTAACTGATAATCATCTTCATCTTACCCGACTGCGTTAACAATATTGTGTGTAGGTATGTGCACCTACTGTGACGTAATAAATGTTTTTGCAGTTGGAGAATCAATATACTTTTATATCCCACGTGTTGTACATTATTCATTATTATCATCAAACTCATCTATTCTAATTACCCTAAAAATATTAAAACAAACTCATGCCTCTTTCCCATGTGGGCAAGCAGAAACTACAACGCCACCTGCTACGGTCCTAACATACTACTTTTGCTTTATACCTTTTCTTACATACATACATAAACTCGCGCCTTTTTCCCATGGGGGTAGGCAGAAACTATAGAACGCCACCTGCTACGATCCTTACATACTTCTTTTGCTTCACTCACATTCTTAGTTCATTCTTCATTTCTTAGTCGCCTTTTATTCATCATATACCTATATTTAGAGGTATTTACTACACTTAGTTAATAAATACGTAATACATATGCCTATTTTAACTATATACCTATATTTCGATGACGAAACCCCATCTGCACGCTGATTAGGTAAAACAACGAAGTTTATGTAATATCTACTCATGCAAGCACCTTAGTACATAAAGTATTAGTTAAGTACATCTAATAAGATTGACTAGTAAGTACATATGATAACTAAACAGATTTTAAGCAAATGACGAATTGAGTATAGTATAGTCATCGGCACGTAACTTGGCAAGAGTCGTTAGATGCGCAGAAATCGTTTTTAGGTCTCCTTGGTAGTGAAGCGGGACGCGGGGTACGAGGTCGCGCCGATCCGAGCGCGCGATTGGTGGCTCTGCGCGCCACCTATTTATATTCGTACTGGCTGATTGTAAATATTTTATAAGTAAGATTTTAAAAATGTTTTTTTTTTTGGATAGGTGTCATGATATGATTTTGTTTTGTTCAGAGAGTCTTCTGATAATTTTCCGGTCGAGTAATCCATGAGCGATAAAATATTATTACAAGTCCATTATTGTGCAGTTTATGTCCTACCATGTGAATAGTGTAAATATACAAGAGTCTTGAAGTTGTGCAGTTTTCCTTCTGGTATCAAATTATCGAAACAAACTGAAAGGTATAAAATTCCTTCATTGGCATTGAGGTAATAATGTACTTTCATTGGTGACCCCGACATGATACCTGAGCACGTAAATACATCTTCATGGATACGTAAGAAACTTCAGCTCTCATTTTTAATGAACGAGGATAATCAAGGTAAAACGCGCCTAATAAAATATTTTTCTGAAGAATATTATCGCCATTCGCCGATAGACAATCTCCGAAACTTTTTTTTTCGCCAACTTGACCTGGTACTTGGAGCGACTTCAGCGGCCCGTTCTTCGAGTTTTGTTGAATAAAAGAAGGAGTAAAGTGTGTGTAAATAAATATGGTATGTTAATTTGTAATTTATTTACAGTGTTTGGACCTGTAAAGGTGAGCGCACGCTACATCATCCCCCACCATCTTTGGCACGGGATTTGCTCTGGTACCCAAATTAGTTATTTAAATTAAAATGTCAGAAACCGAGGGTGAGTTCGTCGAAGCAGAAGGTGGAAAGGTAGTAGTTAACCGCGTGATTATTCGAACGCCTCCTTTTTGTAAGGATCGTCCAGCATTATGGTTTGCGAGCCTTGAGGCGCAGTTTAGTATTAACGGTGTTGTTCAGTGGTTGACTAAATTTAATTATGCGTTGGCTCATTTAGACACGACCTGCACTCGGGAGGTTGAAGACATCATTCTCACTCCTCCGAAGGTGGATCCATATGATACCTTGAGGAATGCGATTATACATAGATTTTCGGTTTCGCAAGAAGAAAAGGTTAGGTGTTTGCTTGAAAAAGAACAAATAGGCGACCGCAAGCCGTCGTCGTTTTACAGATACCTTAAGTCGCTAGCGGGACTTTCTTTTCCTGAGGATGTTTTGAAGACCATTTGGATGAGTCGGCTTCCCAGGTATCTTCAAACCGTGTTCACTGCACAGCGACTTCAAAGTTTGCCAGAACTTAGTGAGCTGGCTGACCAGTTGATGGAAATCAATGGTCAGCCATCTCAACATATGGGCTGCGCGTCGGCTGCGTCGAATTCTTCATTGGTATTAAACAAAAAGGTTGAGGAACTTACTCGTGTTGTGGCATCTTTGGCCAAACTAAATAATGAACAGCGTGGTAGCTCGCGAGAACGTAATTACCGTGATTATCGTAACCGTTCACGCTCGCGAAATAAAGGTTTTTGTTTTTACCACAATCGTTTTAACACCAAGGCGAAAAAGTGTATTCAACCGTGTAAATGGTCTGGCCCTCCCCCTTCTAGTGCTGGAAATGATGGCAATACTCCGGAAAACTAGTAGAGCGCCCGGTGCAGGCGACTACCGATCGCTCCATTTCCAGTCGCCGACTTTTCGTTACCGACCGGTACACGAACAGGGAATTTCTTATTGATACTGGGTCGGATCTTTGTTGCGTTCCAGTCGGCCACGTTAATAGGTTACGAAGACAGGTGCAGCTGTACGATTTAGTCGCAGCTAATGGCTCGAAAATTAAAACATATGGTTTAGTTACATTGTGCCTTAGGCGCAATTTCTCGTGGAATTTCGTTGTAGCGGATGTTGAGTCCGGGATAATTGGATCAGATTTTTTGTCGCACTATAATTTATTACCAGACTGTGCTCATGGGAGACTTTTTGTCAGGAAGACAGGACTGTCATCCGTCGCAAAGCTTCATGATGCGAGCCAGTCTAGTGTGAAGGTGATTTCTGTTCCCGACTCGCCTTTTTGAGACATTCTGAAGAAATTTCCGAGTATTACACGTCCGCCAGGTGTACTTCAGGAACCCAAGCACGCAACTATGCATTTCATTAAGACGACTGATGGCCCTCCCGGGTTTCGGCACGGCCGCGTCGTCTGGCTCCGTTGAAACTTTGCGCTGTCCAAAAGGAATTCGAGGACATGGTCAAGGCTGGGACAGCCAGGCCATCAAGCAGTCCTTGGTCTTCAGCGTTACACCTAGTGGAGAAAAAAGATTCAACGTGGCGTCCATGCGGTGACTATCGCGCTTTGAATGCTCGCACCATTTCGGACAGATATCCGGTTCGTTATATTGGGGATGTTGGTCAGAACCTCGCTGGGTGTACCATATTCAGTAAAATCGACCTGGTGAAGGCTTACCAACAAATTCCGGCAAATCCCGCTGACGTTTGCAAAACAGCAATCATTACACCATTCGGATTATTTGAATTCCCATTTATGAGTTTTGGACTTAGAAATGCAGGCCAAACGTTTCAACGTTTTATTGACGAAGTTGTTCGGGGCCTTGAATTCTGCTATGCTTACGTTGATGACATTTTGGTTTACTCCAGCTCCAGCTCCTGTCATGCTAAACACCTGGAGATCCTATTCAGAAGGCTGCATGAGTATGGTGTAGTAATTAACACTTCCAAGAACGCAGAGGGTGTTCGGCCCCCTGATGACAGAATCCAAGCCCTAGTGGATTTTCCTCCCCCAAAAACTGTTGAAGGTATGCGTCGATTTCTTGGCATGGCTTATTTTTATCGTCGATTTATACCAGCAGCTGCCAAATACCAGGCTCCTTTAATTGACGCAGTTGTTGCCATTCAAGGCAAGGGCGCCAAGCCTTTTATTTGGACGACTGAGTTAATGGAGTGTTTCGAAGAGTGTAAGAAAAGTCTGACTTCCGCGAGGATCCTCGCGCACCCAGACTGTAGCGCATTTCTCGGTCTTTTTACTGACGCATCGAGCACTCATGTTGGTTCTTGCCTACAACAGCGATCAAGCAGAAGATGGCGCTAGCTGTCATGTAAACATTGTGCTCCCGCTATAAAATTCTTTAAAATTGTTATTTGAACAGTGTCTGCTTAAATACGTTATAAAAACCGAGAAAACAGTACAATACGTGTGTGAAAGTGTTATCCTAAAAAAATTTCCACTATGAACTATGTAAACTAAACTTATATAAGTGAACAAAATTTTGTGTTCAAAAGAGTTTTGAGTGTAGTATTTGTGACTTCTATGAAGTATATACCGCCAAATACTTAGCTATAAAGCGTGTGACATACAAAATATTAACAATAAAACGTAAAAAGTGATTCAACAAAAAAGTGACACATGGTGAAAAAGTATTCAAATGGTTCAAATTACAAGACATCATTAACGAACTTTTTTTATTTTTTCGAAGAGCCTACTGGTCAACAATTTCGACTAATAAGTAACAGTCACAGTGGCGAGTACGTTATACGCCCTACAGTGTTACTCGAGTAGTCCATGGCTCGAGTTCGATTCCCGCAAATGGTTTCACTTTTTGTAAAGTTTACAAATTGATTAAAATTTATCAGACAAGCAGGACAAAGTACAACCCATTCGTTTCAAACATTTACCTACTTATTTCCGAAACAAAAAAAAAAGCAACAGTAGAAACTGGCATTCAAAGATGGATTTTCAAAATATAACTATGCGAAGAAATAAAACAGTAATTGGCTCTCCGACTTCCTCTTTTGACTCCGCTAATTCTGAATATCATTCAAAAAGTTTACCACAAACTGCCAGCTTAAGCTGCGAAGAGTGTGAAAGATTAAATGGAGATATGGAACTGTTAAGAATACAATTAAATGCTGCTCATGATGAAATTGACAACTTAGTCATGGAAAACGCCACCTTGAAGAAACAAACAACTGAACAACAAAATGTCATAGCTAAACTAAAAAACCTATGTATCACCCAACCTAGTAGTACAAAAAAACACTCAACCTTAAAGAAAAATAAATGTATGATACAAAATTTTAACATTACCAAAAAGAACCTTGATAAGAGTCTCATAGATCTAGAAACAAAAAAATACAAGGAAATCATAACAGATGGCGCTGCACGCAGTACAAGCGAGAATGGTTCACCTCTAGATCTCAACTGTAACTTGAAGCAGTACGATCTATGCACAACAGATGGCGCAGTACGTAAGGAAGCAGAAATCATGAAATGGGAGAACCAGCCAAGAAATTACGTATTAAAAGAAAAGCAAAGAAAAAGGAAACTATGTGTCCTTAGTAACTGCAACAACTATAGGCCGGTGGCAATTATAGAAGATACTTTTTGCGAACAGTTTGAGTATTGCCATTATGTGTCGCCTAATTGTAAAGTGAAAGAAATGCTCACAAATATTACGAACAAGGTTCAAGATTTTAACATGGACGACTATTGCTTAGTAATGATTGGCGAAAGGGACTTTAAAGATAATGAAGACTACATCGAACTTGTAAGAAAAATTAGAGAATCCTTAGAACAAACAACTCATACAAATGTGATTGTATGCTCTCCGGCATACATAAGGGGAGCCCTTATTCATAATTATCGAGTAGAATTGTTTAATAATTTACTTTACATGGACATACAAAATTATAATTATGCATATTTCTTTGATACTAATCGTGACCTCTTCTTGGAAATGTTCTCATATAAAACAGGCAAACTTAATAAACTAGGTATAAAGTGTATATTTGGAAGTATTTTCAGTCGCATACTTGTTGATATAAAAAAATTCCCATTGGATTATGACGAAACGAGTAAAGCTCATGTACAAAATAAGTTTTTTCGTGCCTCCCTTTAAAAGCAATGCCAGTAATGATAAACAACAACTTACATTGTTACATCAAAATATAGCTGGAATACTCAATAAATTAGATTTTTTTGAAGTAACAATATCTGAGTTGACGAAAGAGATGGGTGTTATAGACTTTATATGTCTTAGCGAAACCTTTATACAATCCGGTCATGAATGTAATCTTAAACTTACAAACTACAAGTTAGCTGCAAATTACTCAAGATCCAATAAAAAACGGGGCGGCACGTGTATATTGGTGAAGGAGGATTTCGTTTTTAGCCCTTTACAAATAACAAATGAAATGTCTAGCGATTATTCTTTCGAATGCTGCGGCATAGAAGTGCCGAGTCAAAACTTAATACTAGTATGTGTTTATAGAATCCCGGATTCCGATGCTGGTATATTTCTAAAAAAAATGGAAGTTTTGTTACACAAATTAACTCATAAAAATAGGAATCGTATCGTAATATGCGGAGACTGGAATATTGATATTCTAAAAGACACTACACAAAAAAGAGAATTAATATCTATTTTGCATAATTACAACTTATTGACACATATTAAAATGCCCACTAGGAAAAAAAGCTGCATAGATCAAATAGCCAGTAATATCTCGATCCCAGACACAAAAAGCAGTATACATAACCTAGCCCTCTCAGATCATGATACTGGGCAGTCATTAACGTTCTTTCTTCCGATATCTAATAATAAGCCGAAGATGCCAAATTTCATTTATGAAGTCAAAAGAGATTACAATAAAAACAATATTAAAAAATTTCTTGACTGTATATCTGCTTTAAGTTTTAATGAAATATATGAAGAAACAGATTTCAACACTGCATTTAACATATTTCATGACCTATATATTCTCTTTTACAAACTATGTTTCCCAGAAATAACAATAAAAAAATATAATAAACCAATAAAAAATAAATGGATAAGTAAAGGTATAAAAATATCGTGCATAAAAAAGAGAACTTTATATTATAATTACCAACATGATGCCTTAAGCAAAAAATATCATAAAAGAAGATACCTGACCTATTCTAGAATTTTAAAAACATGTATATCACATTCACAATTGATAAATAACAAAAAATATTTATATAATTCTAAAAATAAATGCAAATCAACATGGTCTATTATAAAAAATAATATAAATAATAATGATAATTATAAAAATGACATCAATGAATTAATAATAAATGATAATATAATTAATGATCCTTATGACATGTGCAATCAATTTAATAACTATTTTATAGAAATGACCAATAAATTCAATCATAGCAATAGTAATAACGTAAGTAACATTGACATTAACACTAACACTGGCAGTATCTTTTTGACTCCAGTGAATGAACAAGACATTATAAAAATTATCAACTCTTTAAATGATACTAACGCTACTGGATATGATGAAATAACCACAAAAATAATAAAACTAAGCAGCAAAATCATAGTAGAACCTTTAAGTTATTTAATTAATTTTTCATTTGAGACAGGCACATTTCCTACTAGATTAAAACAATCTATTGTCAAACCGCTATACAAAAAAGGTAACCGCACGGATATGTCCAATTATAGACCCATTACATTGATCCCTATCCTATCAAAGATTTTTGAAAAGGCAATGTACGGGAAAATCATTAACTTTTTAAACAAAAACAGCATTCTTACTGAGAACCAATTTGGTTTTAGGAAGAATAGTTCAACATCTCTTGCTTGTTTTACTTTGGTCAAACTGATTTCTGAAGCCCTTAATAATAAAATGCCTGTATTGTCAGTGTTTTTAGATATGAGCAAAGCATTTGATTTTGTCCCACATAATCGCCTACTTTGCAAAATGGAGAAATATGGTATAAGAGGCAAGGCACATGACTGGCTTCAAAGCTATTTATCGAGTCGCCAGCAAAGGACAGTAGTAACAAAAATTGGTAATAACACAAACAAAACATACAGTTCAGATTTAAAAATAAATAGCTGTGGTGTTCCTCAGGGAAGCGTATTAGGGGCCCCATTATTTATAATATACATAAATGACTTTTGCAAGAACCTAAAACATAATTGTACACTATTTGCTGATGACACTACTCTCACAATAAAATCTTCAAATAGAAATGACCTAGAAACTGACACTAACAATGAAATACTAAAAGCAATTAAATGGATGGAATCTAATAATTTACGTGTAAATATTGAAAAAACAAAGTTAGTACAATTTCAAACATACAATTCTTTAGTAAAACCACCGCAAATACATTATAATAATACAATTTTGGAACCTGTACCTTCAACCTTATTCTTGGGAATAGTTATTGATGAAAAATTAAATTGGAAAGAACATGTAAAAAAAGTCTGCACTCGTCTCGACAAATTTGTGTTTGCGCTTCGAAGACTCAAAAGAATAGCCAGTAAAGAAACAGCCCTAAGTGCTTATCATGGCTATGTTGCATCAGTGCTGCGTTACGGCCTCGTGATATGGGGTAATTCAGTAGATGTGAACAGTGCATTCATTGCACAAAAAAAATGTGTCAGAGCTGTGTATGGAGCTGAATATTTAGATCATTGTAAGCCATTATTTAAAGCACTAAAAATTCTTCCACTTCCTTGCCTATATATTTTTGAGATTTGTATTTTTATTAAAAAGTATTCGCATATGTTCCCATTGTATGAACACATTTCTAAAAGAGTGAAAAGCAGAAGCCCAAACAAATTACTTGTACCTAGCCAGAGATTACAATTGTATAGCAGGAATTCCAATTGCATGGCAATCAAAATATTTAACAATTTACCCGCACGCATCAGAGTGTTGCCCACTAATAAATTTAGGAAAACAATATTTGCCTGGCTTTTAGACAATTGTTTCTATTCAGTTAATGAATTATTAAATAATAAATTTTGACATTTCATTTTATTCATACTTATTTACACTTGTTAACTTGAATTGACTATTTTTTTTTTTTTTAAGCATTTGACATTATATAATGATTAAATTTTGACATTTCATTCATAATTATCTTGTATAAAAATTATCTATTTTTTAACTAAACTAATTTATAATATTGTACGCCTCAAACGTCGCGCGCACACCATGTATGCGTAAGCTATTGTGGTTTCTATTGTGTCTGCTTGTTGCTGCGCAATGGGGGAATATAGCCTCTTCTTAGCGTTCGATGACAAACTACTTCCTATAGTTATATTGTTGTGGCCTAGAACTTCGACACTTTGATTTTGTAAGTTACTTTAAGTATTTCTACACCGGCAACGGTAGTGTATGTGAAACTGTTTATTATTAAGATCTTAATGTACCATATACTCAGAAATAAATATATCTTATCTTATCTTATCTTATCTTAAGCAAGATGGATAATTGTCAGCCAATCGCGTACTTTAGTAAAAAGCTGAATTCCAAGCAGGCACTCTGGCCAGCCTCCTATAGGGAGCTTATCGGCGTTTACGAGAGTGTTCAGCACTTTAGGCATATTCTCGAAGCTCAGCACGCGACAATCTTTACGGATCATAAACCGTTAATTTACGCATTTTCTCAGCGGAGAGAAAAGCTGCCACCCTCTCAGCTGAATCAGTTGTCGTTCATTAGCCAATTTTCTATGGATATTGTCCATATTAAAGGCGTTGACAACGTGGTTGCGGACACTTTATCACTTATCGAAGCTGTTTCTTTGGAAGCGGACTTTACCGCTCGCGTGAACTCTTCGCTTAAATTGGAAGAGGTTTTAATTCCTGGCACAAATGTGACCATCACTTGCGACATGTCTACGGGCAAGCTGCGTCCGTTCCTTACTCCTTCATTTCGTAGAGCAGCTTTTGACAAATGCCATAACCTCAACCTCCCGCATCTGCACGCATGGTGACTGAGATATATGTTTGGCCTGGCGTTAAAGCCGATTGCCATAAATGGGCGCGCTCCTGCTCTGAGTGCCAGCGTTGTAAAGTGACGAGGCACGTTAAGTCACCACTAGGTGATTTTAGCAGACCATCTGGTAGGTTCAAGCATGTCCACATCAACATTATCGGACCACTTCCGCATTCAAACGGTTTCAATTATTGTCTTACCGCGGTAGATAGGTTTACGCGGTGGACGGAAGTTTGGCCAATGAGCTCCATTACCGCTGAAGAAGTGGCCGATACCTTTATAAATGGTTGGGTTTCACGTTTCGGTGTCCCAAATGTTATAACAACGGATCAGGGGCGTCAATTTGAATCATGCCTTTTTTAGCAATTAATGTGTGTTTGTGCAACGAAAAGGATTAGAACGACGAGCTATCATCCATCGTATGCATCGACAGCTCATGGCGGCATTAATGTGCCATGCTGAGTTTTTCTCGAAGGCACTTCCGTTGGTACTTATGGTTCCTGGTTGGTTCCGTTGGTAGGTATGAGGTCGGTTTTTAAAGAAGACATTAAAGCTTCTCCAGCCGAGCTCGTTTTTGGCGAGACATTGCGTTTGCCAGGAGAATTTATTGAGACTTGTCCAGAAGCACTGAGTCAGTTGTTGATTTCGTCTCGGACTTAAAGAGGCGAGTGGAGGTGATTCGACCGGTAGAAGCTTCGCACCACGCGCGCCCTTCGTTATTTATTTTCAAAGACTTGGCGACGGCGTCGCATGTTTGGTTACGTGACGACACAGTGAAACGATCGTTGCAGCCACCGTACCCTGGTCCATACCGAATAATTAGACGGGAGGATAAAACTTAATTGAAGTTAGAAATTAAGGGCCGTGAGGTTACAGTAAGTATTGATCGCGTAAAACCTGCTTTTTTGAAGCTGATTCTTTAACGGGTAATAATGAGGTTGTAGATTCGCGAAGCTCGTTGTTAATAAATACTGCAAATGCTCCGACGTCCTTTCCACCTCCTGCTTCGGTGGTGACCAGGGGGGTGACCACAAGCTCTTAGAGTAAGGTTATTTTGAGATCGAGTAAGGGACAGATGTATATGACGTGTATACATCTGTCACTTACTCGATCTCAAAATAACCTTACTCTAAGAGCTTGTGGTCACCCCCCTGATCGGGTCGTCAGATTAGGTTTAGAAACATTTTGGGCTTATAATTGACACAGTTTTTTTTGTTGCCTCCTTTGTGGGGGGCTCAGACCAACAAAAAAAGATAGACGTAGCGTCGCGAACATCAAAAGTGAAGCCACATTTTTATCTATGTGTGTTTGGAAGGGTTGCCATTTGTTGATTTTTTCCCTATAAAATGGGTAATAATATTATTGTGTGGGTAGGATAATATTGTTCGAGTAAGATATTGTTGAGTATGGTATTGAACCTCAAAAGTAAACGATTAAGGTACATTATTAATTATAACTCACGAAAAAGAATTTTTTTTTTGTTACATCGCAAAATCTATTTAAAAATAAACAATTAGAAAGTGGCTTTACATGCTTATGATTTGGAGATCACCTTTTATGCAATCCTTGCTTGTGTTAGGAGACTTCACTCTTCCGCTTAGCAATATCCATTAATTTGCAATTTAATGCAAAAAAATATACAAATATAAATAGATAAGTTTTAAATAATAGAAAAAGCAAACTTTATGTGAACGAGCGTTATACAGAGAAAAAATGCGCGTGTTTGTATGATGAAATTGGAAAAATACTGCATATGTTTAATCATTGTGTTGATGAAATCTATTTTTTTTTAATTGTACTTACCTTTTTAGGATATCCGTTTTTGGTCACACGGCGAAGTCCACGATTAGTTGTGTAGAGGTCGATATTATCAAAATGATCGGAACAAGCCACGCTGGTTTTCGATGGCAGCCATTCTGGATCATTCCGACTATTTCTTATAGCTACTATCCATTTTCTTTTTGTTTCATTATTATTTGGAAATCTAAAATATTAAAATAACATAAAAAAGGAAAACAGGAATATAACTCGAAGTAAGAAATCATATTAAATTTGTTTAATTGAATGGGGTAATTTGAAATCATATTATGGCAACCCACGCACTTTATGTCACTGATTTCGTTCGTTGAGGTTTTTTGTTCCAAGGAACCTAAAATTCATAGTATATTTAATAAATAAACGATGTTATTTCAAGTACTTACATGTGAAATGTGATTCCGTGAGACTTTTTATGTGCTTTGCTATTGTTTTTACAAGTTTTCACTACACAGGAAGGCATAATTCTATTTTTTTTAATGTATGTTAACTAGACGACGACTCGTAACGTACTAAGAGCGATGAGCATAGTTTTAGTGCAGGTGTGTGCGTGAGAGTGTATATTTACTTGGAGGAGCATAGTTTTGTGGCTTCACAGATGTTCGCGACGTTACGTCTATCTTTTTTTGTTGGTCAGAAGGTGGGGGTTTTTCCTCTGCGTTGGGGGGTGATGTGGCGCTTTTCGCAAACGTGACTTAACGTGAAGAGTCCATGGCACTAATATTAGAGATGGGACGCAGCCTTCGGTAAAAAAAACTTTTATGGGCTCGATAAAGCTCGTGAGAATAATTTAATATGTAAGAGAGAAAAAATCCCAATTATTTTTATTATAATTCATTTTTAATTATCAGAATAATTGCTGTAAAGGTTAACTGAAAAATATTTTCAGTCAGATTGCAAGCTATAAACTAGTGGATAGCGTGCTAGTAAAGTTATAGCGCATTACTGTCAGATCAGTGAGATTTAAATATGGGGATAGGCTAACAACTTATCCTTAAGGTTAAACTAGTCAACGGCACTAACTATTTGGCGGCGGAGCTAAAATATTTTCTGTCTCATCTGACATCACGCACGAAAGAGATAGACGCTGTGATGAGCAGTAAGAAGCTAGTTTGCATACGTATACACACTCATAACGCTGTGTGACGCATACATGCACAATTTCATTGAAGAACGCCGATAGCGGTGTGTGTTTCACTTCATGTTATGACAACATAAACTCATAGATACAAATAGATGCGTGTAACGTAATTAGAAGGCACTCAATTTACTTGTTATTATCCACCCAAACTTACCCGCGACTTTGCCAACTTGACAATAAGATCTCTTGCGAAAATGTGCATTTACTTGGGTATTGTTATTATCAACAAGTAATTTTATTGATTTGACTTTTAAATTATTTTTGGCGGCGGCGACGACAGCGCAGCGGGAGCCGCTTGCGCTCTTATTTAACCTTATGCCCTTAGTTATAAGAATTAAGTGTTTGAGCGCCAAGTCGGTAGATTTTATGTTGGCAGGGCGGTCGCCAGGGCTTCGCTGATTGTAGGTATCGTACCAACGCGTGTGGAAAGCTAGGCTCTATACTCACGGGTGTAGGTCATGTTTTTGTATTTTATTGCAGGTTGTGCAAATATTACAATGCAATATAAAATGTTAAATAGGTATTTACTTACCTTAGCTAGTTAGCTATAACCTATAGGCGACTCCCCGTAAGTAGGAGGTATTCATACCAGCCAGAGTCAGGATAACTGCTTTTTCGACAGCGCCAGTTTGATGTAAGACTTGTTTTCTAGGTAAGTAAGTATTTAGGTTCATCTTATAAAAAATAATGTTATTTTGTAAATTGTTTATTGATTGTTTGTTTACAATAGCGGTTTGAAATATTCTGTTTGTTATCACAATACAATAGATAAAACTTACACATTTTTGGCTTCATTCATTACCTACTTAGTAACTTAGTCGCGGGAAAGTAATCGGTAATGTGATACATTCAATGATTTTGAGCAATTTAATTTAAAGTTGTTTGGATAACAAACAACTTTTTTGCTAACTTTACCTAACTGGTTCGATTCGGCAGCTATGACGTCACAATATGGCGCGAGGGCCATCCTATTCTTTAGTTGAAACGCATAGTGGTAGGCATCTAGGTAGGTATTAGGTACTACGTCATGTCACAAAGTAAACAGTAGCTTCACTTCGGGTAGTCGAGTCAAGCTTGTGAGTGTCGGCACGCATAGCAGGTAAACAAATAAAAAAATAATCATCAAAATCGGTTCACATTAAAAAAAGTAGGTATTTAGGTAGGTACAGCAAATTATAAAAAATACAGTCAAATTGAACCGCCTCCTTTTTGAAGTCGGTTAAAAAATAGCTTCCTTTTGTTTTTGTCCGCCGCGGAAGCCGAGCCGATATAACAGATAGGTACTTACATAATAATGAACTGCCGCTATAATTAGGCACGACTATCGAAAATCGAAACTACATAATCTAATTGGAATCTATATACATAATTCTATGTAAGTAAACAAATATATACAACAGAACTCTTCAATAAACAACGGCAAATCTCTCGGGATTGCTGCAATCGCATATCTGTTTATTGTTTACGCCATTTCATAACATAACGTCAAGCCGTTAGGCTCTAAATGGGTACGCAGATATGTACAGTTCACCCTGGTAGGTACACTCTCATTGCGGTTATCTCAGATCAAGTAAAAAAAAAGGTAGATTCCGCACGGCCTATAGTTTAGGTGAAGCCACTTTTTTAACTATGTGTGTCACTGGAGTGTCGCCACTTTTAAAAATAAAAACCCTCAAATTATTTAAATGGGATTAAATATTAATTTCATAATTTTGAGTAAGTACTTTATATGCAAATGTGAAAGGAAATCTGTCTGATTGTTTTTAATAAACGCGTGCGGTCACTCATGTGTAAGAACACCGAGCAGCTCAGAACAAGTTTTTTTTCTAAAAATACAACAAAGGTTATGTGAAACATGTTTATTACAAAAATATAAATTTTTATTACAAAAACAACCATTCCATGGAATTAAAAATATACTTTTTCAGATGGAATAAAAAGTATTTGTATGTAAGTAAGTACGAAATAGAACATTAACTTATAACAGAATATTAACAAACTTAGTGAACTTTAAAAAAGATTGAAACAAGGTGACCTAATTCTGTCGTGCAATCGGAGGCATCTACTTCAAGGTCGTTTTTGTTGAATTTAAGAAAAATGCCAGAAATAGAAAATCAGAAATAGGTTGTAGGTACTTTTTGTGTATTTTTACATAATTATGTATGTAATATTTATGTATTCATGTGATTTAAATAGAAAATAAACATTAATTAGGTCAACTCTCTACTTATTTAATTTTGTTTGACCCACATTTTGGGCAATTAGAAATAAGAATTACTGGTAACACTCTCCCAATATGTCATTTTCGGGAAAAAACATTATCTGTTTCGAATAACCTCAAAATTATGTAGGAAAACCAAAAATACAAATAGTTCTGCGTGTACTTACGTGTGAAACGATACTCCTAAAGACTTCCTGTTCACTATGGTGTTGTTTTTGCACCACTTGACAACACAGGACGGCATTTTTAAGGCAAAGTTATTGCACGACGGTCCGTGACATACTAACAAAAATCAGCGTAGTTTTATTGCTTGTGTGTGCGTGAGCGCGTGTGTTTACAAGAATCGGCTGAGTTTTGTGGCTTCACCTAAACTATAGGCCGTGCGGAATCTACATTTTTTTTACTTGATCTGAGGCGGTTATGTTATTCAGGTAATTTATTCAGGCATAAATTTAGGCATTATTGGCTCAGATTTTCTCGAATCTGAGATTATAGGTAAGTACCATATTGAACTTGCTCTTTATGTACACAACTAAAAAGTGAAAAATATAAAACAAAGAAACAAAAACATCGACTTCCGAAATTGGAGTTATTTTTCACTATGTAGTGTTTATATTTGGAAGTCGGTAGTATTTTTTTGTAAAAAATACTTTCTAAATGAAGATGAAGATAGGTATACTATCTTAAAACTCCACTTGAAATAACATTTGATTTGTTTCCAAATATTTTTACAGTCTGTTCAACCGATTTTGACTTCTATCCCGTAAACATAAGGATGACATAAAAAGCATAAACCTGTGAAAACCAACTGTTTACTACAGCTACCATTTGTCGTATCACCAACGCAATAGATGTCAAAATCGGTTGGACGGGCTGTAAAATGGCCTAATTTAAACGTCTAATGTTTTCGCAAATGGAGTTTATAGTAGGTAATTTATAATTCAAAAAAATTATAAATGCGCGCGAAACATTAGAATTATAAGTCAGTGTTTAGGTATAAAAGTCATGTCAAGCGCCATCATGAATTGTACAAACTAAATTCAATAAAAGATTCAACATAGAATCCAAAGTCCAACGCCAGGGTCAGTAAAATTTGGAACCAATTCAAAATAATCAAAACAAAACATAAAGGAATATCGGAATCCAAAGTTCAAGCCAGGTGTCAATGTTATAAAATATTATACGAATACGTTATCGTCGATAAATATCGGTTACATAGGTACACAGCACGCGCGTAATTACGGTGACGTATTATACAGACAGCAGCCGATTGAGGCCCTGCGGGGCAGCAGCCGGGCGCGGGCGCCGGGCAGCAGCTATACTAATGAGCGTGTGTGTGTGTGTACGCGCCGCACGCGCCACCCCTCCGCCCCACTGACCGGGGAGGAAATTTGTAGCGAAATGGAAGATGATTCAGAACGAAAACGAGCGCGCGAAATTTTATAAACAGACTTTTGGGAGTCTAAATTTCATGAAAAAACTACTGAATGTATCTGATCAAAATAAAATTATTTGGATTGTTGAACTACTAATCTATCCCTGTATGGAGGCCGTTTTTTAATTTTCCTTCTTCTTATGGTATTTATTAGCGCCCAAAGATACGTTAAAATTAGTGTTGAAATTTGGAACTTTCGACGCTCATAACTTTCAAATATTTGATTTTATTATTTTTTCGGTTCCATACTGGGTTAGCTAATGATGAGACAAATTGATATCTTTTTTATTTTGAAAGTACATCGTCAAACAGTGGAGTAATCTCTAGACTACGTTTGTATGGAAGAATTTTTAACTTGTTTACCCTTAAAGTTAAAACTAGTATATTTGAGCAAGTATCGCTCAAGTACACTAGTTAGTTAATACTTACAATCGTTCGGATTCACGCGGTTGGCGCCCATCGGATTCGTGAAGGGAACATCATTTATACAATAATAATAATAATAAATGAGATGGATAATCATTTACAACGGACCTATTTCTCACTCTCATCGCTGAGATCCTGTCTCTGTAGTGTTAAGGTGCAAATAAGAGTGACATCGCATTCCAGCAATGTGAAGACATATACTTATCAGTTTTCAACTCTGTTTCAGTTGCAGATAATAAATTGTTTGACTTCAAAACATTTGTTAATAAAATTATAATTATCATGATATTATTTTCATATATCTGGGAGTGTATAGAGATTGCACCCTGAGTTGGAACAGACACATAGACGTTGCGGTATCTCGTGTACGCAAGCTGATGTTTCCAATGAAAAAGCTTAGGAGCGTGGTCAGCGTACCATTGTTGAAGACCATTTACTTTGCTTTGGTTCAGTCTCTCCTAAGCTATTGCATCTCAGTCTGGGGAGGCACATTTAAGACTTATATGCTTCGTCTTGAGAGAGCGCAGAGAGCCGTTTTAAAGGTGATGCTTTGCAAACCGTATCGCTATTCGACAACTCAGTTATACAAGGACATTTCTGTACTTATAGTCAGGCAACTCTGTGCTCTCCAAATAGTCTTGCGTAAGCATTCTTCCATAAAGTATGACCCAAAATTGCTTGCAAACAAACGTCGTAAGTACCTTGTATGCACTTCTGTCAAGGCTAATACTGTCCTGGCGCGCCGACACTATGACAGCCTGAGTCACCTCGCGCACCTCTACAATGTAATTAATAAAATTTGCAAAATATACTCTCTTTCAAAATATTGGTGTAGGAGTGTTGTAAACGATTATCTCCAGGCTCTAACTTATGACGAAACTGAAAGTCTGTTCTCTAGGTAGGTAATATTCATCAATAGGTAATAACACACAGATTTATGTACCTATTCCCTTTTCCAAATTAAGTGCATGTTATTAATTAAATTATATTATTTTATTGAATTAAATTATATTAAATTATCTCTGTCATGCAACAGATTATTATTATTAAATTATAATGTATTATTTTATGTTCATTTAACTTTAAACGCACAATTAAAATTGAAATTTTGTATTATTGTAATTTTGACATAAAGTGTAGATTGACTTGTAACTTTTAGCTGTAGGAGGAAGGCGCCGGTGTCTGTAACACAGTTTATACTAGTACATTCATCGTCGTTCAATCTATCTTAAAAAAAACAAAAAAACTTAGTATTCAATGTTTTTGATTAGGATAGATAAATTGTACCCATTTTTCATGAATAAATATTATGTCTTTTATTCAACTTTTTTCTTATTTATTACATTTTTAAATATATTTACAAAACACACACAAAAAAGAAAAACATTTAAAAATATAAAAAATAGAGGCCCACCGGTATCGGGAACAGGGTCCAAGCTACCGGCGGTCAGGGCTCCAGAGAGAGGAACCTCCTAACAATACGAGCCGTGTCCAGCAGTACTGCTTTCTGGATCAGGCCCTTGACTCAGCCGCCTAACGAGAGCCTCCTAAGGTGTTGGTCGAGGCTCGTGGCTATTAAGCCATGGGCTGACACGACTATCGGTACAATGATCGCTGAGTCCACATCCCACATGTCGACAACCTCGCGAGCCAAGTCAAGATACTTGATTTGCTTATCTTTCTCGGCTTTCACGAGGTTCCCGTCATGCGGGACTGTTATGTCAACAATCATTGCACGCCTCTCGATTCGGTCCACCACCACTATATCAGGCTTATTAGCGATAATAGTCCTGTCAGTGATAATGGACCGATCCCAGTACAATGTGATATTGCCATTCTCGAGAACTGGGTTGGGCACATACCTGTAGTACGGCACCTCCGACGCCACAGGAGTGTATTTCAGAGCAAGTTGCTGATGGATAATCCTGGCTACAAGGTTGTGCCTATGCAAGTACTCTTCGTTAGCTAGACGAGAACAACCAGAGATAATGTGGCGGATCGATTCACCCGGACGGTGACATGCCCGACAGATGTCAACCGTGCCATCCTTCACAATAAATATCCGGTAGTTATTCGTCATGATTATTATTCCAGAATATTATATTATTCCTTTCCTTATTATTATTATTCCAGAATTAATTCCAGGCTCAGGAACGTGGTGATTGGCACAAGATGAGACGTGATCATGATGATGATTGCAGAATTTAGTATTACACATTGCTTTAGAACATATTATTACTACTTATTAGGCATTCAATAACATTCATTAATTATATATTAATAATGATTTAGAATTAATTGTAATGTATTGACTGAATTCATCACCAATACCATTATGAGATATTTAGTTCCAACATACTACGAGAAGTCAATACAGTAGATGAGTGATACGCCTTGCCAAGTCTACTATTTTGTTATTAGTGTAATTTCAAAATATCACTAATACTGATATATTGGTTACAATATTATAATATTTCCAGGCGAATATATTAGTATTACCTAATTTTGGGCAACATCGGTATTAACCCATCTCTAAATGTGTCAATTTTAGTTCCTGAGAACCTCGAGCGGGGCGCTTTGAATCAGCACAAAAATCAACATCCAGCGTACTTGTATGATAGAGGTCAGTGTATATTACGGACACCGACGGCTTAGGACCTAACTAACATTTTATTGTACTGCTTATGTTTATTTTTAATTAAATATTTTATTATTATTTTCCCTTGTTTTTCTGAGCTCTTACACTACTTAACACGTATTTCTAATTTTATTTGAATAGGTAGCAACATACATATTAAAAGTTTCAGTGTTAATATAAGGCTTAAGGCCATATAGCTCGTAAAGTCTTTTCCTGAGTCCTTCAGTCGCTCAGTCACTGAAAAAAAACGTAGGGCATATAGTTTTAGTTTCTTCTTAAAAGTATTATTGAACTCTGTATGAACTACTGAGAAAACTTTATTATATAAAATATTACCATCATTATCTGTGAGTGATCAAGACCACTTAACTGACTAATTAAAGTGCTGTTCAATTTACTTAATTTACCGGATGCTATTGGTCTGGATTGAATCTTGTTGTATTGGTATGTTGGACTCAAAGTGTACCAGTAGCCCACTATGATCCGAAGGCAGACAATTTATAATGGCTTTGTCTAAGCAGTTGCAGCAACAAAACACAATATAAATACATGTAGCAGTAGTTATAGTTGTTCGGGTTGGTTCCATACACACATGTGACAAATTCAATTATTTGAAGAGATTTAATAATCTACTACTATCTGAATTATTTTCTAAAATATTTATATTAATTATGACTAGTTTATTACCAGTTGTAAGTTTTGCCAAAACATCTCCCATCATTGACTCAAATATAGAGTAGTTTTTATAATTGGGGGGTCTGTAAACGCACACTATAACATGCTTATCCAGCTCAACGCAGGACAGTTCAACACTATGTTCAACTAAAACATCTACAATATCTTTACGAGGTTTTGATTTAATACCATTTTAATTAATATAAGTGAACCAGCGGATTAGCGGACGCCACGCGGTGTTGGTGTCACCCGCGTATTTCCCGTCCCCGTGGGCATACAGAGATAAAAAGTAGCCTATGTCACCCGGCGATAGTGTAGCTTCCCAACGGTGAATGAATTTTTGAAATCTGTCCAGTAGTTTTTATGTTTATTCGTTACAAACAAAAATACAAATCTTTCTTCTTTATAATATTAGTATAGAGTATAGGTAGATAAACTTTATAATTTCGACATGTCAGTATGTTTAGGAAGTTTGTTCATAGAGCGACACAGGTCTGTCTCCGATCAGTGTTCGCGCTGATATGTGTCCTTCAAACTCACGGCCGCTGTTATAACTAGATTTGAAATAATACTATTTATATTTTCTACGAATTCAAAAAAACATTCAGGTGGCGACTGGGTTCAAACTCGCGACTTATACAACCGCAGTCTGCAACCATATTTTGATACTACTTAAGTTATTTACAACAAAATCTAAATTTTGGTTCACGTCATCCCCAGTGGATGTCTTTGTCTTAGTAACCCCGTTGTAATGACGTCATTACAACGGGGTTACTAAGACAAAGCGACTAGGCGCTTTAATCCGCACTCACAAAAAGCTAGGTCCAATGGACGCCACAGCGACGGTATCCAGTATCGTTTCTGCGGCCAGGGAGCTTAGCTCGCCTCTGCCAGATACAGTAAGCTAGCAGTTAGCAACGGTATCCGGTATCGCTTCTGCGGCCAGGGAGCTTAGCTCGCCTCTGTCAGCTACAGTAAGCTAGCAGTAAGCGACGGTATCCGGTATCACTTCTTCGGCCAGGGAGCTTAGCTCGCCTCTGCCAGCTACAGTAAGCTAGCAGTTAGCGTTCGGTGCTATGGCGCACTGCCTTAGGGCTAAGCAGCGTACTGTATTTTTTGCTCCTAATGTTGATTTCGTTAGTGAAACCAAACAAACAGCTAATAATACGCAACGTTAGGAACTTAGGACTTTCGCTTATGACATATTTTTTATTGTAATTAGAATCAGTTAGCTTTATAAATAAACCCTTGTTACCTTTGTATTACGCGTTTAGTTTATCTCTTCACACACTTTTCGCCCCTTACAGTTAAGTATTGTGTGCTGCAATGGCGGGCAAACAACGTAACGTTCGCCGTGAGCCGCCCGCGCCCCCTGTAACGTCGCTACGTACGGAGCTTAGAAAAGATCTGACTAAAGGAGCTCCTACAAACAACGTAACGTCCGCCGTGAGCCGCCCGCGCCCTCTGCAGCGTCGCTACGTACGGAGCTTAGAAAAGATCTGACTAAAGGACCTCCTACAAACAACGTAACGTCCGCCGTGAGCCACCCGCGCCCTCTGCAGCGTCGCTACGTACGGAGCTTAGAAAAGATCTGACTGAAGGAGCTACTACAAACAACGTAATGTTCGCCGTGAGCCGCCCGCGCCCCCTGTAACGTCGCTACGTACGGAGCTTAGAAAAGATCTGACTAAAGGTGCTCCTACAAACAACGTAACGTCCACCGTGAGCCGCCCGCGCCACTTGCAGCGTCGCTACGTACGGAGCTTAGAAAAGATCTGACTGAAGGAGCTACTACAAACAACGTAATGTTCGCCGTGAGCCGCCCGCGCCCCCTGTAACGTCGCTACGTACGGAGCTTAGAAAAGATCTCACTGAAGGAGCTACTACAAACAACGTAATATTCGCCGTGAGCCGCCCGCGCCCCCTGTAACGTCGCTACGTACGGAGCTTAGAAAAGATCTGACTAAAGGAGCTCCTACAAACAACGTAACGTCCGCCGTGAGCCGCCCGCGCCCTCTGCAGCGTCGCTACGTACGGAGCTTAGAAAAGATCTGACTGAAGGAGCTACTACAAACAACGTAACGTCGGCCGTGAGCCGCCCGCGCCCCCTGCAGCGTCGCTACGTACGGAGCTTAGAAAAGATCTGACTGAAGGAGCTACTACAAACAACGTAATGTTCGCCGTGAGCCGCCCGCGCCCCCTGTAACGTCGCTACGTACGGAGCTTAGTAAAGATCTGACTAAAGGAGCTCCTACAAACAACGTAACGTCCGCCGTGAGCCGCCCGCGCCACTTGCAGCGTCGCTACGTACGGAGCTTAGAAAAGATCTGACTGAAGGAGCTACTACAAACAACGTAATGTTCGCCGTGAGCCGCCCGCGCCCCCTGTAACGTCGCTACGTACGGAGCTTAGAAAAGATCTCACTGAAGGAGCTCCTACAAAGCTCATTTGCTAAAACTCGTTATGCCAGTTACAGTGCCTGTTAATGATCAACAGTCGCTCATTAGGTCAACAAAAACATTGTTTCTTTTGAAGTTTTACAATGACGCAACTAGATGGCGTTGGAGTCGAAATAGAAGTCGCAATGGAGATTGTTTGCCAACGTGGTATATAGTCTTGTGAATTTTAGCAAATATACTTACTTACTTAGATCAGTATACAGTTCGGTTGTTTTATTTACACCTTCAACCCTGCTAGTAATACACTTTAGTTCAAACTTAAGTACTGAGTACCATTTCAGTGTTCGGTATTTAACATTGGTCCTTCGAGCCGGATAAGTATCGGTTTTTTGAGAGTTCGTCCGTCCGTGGTACTCGTAGTGGATCGCTGCGGCAAAGTACACGGTTCCCCGCCAGTGTTACCAGATCTAAATTATACACTACCGTGTTGACAGTTTAAAATACGGTGTTTCAGCCCCAAATTACCGTGTATAGATTTAAAAAATACCATGCATATTACCGTGCAACATCAAGAGAAAATGTCATATTTTTCAATATTATTTATTCCTTCTTAATCATCTAAAATAACAACTTCTCGCTCGTACATCAAACACCAACAAAACTATCAAAGAAAAAAAGAGTACGTTGCGAGTTGCGAGAAAGCGATTCATTCATTCATTTATTATACAACCAATTTTCATATACACTGATTGTTTTACTAGTGGGCAGGGCAAAGGGCATACTTTAACATTTAGACGTATTTTGATGATCGGGGAATCGGGGAAATCCCCGGCGGTACAGTGGTGAAGCGAAGCAGCGACTTGATGTTGCCAGCATATAAAGCTGGATTTTCGTTTCGTTTTACGTATATATTTTTAATAAAATTAATACTTCATAATTATTTACATATTGACTGTCAAGGTAATTCATAATTAAAAATACCGTAGAAAATGACACGGTAGTGAAATATTACCGTATACCGTGTTTTAGCCAAAAATACCGTGCATCTACGGTAATTACCGTGTACCTGGTAACACTGTTCCCCGCATCGGCAGCAACAGCTTCGTCCAGTGTCGTGGACGGGGTAAGCAGCGGCGGAAAAGTGACGTCAAGGAGGACGCCACTTGCGACCGCGGAGCTCAACGTGTCGTCATAAGGACGTCACACACCCAGTTCAACGTGTCGTCATAAGGACGTCAACACCCAGTTCAACGTGTCGTCATAAGGACGTCACACACCCAGTGCAACGTGACTTCAGAGGACTGACGTCACATCCAAAGTTCGACGTGTTGCCACTCGCCACCAGAGTGCGCCACATACACCATAATCGTGTTGTGTGAGTGAGTGAAAATTGTGAGTACATTTTACTTTATAAACAAAGGCAGTAAGTGACAAGCCATTTTGGACTTTATTTATTTGGATATTTTAACTTTTTAGAAGAATTTCGGACTTTAAAGAATTATTTTAAGTAGATTTTTAGACTTAGAAAATTTTACGTTTAGTTGTACTTGTATTATTTGTGCATGTTAGTTTAGAACTTAGAATAGTTTCTTAAAAAACGACGGAACGGGAAACCTATGCCCGAATTCCGCCAGATTAAGTTGTTCCAAACAAACACGTTACTTATAAAATTTTGAGCAGTTTATTATAACTCACAATATTTAGGTCATATTGGACTTTATATTTATTTTGAATTAATGGCTTTAATTTAGTACAATACAAGCACTTAGTATTCACTTGTTGTGTTATTTACATTAGTTTAATTTATCTACTGAACTTTTAATTTAGTTGGTAAATCTTTTTTGAGTGTCAAATCTGTAATTTAGAATTAACTCATTTATACACTTTTGCATTGGTTTTAATTTAATTGTTTGAAAAATGGAGGGATTAATCAACTTATTGAAAGGGTTGCAAAATATCATTATCATAAATAATATTAAAAATATTCCTAAAGACAGATTAACTATAGAATATGTAGAAACTAGATTGGAATCTTTAGAAAAAGATTGGAAATCGTTTCAAAGTGCCAATAATAACATTTATCAACATCTTAAATTTGATGAGGTTGAGCATAAGGTTGTTGAAATATATGATACAACCGAGGACACTTATTTTACTTATAAAACTTTAATGACAACAATGCTAAATAAAATTAGAGTTTTAAGTGAACCAGTACTACATGAGGATGGTTCTTTCAGTGGTGCGGTTAAGTCTGCGCAATCACAGGTCAAATTGCCAAAAATAGCTATTCCAGTATTTTCGGGCAATTATGAAGAATGTACAACATTTCATGACCTTTTTGTGTCGTTAGTACATAAAAATGGTTCGTTAGATAACGTGCAAAAACTGCATTATTTAAAAGGCCATCTAACTGGTGAAGCTGAGCATTTGATACGGAATACTCCGATAACCGATTCAAACTACAGTAAATGCTGGGATGTGTTAGACAATCGGTATAGCAATAAAATATATCTTGCCAACTGTGTATTGAAAAGGTTATTTGGGGTGAAACGTATGCAGGCTGAATCGGCGACATCACTAAAGGAGCTTTCAGACACCACTAGTGACTGTTTAAATGTATTAGCAAAGTTATACATAAATGTGAGTACATGGGATGTTATTATCATACACATCATGAGTTTTAAATTAGATCCTGAAACGCGTAAGCAATGGGAATTAGGTATCAGTAGTAGCAATTCCAGAATTTAAGGTATTTTTGGAACAACATTTCTGCGCGTTTGAGTGCATAGAACCAAAAAGGGGTTTAGGTCACCAGGTCAATAACAGTCATATGCCTAAAACGTTGGTAGCCACAGACTCGTCATCGACAATCAAATGCGAATAAAGAACAAATAGAACAAGCGAAATAAGGAACAAAATAGGTCAAACTAGAACAAACGAAATAAAGAAAAAAAACTTTTTAACAAAAAATCAAACCGACTTCCAGAACAAAAAACTACAAAGCAAAAAATAACTTTCTTTTCCGAAGTTTTTTATTTTTTTCTTTTTAGTTTTAGTAGGTGTCTCCAATTAACATGATAATCATTTGTGGTCAAAGTACACCTCATGACGATTCCAATAAGCCCAAGCACGACTAGGATACATTGTTTTTTTTTCAGAGTTCTGGACCTTCCGGCTTCATCATCAGAACAGTTCAATGATACCATTTTCATCAGTCCCATTCATTTATAAGTATTTGCTTCATCGTAGTCGGTTACCTATTCGAGATATTTTATACCCGTGACATACTTAGCATTTAGGAGTTCAAGTGGCCATCTGTGGTCTTCTTCATCAGTTCCACTTCACCAAATTATACTTTTTGAGTGCAAGTGATTGCATTGTTGATGAAAATACCAAAATCACTATATGTTTGCCTATAATATTTGAGGAGTTCCCTCGATTGCTCTAGGATCCCATCATCAGATCCTGACCTGATGACTATGGGACCAACTAGGTAGTATACCCTTCAAAACAAAAGAAGATTTTTTGAAATCGGTCCAGGCGTCTTTGAGTAATCGGGGAACAAACATAAAAAAAAAAAAAAAAAAGATTCCGACGAATTGAGAACCTCCTCCTTTTTTTGAAGTCGGTTAAAAATAGGTCAAACTAGAACAAACGAAAATAAAGAACAAATAGGTCAAACTAGAACAAATGAGCATAAAGAACAAACAGATCAAAATAGTCCAAATGAAAAAAAAAACACTATAGGACAAAAATATTATACAAAATAATAAATTAAAGAAGACGACTTGCCGTCAAGTCGTTGGTAGTTAGGTCACGTAAGATTTTAACATCCCGGTGGTATTATATTATCTGTGTCCCAGTGATGATAATATCACCCGTGTGGTCACATAGCTCACTAAGTCTACTACCATTCAGAGAACAACATCCAAACTTGTATGTTACCGGTTACAGTTCAATGAAATTATTATATTTTTATGTAAGGTCAACTTTTACAAACTTTTATTTATACAAGATGTTTTACCCATGTTATGCTTTATTTTACATTGTTTACATTTTACATGAACTAATATTAATGTGTAGATGTATTCACACAATAAAATATTATATTTTTACAACAGTAGGTACTTACACTTAGCCATTTATTTTCCGGCAAGTGTAACTTAATGTTTGTAATTTAGTTCAAGTTTACCATAGTATGTAAGTTTTATCGTGTTTTTAGATTTAAGATCACTTATTAGAATAAGTTACTATAGTTTTAAGTTTAATCGATAGATCAAATTGTTTGTTAGATTTTAGATAAAATTATAAGATCAAATTGTTTGCTACAAATTAAGAGTAGTTCAAGAAAAAGGACAGTCCGTCAGTAATGTCCTTGGTGGGCGGTATGTTAATGATCAACAGTCGCTCATTAGGTCAACAAAAACATTGTTTCTTTTGAAGTTTTACAATATAATACACTTTAGTTCAAACTTAAGTACTGAGTACCATTTCAGTGTTCGGTATTTAACAGTGCCTATGATAGCTCTTGTCGCTTTTCTGTATACCTGCCTACTTAGTTTTTTCACTCAAATAATCTATTTTGATGGATTTTGTTTTTCAATGACTTTGTTTGCATGAGATACAAATAGACATAAAAAATAATCTAAACAAAATGAGTGCACTATAAAATAAATAATTTAATTACGTAAATAATACAACTAATAAACAAGTAAAATTTGAAAATTTAAAATACCCCCGACACATTTTTATTTCATGCTTCATAATTTATCTAGTACATAGTAGATACGCTTCGATCGGCAATCTATTGAACACGTAATTATGACACGATATCTTGCGAAAACACCCTGATTCAAACAGTAAAACGGCCATAACTTTTGAACGGCTGAACCGATTTTATTCAAACATAGCTAAGAACACTCTCGACAAAATCACCTTTCAAACAAAAAAAAAACTAAATCAAAATTGGTTCATCCGTTTAGGCGCTATGGTACCACAGACAGACACACAGATACACAAGTCAAACTTATAACACCCCTCTTTTTCCGTCGAGGGTTAAAAATAAAAATTAATATATAAAACAAACAAGATAAACACATTTGGCCGTTAAATGTCCCACTCCTGAGCAAAGGTCTCCCGCCGATTCTGCCATGCCTGACCCTTAGATCTTCTATTTTATACTATACTAGAGGACGCCTCGCGGTTTCACCCGCGTAGTTCCCGTTCCTGTGGGAATACAGGGATAAAAAGTAGCCTATGTCACCCGGGGATAGAGTAGCTTCCCAACGGTGAAAGAATTTTTGAAATCGGTCTAATAGTTTTAGAGCCTATTCGGTACAAACAAACAAACAAACAAAAACATCTTTCCTCTTTATAATATTGGTATAGAAATGTGTTTTAAATCGGCTTTCACATAATCCATTCCAGAAAGTTCGTGTGAAATAATACATATTAAACTTAGGCACAACAGAAATCTCGACGCTTTGACGTGTCGTCATTGCACCATTGCAATGGTGCAGCAGACGCGCACAGGCCTAATTATAAATAAGTTTGACAACACAAAAAGTCTCTTGGCTCGTACAGGGCGGAAAGCGTACCGTCGCATGCAACCAGAGATATCATCGACGTCCGAAAAGGCGTGCCGTCACAGCGGCGTCATTAGGGCTCCGTGGCCACCTTGTCCGGCAGTGGCGGCGTGACGTCACGCGGGCGCGGCACGCGGTGCGGGCGCCACACTAGCACGTAGGCGCTGGTGAACAGAACGGAGCCGCCCAGCGGGCCCAGCCAGTACACCTGCACAAGAGTATCTGATATAGTGGTGCTGCACACACCAGCTTACTGCTGCCCAGAGAACCAAGTTAATAAATAATAATTTACTTTACTAATAAATAAATAAAAATATACAACCATACCCATTCGATTAGGGATGAAAACGAATGGTTGTAAAAAGCTATGCTGGTCCAGAGGATCTAGGCAAGTGTCATTCGATGTCAGCGACGGTGATGTGATGGGCATTAGGTATGCGTTTGACAAAATTCTAGCAAATTATAGAGAACTTTCAATACAGGAAGAAATACGGCTGTTTTCTGAATTGAATATCTTGAGTTATGAACGTAGCAATACCTACTAGCTGCTTAAAGTTTGACAGGTTCTCAAGCGAAAGTAGAGTACCCAGCCCAAAATATCCAACTTTTAATCTCTTATTTTTTTAATCCCTGTGTTAAGGATTTATAAAAGGTTCCTTGTTCCTCCTCTAACTTTTATATTTAACTCTTACCTTCAGCATGGTGTTTTCCCTAACAGCCTAAAAAAATGTGTTCGTAGTCGCAGCGGAAAAATGACAAATATCTTAATTTCAGTTTAGCAGATAGTTAGTGTATGACGTAGTGTAATTGTGTATGGGAACTACAAATTTGTGTATCCAACCATTGGGGAGCTAATCAATAAAAACTGTTTCCGCTGGAACTACGTCATCCCAGCGGAACTTTTTTTTTCTATGCACGTAGAAGAAAAAAAAACATCTAATAATTAGTTTGTAACGAGAGGTAAATGTGTATTCTTGAATTAAATTTGTGTGTAGATTGACCCGACACTATACCGAAAATATCCCGGACGTCAGCCTGTACGAGATTAGGATGGCTCTGAAACAGCTCAAAAACAACAAGGCGCCGGGTGATGACGGAATTACGGCCGAACTCCTGAAGGCGGGTGGAAAACCGGTCCTTAAGGCCCTTCAGAAGCTGTTTGATTCCGTCATACTCGAGGGCAAAACGCCACAGGCATGGTGCGGGGGTGGGGTGGTACTCTTCTCAAGAAGGGCGACAATGCCCGGTTGAAGAACTATAGGCCCATCTCACTTCTTAGCCATGTCTACAAGTTGTTTTCAAGAGTCATCACGAATCGTCTCGCGCGCAGGTTAGACGATTTCCAGCCCCCCGAACAAGCCGGATTCCGAAAAGGCTTTAGCACCGTAGACCACATACATACGCTGCGGCAGGTTATACAGAAGACCGAAGAGTATAACCTGCCTCTCTGTTTAGCGTTTGTGGACTACGAGAAAGCCTTCGATTCGATAGAGACTTGGGCATTACTGCAGTCTCTCCAATGGTGCCAGATCGACTACCGGTACATTGAGGTGTTGAAGTGTTTGTACAAAAACGCCACCATGTCAGTCCGTCTTCAGGATCAGACCTCGAAACCAATCCTTCTCCAGCGCGGCGTGAGACAGGGAGACGTCATTTCTCCGAAACTGTTCACTGCTGCGCTGGAGGATGTCTTCAAGGTTCTGGACTGGAGGGGGCTGGGCATCAACGTTAATGGCGAGTACATTACTCACCTTCGGTTTGCCGACGACATAGTGGTCATGGCTGAGACCATGGAGAGCCTCAGTAAAATGCTCGATGACCTCAGTAGAGCTTCCGAAAGAGTGGGTCTTAAAATGAACATGGACAAAACCAAGATCATGGTGAATGCCCATGTAACACCCACTCCTATCAAGGTCGGAGACTCTACTCTCGAAGTTGTAGACGATTATGTCTACCTGGGACAAACGGTCCAGTTGGGTAGGTCCAATTTCGAGAAAGAGGTCAACCGTCGAATCCGACTCGGCTGGGCGGCGTTCGGGAAGTTGCGTGGTATCTTCTCGTCCAATTTACCGCAGTGTCTCAAGACAAAAGTCTATGACCAGTGTGTGTTGCCAGTGATCACCTATGGGACCGAGACGTGGTCGCTCACAATGGGCCTTATCAGAAAGCTCAAAGTCACCCAAAGGGCAATGGAGAGGGCTATGCTCGGAATTTCCTTGCGTGATCACGTCAGAAATGATGATATCCGCAGGAGAACCAAAGTTACCGACATAGCCCGAAGAATTGCCAAACTTAAGTGGCAGTGGGCAGGGCACATTGCTCGCAGAACGGATGGCCGATGGGGCCGAAAAGTTCTGGAATGGCGACCGCGAACCGGAAGACGATACGTTGGAAGGCCTCCCACTAGGTGGACTGATGACCTGGTTAAGGTTGCCGGAAGGCGCTGGATGCGAGACGCACGGGATCGGTCAATGTGGCGACGCCTGGGGGAGGCCTATGTCCAGCAGTGGACGTCTTTCGGCTGAAATGATGATGATGATGAAATTTGTGTGACATAAAACTGCGGCAATAATCAAGTTTCCGCTGCGCTGACGTTTGGCAATTTGATGAAAATCATATAAAACGGCTTAGTGCAGGTTGATTTTTTTTACGCACGTTGCTTTGAATTTGTGTGTAATGATTGTTAACACAGAATTAGAAAAAAACATCGTTCAGAAGATATACACGTAAAAGTAAAATAAGGTTATTAGGTCCAAGAACTTAAAATAGGAACACTAGAGCATAACTTATAACTTTTATTTGTATCTTTTAAGGGACTACAATGCCTTGCCAAGTTTCATTTATGTGGTCTTAGTAATTAATAAGCAATGGCATAATTTACTACGGCTTGAGTACTATATTGTATGACATCCGATTGCAGGACTTTTTAATGGAAAAGCAAAATATAACTTACTCCGATGATTAGTTTATTAATGCAACTATTCACATCTAAAATTTCAGCTCAATACACTAAATAATTAAAGAGATATAATAAAAATTCCAGAACAACAGCAATACATGGATAAACCGACCAAGTTTGAATGGCTACAAAAAAGCGGCCGTGCAGTATAAAGAGCCAACGTTCTAAAATTTCCAGTGTTGCACCATTATTGGACTGGTACAGCTGTGCACACAAGTTTTGAACAATTAACTAATACTAGTATACTATTTTTTAATAATTTTGGAGTGCACTTGTCATTACTACATATTGACGATTCACTGTGTTTTTTGTGTACATCTTTCGTTGGAGGTCCTGAATAAATAAATATAATAATAATTTTCGTGATAAAAATAGTAGGTCACTTGATTTTTAACCGACTTTCCAAAAAGGAGGAGGTTCTATGGTTGGCAGTATATGTATGTACTGATTTCTCAGTCAATTGTGGACCGATTTTGAACATTATTTTTTTTGAAAGAGTAGGTTCCTGAATTGGTCCCATTTAAATTTGATAGTAAAAGAAAATGCGATAGTAACTCTGTCTATCTGTTACCTTTTCACGATTAAACAGCTAAACCGATTTAGATGAAATTTGATATGGAGATAGTTTGAGACCCTGGGAAGGTCATAGGATAGTTTTTATCCCGGAAATCATTATTCCAACCTATCAACCTTTAATTGTGGACGTGGGGTCTTAGAGGCCCCCTGTAGTCCCATAATTTTGCTAAAAGGTCACTTACACCCCGTGCCTCCCGACACGGAGACGTTGAATGCCTTTCAGGTTAGTGTCAAAACAATAATAGACGGAATGGTTGAGTTGCTGGCTTTAAAACACGTGAGTTTTTTGCTTTCATAATTTAGCAGGAGTCTAATGAAATCAAATTCCATGTTCCCATAAAAAATCCATATTTAGAAAACAAAACATGTATACCCTTTGTATATGTTTTGTTTTTGACTTTTCTATAAAAACCGGAAATTGGAATCGGAATCACCGACTGTGGGTTCCGTACGACCGTTCCGTACGGTTGGTACGAATAATATTATTCTATTTCCTATGCAATTTTTTTATTTTACGCAACCGCAAAATTAAATTTGTTTGTAAAGATTTTTTGCTAATTGATAGAAAACTATACCTACTAGTTAGGGACATTGTTGACAATTTACGTAACCCGCTCTCTGTTTTATCATTAGTCTTTAGCCTTTGTATTTTTAATTTTTACTACTTAAGAATATATACGAGTATATATATATAATATCAATTTTTATTTAATTTTTATAGTTTTTTTCTAAAGGCTTTTTTTTTTTTTCCTAAGAATTATTATTTAGGTACATAGAACTGATCAAGTGTCGCCAAAGACTTAAACTTGCCATACAATTTATTTATTCGTAATATAAAGAACACAATCATGAAAGGATAATCGATTCGTATATTTGTCGTTTCGTTGAAGCATACTATCAAGATAGTATCAGGGGGTATCACTCCACAGTTTAGGTACGATCGGCCGGCGCTCTTCCCGGGACGGAGTATCGCATTAGGTTGCCGCTTACCGCTCGGCTCGCACGTTAGCCACGTTATTAATTCTATGATTTTTGCTGCAAAGAACGAAAAAGACGACTTCTAAACGCTCTTCTAATGAATCCTTTAAAAGATATTGTTGTGTTTACGGGTGTTTAAATAAAGCAAAGAACAATGAATAGATGTTAACTTTTTTAAAGTACCGAAAGATTTTGAAAGGTAAGCTATTTTGTTGTATTTAAATCATTACTTAAATACTCTCTGTTTCGTCCCAAAATGGTCCGTTACTATTTTTGGTATTTAGCACTGACTTAAAAACCTATGGACTTGCCATACCTACGAAATTACCGTGCATACCTACAAAAATCGGGCACTCAAGATGGCTGCCCATTTTTGTTTTTTTTCGCACTACACTGTTTTATACAACACTAGAGGACGCCTCGCGGTTTCACTCGCGTAGTTTCCGTTCCCTTGGGAATACAGGGATAAAAAGTAGCCCGGTATGTCACCCGAGGATAGAGTAGCTTCCCAACGGTGAAAGAATTTTTGAAATCGGTCCAGTAAGTTTGGAGCCTATTCGGTACAAACAAACAATCAATTTCCGAACCGATTTCAGTTCGATTTGATTTTTTTCAAACCGATTTCAGTTTTTATGTGACTCGCACACGAAAGTTCTTAGGTCATCGGATAACATGAAACTTAAAATGCCAATGCATTCCACTATCTTCCTAGACAAATCTTTTACTGTCCAGGCCGCTCGTCTATGGAATGCATTGCCTGTGACAATAAAACGCGCGCAATCACTACCGATCTTTAAAAGACTGGTAAAGGAGCACTACCTGTCACTGTGATCTTATTGTTGTTGGAGCTGTATTGTTTTCTTGCCTGTACAAATGTATGTATGTATTTATGTATCTATTTTAGTATTTTATATTTAGTGCTTCCTATGTTTGTAACTTATTTAATTTTAAAATTGCACCAAGTGCAACCCCATGTCGTGTCCAGGCTATCTCTCTCCATCCTGGGTTGCCTGGACGAGATCTCAGAACGCGATAAGGCCGCCTGTTGTATGTTTGTTGTTATTTTAAGGTTCCGTGTGTTATGTTTTTATCTTGGTGTACAATAAAGTATAAAATAAATAAATCAAACAAACAAAAAAATCTTTCCTCTTTATAATATTGGTATAGACGAGAGCATGATTTTCCTATTAATTTCCAAACTCTGATCACCAAAATACCTAGTTTCTAGACGTATTTCTCTTTTAAAACAACAAAAATATTTTAAGCAAGCAAGTGTTTGACAGCACAACTACACAGAGAAACTTATATATACGGAAAACACCACAAAACCACAGAGTACTTTCGGCCCTCAACATGGCGACCGGTCACACATAGACATGGTTTTGACGTCACTCAAAAGTGTTGCTAAGTTTAGTCCTTGACAAACATTTAGATGTCTCTCTTTTCTGATGTGTTCCCGGGAACGCGCGTTGAAGTCTGGCGAGAATATCATCGGATCGCGTTTGTGTCCCTTCAAAATCCTTTATTTCTTTATTATAAATATCTTATCCCTAAAACCCTCGGCCAGGCACGGGATTGAACAAGGAACAGAAGATCACCACGGGGACCTCAGCTAAGAGTAATCACATTGTACCACTATACACCCGTAGTAGGATCCATTTCCTTTAAATAACAAGCCCCTAGCTTTCCACTGCTGCGGACCGCAGTTTCGTGGGGACAGATGTATTAGGATCCAGGAGTCCCAGCATTGCTAATGGGCCCCAGTGCTGCCTCCTGGCTTGGGATCCGTAGACCTGTATCTAAAAGAATGAATAGGTATAAGATAAGAAATACTAATAATTATTAGGTACTTACCTACTTAGATATTTTAGATTTTCGTGTTGTTCACAAATATAATTTAATGCCTTTTTTATTGAATAGTTACCGTTTCGTTCACATAAAAGTAAACGCTTTAGACCCAGTTTCAAATAAATTATTTATTTATTTATTTTATTTTAATTTTTTATTTTTTTATTTTAATATGATTGGCTAAGTAAGTATTTACCTACCTAGCCTAAGAATTTACCAATAGCCTGAGTAAGCGTACGCACTTGTTAACATTTATAATTAAAACTAGGTACTTATTTATACCTAACGAACAAACAAAAAATATTTCCTAAGTATTCTTCAAACTAACAAAAAATATCACTAAAGAGTAAACAAAGAGGTGGGGTTGGTGTAGGTAACCTAGATTTGTTTTCATTTGTTAAGTACCTAACAAAATGACGGTCCATAATATTCATTGACTTGACGGTCAAGTAGGTAGATACCTACTTGAATCGTAGGCATCAAACATAAGACAGATTACGCGGTCAAGTAGGTAGATAGTGGATGAATATTAAAGTCCGAGAGCCAGCAACATTTTTTAATTACCTTGATCGGATTGTTGATTTAGTTTCGTGGGTTTACAAAAATTTAATTGTAGGAAGTGATACGAATTAAAGCCAAAAACCAAGAGAATATTGGTTTTTATTCACTTATTTTTCAAGTTATTTTCCAGACACAAGATATGACATTTTGATAATTATTATATTTAAATCTGACAACCACAGACAAACACCACATTCGCCCCCCGTTAGATTAAGTTGTGTAGTCCGACATTCGAGCTGGGGGTCGTCTGTCTCTCGTAGATCTTCGAAGAGTGGGAAGCGAGGGCAGCGCTTCGCTAAAACCATTCTCAGGTGGTTGGGATTCATGAAGAGTTTGCTGGGTTGACTGGACTTCCTCTCCGCCCTCCGCGTCTTCAAAGAGATCTTGATCTTCTGGTTCAGGACGTGGATCACTGTGCTGTAGTAGCGGTGGGAGAGGAGCGAGTTGTCTGTTTGACACGGTGGCTTCACGACCGTCAGCTAATCTTACATATGAATAAGATGGATTAGCTTCCAATAATTCCACCTCTGAATCATATTTAGAACGTCTAAGATTATTTTCATTAGTATGGGACCAGGCTCCAAAAGCCATGTTGGCATAGATTCCCCATTCACCGTCCAACTTGGATGATTAAAAAATCTCTCATGGGGTGTAGCGTTAGTAGACGTACACGATAAGGAACGTATTGAATGCAAAGCAACTGACAGAACTTGCTCCCAACAAGATGTTTCTAGTTCCTTGGATCTGAGTATAAGCTTGATGGTCTTCCATAGCGTACCATTAAGACGCTCCACTTGACCGTTCCCCTGTGGATTATACGGTGTAGTTCGACTACAAGCAACGCCATGTGTTACCAAGAAACGTCTTAATTCTTTAGACATGAAGGCTGTTCCCCGGTCAGAATGTATGTATTGCGGGGTGCCATAAGTACAGAACAAGTCTCTAAGACATTTTACAACACTGCTGGTGGACACATCTTTGCATGGGTAAGCAAATGGGAACCTTGAATACTCGTCTATAATTGTCAAAATGTACCGATTCTGGGTGTTAGTATGTAGGGGACCTTTGAAATCGATGTTAAGTCTCTCAAATGGTGTAACTGCTTTGATGAGGTTACCTTTACTTTTCAAGAATCGGGGTTTGATTTCTGCACAAATACGACACTGTGACGTCATCTTCATTATATCATCTACAGTGTATGTTAAGTTTTTCGATCGTACCCAGTGCGCCATACGCACGATTCCAGGGTGACCCATGATATCGTGCAATTCAATCAGTCTTGTATTGCTGTTAATGTTTGAGCAGACGCGTGACAGAGTATCAGCAGTAACGTTTTCTTTACCTGGACGGTAAATTATATCATATTTGAAATTTGATAGTTCAAGACACCATCTTTTGATCTTTTCGTTTTTAATCTTGCTATTGTGGCATTGATTAAACATAAATGACACAGATCGTTGGTCAGTTATGAGAAGGAAACGTCTTCCATTAAGATAATGTTGCCATTTTCTCAAGGCTTCCACCGCAGCACATGCCTCCTTTTCAATCGAGGATTGACGACGTTCCGATTCATTAACAGAGCGGGAGAAGAAGGCAACAGGTCAGTCATTTTGGGAGAGGGAAGCCGCTATGCAGTGTTCGGATGCGTCTTTTTCTACAGTGAATGTCTCGTTTCGATCTATGACAGTTAGGGCGGATTTCTTTATATCCATCTTCATCTCTTGAATAGCTTTGATTGCATCTTCCTTTAATGGAAATTCAAAGACTTTTGTGAGAGGGTGGACTTTTCCAGAAAAGTTTCTGATCCATTTAGCATAGTGAGCGAACATACCTAAAACCCTTTTAAGGGATTGTGAGTCAGTTGGGACAGGTAGATTCATTAGGGGACTAAGGCGTTCTTCATCTGGTTGAATGGAGCTGTTCCCTATCATGTATCCTAGTAGGCTGATAGATTTTTGCCTGTGTGTATAACACTTGTCTTCATTCAATGTAAGGTTATACTTAGTAACAGCTTCTTTGAATCGTTTTAGGTTCTGATCATGCTCTTCCTCTGTTTTACCACAAATTGTTACGTCATCAAGATATGCGTAAGTGCCTGTCAGTTTCTCTTTAGATATGACGTAGTGTAGAATCCTTTGGAAAGCAGCAACTCCATTGGTTACGCCAAACGGGATGCGAGTAAATTGATACAGATCTCCACAAGCTTCAAACGCCGTATATTTCTTCTCACTTTCCAAAATAGGCACTTTATGATAGGCACTTCTAAGATCAATTTGGCTGAACACGTTGTTTTCTGCTACCTTTGAAACAATCGATTCAATGTTCGGCAAAGGGTACGCATCTAGTTCAGTAAATCTGTTGATTGTCAGTGAATAGTCAATTATAAGACGTTTCCGATGCGTTGTGCCTCCAGTAATAAGAATTTCTGCTCGCCAAGGTGAGTTACTGGGCTCAATGACTTTATCCTTCAGAAGTTTCATTATCTCTTCTTGTATAAACTGACTGTCAGTTTCAGAGTGTTTTCTTGATTTAATAGCAACTGGTCGCAAGTTGCTAGACAAGTTTGTAAAGAGTGATACCGCAGGAACCGTCGCTTCCATTACATTACACACCATAAGAGGTTTTTGAGGGCCTCCAAAATAAATTTCTAGTTTCGAATGATTCCTTAGAATATCGTGACCTATAATAACATCAGCGCAAAGGTCATCCAGTATATAGAGAGGTTTTCGTGTATAAGTGTGCTCGTTCATGCTTAGATTTGCGTAGCAATATCCATTTACTGATGACGTATTCTTCCGGGACGCCAATGTCACAGTTTCATGCCAAGGGAAACGTTTTAGGTTCAACATCTGAGCAAAATTCCTGTCAATGAAACTAGTCGAGCTTCCACTATCAATCAAAGCATCAGCTTTGTAGTTATTTATCATAATAGTAACCGTAGTTTTACGTAAACTTGTAGGGGATGCTGCTGAGATTGCTCCTACGTGATTCGCTGGTCCCGAATCAAACAAAGCATTGTTCGTTGGCTTGGTCGTTGGACTTCTACAAACTTTAGCAAAGTGACCTTTCTTTTCTCAATTTTGACACTTAGCGTGGAAAGCTGGGCATTTAATCCTTTGGTGCACACTGCCACCACAAAAAAAACAGCGCCTGCGTGATGAGGTTGCTGCAAGATTATTAGGATTTTCGAGTTGAGGTTCCGAAATCTGAATCTGATTGAAATCCAACGACGAAAGTTTGCTGTCAAAATCCTTCGAGTTCTTTTCTGCCATTTCCAGCGACAATGCTTGATTGCGTGCCTCTGGCCTCTTCTAAAGTTATATTTTGATTCTCAAGGAGACGTTGCCGTATTTTCTGAGAATGTATTCCACTAATAAAAGCGTCACGGAGATATTCCTCCCTATATTTTCCAGCCGATACTGCTTCGAATGTGCAATTGTATGCGAGCTGCTGAAGTGTTCGCATATAATCGGCAACAGTCTTGTAGTGTGTCTATGTGATTATTTATGATATCTTCCGTCAACACTTGACATCTTGTCATGCATATTCTTCTGTCTGTTACTTTTAATTATTAGCTTGTATTTTAGCAGAATAAACCCAAGATTCCTGTTGGTATCTTCGTTTAAATGTATCAATTTATTCTGCTAATAAAAGATGTCTGAAAATGATACAAAACCGAATACGATAAAATCTGAAAAATCTTCAAGCATGCAACGATATTTACGACCGGACCGTTTCGATACCGAACCCGGAACGGTGGCGGCTGATTCAAAATGGAGACATTGGTATACAACTTTCTCTAATTTCATAATTGAAGAGGATTCTAATATTTCTGATTCTATGAAACTGAAACTATTGACGAATCATCTATCTCCAACGATTTTCTTATTTATTATCGAATGCGATACGTTTGACAATGCTATTACACGGCTCAATGAAATATATATCAAACCTTTCAATGAAATACATTCACGCCATGTCTTGTCAACTCGCAAACAGCAATCAGATGAATCAATATCCAAATATATCCAAGCATTGAAACAACTCGCGCAATATTGTACGTTTAAAAGCGTAACTGCTGAAAAATATAAGCAAGAGTACATACGTAACGCATTCATATCAGGAATTTCTTCGTAAAAGATACGTCAAAGACTGCTAGAAAATACGGTACTAAGCCTTGATGACGCTTTTCGACAAGCTATTGCAATTGATTCGGCTGAGAAACATAGTCTCGCATTTGTAAACACACTTGATCCATCACAACTTAATGTTGTAACATCCAATAATCATATCCAACCTTCTGAACCAAGCCAAAGCTCAAACTTAGCGGCTGTGTCACAAAGGAATAGACGTTGCTTCTTTTGTGGATCTAATGCCCTACATCAACGCATCAAATGCCCCGCAGTTAACTCTATATGTCAACTTTGTTCGAAGAAAGGGCATTTTGCACGTGTATGCCTATCTTCGAAAACGTTCGCGAATGCAGCGGCCAACAATGATGAAAACAACGCCTGTATTTCGGCTGCATCTCCGAAAGTCTACGGAAAGCGACTATACCTATATTACTGAATGAAACTCATGCTGAAGCACTGATTGACACGGGAAGTTCTGTAAGTTTTATCGACGAGGCTTTATCGAGAATAATGAATCTCAGAAGGAAGAACATAAATCAATCTGTTTCTTTGGCTTCTCTTAATCATTCAACATTCGTCAATGGATTATGCCAAGCGACTATCAAACTTTACAAACATATTTACAAACAACATCCTCTCCTCATCGTGCAGAACCTGTGTGCTGATGTAATTATTGGCCATGATCTCCTGTAACATCATCAGTCGCTAGAATTCCAATTCGGAGGTGAAAAAGAACCTCTACATATATGCAACGTTATGCAAGCATCTGTGCCGTCGGCCTCTGTCTTTTCTAACCTCTCACTTGATATAAGGCCGCTTGTAATCAAGTCCAGGTCCTACTCAGAAGAAGATGAACGATTTATTAAAGAGGAAGTATGTAAGTTATTAGCGAGCGGCATAATTGAACCGAGCATGTCACCATGGAGGGCCCAGGTTTTAGTAACGGGATGTATTAGTCACCGTAAACGAATGGTAATAGATTACTCTCGTACTATAAACCGGTACACTGAATTGGATGCCTTCCCTTTGCCGAAAATAGAATCCATTATATCCAAAGTCTCAAAATATAACTTCTTTAGTCAAATTGACCTAAAATCCGCATATCATCAAGTGCCAATCTTATCTAAAGAAAAACCTATGACGGCATTTGAAGCTTGCGGAAACTTATATCAATTTACACGAATATCTTTCGGTGTAACCAATGGCGTAGCTGCTTTTCAAAGAACGCTGTCTTTCATCATAGAAACTGAAAAGTTAAATAGCACATTATGTTACCTTGATGACGTCACAGTCTGTGGCAAAACAAAAGAAGATCATGATAAAAATCTGAAACGATTTATGGATGCAGTTACCAAATACAATTTGACTTTAAATGAACAAAAATGTATATTTAGTTGTGAAGAAATAAATTTACTCGGATATACAATTCACAATAATATTATAAAACCTGATGAGAATCGACTTAAGCCCCTTTTGGATCTACCATTACCAAACGACAGTAGCAGTCTTAAACGAACTCTTGGTATGTTTGCACACTACTCGAAGTGGATATCGAACTTTTCTTCAAAAATTCAACCGCTAATTCGTGCCAACGTTCCACTAAACAAAGAATCTACTGAATGCTTTCAACAATTGAAATCAGAAATCGTTAAAGCCGCATTAGCCGTAAATTATTCTGATTTACTCACAGTAGAAACTGACGCTTCTGAGTACGCTATCGCTGGCACCCTATCTCAATGTGGCAGACCTGTCGCTTTCTTTTCTCGTTCACTTAATAATTCAGAGAGAAAACATCCATCTATAGAAAAAGAAGCTTACGCGATTGTTGAATCCTTACGGAAATGGCGTCATTATTTAATTGGAAGACACTTTTTATTAATCACAGACCTAAAGTCTGTAGCTTTTATACTGAATCAAAAACACGCCAGCAAAATCAAAAACGAGTTTAGAACTGGCTTGTTTCAAATACGATGTGATATATCGCCCTGGCAAAGAAAACGTATCTGCAGATGCGCTATCAAGAGTTTGTGCTGTTATGAACACGGATAAATTATATGAGTTACACAATTCTCTTTGCCATCCAGGTATAACCAGAATGGCGCATTGGGTTCGTACAAAGAATCTTCCCTTTACAATTAATGATGTAAAATCTATGACAGCATCTTGCCGTGTCTGCGCGGAATTGAAACCTCGTTAACGCTATCGAGCCTTTTCAGCGTCTGAACATCGACTTTAAAGGACCTCTGCCGTCTAACTCTCATAACAAGTACATTCTCACTATCATTGACGAATACTCAAGATTCCCATTCGCTTATCCATGTAGCGATCTTTCAGCACAAACTGTTATCAAGTGTCTCAAAGACTTGTTTCTTACTTTTGGTTCCCCAGCCTATATTCATTCGGATAGGGGTACAGCATTTATGTCACAAGAGCTAAAACAATTTCTGTATTCTTATAATGTTGCTACTAGCAGGACAACTCCTTATAACCCAGAAGGAAATGGCCAAGTCGAGCGGCTAAATGGAACGCTTTGGAAAACAATCCAACTATTTCTTAAGTCGAGACAGATGCAAACTGCGGAATGGGAACGAGCGCTACCTACTGCGCTGCATTCTATTCGATCTCTATTATGTACAGCAACAAATCAGACACCACATGAGCGATTTTTCTTCCACAACAGACGATCTCCGACAGGTGAATCCATCCCTTCATGGTTATTGTCACCAGGTCAAGTGCTTATGAAAAGGAATGTAAGAACTTCATTATGATCCAATCGTAGACGAAGTCGAGCTGTTACATGGAAATCCATCTTACTCGTATGTCCGTTTGTCCGATGGTCGAGAGACTACTGTCTCTAATAGACATCTAACACCACTACCTACCGAGGATCTAGAATCTGATGAAGAGGATTCGGAACATGAGATTACAGAATCACAAGACAGCCAACGCAAGAGGCTCCGGTACACGAAAGTGTAGAATCATCAGAACGAGCTGAACAACCTCTGCGTCGATCCACCCGGGAAAGGCGGCCACCAGCAAATTTTCAAGATTATATCACTAACTAAATTACCAACGACTTGAAACTGGTGGGGGTGAATGTAGTGTGTCTATGTGATTATTTATGATATCTTCCGTCAACACTTGACGTCTTGTCATGCATATTCTTCTGTCTGTTACTTTTAATTATTAGCTTGTATTTTAGCAGAATAAAGCCAAGATTTCTGTTGGTATTTTCGTTTAAATGTATCATGTATTATAATGTATTCGTCTGGTCTCTGTTTGGTTGTTGTCAACATATATCTTGCATGCACGTCGTTTTTAAATTTAATATAATAAGGCCATCTAATAGGTTTATAGCTATTGCGTAAGAGTTTGTATCCCGTAAGTGTGAGTATACATTTGGAGAAACGTTATTGAGGAAAAATTTCGGATGGTGTCAAACTGAAGGTACTCCCTTCAGTTTGACACCATCCGAAATTTTCGATAGTTCTGTCTCCGCCGTGAGGAAGTTATTGAATGTCTCTTTCCAGTAACGGTACTTGATTTCGGCATCTGGAGACCCCGGGTCAGTGTCGAATTTGTCTGGGCGTAAAAGCCGTGTGAGAAATTCCATTTTTTTTATCACTCGCACGTAATTAATAAGTGAATAAAATTGATACGAATCAAAGGCAAAAACCAAGAGAATATTGGTTTTTATTCACTTATTTTTCAAGTTATTTTCCAGACACAAGATATGACATTTTGATAATTATTATATTTAAATCTGACAACCACAGACAAACGCCACAGGAAGGTAGGTAGGTACTTTACTTACCTAGATGTCTATCTGTTTAGTTTAGAATAGGTAAGCAAACAGACATTATACAATCGTTTTCTAAACGATTGCTACAACGTATCTATAGGTATTTGAAATGCAAATAGGAGTATACCTATGGTTGATAAAAATTTGTAGTTTACCTTTCTGCGCTTCAAAATAGAGATCCTACATAATACAAACTGTTATCAACCATATAATATATTATTTGAAGAAGATGGATTTCCGCAAAGCGATTACGCCGGAAACTATTTACTATAAGAGATACAATAATTGTTCACAAAACGAACGAGATATGGACCTACTTAGACATGTAGCATACCTAGACCCAACGGTATATAAATTTTATTTTTATTACACAATTAACATGTTGTCGTAAGCGAAAGCAGCAAGTCGACAACCCTTATGAGCCGAGTCAAACCGCGCCAGACAGCGACGGAGTTACGCGTTAGAAGAGAGCGGCAACGTTTAGGTGAATTGCACTTTGTTGCTTAATAGCAGGAGTCTATATTTCAATGAATTATTGCGCGAAGTGACTCTTCTGTACTTGTACTATTATTTATTCTGTGATTGTTCGAAACCAATCGTTTCGTTCCCTGTTATTTTGTTGCAACACTGTGTTAGCTCCACTGACCTCTATTATACAAGTGCATGATAGAGGTCAGTGGTTAGCTCGCTGTCATCGATTTGACAGCTTTTGATTAAGTTGACGTTGACACTTACTCGTAAAAATGTGATTGACGGTGCGAGACGTGAAGATTCGGTCTAGATCTGGTTTTGTTTGAAAAATGTATTGTTAACCAGCCGATCGTTACTCGAAGTTGTGTTCGCGATACGCGAGTGGTACACGAAATCGCCCGTGCATTTGTTTGTGGATGTGTTTCGCGCACAGCGAAGTATTTCTGTGTCGGAAACGTGTATAGATGTCTGACAGGAATCTCAAGCTGGACGACATCGGTTATCCCTAATTCTTATATATAATTTTCCCCTATAACCGCCGACCACACACGGGATTGAAAGAGCCCAGGAGACCACCACGGGAACAAAAGTGAATAATAGTTGTAAGTTGTGAACCATTGTATCACTTTCCACCTGTCTGAAAGGAATCGGTATCTCAAAGAACAAACCCCTAGTTTACCGCTGCTGAGTATCGCAGTTTCGCGGGTATAGACCTTGTAGGATACAAGAGTAGCAGCGTTGCTCATGGGCCCCAGTGTTGCCTCTTGGCTGTGATCCGCAGACCTGTATTCAACAGTGATAGTATTTTATTTGCCCGATATACCTATCATGTAATTTTAACTATGAAATACAGGGGCCTCGGAGACTCCACGTGTCTGGTAGTGTTATCAAAAATTTAAAGGTTAAGGGAGTGGGAAGGGAGGAGGGGGGGGTTAAGTTCATGTGGTGACCTATGATTTTCTGATCACAAGGAATTTGTTCTAGGTATTGCACAACTGATGCGGTGGATTACCTACTAAAAACAATACACCGGCATACAAAAGGGAAATAAAGGATTGCTGGAGTTTAAGATATATTCTAATACTGTTACATTGTCTAGTTATAAGGTTGATGCAGGTCAATCTTCTAGTGTAACAAAAGATTTGAATTCCTAGTTCATATTACTTGTGACGGTGAATTAAAATGCACTTTCACATAAAAATAAAGAGTAGAAATTCTCTGAAAACTGGAAAGCATAACAGAGATTCGTTAGCAAGTGCAGCAGGAAACGCAACTGCGTATGCGAGTAACATTGATCAAACTATGACTGATTGGACTTCGTCCGCAGAAACAATTACAATCTCCGATGTTGGCAATCCCAACCCTGCGATTCCTTGCGTTGAGAAAAAGTATAAACACTCACCTGGATAGGCAGGGATTGAAGGTATCCACTACACTCGGGACTCCGGGGCCGGCCGGCGTGGCGGATATTCAATATGCACTACAAGTTCACGTTTCTGCTTGATTTCACTTCACAAGGAGGATTACGAGAACCAATCAGTTAATCAATTTCTAGCGAAGCCTTTGGGGTAATTTTTAACCCTATTTTGAATCGGACACAGCGCGGGAGCAGTTATCTGCTTTTCGCCATTTTTTTCAAGTCGTAGTTTTTTCTCTCACCGCAGTGAGGCGCTAGCGCGGCACCAGCGGGATGGCGCCAATTTTGAATTAGGAAGGGAAACAATTTGGATAGGATATTTAGAAGGATAGGCTTAATGTTTATCCATTTCCCCCCACTCGAAATCGACCAGGATTTCGCAAGTTAAAGGACTGCCAGAGTACAACTAGTAGTGCTCGAGAAATATAAAATTCTTACTTAATAAGCACTATTACCTAAGTACCTTAAACTATTTTAATTGAACAATACTGATCAATACACAATATTGTTCGAGATATAAGATAATAGTTAATTAATTGGTAGCGGACAAACCTTAACTACTGGTCTGCGCATAGTTTTACCGTTTGCAGTTCGAAGAGTCACAACCCGGACTAAGTTATCTGATCCCGGATGGATCTGTTCTGTACGAGCTAATTTCCATAGTAAAGGAGGCAGATTAGGCTCATTAACCAGGACTAAGCCGTTTATTTTAAGGTTAGGTGTATCTTTGAACCATTTAGTTTTTTGTTGAAGCGTATGCAGATAATCAGGTTGCCAAGCAAGCCAAAAACTTTGAGTTATTTTCTTGAGCATTTGCCAACGAGAACGTGGACATAAGCAGTCACTAACAGGTTCTTCAGGTAGTGAAACTAAAGGACCTCTCGACAAGAAGTGTCCTGGAGTCAAGACGTTCGATTCTTGCGGGTCTGAAGACAAAGTACAAAGCGGGTCCACATAAATGCCCAGAGTATTCCGGCCCGCTTCCCCGATATGCTGGCAAGCTTTGACTGTAAGAATATCCATGCAATTCTTGTTTCAGAATCATGGTTAAAACCTTGTCTTCCCTCTTCCTCTTACTCTCTTCCCGGCTTTCAACTTATCAGGAATGATCGCGTGGTCGGTGGTGGTGGCGGCGTGGCCATTTATCTTCGTAATTATATTCCTTTTTCTATAGTTAACATGTCCACGCAGCCGCCTCCGCCGAACGCTGGTGAACATCTTTTCCTGGAAGTTGAATTGCATCATTCAAAGATTCTCCTTGGTGTTTACTACTGCCCTTCTCTTCGGCTTAATTTCTTCTCTTCTTTCGAACGTATTTTGGAAGTTTTAATCCCCTCTTACAGTCATTGTATCATAATGGGCGACTTTAATACGTGTCTTCTTAAACAAGACTCCCGCTCTTCTTCTTTTCGTCATATTATTGAATCTGTCAATCTCTCTTTTCTCGATCTTGGTGCCACTCACCATTTTCCTAACTCTGTTCCCTCACTTCTCGATCTTATTATTGTCTCGTCTTTTGATCACGTCGCTAAACATGGTCAATTTTCTGCTGACGCCTTTTCCTACCATGACTTAATTTACACATCATACAAAATTCGACCACCTAAGCATAAGTTCAAAACTCTTCTGCTTCGCAATTTTGATGATATGGACATTGATCGACTTCGAGAGGATGCCAGTAATATTGACTGGAAGGCACTAGTAACTTCCTCATCCGTCGACGAACAAGTTGAAGTCTTGACTTCTACCTTAGTTCATCTATACGACACACATGCTCCTATTCGAGCCGTGAGAGTTAGGCATCTTCCAGCGCCCTGGCTTACCGACGAAATTAAACTTTTACTAACTAAAAAGGCAGCTGCGAAGTTAAAGTTTAAAATTCGGCCTAATGACGTCAACAGGGAAAAATACGTCTCAATTAGAAATCACTGCAGTAAGGTGTGTAGAATCGCAAACCGCCAATATATCCATAGTTCCGTTCAGAACGGTGATCCAGCCAAGGTCTGGAAGTTTCTCAAATCATTAGGTATCGCAAAAAAAGTCTCACAATACGATTCCTAAGGACTTGGATATCAATTTACTTAATAGTCATTTTTCTACTTCGCCTGTATTGGATAGGGCCACTAAAACTACTACGCTAAGTAATCTTTCAAACATTCCGGTACCTGATTTTTCTCCTTTTTTCATAAGTCAATTCACCGCTTCTGATGTTAAAAAGAATATTGTATCGATTTTGTCCAACGCTGTTGGTAGTGACTGTGTTAGCCGTAAAATGATCATCCCCATACTTGATGTCATTCTTCCTGTTATCCTTCACATCCTCAACTTCTCTGTTTCCAGTGGTGTCTTCCCTCAAGCCTGGAAAGATGCCCATGTTATTCCTCTACCCAAAAAATCTCATCCTGCATCTTTCTCTGACTATCGTCCCATTTCTATTCTTCCTTTCCTATCCAAAGTCCTTGAAAAACTTGTCCACCATCAACTCAGCTCGTTCCTTTCCAAACACAAGCTGCTAAATTCTTTCCAATCTGGTTTTCGTCCGGGACACAGCACTACCTCAGCACTTGTGCATATTACGGACGACATAAGGTCAGGCATGGAAATGGGAAAGTTAACTGTACTTTTTCTACTTGACTTCAGCAATGCCTTCAATACGGTTGACTTCGACATTTTGCTGGGCGTCCTATGCTCTTTTGGCATATCTACTTCGGTAATTGACTGGTTTCATAGTTACCTGTTTGGCCGCCGGCAGCGTATTTGCATTGAGGAATCTTTCTCTTCTTGGTGTCACACCTCTGCCGGTGTGCCGCAGGGTGGCGTTTTATCTCCTCTACTTTTCGCAATCTTTATTAATGCTATCACTCAACGGCTATCTTCTTTCTGCCACCTTTATGCTGATGATCTCCAAATTTATACTCAAGCCCCTCTCGGCGAGTTATCAGACGCTATTGAGGCTATTAATACGGACCTGGCTCGAATTGGTGACTGGAGCACTGAGTTTGGGCTGAAGATCAATCCGACTAAAACTCAAGTGGCTGTTGTGGGAAGTTCCCGAACGGTCTCTAGGATTGATTGGGCGACACTTCCCCAGGTTTCTTTCAACAACACCATTGTTCCTATAGCTGAAACTGTGAAGGACCTGGGGATTTACATCGACAGCACCCTTTCCTGGACTAAACAACTGCATGAGGTCAGTCGTAAACTGTTTGCTTCTGCGGGTTCCCTGAGACGCCTTCGTAACTTTCTTCCCATCACCACTAAAATTGCGTTAGCACAATCTCTTCTTCTCCCTATCCTGGACTATGCTGATGCCAGCTATCTCGATCTCACCCAAGACCAATTGGACAAGCTTGAGCGACTTCAAAATCTCTGTATCAGGTTCATATTTGGCTTGCGCAAGTATGACCATGTTTCTGAATTTCGAACCAAGCTCAAATGGCTTCCTATTCGCCTTCGCCGGAATGCCCACATCCTTTCATTACTATATAATGTGCTCTTTAATTCTTCTAGTCCTTTATATCTTAAAGAACGCTTTCAGTTCCTCTGTGACACACATTCTCGGTCCTTGAGATCATCGGAAAACCTAAAATTAAGCATTCGTATGCATTCCACATCCTTCTTCGACAAATCTTTTACGGTTCAAGCAGCTCGTTTGTGGAATGCATTACCTATTGAGGTAAGGCGTGCGCAAACATTACCTTCATTTAAAAAAATGGTGAAGGAGCATTTCCTTTCTCTGTAACTATTCTTCTCCTTTCTCTGTTCTATATTTGATATTTATTAGTATATTATTTTATTTGTATGTATGTATTTTATGTTATAACTAAGTAATATTATTTAGTATAGTTTTTGTACACTGACAGCCCTATGTCTATCTTCTCTCGTTCAGTCCATCCAAAGGTTGTCTGTAAGAGATTGCCCTGTGCGATAAGACCGCCCATTGTACACTTATCTTTATAAATGTTTTGTCCTGTAATTATTTCAGTGGTGTACAATAAAGTATATAATAAATAAATAAATAAATAAAGCGGGCGTGAATTTAATACAGCTTCCACTTTAGCGAGAATCGTAATAAACTCTTCCAGAGTTAAAACTTGGGCACCAACTACACGCTTAAGGTGATATTTTGTGGACTTTATGCCACTTTCAAATATGCCACCGAAATGTGGTGCACCTGGCGGGTTAAATTTCCATTTTATTTGACGGATAGCCAAACCATCTGATATGTCAGCTTGATGTTTGCGAAGCTCGCCGGTTATTTCGTTAAGATATTTGTTTGCACCCACAAAGTTGGTGCCACAATCTGTAATGATTGTATCACACATTCCGCGACGGGAAACAAATCTATCAAGAGCCGCGAGGAACGCTTCAGAACTCAACTCAGTGACGGCCTCCAAATGGACGGCTTTCGAACTCAAGCACACAAAAAGAGATATGTATGCTTTATAGGTTTTTGCTCCACGTCGACGACTTTCCTTTATAATAAATGGGCCACCGAAATCAATACCTGTGGTTTGGAAGCATCGAGAGGGCTGAATACGAGCGGCAGGGAGCTTGCCCATCATGGGTTGACTGGACACTGGTTTTACTTTGAAGCAACGCACGCACTTTGAGAGTGCGGTACGAATAAGTAGTCTCAACCCAATTATCCAGAACCTTCTATGAATTAGAGACTGTAAAGTCCGAGGGCCGCAATGCAGATATTTTAGATGGAAATGTTCGACAATCTGCCTCGACAAAGGACTCAATTTAGGTAAGAGAAGAGGATGTAACGCAGATGGCGATAGATAAGCTTCATCGATCCGTCCCCCCACTCGCAATAAACCATCTTCATCCAAAATAGGAGACAGTTTTTGAATCGACTTGTCGCATTGTTAATGATTTTTCACTTGACTGACGTGAGACGACATATAATGGTCTTGAGTAAACTTGACTAGCATCTTCATTGATTTATCGAGTTCAGAACTACTAAGGGAGGAGAAATTTCTATTTGAAGAAACAACCTTTACATTTGATATAAAACGGAAACACCATGCCAAAGTTCGTTGAATCTTTGTCAGAGAAGAAAGCTTAGAAGTTAACGGCAGAAGCGGATTATCAGATTGAGTAGCGTGTAGGCTGCTTGGAACTGAAGTTCTTAATTCCGGCAGTTCTGCATTTACGAGGAACGTACGTTTGCAAGGCCATTTATTAGGCGACATTTGCAACCAAGAAGGCCCGCTCCACCAGAGTGGGTGATCAAATAATTCTGAACAGAGAACACCGCGACTACAACAGTCGGCCGGGTTATCCTCAGTGGACACGTGAAACCAAATTTCGGGACCAATTAAATCGGTTGCTTGCACGACTCGATTTGCTACATACATTTTTAGCAAATGAGGTGCCGTGTTGAGCCAAGAAAGAGTGGTGGTACTGTCCGAGTAGGCTTTCATAGAATTTATGTGAATTTTATCCTTGAGTAAGTTGTGCATGTGTGACATAACTTACGCTAGAAGCACAGCTGCTCTTAGTTCGAGTCTATTTATCGTTGTCGGTTTTAACGGAGCCACTCGAGATTTACCTATTAACAGGTTAGTGACCGTGGTAACTTCATCCACAACAACACAAAGATATACACAACAGCCATACCCTTTGAGTGAACCATCACAAAATCCTACCAAATGCACTTCGGCAGGACTAGAGGGCATAATCAGTCTCGGTAGTGAAATATTCTGTAAATCAGATAAGTTGGCTGCTATTAAATGCCACACCTTAGCCAATTGTGGTGGTATAGCTTCGTCCCAACCTAAGTTTAAGCGCCACATTTCTTGTAAAAGCGACTTTGCAGAAAACACTACCGGGCTTATCCAACCGAGTGGGTCGAAAATGCGGGCCACTATAGAGAGGATAGATCTCTTAGTAAATTTAACGTCAAACGAGTCTGAAAACTTGTAGGAGAAATTGTCATCCAATGGATTCCACCGTATCCCTAATATCTTGACAAACTCATTTCCAGCATCATCGAAGGATTTAGAAGTCTGAAGATGGTCAGGAGGAACATCAGACAAAAGAATTGGTGTATTCGTACTCCACTTACGAAGTTCAAAATGACCCTTTGACAATAACGAGGTAACATCCTCTTTTAATTGTTTCGCTTCATCAAGAGATGAGCATCCCGTAGTGATGTCGTCCATGAATGTATCTTCATAAAGAACTTGAGCGGCGCGGCTTGAATATTCAGAACCGTGATCCTCAGCAAGTTGACGCAGAGTGCGAATAGCTAAGTATGGGGAGCTGCTGACTCCATAAGTCACGGTATTAAGCTCATACTCAATCAAAGCCTCGTTAGGCTCGTCACGCCACAAAACATGTTGATAACACCTGTCCTCAGGACGTATCAATATCTGACGGTACATTTTACAGATGTCCGCAGTGAAGACAATCTTATGAAGTCGGAATTTCGTAACTAAATCGACAATGTCAATTTGAAGTTTCGGTCCAACATGAACTAAATCATTCAGAGAAAGATTATTTGTAGTCCGACTGCTAGCGTCGAAGACTACCCGGAGTCGTGTCGTAGAGCTATCTGGACGCACGACGCAATGATGTGGAATTATGTAACGATCAGTAGTCGAAGAATCTGCAGGCTTCATATGTCCTAGTTCTTCGTACTGGTGCATAAATTCCTTATAATCAGCTTTCAGCTCGGTCTGATTAATAAGACGCCTTTCTAAGCTGAGAAAGCGATTAAAAGCTTGGCGAGACGAATCGCCTAAAGAAGGCGCATCCTTCTTTAACATTATAGGTACCACGTAACGACCTTCACGTGTACGGTAAGTATCCTGTTTATACATTTGTTCACAGAGATCATCTTCAGGACCGGAAATTTTACATTTCGGCGGTTCTTCAGAATCCCAGAACCGTTGAACGATATCTTCGAGCGTGCAAGAGGACGCGAGGAGTGACGTAACGGATTCACTGTGAATATTGTTAGGTGGTGTGTTATGAAAATATTGACCACTTATCACCCAGCCGAATACACTAGACAAGGCGCAAGGTAATCCGGGACCGGGAGTGAAACGTGAGCCAGTGTATATTTGATCAAAACACTCGACACCTAACAGTAGATCGATCGGACCGGATCTATCGAAGTCGCGGTCGGCGAGATCAAGATGTTTGAAATGATCCTTGACGTGCAACGGTAACGTTGATGAAGGCAGCAAGGAAGTAATTTTAGGCAAAACTACTAAAGGTAAGTCAAACTTAGGCGACTCACAAGAATGAGGTATTATTGAAGCGAAAGTATAACCTTTTATGTCACAAACATTACTCTGTCCGAGACCGGTAACGTTCAAGTTACATTTTCTTATACGTAAACTAAGGCGGCGCACGCATGCGCTGGTAATGAAAGAATCCATCGAACCGCTGTCAATAACGGCGCGTGCACACTGGAGCGAGCCGTCTGCGTGACGTAAACGAACTACCGCTGAGCCAAGAATCTTCGTACTACAATTTGGACTCGAAGTTTGTGACGTAATACAAGTAAGTGTGCTCGTAGGTTTAGCGGAACTTTCGCTATTCTCATTTGAATTAACAGTAGACCTTAATAAACTTTTATTTTCCACATGTAATAACGTGTTATGTTTCGCGTTACAAACAAAACATGTGGTTTTAGATTTGCAATTATTATTATCGTGACCGGGCCTTAAGCAATTGGCTTCTAATAACAAAATAAAAACTGTGTGGCAATTAATTAATAGAGAAACTGGGAAGATACAACAACGCGATCAGAATGAGTTGTCTTTGAAAATAAATAATCAAACCATTTCTGATAGGCAAGAAGTCGCTGAGACATTAGAAAATTTCTTTACCAACATTCCGTTAGAGGTTACGAAGTCTCTTCCTTCGTCATCTAAATTAGCTGAAGCTCTTCTTAAAGAAAACTTTACTAAGGACATACCAATCTTTAAATTTAAACCAATATGTATTGATACAATTAAAAACGCGTTCAAAAGTCTCAATATAAAGAATACTGAAGACTTGTGGGGGATATCCGTTAGGGTTCTTGGAGATATTATTGACTCATTTGCTCCTGTCCTAACAGGCATATTCAATCAATGTTTGGACAGCGGCACTTTTCCTGACTTAATGAAACACAGTAAAGTAGTACCAATTTTCAAATCAGGCTGTAAGAGCGATCCTTCTAATTATAGACCTATATCCGTGCTTCCAGCATTGAGTAAAATCTATGAAAAAATCATGCTGGAACAGATGTTGTCTCACTTCAATTCAAATGGGATCCTGCATAGTCAACAGTTTGGTTTCACGAAAGGTGGGTCGACAACGGACGCGGGAGTAAAACTCATCAGCCACATCTTGGAGGCTTGGGAGAGGTCCCAGGATGCCGTTGGCATTTTCTGTGATCTCTCAAAAGCTTTCGACTGCGTCGACCACAACACACTGATCTGTAAATTACACCACTACGGAATTCGTGGAAAATCTGCTGATCTCGTGCTTTCCTATTTATCAAACAGACAGCAAAAAGTAAATGTTAATGGGGCGACGTCCTCCGGGTCTCTAGTCAAGATGGGCGTGCCCTAAGGTTCAATTCTCGGCCCTTTCCTTTTTCTTGTTTACATTAATGATCTCCCTTTTATGATGGCCAAATTATCGGATATAATTCTATTTGCTGATGATACTTCGCTAATTTTTAAAATAGATAGGCAAGATACGGATGTTTTAAATGTCAACGAAAGTCTAATTGTTCTCTCAAAATGGTTCGCAGCTAACAATCTTTTACTGAATGCGAAAAAAACAAAATGTCTAAAGTTCTCTTTACCAAATGTACCACAACATGACCTAAACTTAAATCTTGACGGGAAAAATCTTGAAGTTATAACGGAAACTGTATTCTTAGGGATTACTATCGATTCAAAATTGCAGTGGGGCGCGCACATTAGAACTCTTTCGGGTAGGTTAAGTTCGGCTGCATATGCAGTAAGGAAAATAAGGCAGCTAACCGATGTAGCTACAGCTAGGTTAGTATACTATGCTTATTTCCACAGTATTATGTCTTATGGCATTCTGCTGTGGGGATCAGCAGCTGACGTTGACTCAATTTTCATCCTACAAAAGAGGACAATCCACGCAATCTATAAAATGGGTCCTCGCGAGTCCCTTAGAGAAAAATTTAAAGAGATCGATATACTGACTCTACCTTCACTTTATATTTTGGAATGTATTTTGTATGTCCGTAAAAATCGGGGGCTTTTCAAAACTAGAAGTGACTTCCATAATTTAAATACACGCAGTAAGCACGAAATTGTAATACCCAAATTCAGATTAACGAAAACTAGCAAGTCTTTTCTTATAAACAGTATACGCTTTTATAACAAGTTGCCAAAGTCAGTTATAGAACTGACCGATGGAAGGTTCAAAAACTACATCAAACGTATCCTTGTTAAAAAAGCATATTATAAAATCAAGGACTATTTTGAAGATAAAAACATTTGGCCTTAGCTCCTTCTGCTCATGCAGCTTCCCTGGTAACTTGTAAACGGCACAAATATGTGGATGTCTCTAACTATTCTCAATCTCATTTTTCTTTCCTTCTTTTATTTAGACTTTTACAATGGTTTTCAAACATCTTTATAGCCCTTTGCTAAGAATAGTTACAGCACTGATAACAAAATTTGTGCCACATGTTAAATTTAGTCATGTAATACTATTTTTATTTACCTTTGTATAGATTCTTTTAACGATTGTTTTGTGAATGTGTGAACATTGTAGGCCTTCTAGATGCTAGTTAACATTTGTTAACTTTTTTATAAAATATATAATCCTTTTATTTTATTTTTTTAGTTTCTTACGACTTATTGTCATAAGTCGGGCCTACGTTGTCCCCCCATGTCTAAGTACTAATGCTGTAACATGGAAATATTGTAAAACCAAACCATTTTTAAAAGAGTAACCATGGAGTTTCTTGCCGGTTCTTCTCCATAGGAAACGACCAACCCGAACCGTGCACCTTTTGTCGACGTTTTATAAGTGCCCATGTAGGCCTATGTGAAATAAAAAATTGATTTTGATTTGATTTTGGCACACAGGTTCAATTTCTTAACGAAATGTTGACGCTGTTCAAGTGTCATAGAATGTAACTTGCCGCATCGGTAAATAGAATGATTTTCATTACAACATAAACAAACAAATGAGCCCGATGCATTATTATTATTACTTTGGTTCGTAGATGCTACAAATGATGATGACCTTTGCTGACCCTTATGTCCTGCCTTATGAGAAGTAGTCGAAACCGAGGCAAGTTGACTAACTTCCAGAATCTTTATATAATTTTGTAAATAAACAATTAAGTCATTGAACTTAGGAATCTCGTGAGTATTTTGTAACTCGAACCGTTTCCTAGTTTCAAGATCAAGTGATCGCGATGCAATGTGAAATAACATAAATTCACTTAGCTCATCAATTTGCAAAGCACGTAACGCATTTACGCTTTCATATAACGCATTGGTCAGTTCGGATAAAGTTTCAAGTGACGGCTTGTTAACAGACGTTAATTTAAATATTTTTTCTAGATAAATATTTGCTAATATACGCTTGTTGTCGATCTAATAAAAGATTGAAAACCACGGAATAATTCGACTCGGTTATAGTTACGCCCCTGGCCAAGGTCAGTGCACACCCAGACAAACAAGACAGCAAATAATGAAACCTTTCCGTGTCCGAAAGTGAACTATTGTTATGAACAAGCGGGATGTAACTATCCTTGAACGTCTGCCAGTTTTCTATTTTCCCATTGAAATGCGGAATTTTCAATTTAGGTAATTTCACTTGAACAATAGAACCTTCTGGACGACAATGTACGGACGGATCGGCGACTGCAGATGCGTGGCGCGCAGGCAGCGACGTCGCAAACAAAGATTCGGCAACTTCGATAGACGCATAATACAAATCATCAAATGACAACATCGCACTCAAATCTATTTCTGACTTGGGTTTTAACTTTAACTGTAATCTATTGACATTTTCGCTAGACTCCATAAAAGCAGCCCTAATCTGATCAATCTTCTTGTATCTAGCCTTGAAAGGAGACAGCTTAGAACTATCCTTCAGAACATCTTTGGACAAATCGTAGATAATCTGCATACACTTGAAATCATATTCGCGTCTTTTAAGGGACGCCTGTAATTCAACTTCATCAGACATTTTGTTAACTTACGTATTCACGATTTATAAATGAGATGAGAAGGTAGGTAGGTAAGTACCTATCCGAACTGCAAGCGGAATATACTTTATGCACTATTATGCGTACCTACTTTGGCAAGTAATACAAGTTATGAATTTAAATATGTAGGTATAAATACCTATTACGATTTAGACACTTATAAGTTATCACTTTTATTCGTAATAAAATGTAGGTGGATAGGTAATTTCTCGAGCACAACTATTTGACCATGAAACATTCCTATTAGCTTTATACCAACATCAGTTATTGCAAGAAATAGTCATACAAGAAATACCCATTGAATTGAAGGTTTCAATTTAAACCTTAAATACGATTAAATTTCCTGAATAAATAATAATGATCAATGAGAGTAGGTTAGGTACAATCGTGGTCCGCTGGCCAGCTTGGCACGTTGTACGGGAACCCGACTTGAATTGGACCTACCTTTTGCGTTGTACCGTTAATAGAAATTATGAAATGTATTTATTTAAATCGTGATTCTTACTTGTTACTTATTAAATTAATAAGAATACACGATATTACAACGCAATATGTATTCATTAAAACGAGAATTATGATTAATAAGAGAATGTGAGGGTAAGTAGAATCCTCACAGGAGGCACCACTAAGAAATGATTGGACTTCGTCCGCAGAAACAATTACAATCTCCGATGTTGGCAATCCCAACCCTGCGATTCCTTGCGTTGAGAAAAAGTATAAACACTCACCTGGATAGGCAGGGATTGAAGGTATCCACTACACTCGGGACTCCGGGGCCGGCCGGCGTGGCGGATATTCAATATGCACTACAAGTTCACGTTTCTGCTTGATTTCACATCACAAGGAGGATTACGAGAACCAATCAGTTAATCAATTTCTAGCAAAGCCTTTGGGGTAATTTTTAACCCTATTTTGTTTTTTTCCTATTTTTGTTTAAATCGGATACAGCGCGGGAGCAGTTATCTGCTTTTCGCCATTTTTTTCAAGTCGTAGTTTTTTCTCTCACCGCAGTGAGGCGCTAGCGCGGCACCAGCGGGATGGCGCCAATTTTGAATTAGGAAGGGAAACAATTTGGATAGGATATTTAGAAGGATAGGCTTAATGTTTATCCAATGACCGTTGTCAGAGTCGTGAGAGAGCCGCGTACCGGACTGTGTAGCGTACTGATACTGACCCAGTGACTGGTCCAGTCGCCGCTCCACAGCGCCGGCCCGAAGCTGCGCACCGGGTTCATGCTGGCGCCCGTCAGGTCGCCCTGGAACATTCAAACGACCATTCAGTACGGCCAACTCCTATTGGGAAAGTATTAACACAAAAGTTTCTGAATAGTCGCCGTCGCTCCCACTGATATAAGTGGTCTCAAGTAGGTATATAGTTTAAAGCATAACAAAGAGCAGGGTGGCGACGACGGCGGCTCGGTACGCACCCCGACGAGCGACAGGCCGGCCACGCTCAGCCCCACGCGCAGCGGCCACGAGTCGCGCAGGCCGGAGTTGCGCGCGTCCCACGCCGCGCAGTTGGCCAGCGCCAGGCAGCCGCCCAGCAGCGCCTCCACGCACGCCGCCTGCCAGCCCGGCAGCGCCGCGTCCGGCCGCGTGACGCACAGCCCAGCGGCGGCGGGCCGCAGCGCGCGCAGCACGCCGGCGCCCAGCGCGCCGCCGGCCAGCTGCGCCGCCGCCTCCACGGCGGCGCGCCGCCGCGACACGCGCCCCCACACCAGCGCCGCCAGCGTTACCGTGGGGTTGAACTGCGCGCCCGACACGTGATCGAAGCACTGCACAGTACACCACACGAACATTACATCGATCGAACGAATAGCCACAGACACTGGACACTGTCGGACTGTCAAGCGCAGAATTAACACAGGATGGATGATACGGCAGCAAGGCAGGTAACGGAACAATTCCTGACCCCCGAGAGTATTCTACAGTAAACGCTCGCTTATCTTCTTGGCCGCCCTGAAGATGGCTACAATGGCTGCGCATTAAAAAATCTCATATTAAAGCAACAGCGCGCCATGAGAAGATTTGCGAGTACCTACTGTATACAATCTTATGTAGTTAAGGACAATGCTGTACTATGAAGATATTATAAAGGCTTTTTCAATAATGGTGGGTAGATTTTGAAATGAAATAAAACAAACTGAGTGTGAGATATAAACAAAATTCTTTTTTTTATTTGAAAGGCTGCTCTTTTGACATGATGTGTTGAATATGACATCGTTCAAATGGCCACCTCGGCTATTTACAGTGGCACGGATCCGAGTGGTCCAATTTTGAATGACTTTTCTGCACAGATCCGGCTGAATTAGAGCGATGGCCCGTGTTATGTTTACCTTTAGGGCATCAGTCGATTGTGGTTTGTTTGCATAGACCTGCGACTTGCAACAAACCTCACAAGAAAAAGTCTAGCGGAGTCAAATCGCATGACCTTAGTGGCCATTTCACATCACCCCTGCGAGAGATAACCTTACCCTCAAATCACTCATGCAGAATTTCAGACATGGCGTCCGCTGTGTGGCACGTAGCGCCATTCAATTGGAACCACATGTCGTCTAGGTCCATATGGTTCCATTTGGGATATAAAAAATTGGTTATCATCGTTCTATAGCGCTCGCCGTTGATGGTGACCGCCTCACCAGCGTCATTTTCGAAAAAGTACGGTCCAATGACGCCGCCGCGCCACCCAAAATCCACCCCAAACGGTAACTTTTTGAGGATGCATTACTACCTGATAAACTCGCGATGGTTGGTTTTTAGCATATACGGCTATTCTGCTTGTTAACATACCCAATTCATCAGAAGAATAAGATTTTTCGGACAAAATTGGGGTCCTCTGCCAAATGATTCGATGTCCAGTCGTGCTGTTCTTTGTACGTGCTGTTCAACTGTGTAACTTGTCATGGTGATTTGGCTTAAGTAACTGAATAATAAAAGAAAGATTTGATACATGCCACCAAAACAAAATGGACGCCACGGGCTGCCAAAATCTACCCGCGCCAATTGAAAAACCCTATATAAAACATAAGTACTGTCTGTAAAGGCAAAAGTAAAATAACATTGCGTCGCGGCTATTTTAGAGGTGAGACAAAACTATAGTGATCGTATAAGTAACTAGCAGGCAGACTCGTGTACGTTACCCCAACAGGAAAGTGACTCCTAGAGTGATATGAGTGGAACGTATAATTAGAGCGTAATCTGCAGTGAATGTGCGCCAAATAAAAAATAAGTGCGTCTCGTCGTTTTTGAAAAAAACGGAAAAACGGTTCCTGCTAGGGTAACGTTGTTCCAGCAGTAAAATTCTAAACGAATGATCGTAATGAGAAATAAAGTGCATGGGCAGAGAGCTTATAGTTGAGCAAAAATGTGCGCCGAAAATATAATTGGTGCGTCATCAGGTTTTCGAGATATTGCTTTTCCTGCTGGGGTAACGTTTTGCAGAATCGTGTATCCCTAAAACCTTTGTACGTGCGCCTGTAGAATAAACATACACGAGTAGCTCTTGATTTGTGCGTATTTGTGCCGGAATTAGATTTAAGAAAATATTTATAATTTTCAAGTAATTGCGCTTTTTAAAAAACGCGAAAAAAAATCGCAGCGCCTAAATGAGAAAACGTATAAGCTCGCTGAAAACTGTATTCAGTCCATCTTGACGCTTGTAATAACCATAAAAAGTTTCAAAAGCATACATGCTTGCGTTATCGAATAATATTGCTAAAAGTCAAAACGAGAGTGTCATAACTTTGACGGCAAAATACAAGAAACCGACTTAACCCAAGATAATATTATGTAAACCACAAGTGTGTGCGTTTAGTCAAAAATATATAGTGAAAATATTCAGCTTGGAATGTTTCGCATTAAGTAGATTTAAACAAAAAACTAAACATGTAAACAAAGCTGGTTATCCGACCAAATTCGAATGACTACAAAAAAGCGACGGATTCATACATAACGATGACCTTCTTAACTTTACCTTTTAAAACTTTTTTAAATAGAATAAATCTTTACTTAACTTTCTTAAATAGTGAAGGTAGAGTCAGTATATCGATCTCTTTAAATTTTTCTCTGAGGGACTCGCGAGGATCCATTTTATAGATTGCGCGTACGTATGCGATATACGTTCCACTCATATCACTCTAGGAGTCACTTTCCTGTTGGGGTAACGTACACGGCAGACTCACCTGCACGAGCAGCGTGACGACGAGCCCCGAGGCGAGCGCGCGTTGCAGCGCACTGGCGGCGGCGGCCGGCGCGCATACGGCCGCGCACGTCAGCAGCACCAGCAGCGCTGCACCCGCGGCCTCCGCCAGCGCCACGCGCCACAGCGCCTGGCCCGAGCCCGCGTGCGCCGCGCCGCCGCCCGGCCGCGTGTCGCACGCCACGCAGCCGCACCAGCGCACTGCGGGCACGAGGCAAACACTGTAGCTAAACTAACGACAAACTCTACAACACTTTGCGACCTCTTCTTGGCCGCCCTGATGCTGACTACAATGGCTGCGCAGTAGTAAATCTCATACTAAGACAGTACCGCGGCATGCTATGCGCATCGGCAACCCAAATTCAAGGCGGTCCAGAAGATTGTCGTCTTACTGTACCTCGTGGTCTGTATCGATTCCTGGCTAGCAATATTGATTTTCCAAAATGCCAATGAGTTAAAGTTTTCATAAAAATTGGGCCGAAGATGCGTTTGAGTGTTTTTCGCTATTCCACATAGTTTCGGATTTGGCCATCCACGCCCACTTGAAAAACGTCACACTTATATATTGTGCAAACCTATTTGCGCTCTATTTTTAGGAGTTAGCCTCAAGTCCTGAACACACGTGGTTATTTTTATTTTTATTTTTTTTACAGATTATATCCAAGCTAACAAAAGTACTAATTGTCCAGGTCCAAGTAACGGGTCTGGGTAGATGCACAACATACTAAGTGTCACTCTCTGGAATTCCACCAAACACAACACAAAAAACCACCACCAAAAAAAAAACAATTTTCACCGGGTCCTCGTGGATGCCTGAAAATCCTTCAAGAGTTTTCAAAGTCAAAGTCAAAGTCAAACATTTATTTGCAGATAAATATGGTTACAAAAGTTCTTACAATGGTAGTATTAGTAGCTTAACATATTCAATCATAACATAATGACATGCAAATTTTTGGAATAGGTAGAATTCGAACATTAATTTAATTTATAATCAAGAAATTCTTTTATATTATAGAAGGGATGCTCAATTAACCACCTGCGTAAAGCCCTTTTGAAGCGGACCATTGGAAGTTCTTTAATTTGGTTAGGAATCTTGTTATAGATCTGAATACACATAGGATAACAACTTCGCCTATATAGTTCCGTTTTTATTCTTGTAGGATTTATTAATCTATTAGGATATCTGGTTTTAAAGTTACATTTATCTCCCAATTTTTCAAACATTTCAGGGTGAGATTTGGTAAATTTACATACTTCCTCAATATAAATACCAGTTAATGTAAGTAGTCTAAGTTTTCTAAACAGCGGTTTACAGGATGTGAGTGGGTCTACATTACAAATCGCACGTATACACCGCTTTTGTGCGATGAAAGCTCTTCCGAGATGCACCGAGTTCCCCCATACCAGTATACCATAGCGCAGTATTGAACCAACATATGCATGATAAGCCTGCAATGTGGCTTGTCTACTTGTAAGATTAGATAAACGCCATAGAGCATAAGCAAACTTACTGAGTTTTCCACATATCATATCAATATGGTTAATCCAAGAACACCTCTCATCTAGAACTATCCCAAGAAAAGTAATACTATCTGATTGTTGTATTTGTTTACCTTTATAAGTTATGTTTAAATCCATTTTAGTCCAGTTTTTGTTTTGAAATTGTACATATTTGGTTTTATCTATGTTAGGTTTAAGGTTATTCTTTTCCATCCAAGTTATTATTTTGTCTACGGTACTATTTATTTCTTCATTATAGTTTTCTTTAGTTTTAGGGATAATTACGGAGACATCATCTGCAAAGAGTATGCAGGGATGGTCAGTTACTTTTGTCAGGTCATTGATATATAGCAAAAAGAGTGGGGGCCCCAAAATACTGCCCTGTGGAACGCCTGTGCCATTGTAACCTAATTTGGATTTATATTTCTGTTCACCATTTTGATTTGGTTTATCCACAGTAATTTCTACAACTTGCGATCTGTTTGTAAGGTAACTTTTTAACCATGCATTTGCTTTACCGCGTATTCCATATTTATCACATTTTTTTAGGAGTAGCTCGTGCGATACAAAGTCAAAGGCTTTTGACATGTCAAAAAATACAACAGTAGTCGGAATTTTCTGGTCAATATTTTTGGTAACTAGGTTAATTAAGTTAAATGCCGCTGTGGTTGTCGATTTTCTTTTTTGGAATCCATGCTGATCTCGATTCAAAATTTGGAACTTATCGATAAAATTTATTAATCGCGCATGCATGACCTTTTCGTAAATTTTTGCTAAAATAGGCAACAAGGCTATCGGTCTGTAATTATCAACAAGTTTTCTATTTCCTTTTTTGTGTATTGGTTTAATAGCTGTCATTTTTAATTTCTCAGGAAACACTCCCGTGAATAATGATAAGTCTAATAAATGTACTAGTACCGGAGTAATGATAGGGCCTATGTATTTTATAATCCTTGTAGGTATTTGATCATAACCTGTTGAATTTGTATCCCTGAGAGATTTAATTACTTTTTGTATTTCGTCATCATTGGTGGGCATTAAAAACATACTAGAATCAATAGGATCAATGTCATAATTATTAGTATTAATGTCAAAATTGTTGTTCGTCAAATTAATATAATAGTCATTTATATAATTGGCAATGTCCGTGGGGCTTGTTAATGGTCCGGTTTCAGTTTCTATCTCCTTAATGTATGATTCCTGAATTTGATTATTATTATTGGAATTATATTTTATTAAGTCCCATGTTGCCTTGCATTTATTTTTAGCCCTAGATATGTAGTTTGTATTATGAATTTTTTGTGCTTTCTGTATACATTTTTTAAGTAATTTATTATAGTTTAAGTATTTTAATTTATTGCCTTTATCAGATGAGAAATAGTATTTAAAACGCAAGTCCCTTTTAGTTTTAGCTGATTTTTTAATACCTTTGGTAATCCATTTCGTATATTTTTTCACTAGGTTGATTTTGATCTCGATTTTAGGGAAACACAAATCAAAGAACATGACAAGTAAATCGTGAAACAGATTAAACGCATTGTTAGCTTCCTGATTAGAAAATATATCAGTCCATTTCAAATTTGATATGCAGCTAAAGAACTTTTCTTTATTTTCGGCGCTAAAATCACGCTTATAAATTGTACGAAAGCGTAGAGGTGGAACTTTATTGTCTATTGATATGGATATCATCTGAGCCGTTTCGTGATCTGACAGTCCCAGTGGTATAACCTCACATATTGCATCCTTACAGTTACTTATTATTTGGTCTAGACATGAATTTCTTCTTGTTGGTTGTTTTATATGTAATGTTAAACCAAAATTATTTACAATCCTAGTTAATTCGTCTGTGCATTTTTGTTTCTATCGATTTTTCCCCCCAAAATATCAATGTTAAGATCACCTACTATCACTAATTTTTTTTTTGATTTATTTCGAAGGTTGCATAACATTATTTCTAAATTACGTAGGAAAACGAAGGGGTTTGAGCTTGGCGTACGATATAAGGCTATTATTATAGTGTTATATTGTAAGAGTTCAACTCCACAACACTCAAAATCATTTTCAGATGCATATTTCTTCAATTGCGTCAGTATTTTGTACTCAATGTGATTTATGCAGAATATACAAACACCGCCTCGCTTTTTATTCTTTCTTGAGTACCAGTCTCCTAATTTATAGTCATTTAAGGCAACGCTGCTCTCCTCACCCGCTTTAATAAAAGTCTCCGTCAAGCATACCACATCAATAATCAACCCTTTATTTAGAAACGTATCGATCGCAATTTCTAGTAGTTCTTTTTTACTTCTTAAACCCGCAATATTTTGGTGAAGAATATTTAATGAGCGACAATTATTAATATTAGTTACGTCAATGGAATTTACGTCTTCTACCTTACTTATCTCATTATAATACACTTTTTTTAATGATCGACGTTGATCATAGAGCATTTTAGGTTTAGGTAAAGCATTACTAGTACCTGCGAAAAAAGGTATTGTTCGGGGTGCTTTTACAGTTATACGATCTTGTTGATCGGTAAGTAGGCTTCGTGTCTAGGTTTGTAGTAACATAATATGTGGGCAAATCGGAGCATTTCGACAGAACTGTTGGTTCTTTGCTGAAGTTAAGATATTTGTTTTTATAATCAATTGTGTCAATCAGAACGTTCAGTTTATGACAAGTATTGCTATGAGTACGTAAGAAGTAGCAGTTTTCATTATTTTTACATATCAGTTCTAAATTATTATTCAGTAACTTTACATTTAGATATTTATTTTCCAGCACACTTAACACAATAATTGGGGAACTGTTATATTTTCTTATAAACATATATAATTCATTTATCATTGTAGTAGGGTTGTAGTCATTTTCTCCTACACAAATAATAATTTTATCACAAGGCTTACTTGACAACTCCGTGTTTAACAGCTGTTGAGAGATCGCATAGTATTTTAACATTCCTTCTGCGCAGTACCTTTCGTATGAGCTATTAGATCTCAACTCAAGTAGGCGTGTAGTTAAACCCGTAATTTGCTGGGTTCCTAGGACATGTATTTTCCTCTTCAGATAATAATTATTATTGCTTTTAAGATATGAAGTATTAGTTTTAATAGATTTTTTCTTATTATGCTGTATGGTAGTTTGGGTGCAATCCGCGTTTAACTTCTTCAGTTTTGTTTGTTCTTCCGCATTTTGTGTAGTAGTACCGATGGTTAAGCTGGATTTTCGAGTCTCATTATGTAGTGTGTTTCTAGGTATTTTCTCCATTTCAGGTTCAAGATGCAGTTGGTTACTTAAAATCTTTGATTCGTTTAAGTTTCTTGATTTTCGCTTTGGAGTATTAATTTTTGGTGAAAATATTTTAGTTAAACTATTAATCTTGGTTTCTTGATTTTGTAGTCTTTTATCTAAATCATTTTTTTCTAGTATTAAGTTCTCAATTTCCTTGTGCGCACTCTCTAGCTTTTCCTTTAAATCTCTGACGGTTTCCTGTAGATCAGTAATTTCTTGGCAATTCCATGTAGATAAATCGGGTAAACTTCGTCCAAGAGCATGAGAGTCGGTGGATAAGAACGAATTATCTTCAAAACTTGTTGTAGAGGCATTTAAATTAGTAATTCTTCGTCTAAATGTTATATTATTATTGATGTTTTCCATGATGTCAGTGTATAAAATTATAAAAACAAAAAAAAAAAAAAACAAAAAGTAACTCTCTTCGTTGGGATCGAACTCGGGACTCAATGCACGGTGTGGCGTGCGGCTTACGCTATTTGGCCACCGAGTCTTTGGTAAAAAGTGCGAAATTAGACGATCAGTTGCTAATGTGTGAAACCAGTTTAATCGTGTGTCATTAACTCATTCGAAGGTCAGTCCACTTCGACACTGAGACAAAGAAACTTTTAACGGTCACTTTTAAAAACATGGAAATATTTTTGCTGGTATCTCCGGTAATAGTTTGTACACAGATTTAGTTTTTTCACTGTTTGTTGTAGGTTTTCTTAGGCAAGTATTAAAGTAACTTTAAAACAGATTACTGCACTTTAGACTATTTTTCCGAAATAAAATGCTCGCGAGTACAAGCAAACACGTCCACTCGACGCAGAGTTCGTAGCTTCTCCCTTTTGATCTTGTGAGCTCAGATTTAAATTAATTATGTGGTTTAGTATGTTCCGCTATCTTTCGCTGTCGTTGTCGCTGTTATGAAATCAGATAAAGGATTAGGATTAACGGCTAACGATAAAAAAATTAAAAAAACTAGCTGACCCGGCAAACTTTGTTTTGCCATAAAAACACCAAACATTCACCGACCCTACCCTACCCTAACCTACCTACCCTACCCTACCCTACCCTACCTCTGGGATACTGCCTCTCGACCTTAGAATACAGGAGGCAGCCGCCCTGTACGAAGCAAGGAGAGGGTCGTCTCGGCTAGTGCTTGGGGACAGAGAGACCGAACGTGTGGTGGGATTTGCGGAGACTCCACATCCGGCTCTGCATGAAGGGTTGATCTTCGACAGCTTGACTACTCAAGCACAGGTCGACGAGAGTAACGGGCAGGCGGTGAAAATCTACACCGACGGTAGCAGGCTTGAGGGCATAGTTGGGGCTGCGTTATCCATATGGGATGGCGAGGCAGAGACTAGAGCCATCAAGCTTAGCTTGGCCGCGTACTGCACCGTATATCAAGCGGAGATCCTCGCTATATGCAGAGCCACTAAGGAGGTGCTCAAGCGCGCAGAGAGGGAATACTGCATATATAGTGACTCAAGGTCGGCCCTGGAAACCATCACCAACTACAGCGCCCTGCATCCGTTAGCGGTAGAGACGCGCCTCAATCTGAAGGAAGCCTTCAACCAGGGTAAAACAGTATGTTTGTATTGGGTGAAAGCGCATGTAGGATTGTTAGGGAACGAACGCGCAGATCAGCTCGCGAAAGAGGCAGCGCTTAAGAGTCGGAGAATTCCCGATTACGACCTTGTTCCGGTTTCATTCGTCAAACGGATAATCCGGAAGGACTCCCTTGACGAGTGGAACCGGAGGTACAGGACGGGCGAGACAGCCTCCGTAACGAAAGTGTTCTTCCCGGATGCCGTAGACGCCTTCAGGCTGATAAAGAGCATGAGGCCAGCGGGGTTACTGACGCAGGTTTTCACGGGGCATGAGGGCCTCCCCCAGTACTTACATCGGTGAGAGTCCCGCATGTATCTGTGACCCGGATGTAGGGGAAACAATATTCCACGTTTTGCTGGACTGCCCGATACATGACAGAGAAAGATACGACATACAGCAGAAAATTGACTTACAAATTAAAAAGGAAAACCTGAATACTCTACTAAGAGATAAACTCGCTCGTCCAAATTTTATTGAGTATTGCATAATTTTTTTATTAATAGTAAACAATAGAAATAAGGATAAATAAGCATTTACTACAAAATATATTGTGAAAATACGTTATTGTAGTAAAGATAAGGCTAAATAATAGAAAATAAGTTTATAGAGTAAGCATTGGTATGTATAAGGTTTTCTATAATAAACAATATAATGTAAGAAATAGAAATAAGAAATAGAAAGTAAGTAATTTAATTAGATTAAGAACTAAGTTAAAAAATAAGAAAGTAGGCACAACTAGAGTTGTAAAGAAAATGTAATGAGATGGATTAGGCAGATAGAGATAGGCACAAGGATTGTCTGAAATGTTGAAAGAGGCACCTTGGTTCAAGAATGCAAAAGGACCGTCTGTAAAGAAAATGTATAAATGTAGAGAAGATAGAGTTTCAAAAAAATTGAGTAGGACCCCTTAGGTTACGATTTGTTATTATATAGAAAATAGAACTAGTGCAGATGCTAAATTCTGTGAAATTTGATAAAGTCACAGGAAATAGAATTTAAAAAAATAAATAAAAAAAATACCTACCCTACCCTACCCTACCCTATGTCCGTCTCCTGGCTCTAAGCTACCTCCTCACCAATTTTCAGCCATATCGGTAAAGCCGTTCTTGAGTTATAAATAGTGTAACTAACACGACTTTCTTTTATATATATAGATAGATGTTTGTATAATACCTAGAAAGATTATAAACAAATCGATGGTTAGGTGTTGTATTTGGATTCGAAACCGTGCAAAATAAAAATTTAAGAAATCGAATTCCAAACCAAACTGACTCCGCCGTAGTTCAGAACCTCGCTATTTTTAATCCTCAAAGTTTTTGGATGTTGTTATAAAAAATATAGGTTTTTCTTTTGAGCTGATTCGATGCCGGGAGTACGATAGCCGAGAGTGCTGCGTGGGAGGAGCCGCGCCGTGCCCTCGTTTCGGAGGTGGGAAGCGAACTGTCGCTACGACGAACTACGGGCAGTTCGTTCAATGGTCGACAGTGCATAGTCCTGGGTAGCGGTGATCTCCTTCTGTGAAAATGTCATCTCGCAGAAGAAGGCTCCGGAAAAGGCAAGGACCAGTGGTCTCCCGTCCCACAGTAAGCACACCGGGCATCGGCGAAAGGGAGATAACGCCCTCTTCCAGCCCTCCCTATTGGGTCCAGGTCACGACGGATTCGGGGACACCTATTGCCCCCCCGCGTATAAATCGGAACTAGAGATGGCGGCGCGACGTGTTCCACGCGCGCCTCTCTACGATGTAAAATTATTCACAATTGTTCGAAAGACTTTTTTATCTAACACTAGCGGACGCCTTGCGGTTTCACCCGCGTAGTTCCCGTTCCCGTAATATAGGGATAAAAAGTAACGGTGAAATAATTTTCGAAATCTGTGCAGTAGTTTTTAAGTTATTCGTTACATACAAAAATACAAATCTTTCCTCTTTATCTAAACACTAGCTGACCCTCGGGGCTTCGCTCCCGTCAATTGCCTACCTACCCTGGCTACCCTGCCTACCTTGCCTATCCTGCCTACCATGCCTACCCTGCCTACCATGCCTGCCCTGCCCCTACCCTGCCTACCCTGGCTACCCTGCCAACCCTGCCTGCCCTGCCTACCCTGCCTACCCTGCCTAACCTGCCTATCCTTCCTACCCTGTCTATCCTGCCTACCCCTGGCTACCCTGCCTACCCAGCCAGCCTGCCTACCCTGCCCCTACCCTGGCTACCCTGCCTACCCTGACTTGCCTGCCTACCCTGCCTATCCTGCCTACGCTGCCTACCCTGCCTACCCTGCCTAACCTGCCTAACCTGCCTACTCTGCTTACCATGCCTACCCCGCCTACCCTGCCTACCCTACCTATCCTGCCTACCCTGCCTTTCCGGCCTACCCTGCCTATCCTGCCTACCCTGCCTATCTTGCCTACCCTGCCTACCCTGCCTACTCAGCTTACCCTGCCTAACCTGCCTACCCTGCCTACCCTGCCTACCCTGCCTACTCTGCTTACCCTGCCTACCCTGCCTACCCAGCCTACCCAGCCTACCCTGCCTACCCAGCCTATCCTGCCTACCCTACCTATCCTGCCTACCCTGCCTATCCTGCCTACCCTGCCTATCCTGCCTAATCTGCCTTTCCTGCCTACCCTGCCTATCTTGCCTACCCTGCCTACTCTGCTTACCCTGCCTACCCAGCCTACCCAGCCTACCCTACCTATCCTGCCTACCCTGCCTTTCCTGCCTACCCTGCCTATCCTGCCTACACTGCCTATCCTGCCTACCCTGCCTACCCTGCCTACCCTGCCTACCCTGCCTACCCTGCCTACCCTGCCCATCTTGCCTACCCTGCCTACTCTGCTTACCCGGCCTACCCTGCCTTTCCTGCCTTTCCTGCCTACCCTGCCTATCCTGCCTACTCTGCTTACCATGCCTACCCTGCCTACCCTGCCTACTCTGCTTACCCTGCCTACTCTGCTTACCCTGCCTACCCTGCCTACTCTGCCTACCCTGCCTACTCTGCCTACCCTGCCTACTCTGCCTAACCTAACCTAACCTGCCTATCCTACCTACCCTACCTACTAATTTGTATCTATCATCAATAGTTTTCTCAGCGCACGCCAAATAATGTATTTTACCGACAACATTTTGCTACCTTGGGTTACATTATTGCAATTTTCATAAGGATCTCTATTTTTTTTGAAAATATTTTATAGCCTATGACACTCAGGAATAATGTAGCTTTCTACCGGTGCAAGAATTTTCAAAATCGGTTCAGTAGATCCAGAGATTACCCCTTACAACGTCACAAACTCACAAACTCACAAACTTTACCTCTTTATAATATTAGTATATTATATAGATATAAAAGAAGAAAGTGACTGACTGACTGACTCACTCACTGACCATCAACGCACAGCCCAAACGGCTGAAGCTTCAACCATGAAACTTGGCACGTAGGTTCCTTTGGTAGTGTAGGTGAGCACTAAGAAAGGATTTTTGGAAATTCCACCCCGAAAGTCATGAAATAGGGGTTGAAAGTTTGTATGAAAATCCGTTTGTTTTAAAGTCAGAATCTTCATATTTTGGGTATAGGCTGTAAATTAAAAAATAATTTACACCTGTCTCAGCGATTTTGAAAATCCACCCCCATGAGGGTGAAAAGGGGGATGAAGTCATGGGAATAATGAAATCGTCTGCAGACTTGAAATTTTGCACATAGATACTTTATACTGTGCAGGCATCCATTAAGAAAGGATTTTTGTGAATTCCACCCCTAGGCGGGTTAAATAGGGGATGAAAGTTTGTATGAAAATCCGTCAGTTTTAAAGCCAGGATCTTCATATTTTGGGTTTAGGCTGAAGATTAAATAATAATTTACATGTGTCTCAGCGATTTTGAAGATTCCACCCCCATGAGGAAGAAAAGGGGGATGAAGTCATAGGAATAATAAAATCGTCTAGAGACTTGAAATTTTGAACACAGTTACTTTATACTGTCCAGGCATCCACTAAGAAAGGATTTTTGTGAATTCCATCCCTAATAGGGTTAAAATATGGGATGAAAGTTTGAATGAAAGTCAGTCAGTTTTAAGTTAGGATCTTCGAATTTTGGATTTGGGGTGAAGATGAAAATCTAACGCAACTTAAGGTTTTTTGGGAATTCCGTCCTTGGGGAGCGGATCATGGGGGATGAAATGTTTTGTACAAAAGTCCTTCTTTTACAAAGGAAAAATTATTAAAAATACTTTCAAGTCTTTAAAGTCTGTTGGTAACTATAAAAGGCCTCAACGCATAAATATAGGAATTAAATAGAGACGGGATAGGAATAGACCTATTATCTAAGCTAACTTATCAATGTTAAACATTTACGTGTAACAATTGTATTAAAATAATTTGCAGTTTATTTCGTTTTAATTTCTTTTAAGCTATTGCATTAGGGGTCAGCAGTGTAGCAAAATAAAAAAAGGGTATTCTGTAAAGAATGTAGTACCTAATAATTACTTCTGTAGGTAGATAATTAATTTCTAACTACATAATAAATGAATCAGTGATAGGAAATAAGTGTACCTAGATATAATCCGCGGCACCTTACGTGAGGTCTGGCTACCATACTATCAGTTAGATGCATTGCATTGCGGATGCATCCCTCTTAGATGCGATGATAATTGTGACTGCTTCAGTTAATCGGCAATGATTACGCCACAAGGACGTATTATAACGGAGTATGCAGTGAACCTACATAAATATTGACATGATTAGGAACATGCAAAAAATCGTAAGTAATAAATAATACTGTAATTTAGTTATGTATATTTATTTATTTATTTAATTATGTACACACAAAACCCTTAACAGAGAAAATAAATAATACAGATAGAAGAGCACAAAGGTACTGCTTATTTCAATAGAAATTTCTTCCAGCAGACCTGTGACAGGAAAGTTGGATGATATACGAAGACACAGTGTGTATAAGAAAATAAGAAATAGACTAACAACTATATAACTTAACTAATTTATATAAATAACACATACCTTAACTAAATATATAGAAAATAAAAATACATATTTAATAATATTTAATCGGCGAGTGAATGAGAAGCGATCGCGCAGATATTCAGGGTACGAAGGATTAAACAGGATATTAAAGAGGAGACATAATACTCGAGTGTTTCTGCGAAGGCGGATCGGGAGCCACTTGAGATCCTTGCGGAACTGAGAGACATGGTCGTATTTCCTAAGACCAAAAACAAAACGGATGCACAGGTTTTGCAAGCGCTCAAGCTTATTTAAGAGCTCCTCCGTGGCATCCAGATAGCAGGCATCAGCGTAATCGAGGATTGGCTGAATTAAAGTTTGAGCTAGATATATTTTAGTTTTAAAGGGCAAGAGGTTTTGAAGGGATTTTACGAGTGAAAGGAAAAGTGCACCTTACGACTTATCTCATTTACCTGAGCTCGCCAAGAGAGATTACCGTCTATTAAGACACCAAGGTTCTTAGCAGTATCGGTGTAAGCGATGGTCGAACCGTCAAGAGATAAAGGCGTCATGGTGGATATGTCAAGCGCAATGCGATAGTATCGACTGCCTATTATCATAGCCTGGGACTTGGATGGGTTGATTTGTAGTCCGTAGGACTTAGCCCATTTACTTATACTCTCCAGGTCACGATTCATGGCGTCGATAGCCAAGTCCACGTCTGCAAGCAAGAAGTGTCGGTAAAGCTGCAAATCGTCTGCGTAAAGATGGAAGTTGGAGGTGATAACCTTGGTAACAGTGTTTATGAAGATAAAGAAAAGAAGAGGAGAGAGAACGCCACCCTGAGGAACACCAGCAGTAAGATCACACCAATCAGAGAACATCTCGTCAAGACGAATACACTGCGAGCGATCCCAAAGATAAGAGTCAAACCAGGCTAATGCAGAGGAAGAGAAGTTAACAGACTGAAGGACCCCAAGCAGAATGTCGAAGTCCACTGAATTAAACGCACAACTGAAGTCAAGCAGGACTAACACTGTGAGAGATTTATTCTCCATAGCCCAGCGGATGTCGTCAGTGACCTTCAGAAGTGCAGTTACAGTACTGTGACCTCTACGGAAGCCAGATTGAAAAGGACAGATAAGAGAATTAGATGAAAGGAATATGTAAATTTGACCATGAACGATGTGCTCGAGAACTTTCGAGAGGAAAGGAAGTATGGATATAAGTCTGAAGTGGGATAACGAAGAAGGATTGTTTATTTTAAGCAGTGGTATTATGTGTGCCTGTTTCCAGGCTGAAGGAAATACGCCAGAGAATAAAGAATAGTTAATAATGTAAGTGATAATAGGTAGGAGTTGCGGGAGAATAGGTATTATCATTCTCGAACACAGATTATCATGGCCAACAGCAGAGGAGGAAATAGCAAGAAGAGATTTTTTTACGTCGTCTTCAGAGACAGAATTTAAATTAAACAGTGGGCAATTCGGTAACGGCAATTCGGAGAGTTCAATCAAAGTGGAAGTTTTGACACTAGGGTCCAGAGAGACAGGTGGAAGAGAAAAGTGCCTATTAAGAGCCGACAGGTCGACATCTTTACAGGTATTAGTGGGAGATTTGCCGATACCGACAGACCTTAGAAATCTCCAGACATCAGAAGGTTTCCGATCGACTAGAGATTCGTGGAAATAGCGTCTCTTAGCATCTCGACACAGACGATTGCAGTGATGATATATGTACATACCATTAATATATTTGATACATTACATTGATATTCAAACTACCGACTACATATTTTTTTTATAATCATGTATTAATGATGTTGCAGCCTGAAGACACATATTTGATTTAAAAAAAAAACAAATTTTGTCCGTCTTGCGGGAAGTATGGTTTAAGAGTAACTGGTAAGATTTAGGTTTCTCTTTAAAAAAGTTGTGATAGTTAGGTATAAACTTATTATAGTTAGGTACATACCTATAATTTGATTATAACCTAAATGATCAAGTTATATAAGTACAAGATGCTAAATTGACCACATTCAGCAAGAAACTCTGCTTGGACGTCATAAGAACCTATTTGTTTTTCTTTCGGTATTATTATTATCGTAAGTACGGCAATTCTTAACGGTTTATTTGTTTTTTTCAGATAAATGTAGGCTATGTAGTCAGTCATACGACGAGCTCCTGGGAGAACTAGAGAGGTGTCATATGTGCAAACACATCCTAGCTCCCAAATGGAGCTATTGTGAAGTGTGTGGGTAGGAAACGCTAAAGGCACAGCGGCTCAGATGAGCGAAGATGCTCTCAAGCCATAATCCATATCTAAACATATCGCTAAATAAAATAAGAAAGAGACTGACTGACTCACTGACCATCAACGCACAGCGCAAACGGCTGAAGCTACAATCATGAAACTTGGCACGTAGGTTCCTTTAATGGTGTAGGTGAGCACTAAGAAAGGTACCTACCTACCAATGCAACGCATAGCCTACAAGCACCATGCCTACTGATTTCCAGTAGGTAAACTACAGGTAGGCTAGATAGTAATTGAAATTATTGCAATACCTACTAATAAGGCGCACTCATCCTCTTTATTTATATAACAGAATTAGGTACTTACCACTACACTACATGATAACAATAATTAAAGAAATAATATAATAATAATCAATAATCACAGACAGACAGGCAGGTAACTTGAGCCGTGCCCTGATTGTCATACTTTCGGTATGGTAGCCAAGGGTCAAGACACGTGGCGGGGATTAGGTATACGTTCCATCCACACGGCTGCAACGCGGAGTGAGAGGTGCAACAAAGGTGCAAGGGGCGAGGGGGGCACCAGTATGAGTGCAGAGCCCTGAAGCGGGCACTCGCTACAGGACCGACGTCGTTGAAAGTTGTATGCGAAAACGGAATTTTGAGCTTTTGACAGTTTCTTTTCTTCATTGGTTTTGTAGCTTAGTTTTGTTAGTTTAAAAGGTTTTTGTTAAAATATGGTTAGGAGAAGCATGTAGTCCACGCGTGCGAAGCCGCGGGCAAAAGCTAGTCTTATATATAAAATTCTCGTGTCACAATGTTCGTTCCCGTACTCCTCTAAAACGACGAGTAGGTCTGAGAATCGGCCAACATCTATTTTTCATACCCCTTAGACCCGGTAGGGTAGGGTAGGGTAGGGTAGGTTAGGTAGGGTAGGGTAGGTTAGGTAGGGTAGAGTAGGTTAGGTAGGGTAGGGTAGGTTGGGTAGGTTAGGTAGGGTAGGGTAGGTTAGGTAGGGTAGGGTAGGTTAGGTAGGGTAGGGTAGGTTAGGTTAGGTAGGGTAGGTAGTTTTTTTTTTTTTTTTTCCAGACTAGTTCCACCACAAAGTTGGTGCCTATTCTATATCTAATCCTCTTCCATACCAGTTCTCGCTTGTCATTCCTCTCGCACTTTCATGCTTCATACTGTATCTTTCTTTTATCCTTCTCCATTTATCCTGTGGGTGGGACTCCCACTTATTTCTACTACTATTCTGTACTTTTCTTTATTTTGAAACTTAGGGATATAATTTGCTCTGCAAGGGTTTTTATTTTACATGTGTATCTTAGCTTATCTTAATATTTATTTCACAATTTACTTAATACTTACTATTTTAGGTACACTTATTTTACAGTCTATTGTATACATGCTAACAAAAGCTATATAACAATCTAATATAGTAGTGTTACTATATGGTAGTGTTCTTGGACCCACCCTATTTTTAATCTACATCGACGAGCTCTGCAGACTCACTATACCAAATTCGAATCTTATGGTCTATGCAGACGATACGGCAATAATCGTTCAGGGAAGATAAGATAAGATAAGATAAGATAAGATATATTTATTTGCTTAAACATGGGTACACATACAATATGCATGCAAGATAACAAAAATAATAAAAGATTCCTACATGTTTGCCACATGCTATGGCGTGCAAATATTATGCAAGTTAAATTATAACCGAAAACAATGAATAAATTTAAATTTAAATGAATTATAATATCAATAAAAAAATGTCAAACAGCATTAAAATTATTAAATCTATGGAAAAATATAAATCAAATGTCAACATGTAAATAGTGCATGTCAAATTACTGTAAAAATGAATCAAATATAAAATAATACTAACACATCACTATCAAAATTAAGCAACAGAATATAAATCAAGTGTCAATTAAAATAATGCATGTCAAATATAAAAATAATCAAATGTCAAAATATAAATATCAATCAAATGTCAAATAGGAATAGAGAATTAAAAATAAAAACTATATAAAAATTTCAATTAAATATAAAACAAAATTTGATATTAGATTAGATTAAACATTAAATTTAGATTAAACATTGTATAAATACTAGAGTATGCAAGATATTAGATCGAATTAAAATTCATTATTTATAGAAATGTATTATTATATATATTATTGTCAGGAAAAGATAAAACTGATTCAAAAACTTTTTCAGATAAAAATTCGGAGACACTATAATATGCCTTTTGCGAAAGAAACACTTTCAACTCACGCTTGAATGCCTTACCATTTAGCTCCTTCCAACGTTTAGGCAATATGTTAAATATAGTAGGCGCCATACATACGATAGATCTTTGCATGAGTGACGTTTTTGCTGAATGGCCTTGAAGAACGGTCATATCACGTCTGTTACGCGGTACAACGTCCTGTAGACGTGGAAACAAATTGGGGTTTGTTTTAACAAACATTGCGGTTTCGAGTATATACAGACAAGGAAGAGTTAATATCTTGAACCTTTTAAAATATGGTTTACAGGTATCGACCGTTTTTAGCCCGAACATGGATCTAATGCATCTCTTTTGGGCCTTAAATGCCGTGTTAGCGTCTGTAGAGTTTCCCCAAAATATGATACCGTATCTTAGGTGAGACGCAACAATGCCATGGTAGGCCGCAATCAGGGTATCCACATTCACAACTGCAGCTAGAGAGTGCAACGCGAATGCAGTACTACAATTTTTTTTGCAAAGATTCTCGATTTGTGATTTCCAGTCAAGCCTTTTATCAATTATTAGTCCAAGGAATTTAGTAGTATTTATTTATGAAGAGACTGGCTTGAAACCCGCTCCCATGCAGAATCCGCGTTGCGAATGGTTTCTGACTGGCTTTCAAACAATTTGCTCACCCTGAATATGGAAAAAACTAAGTTTATCACATTTGCTCCACGTATAGCTTCTCAACCGGCTTCACGCTTCGCTTTGTCCTTCCACAATTGCCTACCTTCTATGAATAGTAACTGCTGTTGCAAATCTATCTCGCGAACAAACAGTATAAAATACTTAGGCGTAACAATTGATAGTACCATGTCTTGGAACGATCACATTGGGTCATTGGTTGCAAGAGTTAGAAAATTAATATTTGTGTTTAAAAAACTAAGATCATCAGCGGATCTTCCTACGCTTAAAACAGTCTACTATGCTCTAGCGAACTCCATCTTAAATTATTGTATAACTGTATGGTGTTCGTAGTCGCAGCGGAAAAATGTCAAATATCTTAATTTCAGTTTAGCAGATAGTTAGTGTATGACGTCGTGTAATTGTGTATGGTAACTACAAATTTGTGTATCCAACCATTGGGGAGCTAATCAATAAAAACCGCTGGAACTACGTCATCCCAGCGGACCTTTTTTTTCTATGCACGTAGAAGAAAAAAAACATCCAATAATTAGTTTGTAACGAGAGGTAAATGTGTATGCTTGAATGAAATTTGTGTGACATAAAACTGCGGCAATAATCAAGTTTCCGCTGCGCTGACGTTTGGCAATTTGATGAAAATCATATAAAACGGCTTAGTGCAGAGTTGAATTTTTTTACGCACGTTGCTTTGAATTTGTGTGTAATGATTGTTAACACAGAATTAGAAAAAAACATACCGTTCAGAAGATATACACGTAAAAGTAAAATAAGGTTATTAGGTCCAAGAACTTAAAATAGGAACACTAGAGCATAACTTATAACTTTTATTTGTATCTTTTAAGGGACTACAATGCCTTGCCAAGTTTCATTTATGTGGTCTTAGTAATTAATGAGCAATGGCATAATTTACTACGGCTTGAGTACTAGGTATATTGTATGACATCCGATTGCAGGACTTTTTAAAAAATATTACTTATTCCGATGATTAGTTTATTAATGCAACTATTCACATCTAAAATTTCAGCTCAATACACTAAATAATTAAAGAGATATAATAAAAATACCAGAACAACCGCATTACATGGATAAACCGACCAAGTTTGAATGGATACAAAAAAGCGGCCGTGCAGTATAAAGAGCTAACGTTCTAAAATTTCCAGTATAGCTCGTTATTGTGTTTAATAGTTTCGTACAGGTGCGTACACAATAGTTTGCAGAAAATAAAACAACTGCATTAACTTTGTATTCTTAAAAGTATTTATTAGTTAATGTTAATATAATACGTCTTTTCTCAAACATGCTTGGAAATTTGAGCATTATTTTGACAACCTTCTTCGAGATAAATCGCAATTGCTGTACTAGCCAAATAAATGCGAGCAGCGTCCGGCAAAAGTTGTATGAAAATCCATATCTGTCGTGTGTAGCGGTCAAATAAATTAGTAAACTCATATCTGTCGTGTAATTTAAAAATGGAACGATCTTTTACTCCAAAACATGGCAACCAAGGAGGTAACTTATCAAAGGTTTTATTTAAATTTCGAACTGGGTTGCAAATAGAACGCTGTTTATTGACAAAAAAACAAAAGAAAACTTTAAGGCTACACGCATTGCGATTTTTATTCGCGCGTATTTTTGTAGTATCATTCCCGCGGGATTTTTTACCGCAATGCTTGCTGCTTCTTTCACGCGAATAAAAATATCTGTGCGTGCTAAGCCTAAGGCGGTAAAAATTATTGTCGTTCGTTTTCGTCATTGATTTTCAAGAGTAATTGTATTTGAAAAAATAAGTTGTAGGTACTACTTAGTTTTAATTTCCGCGCATTATTTGAGAAAAGCACTATACAAGCCTTGGCCACAACTAGGCATTGATGGACTTACGTATGTGTGCCTCGGCTTCGCCTCGGCCCACATTTACACGTTCGTCCATCAATGCCTCTTTTGCTGGCCGCTGCAGTAATGTACTATTTGTTTTTATAGTACATTACTGCGCGGAAATTAAAACTAAGTAGTACCTAGAACTCATTATATCAAACACAATTATTTCTTTTCAAAATCAATGACGAACAACGAAAAACAACAATTGTTCTCGCGTTAGGCTTAGCACGCACTGCGATTTTTATTCGCGCGATTATTTTCCGCCTATTCTGGGGCCTATGGAATTGTATGTAGCCTATGCGCGTTGCTGTAAAAAAAACACGCGGGTAAAATACTATATAAAATCCGCGCAAATAAAAATCGCAGTGCGTGCTGAGCCTTAGTGTTTATTTGTTTTTTTTTTTTTCAATAAACAGCGTTCTATTTGCAAGCCAGTTCGAAATTTAAATAAAACCTTTGATTAGTTACCTCCTTGGTTGCCATGATTCGGAGTAAAAGATCGTTCCATTTTTAAATTACACGACAGATATGAGTTTACTATGTAATTTATTTGGCCGCTGCAAACGACAGATATGGATTTTCATACAACTTTTGCCGGCCGCTGCTCACGTTTATTCGGCCTGTACTGCAATTTCGATTTATCTTGAAGAAGGTTGTCAAAATAATGCTCAAATTTCCAAGCATGTTTGAGAAAACAATATTATTGTACGAGCCAATAATGCTCATACAGCAAAAGTACGCCTATTAAAGTACTGCACAATATGAAATAAATCAGTCGTAACTAAAACACCGTCATACGCTAATTTGAGTGTTGACGTAACTCAACATTAAGTGCGGCTCAGGTTACTAGCAACAACCTAAAACTGTGTCCTTAATAAATATTTGGAACATAACAGTGGTTTGGTGTTAAACAACTTTTACAACTACCGGGTTACTCGGCAACGACGAGAAAACCCCAACATCTTTTGGTCCTTCGAGCCGGATGTCACGGCTCCACGGGAAAACATCGTGTGAATCATCGTGACTCCTCATCAAGCAGAGGGCTTAGCGTGGTATATCCCAGTTACGTTAGCAAATCGGTGCTGCTGGCCTCCCACAAGCGGGTCTCACCAGTAGCATTGAGAAGTTGCACATAGCGTAAAGGAGGGTGAGCTACACTAAGTGTCTGCCACTAACGAACCAGCGGAGATCAAGTCTACTGCTACAAACTTCATATCAAGCAAGAATCGGCGACGGTAACGTCCACGGCGGTTTCTACAGCGGAGATTACGTCTACTGCTACAAACAAGAAATAATCAGCAGGGATAACGACCACTGCGATTACTTCGAAACCTGTGAGAGTCTACACTACTCACGCACCAACCACTAGCAGCCTCAAGGCATAAACAATGTCCACAGAAGACTACAACGAATTTGCTGTACTTATAAGTAAGCAGCAAAACAGCTACGAGAATATAAAAACTCTCCAAGCTAACTACAAAAAGGATGCTGTGAGTAGAAAAACCATAGTATACCTTAACAAGCGCATCGAATCTTTACAATCCTTATGGGATGAATTTCGAGCCAACCACGATGTCTTAAAGAAGTATGAGACTGCCCAAAGAGACCATGACTACTTCAAAAAGGACATTTTCATCATAACTAAAAGCATGTTTGAAGAAACAATGCTATCAATGAGTGAACTACGAAACAAGTTGATAAACGAACCTGGAGCTTCGGGGATGTTACAACCAAAAATATCAGAAACTCCCGGAACACCGCAATTTGATACAACTGGAGTACACCAACAAATGGAAGATGAAACGGACATGTATCTTTCGACACTGTTACGTAATCAAATGTGTAACTTCAACGCATTGAAGCGAGCGGTCTCCAAGGTCAACATGAACAGCATGTACGAGAAATGGCAACTGCAAGATCAACTTAATATTTTACGGTCAAAATGGGAAGCAATAGACAAGATTCACTGGGAATTGAGTTACCTACTGCAAGGCAACGATAAAGACTACGAAGCCAAATTTGACCACTGGGAGAAAGTCTACGACGACCTAAAGGAAGATTTGAATCGGAAAATCTTTGAGACATCCCATTACGAAAAAACAACACCGCGTATGGAATTGCCGGAGTTCAACGGAACTTACAACAATTGGATCTCTTTTAGAAATTTATTCTTTGAGATGATTCACAACAATCCAACGCTGAACAAAACGCAGAAAATGCAGTTCCTAAAGTCAAAATTAAAGGGTGAAGCGGAAAGGATAATCAAGCATCTTCCTGTGAGCGCGGAGAATTATGATTCGTGCCTGGATATTATTATCCAGCATCGCTACGATAACAAGCGACTACTCTTCACTTCATACATAGAAACACTTCTCAATCAACCATCTATCGAAAAACCAAACTCGTCTAACTTGAAGAAGCTGTACGACACGACGAAATAGTGTTTAAGTGGCCTAGAGAACATAGAAATTAATGTTCCAGTATGGGGTCCCCTTCTCGTGTACCTACTATCTCACGGTGACTACATCAAAACTATGAAGCATTCAAGAGAGCTTCCAGATTTAGAAGAGTTTATGGAGTTCCTAGAATTGCAGTTCATGACGTTGGAAACATCCCGTACTAAAAGGAACGGAGGAAAACAAGGTTATTCAACGAATAATAACCAGCATAAAAGTTATAATAACAAATCAAACATTAAAGACTCAGAAAAGTGGACAAAAACCTTCCATGCATCGCTGAAAAAATGTCCACTTTGCAAAAACGAACACGTGCTGTGGCAATGTCCGACATTCTTGAACATGGATGTCGCAACGCGAAACCAAACAACAAGTAACTTGAACTTGTGCAAAAATTGCTTGTATAGTCACGGCGAAAATAAATGCAAGTCAACGAAAAAATGCCGCACGTGTAACTTCAAGCATAACACCCTTCTTCATGATGATAATCTGAAAGGGCAACGATCAAAGCCCACCACACCAACGGTGGCTGAGCGGACATCGAACCATATTAACGGTGAACGAGAGATCCTCTTAACGACTCTTCAACTAAGGGTCAAAAATAAAGAAGGAGATTACGTCTTTCTTCGAGCGTTACTGGATCCAGGCTCTCAAGTATCCTTGATTACAGAAAATGCTGCTCAATGGTTGAACTTACCCCGAAACAAAATGAACGCTGCTGTCACTGGTGTTGGTACTATAATGGGCAGGAGTAAAGGGATGATAAAATTGGAATGTAAATCAATACACTCGGATTATACATTCCAAACCGAAGCTTTAGTAATGAGTAAACTCGTAAATAATCTGCCTAACTCAACGATCAACACACAGAGCTGGACGCACCTTCATAATATCAAGTTGGCCGATCCAGCCTACAACATCTCTGGACCCATCGACCTACTGCTTGGAGCTGATGTTTACTCCGATGTGATCTTAGGAGGAATAATCAAGCAAAATAATAAATCGCCAGTAGCGCAACAAACAAAGTTGGGCTGGATACTGTGCGGTGCGACAAAGCAGTTTAACTGTCTAGTTACTCTAACAGAGTTAGACAACCTAACAAAATTTTGGGAGGTAGAAGACATTCCTTCAGAAACTGAACCTACATCGGAAAACGAATACTGTGAAAAATATTACACAGAAACAACAAAGAGATTAAGCAATGGGCATTATGTGGTGAAGATGCCGATGAAAGCTAACTACGAGCAAAACATTGGAAACTCAAAACCTCAAGCCACAGCACAATTTCTTCATTTAGAAAAGAAAATGAGGAGACAAGATCACTTCGCTAAACTATACACAGACTTCATCCGAGAATACATCGAATTAGGTCACATGAAACCAGTGACAGAATCTGAAAGTCGAGTACAAGCCTTTCTACCGCACCACGGCGTGTTAAGGGAGAGCTCAACAACCATCAAACTAAGAGCTGTTTTTAACGCATCAATGAAAACAGACTCCGGGTACAGCCTAAACGATTTGATGGAAAAAGGGCCAAATCTTCAAAAAGACATTTTATCTCTGATCATAAAATGGCGGAGCTATAAATATGTTCTAACGGCGGACATTGAGAAAATGTACCGTCAAATCCTTATTCATCAAGATCAACAATGTCTTCAAAAAATTATTTGGAGAGACTCCATGAGAGAACCACTTCGAGAGATGCAGCTGTGTACCCTAACCTACGGGACCCAAAGTCGCTCCATTCATAGCGATGCGCACTCTCCAACAGCTGGCCAAAGATGAAGGAAACGCTTATCCTCTGGCCCAAAAGGCGCTACTGAACGAATTTTATATGGATGACGCCATCACGGGTCACCATACCATAGAAAAAACAAAGCTACTTCAAAAAGAGCTAAGCGAACTCCTGAAGAAAGGTGGTTTTGTTTTACGGAAATGGTCTACGAACGAGCCATCTATTCTTAAAGAACTACAGACGGAGAAAAGAAGAAGGAGAAAAGCAACAAAAACGAATTTAACTTCAAGCAACAAGAGTTCAGCAAAACACTCGGACTCGCATGGAATGACGCAAGCGATACGTTCCATTTTATTAGCGAAACGCCTAACAACAACAAAAATGCACCATACACTAAACGCAAGCTATTGTCAGAAATAAGCAAGATTTACGATCCGCTTGGTTGGCTGGCACCAATGACCATCCAAGCAAAACTGCTTTTTCAAAAATTGTGGAGTGACTACTATCGACACATTGGCTGGGACGAAAATGTACCAGATTCCATAGAAAAGGAATGGATTCAAATTAAAACCGACCTTCCAAACATAAATAACATAAGTTTACCAAGATGGATAAAAAACGAAAACAATCGGCAGATCGAGTTGCAAGCCTTCTGTGACGCGAGCGAGTTGAAAGCCTACGCATGCGTTATCTACAGCCGAACCACGTCACCCACCGGAGCTTACGAAACAACATTACTCGCAGCAAAAACTAAGGTGGCACCACTCAAAAAGAAAACAACAATACCGAGGTTGGAATTATGCGCCGCAGTTTTACTAGCGAAACTCCTAGAAAGGATAACTAAGATCCTGGAAGAGAACGAACTCAGGATTACATGCTGGACTGATTCTAAAGTAGTTCTAGCATGGCTTCAGGGAAGTCAAACTAAGTACGAAAAGTACATAACCAACAGAACCAGACAAATATTAAACGTCGTGCCTGCGATAAACTGGGGTTACGTAAAGACAAACGAAAACCCCGCCGACTGTGCCACAAGAGGACTCCCACCGCAAAAGCTGGTCAGCTTTAAACTGTGGTGGTAAGGACCTAAATGGCTAAAGGAGCAGGAAACCCAAGCCCTTGCTTCAAAAGAAACCTATACCACAAATGAGGGCTCCTTAACAAACTGTTACACGGCTAATAGTACGGAAATCATGTCGATTAAAAATGAATTAATTCAGTCATTACTTGAGCGACATAGCAACATAGATCGCATTACAAGAATACTCGCCTTATACGTGATACGTTTCGCTGATGCATTACGAAACAAACGAAGGTCAATCGAGTGCCGTGCACTGAACTTGAATGAAATAAACAACGCATTCTGTATGATTATCAAATCAGTGCAAGAGAATTACTTTAAAAACGAAATTAATTCTCTCAACAAATATGGGAAACTTCCAAACAGAAGCACCATTTTGAGATTAAATCCGTTTTTGGACACAAGTGGAGTCTTACGCGTTGGAGGACGTCTTAACCACTCAAAGTTGCCGATGGAGACTAAGCACCCCATCCTCGTTCCAGGAGAGGGCAGACTAACCCAACTCATCGTTGAAAAGGCACATCAACGAACATTACACGGTGGAGCAAGATTAACACTTGCTTACACTAGAAACAATTATTGGATCATCAGCGGCAATCGAACCGTCAAGAAGATACTGCGACAATGTATCCGATGCCGGCGATACGCAACTAACAGATCTGAACAACTAATGGGCAATCTTCCTAAAGAAAGGATAACTCCATCGAGGCCGTTTTCACACACTGGCATTGACTTTACAGGCCATGTGGATGTGAAGAAAAACAAAGGCCGCGGGATAAAAACCTGCAAAGGCTACATAGCCATATTCATATGTATGTGCACAAAAGCAGTACATATTGAACTTGTTTCGGACCTATCCACGCAAACATTCATCGCAGCATTAAAAAGAATGTGCGCCAGAAAAGGAACCCCAAAACACATCTATTCCGATAACGGAACCAACTTCGTCGGAGCCGCAAGAGTCTTACAGGAAGAGTTCCAACAATACAAAACAATGCTGTCCTCAGAGTTCTTTAGAGAGATCAACAACCTTCAAATAGAGTGGCACTTCAACGCTCCATCCTGGCCTTCAGCAGGAGGCTTATGGGAAGCTGCTGTACGTTCCATGAAAGCGCACCTCAAACGGGTAATCGGAGAAACGAAGCTTACATACGAACAGTTTGCAACACTTCTGACACAAATCGAAGCGTGCATGAACAGCAGGCCACTGTGTCCATTATCAGAAGATGTGGACGATCTGGACTATCTCACTCCAGGTCATTTCCTCACAGGGGGTCCAACGCTAACACTGCCACTCAACGAACCTGAGGAAACGAAAACAGTAGACATCAGAAATAACTGGAATCTCATTGAGCTCATGCGTTGACACTATTGGGAGCGCTGGTCAAAAGAATACCTTCATTCATTACAAAACCGGAACAAATGGCAGCAAACTAAGGAGAACATACAAAAGGGCCAACTTGTCCTCATCAGAGAAAGCAATCTACCTCCGAGCAGGTGGGCAATGGGCCGCGTAGTGGAACTACATTCAGGCAGTGACAACTTAGTCCGAGTGGTCACGCTCAAGACACAGAATGGAGTCCTCAAAAGACCAATAACAAAACTTGCCCCGTTACCTATAAACGAAGTATCACTTTCACGCATTGATTCATAGAAAGTGATTCCGGAAACGAAGCCCTGCAAGCAAAATAAAGATATCAAAACCAAGAAAAAAGTAAATAGCTTGCTTTTGGTGTTACTTGTAGCGTTCACAACGTTTTCAAGTGGACTAGCAACACCCCTGCAACATTTCAAAAATAACAAAATTGACATAAAGCGACAACAACACAGTATATTGGAGTTAACTTCGTAAAGAACACCTACATACAGATGGAAGAGGTTGATCTACAGCAATGTTCAACAATGACAGCGGACAACCACATTTGCCACGCCTCTACAACTATCAGCAACTTGCATGGAGCCATGGCATCTTGCGAAGCCCAAATACTGAGTCAAAATGTACATAACATTACATGCAATTGGGTACCTCAGCCATGTTCGGACCAATGGATAAAACTACAGAGACCAAACATATGGCTCTATAACTGCATGGATGAATGTACGACTCGCATTGTATGCGAGAATCGAATAACAACAACTATCATAACAAAGGCGGGGCTCCTTGCCCTAGGTCAAGATTGCTTACTACAACATAAGGATGTGACGATCTACTCACATAACGTTCTTAGTAGTAGTATCAATATTGGAATTACTTTGGAGGTGCCCACTATAGAATCACCAAACGATATGTGGATCACATTCAAAAACACAAAATTCGTGCTACCCATCCTCAACTTATCTAATGAACACGCAATATTAGATAACCAGATAGCTGCACAAAAGGAACGAGAGAGCCTACCTTACGAGTTAAGTGTCCACTACATTGGCAACTACGCCATAAGCACTTTGCTGGTGGGAGGAATCGTCTGCGGTATAATAGTGTGGCGACTAAAAAGATATTATCTACAAGCACGCAAGAAGAGCAATACTTCGACGGCCAACAGGACGCGAGAGAGGACGGAGGATATAGAACTGAAGGAGATTTCTGCCTACGGTAAAATAAGAAGTGGACCCTCATCGAGCAACCGTCTACAGCAATCATCAGCAACAAGATTCAAACTGTGAATTATGTATTTAAGAATTTATGTAATTTCATGCTTATTGTTTAGATTATTTAAGCATTATTTAAGATCTTGTTTACTGTTTACATAACTAGTGTTGTTTACATATATAATCATATATTTGAATTGTAATGCTAGTGCTCTGAGCACGTCTACCTTTCCCTCGGGAGCATATACGAGCCAATAATGCTCATACAGCAAAAGTACGCCTATTAAAGTACTGCACAATATGAAATAAATCAGTCGTAACTATAACACCGTCATACGCTAATTTGAGTGTTGACGTAACTCAACATTAAGTGCGGCTCAGGTTACTAGCAACAACTTAAAACTGTGTCCTTAATAAATATTTGGAACATAACAGTGGTTTGGTGTTAAACAACTTTTACAACTACCGGGTTACTCGGCAACGACGAGAAAACCCCAACAATTATTAACAAAGTAATAATAACAGAGATAGGTCCGCAGGGCAGCTTTGTGGTGAGCTGCTGGGCAGTGGCGGCCCCACGGACCAGATCTCCTGGGAGAAGTCTTGTCAGTTGACCCTCATCTTCCGCTTGCCTTTATTGGCCGGCCGGAAAGAACACTGATGGGGAACAGAGCTCCCATCTCTCGTTTGCCTTAATTGGTTGGCTTGAATGAAGATTCACAAGAGCAAAAGTGCTCGGTGGGAAGAAGTATAATCTTACTGGATGATGCTGGTAGGGATCTTTACCGTATATCCGGGATTGGACTGATAGCCATGGTATACCTCTCCACTCCTCAAGCACCGTAATTGAGTGTGCAAGTCACCCCCTGCCATTTTATAGCCGTGTAATTCAACAGTGGTCAGTCAGGGGCTAATAGTCATTCTATAGTTTTAGGCAATCGATCCACTAAACCTGCCAAACCCATAGCCCAATATCTTTGTCTCCATATTAACAATAGTCCTGCACCAACCGGGGATTGTCCTTGGGTGCTCTTACGTAGTGCATCTACGAATAATCATCGTTTGGTGTCACATATCATGATACATAGTTAACAGGGCCTCTGCGAGTTAGCTTCGGGCCCCTAGCACGCCTTTCAAAGGTTCGGGACCCGAGATTGTTAAAAACATTAATATAATGAATCAGTTTTTTTTTATTATACATAAATAAAAAATATATAACTACTAAAGCCCATATAGATTGTAAATCTTAAGTTCTACTATGTAAATTTTAGGGAGTTGGTTGTGACTGATAAACAAAAAAGAAGAGGAAGCGCGTGCTAAGAAAATACCTACCTACTTTAAATTATTCCATAGTATACTGTTAACTTTTTAAATTCGACATTTGAAATGACTACTGGTGTAAGTTTTTTTTTTAATTATTACTAGCTTAATATTAAGGACATAATAATTACCTACAGTAATAACTTTTTGTAATATAAGTACTGGTAAATAAATGCATTTGTTACAGATGCAAATAATTTTGAAAGGTTAAGAAAAAAACTTTGTTACATAAAAATACAACTGACTTACTAATAAAAACACAAAAAAGTGAAAAATTACTTTAATTTCGGCAGTCGGTGTTTCTGTTTTGTTTCTTCGTTTTTTGACACCGACTTCCGAAATTGAAGTTATTTTTCACTTTGTACTGTTTTTATTTGAAAGCCAATTGTATTTTTATGGTAAATAATTTAATGAGCAAGTTCTATAGTAAGGTACCCACAATGCTTTTCCATATTTGGAAAAATTGTCTAGTAGACAAAATAATTATATTCACATGCTGAATAAACATATAAGCTTAGAATATTGTTAAGTAAATTCTATCACTTAAGCTTTAAAGTTCCCTCCAGCACCTTAAAATGTTTATATGTGTCTTTAGTTGAATCAATACTGAGTTACTGTCTTGATTGCTATGGGTTGACTTTTAAAAGTAATATGCAGAAACTAGAATCAATACAAACTAGATTTTTGAAATTATTAGTTAACAAGAAAACTAAAAATAGCTGTAAAGGAGACTATAGTAGGCTATTCAAAATATGTAAAATTCTACCAGTTAGCCTTAAACATAAATACGTATTATTAGTCAATAACCATGGCGTTCGGGATAGTGACGCACTAGTTTCTAATAGGTATACTACAAGGTCGATGACAGCGGGCAAATATGATGTACCCAGAGTTATTAATTACTATGGCGACAGAACTTTAAAAAAACGCGTTCCCTATTTATTGAACACTTTGCCTGCTGACATCAGACAAGAAGATAATAAATTAAAATTCGCACGGAAACTTAAAAAATATTTGTTAGATTCTATTTAGTGCATTTAGGTTAAGTAGTTTAGTATATGTTGGGTTCTAGATGTAACTTATAATAAGAGAGACTCAATGATCTCACAGTTAAACTGCGTAAGCAGTTTTGTGGGGCAATGTATTAGTTTTAAGGAATTTTTTAATTTTTAATAAAAATAAAAATAAAAAAAAAAAAAAAAAAAAATATTCATTTCCTTGTCAGCCATTACAGTGACAAATTAGTTTTTTTTGACATCAACATTTTTGTTGATAAATTAAAGTCGACAGGCAATACAGTGTATCTGCCTATTAGGGTAAGACGTCAAATAGCGAGGCTATTATCTTTTACTTTAAACTCAGACATAAATAGTATGTCGAAGTCATGTACTGTAGTTGATATTAGTAGTAATACTAATTTACAGGTATCCAATAACATTAATAACGTTAGCAATTCTGCTATTAATATTTATAGTTTAAACTAGTTTGTAGGACAAGGGAGGGTACCAATAACCAAATAGTTAGGAGTACATCCACCAACAAGAAGGTACCTTCTTGCTCTCACATAGTTAATTTAAAAAAAGGGGCTAAGCAGAATTCTATAAAATTATTCCATCAAAACATTCAAGGTTTTTCTGCAAAGCAATTGGAAATAGAACTGTTTTTAGAAAAGACAATGTTTGAAATTATTTGTTTTACTGAGCATTGGCTGAAAGAACATTCAATGCTTATTAATTATGAAAATTATACTGTGGGCAGCTGTTTTAACAGAAATGTTATGTTACGTGGAGGTTCACTTATTTTAATCAAAAATGGTATTAAATCAAAATCTCGTAAAGATATTGTAGATCTATCAGTTGAACATAGTGTTGAACTGTCCTGTGTTGAGCTGGATAAGCATATTATAGTGTGCGTTTACAGACCCCCCAATTATAAAAATTACTGTATATTTGAGTCAGTGATGGAAGATGTTTTGGCAAAACTTACAACTGGTAATAAACTAGTCATAATCTGTGGTGACTTTAATATAAATATTTTAGAAAATAATTCAGATAGCAGTAGCCTATTGAATCTCTTCAAATCATTTAATTTGTCGCATGTGTTTGAGGAACCAACCCGAACAACTGTGACTACTGCTACATGTATTGATAATGTTTTTTGTTGCTGCGACTACTTAAACAAAGCCATTATGAATTGTCTGCCTTCAGATCATAGTGGGCTACTGGTAACATTTGAGTCCAGCATACCAATACAACAAGTGCAGATTCAATCCAGACCAATAACATCCGGCAAATTAAATAAATTTAACAGCGCTTTAATTGGTAAGTTAAGTTGTCAGGACCTCACAGTGAACGATGGTAATATTTTATACAAAAAGGTTTTCTCAGTTGTTCAAACAGAATTCAATAACACTTTTAAGAAGAAAACTAAAACTATATGCCGTAAGTTTTTATTCAGTGACTGGGCGACTAAAGGAATCAGGAAAAGTAGGGAAAGACTTTACGAGCTGTATGGCCTTAAGCCTTATATAAACACTGAAACTTTTAATAAGTATGTTGCTACTTACTCACGAATTTTTAAAAATTCATGTAAACTAGCTAAGGCTTTATACATTAGCAATAAGGTTAAATTCGCAGAAAATAAAATTAGGACGGTTTGGAAAATTATTAACAATGAAACAAACAGGAACAAAAGAAATAATACTGATTACACGCTTGAGACTACACATGGACTTGTTAGAGATAGCAAAGAGGTTGCTCAAGAGTTTGTAAATTTCTTTACCAGCATCCCAATTAAAACTACTGAAACCTTAAATTCTTCGCCGTCGCTCGCTTATGATTTATTACACGCTAACGTTTCAGCATGCCCGACTGAATTTAACTTTTCACATATAAACCCAATAACAGTGATAAAAGCTTTTAAGCAAATAAAGATAAAACTGACAGAAGATCTATGGGGAATGTCCATCAAAGTTTGTACCTCCATTATTCAGACTATAGCGCCGTACTTAGCTTTAATTTTTAATTTGTGTATAGATCAGGGAGTCTTTCCGGATCTAATGAAATATAGTAAGGTTATACCACTTTTTAAATCCGGGGACAGTAAAGACACAAATAATTATAGACCAGTATCCGTGTTGCCGGTTTTCAGCAAGATATTTGAAAAGATAATGCTAAATCAAATGCTCATTTATTTTAATACGAAAAACATCCTACACGAGAAACAATATGGTTTCACCAAAGGACGTTGTACAACCGACGCTGGTGTCACCTTAATAAAACACATCTTTGATGCGTGGGAGGAGGGACAAGATGCCATAGGTATCTTCTGCGACCTGTCGAAGGCGTTTGATTGCGTTGATCATGAAACATTGCTTTTGAAACTTGAGCATTACGGGCTAGGCCAATCAGCATTAAATTTAGTAAAATCCTATTTGAATGATAGACAGCAATTAGTTCAAATAAACGGTGTCAATTCGTCGGGGTTGAACGTGAAAATGGGGGTACCCCAGGGCTCAATTTTAGGTCCTTTCTTATTTTTAGTATACATTAACGATTTACCCCATCTATTGAAAAACAAACTGAACATGGTGTTATTTGCTGATGACACTTCTTTGATTTTTAACATAAATAGACGTACGAGTAACGTTGCCGACGTAAATAATGCATTGCGGCAAGTTCTAAATTGGTTCACTGCTAATAATTTAGTTTTGAATGCTAAAAAAACTAATTGTATAAAATTTGCCTTGCCGAATGTCAAAAGTTATGATTGTGACATTATGTTAAACAACGAGAAGCTAGAATTCGTCGACAAAACCGTTTTCCTGGGTATCACGCTAGACTCAAGGTTACAATGGGGTCCTCATTTAATATCACTTGCGGGGCGGTTAAGTTCGGCGGCTTATGCTGTTAGAAAAATTCGTCAATTTACTGATGTAGATACCGCGAGGCTGGTCTATTTTAGTTACTTTCATAGTATAATGTCTTACGGCATATTACTATGGGGAAGGGCTGCAGACATTCAGTCAATTTTTGTTCTACAAAAACGAGCCATCAGAGCGATATACAATCTTCGCCGGCGCGATTCTCTAAGGGAACTGTTTAAAGACATTAACATCATGACGGTACCTTGTCAGTATATTTACGAAAACATCATGTACGTTAGAAAGAATTTACATCTTTTTAGTAAAAACAGCGATAGACATAGTTATGTTACTAGAAATAGGGACCAATTAATTCAACCAGGTTTCAGGCTGGCTAAAGTAGCGTCATCTTTTAGGGGGTACTGTATAAAATGTTACAATAAAATACCGCCACACATTCTAGAATTGAATGAGACGAAATTTAAAACTTGTATAAAACGCACACTATGCAGGCAGGCATATTATAGGTTGGGGGATTACATCGCTGATAAAAATGCTTGGCCCAACGCTATTCCAGCTCCACAGCCACTAGGGCACAAAAACAAGTGATAAGCAGAAAAGTTCTGAAGTATTGTTGGACCTGCTGAAGACTGTACGAATAATTATAATGTATATTTGTGTTGTATAAACTCAATTTATTTTTTGGATTATATAACTGCACAGCACATATGTGAGTACTATGTACTAACTGTAAATCTACCATTTACTGTACCTATGTGTCGTTCGTTGACTTCAGTGTGCCCCGGCAGTTGAGTGTGTCATGCTCTCTCTAATGTCTCTCTGATGGTGGCACATGTGTTGGATCATTCGGTTCCCTTCATGATGGTTGAGCTGAGTGGTGCCGATCCATGTGTCATGTTCGTGAACGGGCGCCGTCAGTTGGGATTGGTCATATCTTAGCTGCCTCCGCATGTTTTTAATTACCTATTTATTGTATTTTTAATTGTTTGTTTTACTCTAGACGCTTTTAAGTGCGTTTTTTTTTTTTTTTACATCGTTCTCACATATATGTATTTTTCCTACAAGATTATTGTAACCAAATACTTGTAAAACACATTTATGTTTTTTTAAAAGAGTAAGTTTGGAGTTTCTTGTCCGTTCTTCTCCATAACAAGCTACATTTCCGAATGGACGGTAGAATCAATTATTATTACATTTAATTTTTATTTTTGACGTTCGAAAGTGCCGCTTAATGGCCTAATTGAATAAAGAAATTTTGATTTTGATTTTGAATGCACAAAGTTAAGCCGGAATAGATTAACCGAATAAATGACGACGAAAAACCCGAAATGAGAGTGTGCCATGCAATGCAATTGCAGCAATCCCGAGAGATGTGCTGTTGTTTATTTAAGTATTCTGTTATATATCTCCGAAGTTCTATATCAGTTCTTCACCAAATTTAAATGGGACCAATTCAGGAACCTACTCTTTCAAACAAAAATAATGTTCAAAATCGGTCCACAATTGACTGAGAAATCAGTACATACATATACTGCCAACCATAGAATCTTCTCCTTTTTGGAAAGTCGGTTAAAAATCAAGTGACCTACTATTTTTATCACGAAACTTATTATTATATTTATTTATTCAGGACTTCCAACGAAAGATGTACACAAAAAACACAGTGAATCGTCAATATGAAGTAATAACAAGTGCACTCCAAAATTATTAAAAAATAGTATACCTACTAGTATTAGTTAATTGTTCAAAACTTGTGTGCACAGCTGTACCAGTCCAATAATGGTGCAACACTGGAAATTTTAGAACGTTAGCTCTTTATACTGCACGGCCGCTTTTTTGTAGCCATTCAAACTTGGTCGGTTTATCCATGTATTGCGGTTGTTCTGGTATTTTTCTTATATCTCTTTAATTATTTAGTGTATTGAGCTGAAATTTTAGATGTGAATAGTTGCATTAATAAACTAATCATCGGAATAAGTTATATTTTGCTTTTCCATTAAAAAGTCCTGCAATCGGATGTCATACAATATACCTAGTATTTAAGGCGTAGTAAATTATGCCATTGCTCATTAATTACTAAGACCACATAAATGAAACTTGGCAAGGCATTGTAGTCCCTTAAAAGATACAAATAAAAGTTATAAGTTATGCTCTAGTGTTCCTATTTTAAGTTCTTGGACCTAATAACCTTATTTTACTTTTACGTGTATATCTTCTGAACGGTATGTTTTTTTTCTAATTCTGTGTTAACAATCATTACACACAAATTCAAAGCAACGTGCGTAAAAAAAATCAACTCTGCACTAAGCCGTTTTATATGATTTTCATCAAATTGCCAAACGTCAGCGCAGCGGAAACTTGATTATTGCCGCAGTTTTATGTCACACAAATTTCATTCAAGCATACACATTTACCTCTCGTTACAAACTAATTATTGGATGTTTTTTTTTTCTTCTACGTGCATAGGAAAAAAAATGTTCCGCTGGGATGACGTAGTTCCAGCGGAAACAGTTTTTATTGATTAGCTCCCCAATGGTTGGATACACAAATTTGTAGTTACCATACACAATTACACGACGTCATACACTATCTGCTAAACTGAAATTAAGATATTCGACATTTTTCCGCTGCGACTACGAACACAACCGTATGGGGTAGTTCTGGTAAGTGCTTAATGCTTCGTTTAGAAAGAGCGCAGCGTGCGGTCCTAAAGGTCATGTCACACAAACCGGTCCGTTTTCCAACCGATGAGCTTTATGCTCTGGTGCTCTGGTGCGGAGCGTCGGTCTCGACGCGCCGCCACAGACGCGGAGGGCGGCATCTGTCCTTCGCGGGGCAGATGCCGCAACGGAGGAGACCGTAAGGTCCAGCGCGGTGAAGGGTACGGCGCAGCACACCGTCTAGGTGTGCCCAGCGGGGGCGTAACTGCGCCGTGCCCTGACAGGAGTTGTCGGGCAGGACCTCTCGCTTCCCGGTGTGGTGAATTCCATGCTGGGGGGTGGGGGGTCCTGGGCGGCGGTTGCCCCCTTTTGCGAGGACGCCATGTCGCAAAAGGGGGTGGCGGAGAGGGGGTGGAAGGGGGCGGTCGTACGATCGTTTCCTCCCACCTCCTGGTGGTGACTCGCGGGCGACGGGCGTCGGGGCCGCCTTAGCCTGCATTGCACTAGTCACCACCCTTGCGGGCGGGAATGGCCGAGCACTCGCGGTCGTTCCCGGGCCCCTCCACTGAGGGAGGGGCGTGAAGGGCCTGCCCTAAAAGGCGGGCGGTCGTCGGCGGAGGACTGGACGTAAAGGATGTGCCGGTTTCCCAGTCCTCCTCCATTTAGACGATGCGGGAGTGCCGCTGGGTGATTTTAGTGGGTATACCGGGCTGGGGGGCCCGGGGAGTCCCACATAGCCCCCCATTCCTCCAATGGGTGGGTATGCGTAATGCATTTTTTCCCAGGTTGACTGAAAAAAAAAAAAGGGTAGGGTAGGTGAATGTTTGGTGTTTTTATGGCACAACAAAGTTTGCCGGGTCAGCTAGTCTGTCTATATATATATAAAAGCGAAAGGTGACTGACTGAATGATCAATCAACGCACAGCCAAAACTGCTAAGCCTAGAAGCATGAAATTTGGCAGAAAGGTTCCTCAAGTGACGTAAGTGTGCACTAAGAAAGGATTTTTGGAAATTCCTCCCCTAAGGGGGTAAAAAGGGGGTTGAAAGTTTGTATGAGAAATGTAATTCCTTTGGCCAATATTCTTGAAACTTAGCACAAATAGTATTCTAAGTAAATGATAAAGATTGACATTATTAGTTTTTCGAAACTACCCCCAAATAATGATTTAGGGGATGTTGAAGTTTGTATGGAAGAATCTGATTTCTTGGGTCAATAAGCATGAAACTTGACATAAATACCAAACTAAATAAACAATAAAGGTTTTCATTATTAGTTTTTCGAAACTACCCCCAAAATACGATTTAGGGGGTATTACAGTATTTTTGAAAAACCTTATTTCTTGGGTTAATACATTTGAAAGTTGACATAAATACCATTCTAAGTAAATAATAAAGGTTGTCATTATTAGTTTTTCGAAACTCCCCCTAAATGACGATTTAAGGAATGTTATTTTTTTTAAATCTTTTATCTTGGGTTAATATACATAAAATTAGACATAAATATCAACCTCAATAAACAATAAAAGTTATCATTATTAGTCTTTTGAAACAACCCCCAAATTCGATTTAGGGGGTGTTGAAGTTTGTATGAAAAAAGCTGATTTATTAGGTCAATATACTTGAAACTTGCCACAAATACTAACCTAAATAAATAATAAAGGTTGTTATTATTATTATTTAATACTATCCCAAAAGACGATTAAGGGGTGTTAAAGCTTTATTGATATACTAGCTGTTCCCCGCGACTTCGTCCGCGTGGTTATGAAGATATAAAGTTTAATGATGTTAAACACAAACTATTTTTATATTTCAGTCAACAGAAAATGCCTATATCACACTAAGCAACAGTTTTTAAGGCACCAATTAGAAAAAGAATATGAGATTTTTATTTTTGTAAAACCTCTCTATACACCACATTTTTAGTGTTATTTTAAGGCTGCAGTATATACAAACTATCAGGCGAACTTATTCTAGAACAAGCTACATACAACTGACCGTGAGAGAAGCAATCGTTTCTTAGATCTATGCCAGCTACTTTTAACATTTGGCCCTGGGCCTTATTAATAGTCATGGCATAACACAATTTCACCGGCAATTGGAGGCGCTTAAATTGAATTTGGTAATCCGATGGTATTAAAGGGATCCGCGGAATAAAAAAATAATTTCTCCTTGATTCACACCAGTGCAAATGCATGCCTCAATTACGTGTTTATGTAGTCTTTATTTGAAGTCTAGTCCCATTACACAATTTAGGTGGGTTTAGATTCCGTAGCAGTTGATGTATGCTGAGGTATATTGTATCAGTTAAAGTGTTTAAATCTTTTACAATGGTACCAAGACTGTAAGGGATGTTTATTTTCCCACTTCAGAAATCTTTCCATCTCCAATGTCAAGTAATAATTTTGAAAATTCTTCTGCTTCTTAATCTTGTCGTAAATGAACACGCATATTAATTCTTAAAGATTTTTTTTTACTGTAGGCCATAAAATGAAGATTTTAACCACGCTTGGATTTCGTCTGCATGTGTCCCGCGTGGTATGACAGGCAATGTTTGTCTTAAGTCCCCGGCTAATAAAACTGTAATTCCACCCATAAGTCTATTGCAATTCCTTCTATCCTGAAGTGTTCCATCTAGAGCCTCTACACCTTTTTTATGGGCCATAGTAAATTCATCCCAAACTATTAATTTTGCTTTTCGTAGAACTTCTGCCAAGTCACTTTGTTTTGGTATATTGCACATAGTAATTTCGGAATAATTGAGATTTAAGGCCAACTTAAATGCAGAGTGTGCCGTTTTACCTCCGTCAATCAAAGTTGAAGCGATTCCTGAAGAAGCAACTGCAATGGCAAAATTCTGGTCTCTTCTTACAGTTGCTAATAGCAAATTTATTAAAAATGTCTTCCTCGTACCACCTGGAGCGTGGACGTCTACTAACTATATTCTACCCCCCTGCCAAATTTTAAGTCTGTAGCTCAAAAAATGAACGACTTTCATACAAAATTGCGAAAGCCCTTAGACCCCCTAAATCCGGCCCTGTCGTAAAATCCATTCTTAATGAACGTTAACTAACTATAAACTACCCCTTTGCCAAATTTTAAGTTTGTTACTCCAAAAATTAAGGACTTTCATACAAACTTGCAAGAGCACTTAGACCCGTAAATCCGGCCCTGTCACAAAATCCGTTCTTAGCCGACGTCTACTAACTATAAATTACCTCCCTGACAAATTTTAAGTTTGCAGCTCAAAAAATGTAGGACTTTCATACAAACATGCGAGAGCCCTTAGACCCCCTAAATCCAGCCATGTCGTAAAATCCGTTCTTAACGGACATCTACTAACTATAATCTACTTCCATGCCAAATTTCAAGTTTGTAGCACAAAAAATGAAGAACTTTCATACAAACTTGCGAGAGCCCTTAGACACCCTAAATCCGGCCTTGTCGCAAAATCCGTTCTTAGCGGACGACTACTAACTATATTCTAGCCCCCTGCCAAATTTTAAGTTTGCTGCTCAAAAAATGAAGGACTTTCATAAAAACTTGCGAGATCCCTTAGACCCCCTAAATCCAGCCCTGTCGTAAAATCCGTTCTTAAGGAACGTCTACTAAATATAAAATACCTCCCTGCCAAATTTTAAGTTTGCTGCTCAAAAAATGAAGGACTTTCATACAAACTTGCGAGAGCCCTTAGACCCCTTAAATCCGGCCCTATCGTACGGACGTCTACTAACTATAAACTACCTCCCTGCCGAATTTCATCTTTATACGTCAAGCGGTTTTCGATATTTCGTGATTTTATATATATAGATAAATATATCTTATCTGAAGAATCTTATTACTTCAGTTAATAAACATGAAACTTGACATAAATAAACAAGAAAGGCATTCATTGTTAGTTTTTCGAAACTACCCCCAAAAGATGATTTAGGGGATGTAATTATTTTAGTAGAATCTTATTTCTTGGGTTCATAAATATGAAACTTGACGTAAAAACCAACATCAATAAACAATAAAGGTTGTCGTTATTAGTTGTTTGCAACTACCCCCAAAAGACGATTTAGGGGGTATTACTTTGTTTTTGAAGAATCTTATTTCTTGGGTTAATACATTTGTAAGTAGACATAAATCCCATCCTAAGTAAACAATAAAGGTTATAATTATTAGTCTTTTGAAACAACCCCAAATTCGATTTAGAGGGTGTTGAAGTTTGTATGAAAGAATCTGATTTCTTGGGTCAATAAACATGAAACTTGCCATAAATACCAACCTAAATAAACAATAAAGGTTTTCATTATAAGTTTTTCGAAACTATCCCCAAATGATGATTTAGGGGTGTTAAAGTATTATTGAAATATCTCATTTCTTGGCTTAATAAATTTGTAAATTGACATAAACACCCATCCTAAGTGATCAATAAAGGTTTTCATTATTAGTTTTACTTATCTACTCCCAAAATACGTTTTAGGGGGTGTTAAAGTGTTTTTAAGAATCTTATTTCTTGGGTTAATAAATTTTAAACTTGGCACAAAGGCACCTAAGGAAACGTAAGGTAGCTTGGCACCTAAGGAAACAATAAAGGTTGTAATTATAAGTTTTTCGAAACTAACTCTAGCTAAGAATCTTACTGCACTGGGTTTCGTTTTTGACGTAGGGTTCTAGGGAAGCACTAAGTCGCGACTTTGCGGCCGTTCAACCTTTAAGGAGGTGAAAAGGGTAAAAATTAGTTTGTATGTAAAATCAAATTCCTTGGGGATAAGATTGATAATCAAAATTTACATAAAACATTTTTAAAACTCTCTCCCAGATAGGGTTAGGGGTGTTAAAGTTTTTTTTGAGGAATCTCACTACGCAATCTGATTAACATAAACGATAAATAAAAAAGAGAAGAAAAGTGTGAATAGCATATTTAGGTTGTTCAAAACTCGACCCTCAAATAGGGGTTGATAAGTTTTTAGGGTAGGGTTTTACCTACTTTGTGGCGGTAACCTAAAATTAATTATTCTTTAAGTCAAATAAAGAATCGTCCCAAACCAATAAACCCTCTATATCTACGATACCTAGTTTTTTATTGTTTCAATAATAGCTTATTTTTGGTCGCCTTCACTAACTACATATAAGAAAATCATTTATAGAATAAACGAAATCACGCGAACGAAGTCGCGGGCGGAATGCTAGTAATATTAGTATAGATATAGACTTGGACAAGCCTCCGCAGTATGTACCAACTATGATAACAATGAAGTACAAACACCTAACCTAATTCCCGGTAGCTTAGCAAGTTTGCAGGCGGTCCTATCTGTTTGTGTGTTTTTCTGCTCTCAGAGCTCAGATCAAATAAAAAGTCAAGATGGAACGTTGCAAAGAACAAAGTGAAGCCGGTTCAAACTAAGCCTTGCCGTATAAATACACGATGTCCCCCAGCGCCAAGCTATAAATGTATAAAGAATATATAGTCAAAAGTAGTGATGTGGGTAATTATAGTATCGATAAATGTTACTCACATGATTTTTTTTTATAAATGTACCAGAAAAATAGAAATAATGACGTATTTAGATATAACAATAAATAAAATAATGACAAATTTCGATACCTTGTTTTATTAACAATAGTTGTGATAAGAAAAAGCAGAATACACTACAGATAATGTCCAAACAGATACATAACTCAATTTAGCCATAAGAAGTTGGCTACATCCCTATTGTCTTTTGGCGTCACCCAGTAGTCTTCTTATCAAGACCGTGGCGCCCGGAGCACGTAAAATTTCAATTGTTATGGGGATGTGTATGTTCAATTTTCTTTTTTTTTCGTTTATCGATGTTTGTGTTTATGCTAAACACACATTAATATTATTATTATCGATTTTGCATGGCCACGTTACGCGCTTCGTTTCTGGATTCAGCGTATCGCATTCAAAGTAAGAACGCAATTTTTGGTATGTTCTTTATTCTGAGATATCATACTAATTTCGAATGTAGGTACCTACTTACGCCAATCTAATGAGGTTATTAAACGAAAATATTTAATTAAATTTTTCGTACCGTTAAGTAATTTACACTATACTCAAAATCTTCGTCTGATGTACTCTCGTATTTATCAGATTCAGCTTCCTAATCCACACTTTGTACGATTTTTAAAAGTTCTTCATAACGTAATTCATTAGCTTCACACGGCAACATTTTTGGCAGGTATTATTTTTCTGTTTTTTATGTAAACAAAGACCACTATTGGATTAAAACATTAAGCTTAGGGTTTTAGGCAATAGTAGCAATACGCACAAATCATTCGTTCATGTATTTTAATGTAATAAACGATAAGATTATATATTGTCTTCTAATAAAGACGTGGCGTGGGGGGCACGGAAACGGTTGTCTTCTATAGAAGACCGTGGCGCTCAAAAGGTTAAAAGGACGAGGTACTCAATTCGTAAAAATCTTAGTCATTGTATTACACACTACACACATCAAAAGTGTCTAGGGATCAAGAAGCTACATTTTTAACTATAAAAAATTATTCAATAAATATTTACCAAATCTAGTCTGCCAGACTGGTTTTTTATTTTAATTCCTATGTTTTAGTTATTAACAACGTATATGTTGCAAAAAATAAGAAAATGCAGTTTTTTGGTAAATTGTGGGCAATCAAAAACCTAAGTTAATGTCGTCAATTAAATGGCAAAAAAGGCATACATGAGGTTTTTTTTAATTTTTATTGTAAAGATAAAACAATTAATAATTAGTGTTTCCACCATTATCACGAAACACAGCGATTTGTTATGCATAAAATCAGTTCATCAAAATCACTTTGAGGAATGGCCACGTTCTTTCTAACAAGTCAAAAAAATCGGAGGATACATATCGTTACCCTCCCCGCTAACTGTTGTAACCAGCCTTTAGCTGTTTTTCCAAGGCAAGCGTTTTTCGGTCGGAAGGTTCAATCATGTTACTGCAGTTGCGTCAGTTTTATTGCTTGTGGCTTACTCTTTAAATTAGTAATAGTCCAAATTTGCTAAGGTATCTATTTATTTATTTATACTCCTTTGAAGCTGATACGTCACTCTGTGAGAACTTTGTTTTACAACTTATGTCTGTTACAACGTGACTTTTTGGTATAAAAATATTAATAAAACTCTATTTATTTCGTATATATTTATTTAAAGTAATACAAATGTTCTTTTGTAAGCAGTTTCGTATAACATATGTTTCAAAAGTTACAAAAATTTTGTTTAGTAAAATTTTCGGCCATTTGAATGATCGTAGAAGAGAGAAGTATTATGATCAATCTTGTTGAGGCTTAATCTTCTTTAAAATAATTCTTAATTACAATTACAGCCTTTGCAAACAATATTAGTCTTTAATTGGATTTCTTTTACCTAAGGTTTAAGCGTACCTACAGTCAATTAGTCTTATTTATTGAACATACGAACTAGAAATCAGGTTAATAATGTTATAGGAATCAACATCTTAATATTAAATAATGAGGTAAAATAAAAACAACTATCTTGTAAAATCAATGGTAAATTAGTACCTAATCAAAAAGGTATAAAAAATGTATCTTAATAATGAGAAAGTGATGTATAAAATGCCACATACTCCGACAACTTGGCCACTGGCTAGATGTGATACATCTGGTTTTGACCGACTGGCCAGCATGATTTTCTTCTTGTTTACGTCTTTTTAGTTCGCTTTTTAAGCAGTCGGGTTTTTTGATTTTTTAAGCTATTGCATAGCTTCTATCGCGGGCCTTGAGCGTGGAGACCGAATCCAGAAATTCCGTAACGAAACGTGACAATGGTGATCAATGTGGACCTTATGCTAATGAGAATAAGGGTCAGTTTTGCTTGTCAAAGAAAAACACCTTATTTCAATGTGGATAAGGGTAAATGCTATCTTGTTCTCCTGGATGAAGTAGCGTGGGGCAGAGTGGCAAATTTTTTAGTTTTATTAATCGGAAATAAATGGGGGTTTGGCTCGCTACGTTTTCGAGTTTTTAACGTTTTTAATTTAAAGGCTCAAATTCGCTTGGCAATGACAAGTTAAAATAATAATTTTTATTATGACGGATGTAGGAAATATTTTTATGTTCTATTGAAGTTGAGGTTCTTTATTTGTATCCTATTTTAAATTCCACTGCGTTCAATGTAGACTTTATGTATGTGGGAATAAGGGTCACTTTGAAAAAGCGACCTTATTGTGGTATAAATAGGGGTCACTATTTAAATTTATTATTTGGGGAAAAGGTAAAAATTATGATAAAAAGGGGGTTGTTAAAAAAGAGGGTGGCGTTAAGGGTTTATTATTGTGGGTGGACCGTGATCTGCGTTTACTATTTGGGAAAAGAAAGTAGATTTTAAGAACAATAGGTGAAAGAAAATAAAAATCCTCAAAAATTAAATGCTATGCAATAGCTTTACCGCGGCAGTCCCCGAGTGCCACTCGTCTTTTTTTTTAATTAACTTTTTTATATACAACTTTTTAGTTATTTTTTTTAATTAGGTACATTTAAAAATATAAGCGTCATATATATTTAAGACCACACGAAGGGTTAGGAAGAAAAAAAAATCTCCACAAAATGGCGCCCAAAATCTGCCATTTGTATTCCAATTTTTATGTAGCCAGTGACACTCGCAGGGTTAAGACGAATCGATTGACGTAAAAAATCATCAAAATCGGCCATCGCGTTTGGTCTCTAGAACGCCACATGGGAACAAACATACATACTTACATACATACATAGACTGATAAACACATTACCCTCCTTCGGCAGTCGGGTCAAAAGTTGTTGTGGGGTATGCAAGGCATCCATACTGAGCAGAGCTCTTCTTTGCAGCATATCCCATACGTGCTCAATTTGGTTGAGGTCTGGCAATTGAGTAGGCCACGGCAGAACCTTGATCGTGCATCGCTAAGAGTGCGTGTTACGACTCTAGCCGTGTGTGCATTGTCGTGCGTTAGTAGAAAATAATCACCCAACCAGAGCGTCGCAAATGATGGGTTGATCACGTCTAAAACAATCCTCTCCGCATTAATCTGAGAATCAAATGAAATCGGTTCTTCCACCGATCCAAATACCGGCCCAAACCATTATTGTTTCCTCCTCCATATGAATAAACTGCCTGACAAAATTTGAAATGTTTGTAGCGGCACCAACGCCGCCACTTACGAACTAACGACATGACGTCACACAAATCCTGCATCGCGCAAGTAAAGTTTTCGGCGCGATTTGAACGTATACAACAGTCCGACAACAACCGTTGGGCAGTTGCCCGGACCAGACACAACACCCGTCTGGTCGGAGGATCCTCCCTTTTCTATGGAGGTATGTGGGACTTTACACCCTGTTCCACTACCCCCAAACTGGTGACCCCGAGTATGAATGTCAGCGCAGCCTTCGTGCAGAGCTACTTCGTCGTGACGTCATCATCACTTTCTCAAGCTTTCGAGCAGCGAGTCACACAGCCAGCCAGTGCCCACGGCATCTACAGAGGTATCCTGACCACCAGCATGCAGCGGACGCGCATTCCTGGTCATCACCCCCAGCTTCTTTCATCACCGCTCCGACCCACTGGAGCCAGCAGCTCTGTCCCGACTCACTGGGACATCATCACCACTCCGAACTACTGGAGCCAGCAACACTATCCCGACTCACTGGGATTTCATCACCCCGACTCACTGGGGCACAACCGCATACAGTTCCGACTCACCGCGAACTCTGCGACTTCCGGTTCCGACTCACGGGAACCAACCTTCCACTGGCCAGGCACACATCACGAGATGTACGGACGACTCAACCTGCTATCGACCTCCGGTCTCCGGAGGGGAGTGATGTAGCGGCACCAACGCCGCCACTTACGAACTAACGACATGACGTCACACAAATCCTGCATCGCGCAAGTAAAGTTTTCGGCGCGATTTGAACGTATACAACAGTCCGACATCAACCGTTGGGCAGTTGCCCGGACCAGACACAACACCCGTCTGGTCGGAGGATCCTCCCTTTTCTATGGAGGTTTGTGGGACTTTACACCCTGTTCCACATACCCCCAAATGTTCTTGACGTCCAAAAGTCCTCCAACCTCTAGTACGTCTTGTATCCGGCTTCATAGGAAAAACAAACACAAAGTCAGTCTTCTTCCTCCTAATTTCTGTGTTCGCGTGGCCATTGTAAACGGGCTCTACAATTGCGGGGTGCTATAACTGGAACTCTCAGCGGCCTTCGGGAACGCAGACCCACATCACGTAAACTACGAGCCTCGTAGCCAACAACATGGCGGTCATGCTACGATTCCGTCGAGCAGTATTTTGGATGTGCCGGTCTTGTCTGCAAGTGGTGATGCGAGATTGTCCTCCATGTCGCTCGGCCGCGCTGCTTGTGATAGGTACGATAGCGTGTCCAGAGGTGGCTTATGAAGCTCTGTGTAGTGCGACAGCTACAGTACGTTGCCTGGAACCAACTTGCAACATTCCGACGGCTCTTATCATCTCTTCTCGTGTCAAAAAATGGCGTCGCTATAAGTTATCTTTGAACAAAAAAAGGTAGTACCTAAAACTGATTTTGCGATTGCCGATGTATCTGAACTGTGCACCCGTAATGCGTACGGAGATTAATCCCAACTAGGGATACCTAGTGACACGCACTTGTAGTTTATGTTAATAAACGACAAATACAATTAATCCAACAGAGGTACTTACATCGACTTCTATCTTATCCCTTTGATTTTTATATATAAGAAAATACTTACCTACCTAATCTTAATCAGTTATCATAATCACGGATCGAACTGATTTTATATCATGAACATCATCGATCAACACCTCATTGATAGCAGGTGCTATCAACGAAGCTGTCTCACTTTCGCTGTGCCGCTGTTTGTTTCTAAATAATTTGTTAATGGTTGATGTGTTAATGTTCTCAATTTTTTGGGTTCTGTACCTAAAGGGTTCAAATAAAGTCTTAGGTAGAGCTCTCGGTCATCCATATGTCCATCCCTCTGCTATAGCAGTCTAGCGGTTAAACCGTTGAAGCTAGTTTTCGTATTGTACTATTTATGTATATTACTGTCCTTAAACCAAATAGGTTAAGGAACCGTATGAACGTTATTTAGAAAAAAAAGTGAGGGGGACTTCCATACAAATTAAGGGGGGCGTGAAAATATCTGTCCTACCCCAGCATGTGCATAATTTTTGAGCTCTTTTATTAATTATAGTAAGATTGTATTTTTATTTTAAAAGTAATGACTAACAAAGTCATGAGGGGCCGTCTAAGTCAGCTTCAAGGATAGGTACCTACAACGAAGAAGAAGAAGCTCTATGTCTGCCTTAGCTTTTTTATCTAAAATTTGTTAGGCTACCAAGTTATTTTTAAATATAATTTCCATTTGATCTAGAAACTAGGAGAACTTGAAAATGCGATCCTTCCTAGTGTCGCGGCAGGTTATTTAAATTTATCAGTTTTGTAAATTGTTCTGAAAAGGCTTCAGAAAGTTAGTTTTACGCTTTGTTAATAATGTACTTAAATAATTTCGCCAGACTACCATCGATTTAGATAGCTTCTGCTTGCAATGCGTCGGTTCGCAAAACAATAATAAGGCATGAGTTCGTTCGTAACATTCGAAGATAGAGAATATGTAACAGAAAGAAGCAAGCAATAGCAACAATGACTTACTGTTGTCGGTGCTGTCGAGGTCCCCGCTCGCGGCCATGCTGTCGCCGAGCCGCCTGCCGCGCGAGTGTCGTGTGTGTGAGTGTGTGTGGCTGGCGCCGGGTGGCGGGCGGCGGCGGCGGCGGCGCGACTAGCGGACTGCGGACGTGTTCGAGCGACGCGTCGCAGTGTCACTAATTTTCGCACCCTTCTAGGTACACCTACATAAATGGTTTGTCGTGAATGAGATCATCTTGTGACGTTTCTGATATCGGTTTTTAAATTATTAACGCTTGCGAGTGATTTTTTGGAATATAATAACAAATAGCTTTAATTTGTGTTATGAATCACAAAAATACTTACCGCAATACCTTTCGTTGCAATTGTGTACCTATATCTTCACTCACCCACAATAAGACATACCTACCGTTAACATAGAACGAGCACACTGTCGGGGCTGCCTACTACCAACCGTAGCCTTCCATCATCGGATTTGGTTATTGTGGTTAGTGACATAACGATGATATAAGAAAGTCAAGTCATTCACCTAAACAAGAACAATCTATCACACAAGTGAACGACGTACGTACCTTATGCCTATCAGTAGCAGGCAGAGGCACTCAATTGTAGGTACTTATGTGTTAGGTAAGGATAAATTTGTTAATAAATCATTGATTAAGGACTGAGTGCAATAAAGAGGAAAGGAACATACGGCACTAGCCCCGAAGGCTCTCGCCGCAGGTAAACATGTAGTAGCTGTACAAAGACGATACAAAGAGACAGGGGAGCTGCGCGCTTATAGCTGACGACACTGACAGCCAGCAAGTGTGGCCCAAGCTCTACGAAACAACCAACTAATACATTTGGCCGCGCGTTTTGAGAAGTCTTCTGGTTCCTTTTTACGAGGATCTAAGAGGTGCATTGAGAACCAGCCTCTTCGCACTTAGTCCGTCTTTCGACGATGGACATGTACGAGTATGTCAGCGTTATAATATTAAATTTTGCCTACATCACAATACCAAATAGTAAAAAGAAAACTAAAATGCACAAGCACCAAACGTACGGAGAGAAAAGAAAGCACGTGAGCTTCCTGTCGTGACCGGCACGACAGGAAGGGACGTCTAGCACCAGTCTCGTGTGTGCAGCGAGTGACCGGCACGACAGGAAGGGACGTCTAGCACCAGTCTCGTGTGTGCAGCGAGTGACCGGCACGACAGGAAGGGACGTCTAGCACCAGTCTCGTGTGTGCAGCGAGTGACCGGCACGACAGGAAGGGACGTCTAGCACCAGTCTCGTGTGTGCAGCGAGTGACCGGCACGACAGGAAGGGACGTCTAGCACCAGTCTCGTGTGTGCAGCGAGTGACCGGCACGACAGGAAGGGACGTCTAGCACCAGTCTCGTGTGTGCAGCGAGTGACCGGCACGACAGGAAGGGACGTCTAGCACCAGTCTCGTGTGTGCAGCGAGTGACTGGCACGACAGGGAGGAACGCCTAGCTCCACTCTCGTGTATGCAGTGAGTGTCGTGCTCAACCACTCCTTCTTTTATGATCTACTGATAAAATAAGCCACAAAGACAAGCAAACTTTCATGCTACGCTGCCGTGTGTCGAGATCATAATGTGCATTGACAGTTAGTAAACATTTGCTGAGCTCACTAGCCGCGCTAATATTTATTTAATAAATGATAAATAACATGTTTAGTACGCCTTGAGATGAGTGTGTGTACTGAACAATCTAAACATGATAAAAGACTGTAGTGATTGCTTCCTCATAAGCAGAAATCTTTAAGAAAGTGATGTAGGTATCTACGTTGTCCCATGAAAAATGTTCATGTAATCGCGGGTCAGAGCCACATTAACGTAAATGGCTATGGTAAAAACTGTTACTTCCTTCCTTTTTATTTGTTTATTTATCTACTTAAGTTAAACATATTTTAGTTATTGGTAGACGTCTTTTTTTCTTTACACTTCCATAGACATAGACGTCTCTGAGACCCCTATACTTTTTAGTTGAAAATTGCACATTATATTGGAGAAAGAGAACTAAATATTAGCACTTAACATCAGGCGAGATAGTGGTCAAACGCGAGCCATTAATGAATAAATATAAAAAAGTTTTTTTTGAAAGTAGTTTATTAGTCAGTACATGAAACAAAAAAAATATTTTATTAAATTATACGAATAAACTAAAAATGTCTTTGGCGACACGAAATCAGCAATATGGATTATGTCTTAAGAAACAAAGAAATGGTTTCTTTTTGTAATTTCGCAGTCGTGCGGTGTACTCAGTTTTATTTGATCTGAGGCGGTGTATTGCAGTATATATATTCCATATTTTATCATCAAAGCAGTGGGACAGTGCAGGCTGGCTATAGATAAACTAACTATCCTACAAATATCAAAAACGATATACATATATACGAAACTAATTCTGTGAGCAATTTGTCACAAACATTTAATATTGTGTTAATTAAATTTTATTTATTTCTTCCTAAGTGTGTTGCAAAACTTTGTTTGGCACACGTTAGTATTTTTCACTGCATGTTGGTAACATTATTGTTACGGTGAGGTAAGTTGGCGTTTTGAGATGTGCAGCCGTGTCTATTTGCGCCGTGTTGTGCTGTACGGGTCCACGGGTGCTCTCTAGCGACCAGCGACCAGCGACCAGCGACCCCTGCCGCCCGCAGCCGCGCAACCACCCGCACTACGAGTCTCGGCGACAATGAAAAAAAAAGTCGTGTGGCACTCGGGGACTGCCGCGGTAAAGCTATTGCATAGCATTTATTCTAGATCCAGTCCTGGAAAATGCGTCAAAAAAATAAAAAACGTTAAAAACTCGAAATCGTAGCGAGCCAAACCCGCATTTATTTACGATTAATAAAACTCTAAAAAACAAAACAAAAAATACCCTTATTCACATTGAAATAAGGTCGCTTTTCTTTGACAAGCAAAAGTGACCCTTATTCTCATTAGCATAAGGTCCACATTGATCACCATTGTCACAGAAACAGCTCAGAGAGACCGATAAAAGGCAATAAAATTACGACCAACAAATATTTTAAAATCCTCATATCTCAGAAACGGTTGGAGTTAGCGCATTTCTGACAAAAAATTTGCCCCCCTGCCCCCGCGACTTCATCCAGGAGAACAAGATAGGATTTACCCCCCCCCCCCCCCTTAACCGTTTACCTAACCCCGCAAAAAAATTTTTCATTCTATAAATACCAACACGGAAATCGAAAACACGTACAACAAACCTCCCCCCCCCTGCCCCTCACCACTCAGATTCCACAGAATTCAAAAACCTTATTAAAAACAAAACAAAAATACCCTTATTCACATTGAAATAAGGTCGCTTTTCTTTGACAAGCAAAAGTGACCCTTATTCTCATTAGCATAAGGTCCACATTGATGGACAGTGGGGAGCGTGAGGTTTTTTCGTTACGGAATTTCTGGATTCCGCCCCCGCGCTCAAGGCCCGCGATAGAAGCTATGCAATAGCTTAATAATGCTTCTAAATATAAACTTACTAGTCAGTCTCAATCGAAAGCGACCGCTTCGTATAGTCACAGATAATATAATACTAGCATACAGATGCCTCATCCCATACAAAGAAGCCGTGCCGTGATTATACTGATTATTTTTTGTAAATCTATCGCGTTCGGTTCCGTTCCACGGCGATAGATAGATCACCATCTAATAATCAATCAATATCGATAGATAAATTTTATAATCAGTATAATCAGTACAGTACGTCGGGACAGTTTCTTTGTATGTGATGAGACCCCACGGTATAGGTATACATTTCTAAAAGATTCGCAAAAAAATAAAAAAACGGCGGTATTGAGAAAAAAGCAGTTTATTGTATGGGTTCTAGAGCCTGGCGAGATGCGGGTGCTGCGCGCCGGGCGCGTGCGCTGCGTGCGGCGCGTGCGACACGTGCGGCGCGTGCTGCGCGTGCGGCGCGTGCTGCGCGTGCGGCGCGGGCGGCGCCAGCGCCTGCTCCAGCTCGCGGCGCCGCTGCTGCACGCGCGCCGTGAGGTAGCGCGCCACCGCCTCGCCCGCCCACGCCTGCCCGTAGAACTCGCCCAGGCGCTCCTCCTCCGGGTTGCCGGCGCCCGCCGCCCCCGCCCCCGCGCCCCCCACTCCGCCCGCCGGCGCCGCGCCGCCCATACTCTTAAGGTCGCGCGACTGCGACACCAGCCACTTCTGGATGAACTGCTGCGGGTCCATGCTGAAGCTCAGGAAGAACTCGCGGTTGGTCTTCAGCTGGTTGATCGTGTCCACCTACAACGACATGTAACCGGGTCAGGCGCTGAACGTGTGCGAGGCTGGCGCGCTCGCGGCGGTACTCACCGTCTCATGAATCTTGGAGTCGAGTCCCTGGATCTCCTGCTGGTTGGCCGTGCTCAGCAGGAAGTTGTTCATCTGCGTCTTAAGCGTGTCGTCTACCTGCAACCGCACAAACACGCACTCCAATCTATATTATATCTATAAAAGCGAAAGGTGACTGACTAACTGATCAATCAAAGCACAGCCAAAACTGCTACGCCTAGAAGCATGAAATTTGGCAGAAAGGTTCCTCAAGTGACGTAAGTGTGCACTAAGAAAGGATTTTTGGAAATTCCTCCTATAAGGGGGTTGAAAGTTTGTATGAAAAATCTAATTCCATCGGCCAAAATTCAAGATTGACATTATTAGTTTTTCAACATCCCCCAAATGATGATTTAGGGGATGTTGAAGTTTGTATGGAAAACTCTGATTGCTTGGGTCAATAAACATGAAACTTGACATAAATACCAAACTAAATAAACAATAAAGGTTTTCATTATTAGTTTTTCGAAACTACCCCCAATAGATGATTTAGGGGGTGTTAAAGTGTTTTTGAAAAATCTTATTTCTTGGGTTAATAAATTTGAAAGTTGGCATAAATAACATCCTTAGTAAACAATAAAGGTTGTCATTATTAGTTTTTGGCAACTACCCCCAAAAGACGATTTAGGGGGTATTGTATTTATGAAAAATCTTATTTCTTGGATAATTAAGACTATTAATAGGTAATTAATACATTTGAAAGTTGACATAAATACCATCCTAAGTAAACAATAAAGGTCGTCATTATTAGTTTTTCGAAACTCCACCAAATGATGATTTAGGGGGGGTTGAACTTTATATGGAAGAAACTGATTTCTTGGGTCAATAAACATGAAACTTAACATAAATACCAACCTAAATAAACAATAAAGGTTTTCATTATAAGTTTTTCGAAACTACCCCCAAAAGATGATTTACGGGGGTGTTAAAGGGTTTTTGAAAAATCTTATTTCTTTGGTTAATAAATTTGAAATTTGACATAAATACCATCCTAAATAAACAATATAGGTTTTCACTATTACTTTTTCGAAACTACCCCCAAAAGATGATTTAGGAGTGACATTAATACAGCAAAAGAGTAAGTTAAAGTATTATTGAAATATCTCATTTCTTGGGTTAATAAATTTGTAAATTGACATAAATACCCATCCTAAGTGATCAATAAAGGTTGTCATTATTAGTTTTACTTATCTACTCCCAAAATACGTTTTAGGGGGTGTTAAAGTGTTTTTGAAGAATCTTATTTCTTGGGTTGATAAATTTTAAACTTGGCACAAAAGCACCTAAGGAAACGTAAGGTAGCTTGGCACCTAAGGAAACAATAAAGGTTGTCATAAGTTTTTCGAAACTAACTCTAGCTAAGAATCTTACTGCACTGGGTTTCGTTTTTGACGTAGGGTTCTATGGGAGCACTAAGTCGTGATTTTGCGGCCGTTCAACCTTTAAGGAGGTGAAAAGGGTAAAAATTAGTTTGTATGTAAAATCAAATTCCTTGGGGATAAGATTGATACACAACATTTACATAAAATATTTTTAAAACTCTCTCCCAGATAGGATTAGGGGTGTTAAAGTTTTTTTTGAGGAATCTCATTGCGCAATCTAATTAACATAAACGATAAATAAAAAAGAGAAAAAAGAGTGAATAGCATATTTAGGTTGTACAAAACTCGACCCTCAACGTGGCAAAAAGGGGTTGATAAGTTTTTAGGGGAGGATTTTACCTACTTTGTGGCGGTAAACAAAAATTTATTATTCTTTAAGTCAAATAAAGAATCGTGACAAACCAATAAACCCTGTATATCTACGATACCCAGTTTTTTATTGTTTTGATAATAGCTTATTTTTGGTCGCCTTCACTAACTGCATATAAGAAAATCATTTATAGGATAAACGAAATCACGCGAACGAAGTCGCGGGCGGAGTGCTAGTATATAATACAATACGAGGAGACTGCATTTTGAGGTAGACTTACGAAGTCTATGAGATGTAAATGATACATGATTTTATTTCTGTAAGTTGTTTTGTAGAAACACTTCGCCATGTCGATCATATTTTTTATCTACTCTCATATCGTAATATTCGAATTATAAAATTCAAAACGAGTTTATATTGGCATACTTTATAAACACAATACCGAAATTTAAAAATAGAATCTTATTATAACACTATTTCTCTAACAAAATAATGCTATAAAACAATTTTTTTTCTATTACGAAAAAGGACAAATCCAAGAAGTTAATCACTAAGGAGTTTCCATCAATATTTTTTTTTTAGATTTAATTCCAATTTTAAATTGTCTATGATAATGCCCGCTTTAGACATAGCACGCACTGTGATTTTTGTTGGCGCGAATTTTGTTTCCTTCTACCTGTGTATTTTGAACTCTATGAGAGCTCAAAATATTCGGGCGAATAAAATTCGCGCCGTGGTGCGGTGGATTCTGTGGCAAAACACGGATTTCTTGCGGAATTATTTCCGCACGATTTCGTTACCGATGCGAACAACTTCATACAATTACATAGGTCGCAGAATGGGCGGAAAAAAATAGCGCGACTAAAGATCGCAGTGCGTGCTAAGCCTTAGCGCATGCGCGGTTAATGCGGTGATGTGCTGGGTTTTGGCGCCATTCATACGTTTTGCAAGTTTTGCTGTACTGAATTTCATGAGTTATTTAAATTATTGTATGTGAAATGTCTGATATCAGTGAATGTGAAGAAAATTTGACTCCGCCCGATATTTTAGATGCGGCGAAGGAAATTACTCTTAATTTATTACCAGCAAAGTCGAGAAAAGTATATGAAAAATGCTATCACGATTTTATGGCATGGAAAATGCAAAAAGAGGTATTTAGTAGGTTCAATCCCAATTTATGAGTGTAGATAAAGTAGTGTATGAAACTGCACATAACTAGGTATTAAAACATTCGTGTGAAAGCTATTAAAAACCTCGCCTACGGCTCGGTTTTTAAACACACACTCATGTTTTAATACCCCTCATTATGCAACAGTTTCATAAACTACTATTATCTACTTCGGTTTCATTATATTCGAATTACAAAATTGACAGCGGTTTCATTATGATACCCATAACTACATCGGGTTGCATTATGCGAATCGTCATAAATTCTAAAACACAAGCAAAGACTTTCTGAACATACAGCCAGGTACCTATAAAATTACTTCGAAATCGAGACAATATAAATGATGTTTTTAAAAATGGAACAAGTTTAAAAAAAATGTATCGTATACTATTTGGCTGTTGCGGCTACAAGACCTTTGCCTTATAAAAACTAAATATAATATAAAATAAAGTGGACGCGAAAAATTCCTGAGTGTAATTTTATTAAAAATATCTTCAACATCAAGTGATATTGAAAATACTCCACCAGATATAACAAAAAACGAGCAGTTGCGGATACAAATAGTTTACTACCAGAAAAATTAAGACATGTATATGAGAAATGAAATACTTAAACACACTTCCTGAAATACTTATTTGTCTATATCTGTGTTTTATTCCTTCCTTCGTAGATAAAATCTTGTATGCAACTGTACGTTATTGGTCTTTTAATAACTCGTGCCCACCTATTTCGGTACGCGCTACGCTTGTACCGAAAAATGGCACTCGTATTAAAAGACCGTCCATAACGTAACAGTTGCATAAATAGCTCTTTTGAGGTCGGCGTTTTCTATCTGACTACTCTGAGAAGAAAGGCCGAAACAAACTCGGAGGTCACAGTCTGTTTTAACGTCCAGACAAAATCTTGGTTAGATAATGTGAAGACCATGTAGACTGATGTCTGAAATGGTCTTTTGAGGAAAGAACCAGCCAGATTGAGTAGACCTGTCCAGTCAGTGCACGCATTTGTCAATAACCGAGCAGCTCAACTCAGAATTTAAGGAGCTCAACGATTTGACGAACAATACAAAAGAAAAGACATTCGGGTAGACGCATAAACTACTCAAACTGCCAGACCATGATTAAAAACTAAGATAAATTTAAATTAAAGCAAAAAAAAAAGAATGATCCACATTGTCTTCACATTCACAATAATTAAAATAAAATAATATAATACTTTAAAAAGTAAATATTCTTGTCATTGCAAGAAAACCAAAAACACAAAAATAAATAACAAAATTCACGGTGCAAAATATAATAAAACAAAACAAATATAATTGGAGCAGCTCAATCCCAAGCCTTTTTGTCCTCAAGGTAATCTTTAATTGTATAAAACGCTTTCTGGCACAACTGACGTTTAATGAAAGATTTGAATTTATTAAGACTTAGATCCTGTACGTGGCTTGGAAGCTTATTATAAAAGCGTACACATTGACATCTAAACGAGCCACCTATTTTCTTGAGCCTTGTTGTAGGTACTACAAATTTGTGTTTGTTCTTAGTATTTATGTTATGGATATCACTGTATTGTTAAAACAATTTTATATTTTTATGGGTATATAAAAGATTTTCATAAATATACTGAGAAGGCACAGTCATTACATTAATCTCCTTAAATTTCTCTCTGAGAGAGTGTCTCGGGCTTAATTTATAAATTTACCGAACAGCTCTTTTTTGCAAAACAAAGATAGTCTGGATGTCGGCGGCATTTCCCCACAACAGAATACCGTACGACATTACACTATGAAAATAGCTAAAGTATACTAAACGGGCTGTCTCTATGTCAGTTAAATTACGATTTTTTCTAACAGCATATGCTGCGGAGCTTAGCTTCTTTCACATCTATATGTGGGCCCCACTGAAGCTTAGTAAAATGTTTGAATCATTCGACTGTGGAATGATTTATAAGCACATTGTGATTTAAAAGAAGATTTGGTGACAAAATTTTTATAGTAGTTTATGCAATGGTCATATAATAGGGGTTATTAAAACACGAGCGTGGGTTTATCACATACTAACACGCGAGTGTTTTAATACCTAATTATATGCCGTTGCATACACAACTTTATCTTCACTCATACAGTTGAAATCAAACAAAAGTGGAAACGAAAAAAATATGGTATGGCAGGCAATTTAGATTCTCATTGTGCATGACTGCGCAGCACGCGCCTCCATAGACAATGACACAAATTTTCTACAGTAATTCGCATAGAGCTAAAAATTGATACGAATGTTCGGAACACCATTATAAATGAAATGTAAAAAGTCCCCATCGATCCCACACTTGCAAAAAAAATATTCAAGGTCAAAGTTAGCACATATGAGTTTTTTGCCTTTTTAAGCCGAACGGTAAGTTTTATGATAAAATAGATGATTAAAAAAAATTAGATTATGCAATTATCTATAAAAATGGTCTCTACAATTTTTCTCCTAAACGTCAACGTTTCTGAGATATAACGGTTGAAAAGGTTGTATTCTTCATAATATACACACATTTCCACGCCACCTGGGTGGTAGTGTACTTGGCGCGTTTTTTAAAGTGGTTTCTCCGATTGGCCTATTCCACAATCTATTGTGATCCTGTTTAATTCAATACTATTTAAATTATTTAAAAACCGGTACTATTGGAAATGATGAAAGCCGTGTGAATTCTAAAAGAATTTGTAAAATTGTCATCTCATTCATAATCATCTGATAATTCTGCTTCCTCTTCTTCTTGTACGTCTTTTTCTCCTTGTTCTTATTCTTCCTGCTGGATGTAAGTAAATTGTTCTACCAGCAATGTATCAGATTTCTTCTCACTGATATCTGCATGCTGTGTCTATCACACCTAGTTTATATTATTGCTAGTATTATAAGGTTATTATTAGTGTAACAATTGTAGATAGGCCAATAAATAAATATCGTACGAATCCTCTTCTGATGGCGATTCAACATTGGAGCATGAACAAAACAGTCCAATATTTATGCAGCCGCATTACATCCTTTTTTACAATTGCAAAAATTTTGTTGTGGGGTTATGCCGGTGCAGGTGAAAGTAAAGTCTGAATTGGTTTCAAAGTATTGTTGATTAACTTCCAACCCCAGTCTTTTGGGTCCAATTGATTACCAAGCTACACTTGTACTTGATATTATACCCGAAATAGATGTTGATGAGCAGAAGCAGAGGTTGGAGGAAGACTCGTAACAAAAAGCGAGTGCAATTAGCTTGTCTGCCTCCAACCTGTCTTACTTAATGTATGGCTTTCATAATTTAGAATAGTACCAGTTTTTACATAATTTTGAATAGTATTGAATTAAACAGGATCACAATAGATTGTGGAATAGGCCAATCGGGGAAAACACGTTAAAAAAAACGCGCCAAGTACACTACCACCCAGAGGCCTTAGTGCGAGTTTTTACTCACGCTCAATCGCGTTAACGTAATAGTACATTACTGCAGCGGCCAGCAAAAGAGGCATTGGTGGACGAACGTGTAAATGTGGGCCGAGGCGAAGCCGAGACACACATACGTAAGTCCATCAATGCCTAGTTGTGGCCAAGGCTTGTATAGTGCTATTCTTAAATAACGCGCGGAAATTAAAACTAAGTAGTACCTAGAATTCATTTTGTCAAATACAATTACTTTTCAAAATCAATGACGAACAACGAACAACAATAATTATTCCCGCGTTATCAATCAATACAATTCAATTTATCAATTTCAATTATTGATTGATTGTTAGGCTTAGCACGCACTGCGATTTTTATTCGCGCGATATTTTTCGAACATTATGCGGCCTATGGAATTGTATGAAGCTGCACGCATTGCGGTAAAAAAATCACGCGGCAATAATACTACAAACATTCGCGCAAATGAAAATCGCAGTGCGTGAGTGTTCATTTGTTTTTTTTCTATACCAATATTATAAAGAGGAAAGATTTTTTTGTTTGTTTGTTTGTTTGTACCGAATAGGCTCTAAAACTACTGGACCGATTTCAAAAATTTAATTTCCGTTGGGAAGCTACTCTATCCCCGGGTGACATAGGCTACTTTTTATCCCTGTATTCCCACGGGAACGGGAACTACGCGAGTGAAACCGCGAGGCGTCCTCTAGTTTTCAATAAACAGCTTTCTATTTGCAGATATATCGAGATTGCTGTACTGGCCAAATACATCCGAGAAGCGGCCGGCAAAAGTTGTATGAAAATCCATATGTCGTGTCTAGCGGCCAAATAAATTACATAGTAAACTCATATCTGTCGTGTTATTTAAAAATGGAACGATCTTTTACTCCGAAACATGGCAACCAAGGAGGTAACTTCCAAAGGTTTTATTTAAATTTCGAACTGGCTTGCAAATAGAACGCTGTTTATTAGAAAAAGAACACTAACCCGGGAACGATTATTGTTGTTCGTCATTGATTTTGACAAAATGAGTTCTAGGTACCAATTTGGTTTAATTTCCGCGCATTATTTGAGAAAAGCACTATACAAGCCTTGGCCGCAACTAGGCATTGATGGACTTACGTATGTGTGCCTCGGCTCACATTTACACGTTCGTCCATCAATGCCTCTTTTGCTGGCCGCTGCAGTAATGTACTATATCATCTCTTTTATCATAAAACATACCGTTCGGCAAAAAACCGTGAAAAACCCATATTTGCTAACTTTGACCTTGAATAAAAAAAATTACAAGTGTGGGATCGATGGGGACTTTTTACATTTCATTTATAATGGTGTTCCGAACATTCGTATCAATTTTCAGCTCTATGCGAATTAATGTACTTTGATATGTCTAATTTGACCGGATTATAAAGGTAAAGGGTGCTATAAAAATTAAAAAGTTATTTTATGATGCAGTTGTTTGAAAATCGAAGGAAAATGTTGCACTGTAATGTTTTTTTTTTTAATTTTACCTCTGCACGAATATAAAGTACGTGTTTATACAATATTTTTTGAATTCATATTTGGAACATTACGTTTCGAGTGAATTAATGAATAGACCTGAGTGGAAACGCCGAGAGAGATCTTAGAAGGACTTATATGAGGAAAGGCCAGGCGCGTAGTACTCATAACCGGCGCGCGGCGTCGTGTATGTCTAGACGTATGAACATTTTGTTACCTCGACGTCGATGTCGTAGCAGGCGGTCTGCTTGGTGTCGTGCGGCGGCTCCACGGCGATGACGTGGTTGATGACGATGGGGTCGGGCGGATGCAGCAGCGCCCCCAGCCTCCCGGGCACCTCGGCCAGCTTCATGCGCGCGCAGCCGAAGATCTGCTCCAGGTACTTGTCGCAGGCCACGTACTCGCGCTCGTGCACGTCCTGCAGGCGATGCGTCTTCACGTACTGCCACAGCGCGTTGACGATGACGGGCCGCGTCTGCGTGTGCACGCCCAGCAGCCGCGCCAGGCGCTGGTCCAGCTTGAACTGCAGCGGCTGGTAGTCCAGCAGCAGCAGGATGGTGCAGCGTACGTTCTTGTAGCCGGGCCGCTTCACCTGGAAGCCGTCCGTCTCCTGCGTCGTGAGCGTGCGGTGCCACTCCACCAGGTGGTTGTCGGGCCCGTACAGCTCCTTGTCCAGCTCGATCACCAGCGACTTGAAGAACGACGAGAACTTGCGCTTCACCTGCAACACCTCCGCACCACTTTACTTACTCTTCTCCAGAGCGCAACTATACTAAATTGTTCCTAACATAAGCCTGGCTCCTTCGATGAAGAATACACTAGATATAGGAACCCATACAAAATTTATCTTTAAAACTGACGCCAATTGTGTTTAAGTAATTCTAAGAATTCTACTTAAAATAAATATACTTTAATGCAAATTCAACCTTAAATGCAATGTTTGAAGTTACATTCACAAAACTATGTACAAAGCAATAAAAAAAACATGAGCTCAATACAAATTTAGTCTTACACGCCCTGGCTCGAACTTTGTACTACGAGTATGTAACATTAGATAGGTGGGAAGAAGCTAGACTTATATTAGTGATTGTTGCAACAGAAGCAATAAGTGGCAGTTACTTTGTTGGGATCGTTCTTGGTGTCGTCGAGCAGGCGGCCCTCCACGCGCAGCTCCCACGACGGCACAGCGTTGTCGCCCTGACCTGCGCACACAGCACACAGTGATCGTCACAGCACACAGCACACAGTGAGCGTCACAGCACACAGTGAGCGTCACAGCACACAGTGAGCGTCACAGCACACAGTGAGCGTCACAGCACACAGTGAGCGTCACAGCACACAGTGAGCGTCACAGCACACAGTGATCGTCACAGCACACAGTGAGCGTCACAACACACAACTGTTCCACACACTCTAATATTGGGATAGCGTGTCGGAGCACGCGTATTTACGGATACACAATATTGATTATATCAACTGAAAACATCAATTTCCATACAGTATTATAATATAAACGCAAAAGTGTGTCTATTCCTGAACTGACTTTGGTGAAACTTGGTATACGGATAGGCTATGAATATACTTTAGAATATTATTTCATCACGCAAAAATATGTTTTTCTTAGGATGATAAAGCACTTTGCGGGCAAAAACTAGTACGTTTACATTTAATAATATATCCTACAGAAACTAAAAAAAAGTAAATTCAAAAAATCCGACTGCTTAAAAAGCGAACTAAAAAGACGTAAACCAGAAGAAAATCATACTGTGCGGTCGGAGGATACATATTCGCGAGCTGGCTGACTAAAACCAGATGTATCCTCCGACTGCACAGCATAATTTTCTTCTCACGATCTTGTAAAATAATTTATTTATAATTCAAATAATATATACAATTGAATATTTCTAATCTTATGACTAATAACAAAACAAAAAAAAGGTTATTGCGCATCAAAAAATTCGTCCACATCGATGTCAATGGGAAACGTGCCCAGAACGCAGGCAGCCTTGCCACATTGAATGGCAATGCTGATGAATAAAAGGAAGGCCAAAGAAAAGGCCAGCCCTCTGGTCACGCGAGCAGTCGACTAACCGTTTACTTATGTCTCGAAACACTCGGTGAGCTCTCGGACCCCATGGACCTAATGTCTCAACCCCAAACGGCTCAAACATATAACTGCCAATAAGGTTGTTATATTTGCGCCGTTTGAGGTTTTCTGCACCAGCAGCAGCCGCCCCAGCACAGCCCGCCGTGCTAAGAATCGTGCATTATGGCACCCCGGCGGTGACAAAAGCTCGACGTATTATGTCATTAATGCTGGCGTGCCGTGCTATCCGACCAGCGCTCCAACGGCAAAATAGGCCATGGTGTCCGAGGCGGTAGACTGCTTCACCACATTGACAACGATGTGGAGCTCCGCTGGGAGTACCTAGGCGCAAACATGTAGCGATCCGGCAGGTACTGTCACTCAACATTGTTCCTATGTTGGGTGACGGTAATGCCTGTAGCCAGAGGCGCGACTCCCACTCACCCAAAGCCAGTAGGCGAGCACGCTCAGCAGTATTGGTGGACGTATTTATGAGTTTATTCCGTACCAATCTGCAGAGCGGTTCAACCCACTGTCTTTGGAAAGATGGGTTTTCGGGCAACGCCGTATTCGGGCAAGCCACTTTCCAGGCGCACACTGCGTCGGTCGAGCACGGCCCTTCATAGTCAACCAGTGACAGGGATAAAATTTTAGTGGTTAACGTTTCAGTGCTGTGGACCGAAGACAGGAACGCCGGTAGGCTTATACTAGAAATTTCGCGGATGCCGAGCCAACGAAGCGAATGGGTAGCGTGGCTTGCGGCCAGGCTAGGTCATCCAAGACCATATTTAAGATAGATGTCAGAGTGCATCGAATAATTTTGACAATTTTTCCAGGAGAAGTGGCTGCTTCCATAAAGGGGAAGAGCGGAGAAAATACATACAATTTGGTCCAAAACAGCAATACCTAATGAGAGTAAAAGCCGAATGTAGGTTAATGAGGTGAGAATGTAGAGTGTATCCGAAATATCATTAAAACAGTTAATTTTGCCATCAATAAATGAAGAAAAAGTGTCTTCCAAAATTGGGGAACCTAGGAGGCGCAGTGAAATTTTAACTAAAATTTTGATCTCTGGGGCTATTGCATAAAATTTCTGTAGGGTCGGTTGTCTGTCGGTACTGTCACAAAGAAAAATTTCGTTTACGTCTTTTTAGTTCGCTTTTTAAGCAGTCGGGTTTTTTGAATTCCTTTTTTTATATATATCTTTTTTTTTCGAATTAGGTACATTTAAACATATAAGTGTTATATATTTTTGAAATCACCTCTTAAAACTCTTTATTTTGATACCCTACACGATGGGTTTGGTTTAGCAAAAAAATTGGGACTCCCATTATGGCGCCCAAAATTCGCCATTTTTCTATTTTCCAATTTTAATGTAGCCAGTGACACTCGCAAGATTAAGACGAATTGATTGACGTAAGAATCATCAAAATCGGCCAACGCGTTTGGTCTCTGGTACGCCACTTAGGAACAAACATACATACATAGACTGATAAAATGCACTTGTCGGGTAAAAACCGGACAAGTGCATTTTATCAATATATATTTGCCGATTATCGCAAAAAACGGCAAAAAAATCACGTTTGTTGTATGGGAGCCCCACTTAAATATTTATTTTATTCTGTTTTTAGTTGTTGTTATAACAGCAACAGAAATACATCATCTGTGAAAATTTCACCGGTTAGCCATCACGGTTCATGAGGTACAGCCAGGTGACAGACAGATACACGGACAGTGGACGCTTAGTAATAGGTTCTCGTTTTTACCCTTTTGGTACGGAACCCTTTAGGGTTTGATTTGATTTTGTTTGGATTTTTGTAAGATAGTTATAATAACTTTGTTTTTAAACAAAGTTATTAAAACTATCTTACAAAAATAATCTGCACTGTTTTTTTATATCTTTCAGTTACAACCATGTATAGGAAATGACACTTTAATGACATTTTAATGACATTTTTCGTAAGGGTCTGGCTACATCGTCAATCTTATTCGCACGAATTCTTGTTACAAACAAGAATTCGTGTGCGTTAAGACGACAAAACGATATAACGAGCAAGCACTGTTTTGTAGTCTTAGCGCACATGTTTCCCAGCCCGACCCTACGTTCACTATGCCAATTGTTTAGCATAGTGAACTTCAAGTCTTTATCCTTTGGCAGCGGAACAGAATAAAGGGTGGCGTGAATGCAAATGCATTAACGTCGGCGTCGGCAACCCAAATGTTGGAGTTTTTTCTGTAAATGCCTTGATGTATGGGTTCACATACCCGGGTAGAACGTATTGGAGATGAATATCCTGAGCTTCCGCTTTTGCTTCATGGGCCGCTTGAGCGCCTCCTGGATGTCGAGGCGCTTGCGCATGATGGTGGCGTCCAGCTTGCGCTCGAAGGCCAGCAGGTCCATGTAGGCCTGCGACTCCGGCACCAGGTCGCGCACCTTCTGCGGCAGGATCTTGTCCGCCAGCCTCTTCTTGCGCTTGGAGGGCGGCCCGCCCGCGCCCGCGCCCGCGCCGTACGCGTCCCTGCAACACGCACGCCACGTGACACTCGCTGACACACGCCACACGCGGCACGCCACGCGCCCGGCGCACGCTCGCACAGATACTCACGGGTTGTACAGGCCGGGCTTGTGCTGCGGCGGGATGGAGGCGCGCGCGTCCGGCACGCGCTTGGCGGGCGGCGCGGGAGCAGACGGCGCGGCGGCGGGCCGCATGCCGGGCGGCGCCGCCACCGCGCCACCCGCCGGCCCGCCGCCGTAAGCTGCGCCGCCGGCCGCGCGCCCTCCGCCCACGCTGCCGGGACCTCCTACGCCGCCCACGCCTCCCACTCCGCCGACGCCCACGGGCGGGGGCGTGAAACCGCTACGTGCCTGGGGATATAGAAACCGTTACGATGTATGGCTTCGAAGTACATAATATGTCGACTGCTGTGATTGTTAGGCTGAATTATAAGCAATCACAAAATCAATGACGAGAGGAATGAGGAGAAACCCACGTTTCTCGGGTTACGAGTATATCGGAGTTTCTCAAATCGACAAAAAATACCACATTGCACTATGCCGTTCCCTCACTCTGACTTAATGAGGATCGCGAATTCGCGACCTCATACGACCCGTCTCCAAGGATCGCTCAACACACGCAAGCTGTCAACCCACAAAAGACATAATTATCTACAATTAGCTTTCATATACGTGTTTCCAGAGTTAGATTTCTTTCAAAAATATAAACTAACACAAATGATTTTATTTTAGTGGTACAGAAGAATGCTTACTCTTTCCTAGAATGTTATGGAAACAATATTTAGTTTGAACATTGCAACCCATCTCCGCTTATTCTTGGCATAAGAATTCTGCCGTCAGAGAGAAAAAGAGCACAACAAATTGTAAATCTCGACACAAGTGAGTTCAACGTTTTTAGATGTTTTTAGGAAAAAATAAACAATTTGAATGTATTTAAAAAAAAATTACGAATGCAATTATTTGCTATATTTTTTTTATCGTTGCCCATTATTATTAGTAAAATTATGGTTTTCCCTTTCAACGAAATAAAAAAAAAAACAAATCAAACCTGTATTACGTTGAAAAGTCACAACTAACCAAATGTGACGTTTTATTTGAATACTGTTTTAATATTAAAATTTTAAATGAAAGGGCTCATTCTGCTCAGTTGTGTCCTTACGTATTTATTTATTTAATTAAGGACAACCAACAAAGCAAACACCAAAAAATACATGTTGAAGCACTCATATTATTACATTGTATAGTGTAGCCTTAATTAAAGGCTGCCGCGGCATGCATTAAACAAAGGAATATCCCCCCACCAATCTTCCGCACAATAATATTACACAAAAACAAATAGGCCCTACAATTCACTTGTGCCTTTTCTATACTTACATATAGGTACTTAAAATATTATAAAGAGGAAATATTTCTTTGTTTGTTTGTATCGAATAGGCTGCGAAACTAATGGACCGATTTTAAAAGCTTTTTAGAAAGCGACATTATTCCGGAGTAACATAGGCAAAATGCAATAATGTAACCCAAAGTAGCAAAATTTTAAGTCGTGCGCTGAGAGTTATCTCTTCTTTTATTCTATATTGATGTTAGATAAAAATACGTACTAAGCACATAATTAAAGTAAGAAAGAAAAAAAAAATTGAGACCCGCACAGGAGACACGAGAAATATGCATAAAATTAAACAAAGATACAAAATTTAAAAAATAAAACCAAGTGCGAGACCAAAAAGGCTCCTAGTCCTATCTCAGCATGTGCAGCGATATCCAAATAAGAAAATAACGCTGCGCTGATATTCTGATAGGACCCACTGTTGAAGCCACGGACACACTTAAACGGAAACGGTAAATAGGTACTTAAATATATAAATAACAGCAAAATAGAATAAACACAGAAGGTGGGTCAAAGTATGAATATATATATATAATTATGTGTAAGTTTAATACAAATCTATAAATAAAACATATATATTAAATGTAGGTAGACCTATGTACAAAGCCCGTGATGCTCAATAATCATTTGTCAAAACCATAGACAAATGACAGAGCGCGCGGACCAAAGGGCAATGTATTAAATTTCTTAGATAAAGGACATACCTATGGAAAAAAATTAAATCTATGGTCGTTTGTCAAAAGAAATATGAAAGAAATAGTGTAAATAAACCAGGCGAAAAGAATACACAGAATAGAGTTTTGCTAGTATTGGATAAAACAGAGTGAGGTGAATGTTATCATGTGTGGTGTGGTGTTCTCAAGAAAGTTCAAAACAATGAAAATGGATTAAGGGCAGTAATACTTACTGCGTGCTAACCCCGGGTAAGCTTATCTTCCGGATTCCTTTTGTTTGAGAAATAAGTACTGCTTGAATTTAGTACTAAATGTTCCAATCGTTTTTTTAGCGCGAAACGGTAGAGGAAGATCATTCCAGATACGAGAAGCAGCGAATTTGAAACTCCCACGGCATGCAGCAGTTTTGTATGACGTTAACTACAGGTACGCAGAAGCTCTCGTTTTAACTTTATTTACATCACGCGACCAGGTCAATTTACCGAACAGATAGTCTGTTTTTTTTGTGAGAATTGTGCCAAAGAGCAGGGTAGCCAGATGCAGCTTTCTACGATCTGACTTTCTCATCAAATTACCCTTATTTAAAAAAGGAGTTACGTGTGATCTAGGAAGGATGGTGAAACAAAATCTTGCACAAGCATTCTGTACTCGCTGAATCAACCTTTCGCTTCTACCTAGAATGCACGCCCCATACACAGTGTCAGCGTAATTCAACTTAGATAAAACTAGTGATAAATAAATAAAATAAATAAATAAATATAAATAAATTTATTGTACAAAACAGTAACACAAGGTTAATTATACACTAAACAATTGTACAAAAGGTGGTCAGAATCAGGTTGAACAGCTGGCTCCTGAACTAAGTAAAAAGATACTTGTATCTCAGGAGTCAAAGTTCCTCGTAACCATTGATTATTACAAATTAAATGTTAGTGACTCAGTAATTACACAATGATAATGTATTTATAAACATACAACTTATTGCTATATTAAACGAAACGAATTGATTACATGTACCTTGATATTTTCAAAATTGCAGGCATAGTCTCCAAGACCAGTACCACCAAAACCAACGAGACACACAATCTGCTCATTAGTATTTATTATTTTATGTATGTACCACGTACCTATCATATTACAGAAGTTAACCCAACCATACAGAAGATACTCCGACGATCATCCCCTGAGTACCTTTTCCAGGCACTCATGAGGCGACCGCAAGAACATCCTCCGCATCGCCGTAAGATAAATTCTGCAACCAATTTGTTAGCTTTTCTTTCAGCGCAAACTTAGTCAACGTGTAAATATCAATTAACCGATGTACTTTATTATAAACACGAGCGCTAAGGACTAAGTAATGGCGACTAGCGAATGCGGAACGACATTGGACGGTGTCACAGATCAGACGACCTCGACGCCTTAGAAGGATGTTTGAGTCTAGAGGTAGGGTGGAGTGACGGCGTAAGACTACACGCAAAATGAAGAGTTGTCGCACAGTGAGGACTTGGGTTTCAGAGTACAGCAGGGCGGTTGGATAATCTCTACGCTTAAAATGCATAACTTTTAGAATCGCCCTTTGAGCACGTTCGATTTTAATTAGGAGATTTTTATAAGTTCCTCCCCATACTGTTATACAGTAGGTGATTATTGATGCACATAGACTCTGGTAGACCAATGACAAAGTTGCAGGGTCAGCTGAATGTCTCAACTCTTTAAATATGTAGATGAGCTTCCTTGTGCGTGTACATAATGCCTCGATGTGGGTGCGCCAGGTTAGTTTTTCATCAATGTGTACCCCTAGGTATTTGATACTCGAAACTAAGGAGAGTGTAAGACAACTACAGCTGGTAGCATGCACTGAACAGGAATGGGCTTTTACTAAGCTAGACTCAGTAGGTAAAAGAATAGAATTTGGCAAGGAAAAACGTAAGAGTTTGGTCTTTTCAATATTGAGAGTTAGGCGATTTTCTGAAAGCCACTCCATCACAAGGCGGAGAGCGTGTTCCGTTCTTTGTTTGGCCTTGTCCCAGTTAACATCATACACAATAAGCGCCGTGTCGTCAGCGTAGGTGAATACATCACAGTTGGGGATAGACAATTTGCACAAATCATTTATGTATATTAGAAACAAGGTAGGTCCTAATATACTTCCTTGTGGCACCCCAAAACAGATACATTCATCTTCGCTGACAAAGGAATTGATCTTTACACGCTGAGCTCTTCCAGACAAGTAATCTGTGAACATTTTTAAGGCAAGGCCACGTATACCAATGTTTTCCATCTTCCGAAGCAGTGTGGGTACAGAAACTGAGTCAAATGCTTTACATAAGTCCAAAAAGACACCATAGCATTTTTGCTTTCTATCCAAATTAGAAACGACGCTGTTTACAAGATCTTGGACAGCGTCTTCAGTGCAGATTCCCTGTCTAAATCCGTACTGATTATTGGCAAGTATTTTAAATTTGGAGAGATATGAAGTTAATGATTTATTTAATATTTTTTCAAGGATTTTAGACAAGGAACTCAAAACAGAAATCGGCCTATAGTTAGATACATTGCTTCTGTCCCCACCCTTGTAGATTGGATATACTACGGCTTTCTTAAATACTCTAGGAAAAACACCGGTATCAATTGCACGATTACATATATGTGTTATAGGAGGAGTGAGTATAGGGCTGGAATTCTTAAGTATTTTTACTGGAATGTCATCATGGCCAGTGGCACAGTCTGCTCGTAAACTACAAATTATCCCATACACCTGCGATTCGTCGACCGGCATGATAGCCAAGGAATTTGGCGGAGTCGGCTGAGTTATATTATTTAAGGCGGGATTACTGGAAGGCTTAATATTTGAGGCTAGGTTTTCGCCCACGCTCACAAAGAACCTATTTATTTGGTTGACAGACGAATTTACATCAGTGGAACCCAGGATAAGATCATCAGGTGACTGGGGCTGAAAACTGGAGTTAATGATGGCTTTGACTGCTTTCCAAGTAGCTCTGATGTTATTTTTAGCCTTTAACAATTCGTTCCTGTCGTGTGTATGCTTCAGTTTCTTCAATAGCTTATTCAGAAAGTTGCGGTAACGTGTGTAGGTTTTTTTTAATATATCATTATCGGGTGATGAGTTCGATTTTATGTGAAGGTTATCGCGGTTTTGGATACAGCGGACGAGACCCGCTGTCATCCATGGTTTGATTACTCGGGTTCTGTTAGATACTTTTACTGTTACAGAATGTTTTGAGGAAATTTGTTTAATTATATCAACTAGCAAATCGGCCGCCCGGTTCGGATCAGATTCATTTAATACAAGGCTGAAGTCAGTGCTGTCTAGTTCGCTTTTGATGGCTAAATAGTTCAGACGGTAAGTGAAGGTGTTTGGACTTTTTACAGTATTTTTGTAATTTTTAAGACACAAGATGATTGGTAGATGATCAGTTATATAGGTGTCGAGTATAATTACGCAAGCAGTGTTTTTAGTTTTTAGTAGGATATGGTCTAGACAATTACCTGATCTAGTGGGGAGCACATGAGCCGGGAGTAGTCCAAGTGAGGCACTGAGGGTTAGGTAGTCATTCGAGTGACGGTCATGGTTATTTGGTTTGATATCGATGTTCATGTCCCCGACTAATGCTATATTTTTGAACCGTTTTAAAGATAGAACTAAGGTTTCTAGACTATTGTAGAAATTTTCGAGATCTAAGAAAGATGGAGAGCGATAAACACAAATTATAGCCGTATTGCCCATATTACATACCAAACAATTGGCATCTTGATTCACAAAGCAGGATGCGCATATCCACACTTATGTAGGGACGCATACGAAACAGAAGCTTAAGCCTGTAGAAGCAGTTGCGCACAGCCTCCATGATGTGGGTCTCAAAGTGTAGGTGCTCGTCAAATAGTAACCGAAGATTACGGGCTTCCCGGACCCTTTCAATGGGACACCTTTAAGTCCAAATTCCCATTACCCATTTTATTCAAAAAATCTCTTGATCCCATTAAAATAAATTTAGACTTAGCTGGGTTCAAAACTAAGGCGTTTCTCATAGACCATGCCGAGATCCAATCAAGATCCTCATTCAAACTTTTTACTGTGTCAACAGCCTGCTGGGGATGAAAAGATAGATACATCTGCAGATCATCAGCATATAAGTGGAACTTGGTGTTGAGCAGGCAATTAATGATGCACTGTAAAGAATGAAGAGTAGCGGACCCAGGATCGATCCCTGCGTTACACCCCTATTCACGCACTTAGGACCAGAGGATTTTACGACTCCATCACTATCGCTCGTCTCCTGGACAAACTGGGTCGGTGAATCAAGTAACTTTCAAACCACTTTACTGTCTCCGGCTGACATCCATAATAAGACCAATATTAATTACTAGCTGTCCCACGCGGCTTCGCTCCCGTCAACTGGCTACCTACCAAGCTAGCCCACCTACTCTAAATACGTTGCGTCTCAAAAAGAATAAATTTTCCCCGTTTTTGGAACATTTTTCATTGATGCTCCGCTCCTATTGGTCGTAGCGTGATGTTATATAGCCTATAACCTTCCTCGATAAATGGACTACCCAACACAAAAAGAATTTTTCAATTCCAACCAGTAGTTCCGGAGATTAGCGCGTTCAAACAAACAAACAAACAAACAAACAAACAAACTCTTCAGCTTTATAATATTAGTATAGATTATTATGAATTATTAATGAATCATAATAAGAACTTCGATAGGAGGAGCGAGGTATTAATAGAGTCAAAAGCGCGCGAAAAATCTAGCAAGACCAGCAGGGTACCCATGCCCTTATCTCTAGGTTCAAGAATATTCCCAACCACATCAAGAAGGGCTGTGGCCGTGCTGTGTCCTTTGCGAAAACCTAATTGAGCGAGCGGCAAAATGCTGTGTTCCTCAAGGTATGACCGAAGCTGGTTAGAGACCACCTTCTCCAGGATCTTGGAGAGGCATGGCAATAAACTAATTGGGCGAAGTTCTTTCACACTGATAGGATTAGATACTTTAGGGATGGGTCTAACTATTGCCAATTTCCACAGATCCGGGAAACATGAGGTGGTGATGGAACGGTTAATGATGGCCGTGATAGCTGAAAGGGTTCGAGGAAGAGTCATCATCAACATCTCCAAGGAGATACAGTCACAACCCTAAGCATTGGACTTAAAACTATGCAACAGCTTCAGCACCATGTCCTCCTGGACCAGCTCAAGCTGGAAGTGTCTACTGCCGAATCTGTGGTGCTCAAATTGCTTTAAGTCAGCAGCAGAGACACTATAATATAATTGATAACCGAATGCGAGTTGATGTAGTACGTTGTTGAAGTACTCATAATTACCTACAAAAACGTCTGGGAGCTAATAGGTATATCTTACTATCATAGTTAAGTCACATTAGCAGCTTTTGTGTTCTACTAAGGTACGCTGTTTGTTAGTTAAATTAACATTATGTTGTTCCTAGTGTTATGATAGCAGATATAATGTACGGCCTTTAACTTCGAATACGCAAACGTTTGTCGCGAGATAGTGATATTGATAATTTGTTAGAGCGAGTAGATCGCCGCACGGTAGAAACAAAAGTTGGTTACATTCATATTGTAGTATTAATTCTTATTCAAATATAAATAGTTCAACAAATTGGTAGTTAAGTACAGGTAAGTAGGAAGGTAGGCTGATAGGTATGGTAGGTAGGTAAGATAGGTGGGAAGGTAGGTAGGTAGCCAGTTGAAGGGAGCCAAGCGGCGGGAGTCAGCTAGTATTTTTATAATATTGATTTTATTTAGGAATGTTTATTTTAGATAGAAAAGGAATATTTTTGGTAGATCTGCCTTTTTAATCTAACACCTATCAAAGAAACCTTTTCTATGTAGCAAGACACCAAGATTCCATTGAAATAAAACTCATAGGTATCTATGCATTTGTTCCCTTTCAACTTACAAGTGCCTTTTAACACTGCAGTACACGTGCCTCTTTTCAGCAGATCACAGATTAATTATTACTTATTAGTTGCATGGCTGCATGGGCTCGTCTTAATTTTAATTTTGGCTGATGCTAAGGTCCCAGAGAAAATATCAAAATGTTGTCTCACACCATTGCAGCTGGAAAACATTCTATAAAATGGAGCATGTTGTTTTATATTTGTTCTGCACTGAGGCATCACAAAAGTAAGCCTATTGCATAAACATCTGCTCTGGCGTGGAACAGCAAGTTGAATTCTCTCCAGTAAACCCTCACAATCTACATGAGCATTGATCAGCTTGAACAAGTAAACTATAACCGCAGCTTTTCTTCTATTGCATAAAGTAGTTAAGTAATCTAACTTTGATCCCATAGGATTTGAGGTTTCTACCTACACTGGTTATTAACATATGACAGTTGGTACAGAAAGCGTTTTTGAACTTGCTCTAATATATATGTAGGAATCCATACTTGACTTCCATACTCCAACACACTGCGAACTATGCAGTTAAAAACTGGTACTGTTGTATGGTTGTTTTAATTTTAAGGTTTCTTTACGAATATCTTTTTGAGAGCAGTGGTGGCCCAGTGGTTACGGTCCCGACTTACGAGTTGTAGGTCGTGGGTTCGAACCCAGGCAGGCGCTTTACTTTGTGTAAATTATTTCATCACCACTGCTCTCAAAACGGTGAAGGAAAACATCGTGAGGAAACCGGCATGTCCTAGAACCAAAAATTCAAAGACATGTGACATCTACAAATCCGCACTGGGCCCGCGTGGTGGATTATAGCCCACTCCCTCTATGAGAGGAGGCCTGTGTCCCAGCAGTGGGAACTTTAAAAGGCTGATGATGTGAAGTGTAGGTGTTCCTTGCAGGCACGTATTAAAATCCCGAAATTTCATTAAAAAAAAGCGACGCCGCGGTAGCGGCCGTCGAGCACTGAAAACTCCTTTTTTGTCATTATCTTAAGAGATCTGAGAGATACTTTGGGATGTGTAATTTCGGGATATGGATCTTCGGGATTTAAAACTTCGGGATATGTATCTTCGGGATTTTAAGCTTTCAGGCAAATGAACTTTTGGGATTTAAAACTTTCGACCAAACAATCATTTGGTGTTTAATTTTTCGGGATTTCTTCCATAGGTATTTAAAAAAAACGGTCTTTTAAATTTTGGTATTATAATACATACCCTTCCTTGCAGGTAGGTAAGAATACTGTAGTGTACAACCATACAACAACCTTTTGATCAGTCATTTAGAATTAATACATATTCTTTCCAAATAGTTTATTTTATATTTCATGCTGAAATAACTAGATAAGGGAAATACTAATCAGATATTGCCCTTTTACTTTTCCACCAAATTGATAAAAATAAATTACTTACTAATTAAACACATTATTAAAAGTTACCCAGACATAACCTAAAAAAGTTCATGACTGAATATTCTTAGCATTTTCTAACAAAAATATTAAGAATATTAGATATAGAAATATTATAATAACAAAAATATTAAGATAATAGAATATGATTATTTATTTAGTACTTCATCTACACAAACGTACAGAGGCGGACTTAATGCCTCAGGCATTTTCTAAGGAATTGAATCTCAGCTAAAACAATGTATTGGCTCCTGCGGGGCGAGCACAGCCTCTCATTTTATCACGGTTTTAGCTTCCAAACTGTGATACAAAAGTGGGACTCAAGCCTATAACAGTAGGCCGTTGTCGCCGGTCTGCTATTGTCCTTTGGGTATGCAGAATTGCTGATGACAGCAACTTTGCTGACAGATCAAGAGGCCATGGTTAGACACTTGAACTTGTTCTTAAATGCTGTCTATAAATGAGGTGATGCCAATATGGTCAAGTTCAAAGCTACAACCAATCTACCAAACACCAGTTAAGGGATTGTGTTTTGAAATTGTCCAATTTAACTTTTGGTTAATCATATTAAAAAACTTACCTAACAGTTTGTATGGGTCCTATATGACCACAAATTGAAATAATTAACAAAACCACAAAATTACTTTAAAATAAAACTTTAGTTGTTTGCATCTATTGAAGTGAATAATTAACTGTACGAGAACAATCAGAATAGTTTTCTTGAAAACAGCAACTGTTATTAGTAAAAAAATGTCATCATATTATACATATTGATGGCATTATGTAGGTAGTTCCAAACAACTTACGTTTTCTTCTCTTTAGGCCTTATTGAAACAAGACGATGACTACGACAATGCACTTAAAAAATTGTTTTTTTGGTGGAATTCAAGAGCCATATCAAAATAATAGCACTTCAGTGATTTCGACAACGGACTCGTTCCAATTAAACAATATGCGCCACAGCACCAAACACATGAAGAACAAGTCCTTGATACAAAACTCCGGAGTTTACGTGTATGTAAGTTTGTATGTAGTACGTACGAGGAATGATTTAACATTATAAAACTTACAGGAAAGTTGGGTCCTGGGTAGGGCCTAGGCGGCATTGGAGAGCCCTGCGGCTGCGCGGGCCCAGGGTATCGCTGCTGAGGCTGCATGGCGCCCGGAGGGGGTGCGGGACTCGGTCCGCCGGCAGGAAAGCGTTGGGCCATGATTTTCGCTTCACTGATTATATTTAACGTTTAAATTGTACATATAGGTCACATTACGTATCAAATTACACTAGTTTACATAAATGTACAACACATCCTTAGATCTACAAACACTATACTTGGCCAATCCACATAGGATGATTTCAGATTTAGTTTCCTTTCCTTCAATAATTTAATGTCATTAAATAAAATGTCAAACACAACAAAATCTGCGCGCATAGGCACGTAAACATCGTATTTAGCGCATGAACATCCGTTCCCATTAGACGTGAACCGTACATAATAAATTTCTTGATGCGCTAAAATCTATTTTGACGTGACACGGAACGCACAGAAGCAAGGCGAAGACGCGTCGAAGATGCCATCGCCAGGCACACAGACTACTTATAGATGCGCCAGGCAGGACAGTATTTTTTTTATAAAATGGAAGATGTTGCCACTTTCTTGTTCGCCTTTGGGGCACTTTCAATCGAGAATCGATTCAAGACGTTAAATAGAATTGCGCATTAAATAACTTGACCGTAAATTCGAAGCTTAATTTATTGAGATGGCAACTCCAAAGACCTTATACTTCTTAGTACTAGACTGTGCACTATGGCCAATGATATTCAAATAAACAGATATGTTATGAGCGTTCGCATAGTGAAGTCTCGAATAGGTCACAATTGTGAACTTTAGTCTTTAGTTTATGTCACGCATGGCGAAGAGCGATACGCTTTGTTGAAACAAAATAAAAAATGCCAGCATGTGTATTTAGAAATTGTACCAATTATGATACCAAAGTACATAAAACAGAAGGGATCTCATACCATATATAAGTACGCAATACGCCTCAATTTACTAATTTTTTTTTTTTTTCCTAATAATCAGATATTTGGAGGTTAGAAAAAGATAACAACATTGGTGGTCAGAATAATGTTTGTTTACATTCACACGCAAGTGACAAACACTAGCTGTCTCTTTTTTTCTTGTTGGTTTTTTCAAGCTATCCCTTTCGACTTGAAGTAAAATGTCAGATGAATGAAAAGTGTGAGTGCGGAACACTTTTTTCAATTGTTTTGTGAGTGTATAACGAATCTGTTTATTTGAATATCATTGACTATGGCGCAAAAACCGGTCCACATGAGAAGGCTCCCGTTGGTAGTGTATCTCTTTCTAATGAGGTGACCATGACCAAACAGAACACGGGACGAATTGATTGTAAAAAACGATAGTTTAAGTATCCCGACATATTGATGCTACCTAACTGCGCTACGAGTACGGTAGCGATCGAGGTTACGGTATGGCAAGGGGTGCTAAGAATCCCGGACGAGATCCAGCTGCCCCAACAAATACCGACGACTTGACCTGGCAACGTACAACACGCGCACACTCCGGACCGACGAAAAATACACCGAACTCGAAGAGGAATTGAGCAGTTTACGATGGAGTATTAAAGGGTTATCTGAAGTTCGAAGAGAGGGGGAGGACTCACTAATCCTCAAATTCCAAGTCTCCTCAAGTCTCATTCTTCAAGACCATCATATAGATAGGAAAGCTCTCTGATTCTACTCTCAAGCTCATGAAGGAGAGGCGTTAGATAACCCTGCAGTCTTCAGACGGCGCTTTGAAATACCGGCAGCTAAATATACCTCAAAGGATCTCTATGATTTCACATATTGTACAGTTGCGTAGAAAGTTTCACTCGAACAAAGTCCGCCAAAAATTCCGCAAACCACCATCCTACATTTAATATTACCAGGCCAAAACATTTAAAAGTACTACTCTTACTCAGTATTAATGTTTTTTTTTTTTTAATACAACGAATTGATTAAATATAGGAACTGTAGAAATATTTAAATACGTTTCTAGAAATATTTAAATACGTGTCAAATTCTATGAATTGTTCTTTTTAGTATAACACAAATATAAAATTTTCTACCATTTCTACCAAACCCAATGATTAGTTGAGCCACAGATTACTGAATAGTTACTACGTAACAGATACTTCACTCAGTAGAAAATTTCCAATACCTATTACGATAATTGCCTACTCCCTCGCGTCAACAACCACTGTATGCTAAAATGCGCCTAAATGCTCAAGCGTACAGCAGTGATTGCTTCGCACCGCGCGATTCCACAGTAATCGCAGGGTTTGTAGGTATGTATGTTTGTGCGCGATAATCTCGCGTTTGGCTAAACCGATATCGATGCGGTTTTCAGAAAAGGATTTGTTACATTTAGGAGAACGTTTTAAAATAAGTATAATACTTCTTAGTTTGATGATGTGTCTTCGGAGATGTTCACTAGAAATGAAAAAAAAAGCCTTAAAAAAAGAGAACCGACTTCAAGTAAAGCACTAAGCCGTAAGATTTTTTTTTTTTTTTTATGTTAGTGCTAACAGCTGGTAATTACGAATCGAAAAAGCACCGACATCAAAGAAGAAATTATTTCTTACGGTTTAGTGTTTTGAAGTCGGTTCTCTTTTTTAAAGTTTCAAATTCTAAGTGGATACCGGTGTCCGCACACCTACTGTCTTTTAATTATGTCTCTAATGACGGTATGTGAATGGAAAAAAATGTAAACGACAAAAACTAGTAATAATTTATCACTTACCTTTCTTCATTGACAGGTAAATGGAAAAATGTTAGGTGTTTATCCCTTCTTTTGCTTGATTTACACCCATCTACAGCACATAAGGCACCACACGGCATCGTAATACGCGTACGAACGAACAGCACTATTAAAATTGAACGGCGTGCGCGCGCTTCGCTTGCGAAAACCGCACTGAATTTGATCCGCCGGCGGACCGAGACCGCTCGGCTGAGCGGTAGGCACTTATAGCGCGCAAGTACATGGAGTGACGGAGGCCTGGTTGAGCTAGCAAGAGGTCAGACAAGGACACACTACCAGCGAAAACCCTCTCGCCAGGACCACTTTTGGTTAGCTACCGCTTATAAGGAAATAGCTAACCTAGGAGTATGACAATAGATTTCATTTTAGCTAAACAAAAAGATTTGGTACACAGTCTAGTAGTAAGAAATACATATAATGTCTTTGGGAAACTCTGTCTCTCCGCTTATTTCCCTTCTCTTTCTACCTTATAGATCCCTCTCTTTCGCACAAACCCTCCCCTTCACCTTTCCTTCACCACCTGGTAGGGCTTGTCGCTAGCAGCGCTCGAGTCGCTTGCTCATTGACGTTCTGTTTTTCGCTGCATAAGGATATATTTCCCTAAAGAACCCGAACACCCAGGTGTACAGTACTGTTTGGTTTCTAACCGAAATATATTTGATATCAGAAAAACTAAGCATCGTACAAGTGAGTGTTTATTTCATTATTATTTTCTAACAGTTATAGGTACTGTTCGTTTCTACCTCCATTTTATTATAATCTAACAAAGGCTCAGCAATCATTGCTGATGTTTCTTTTGTTTGATTAAATTACATAAAAGATTTTATTCTGGGTTTACCCTCAGTTAATAATCTTACAAAAGATCGGCTTTCATGCTGCTTTTCATTTGTATGATTTTGTTATAGGATTATATTTTGTTCTACCCTCGATTTCATTTTATTATATTTTGTAATTTGCACAACCAGTAAAGTTCGTAAAAAAAAAACTTTTTACACAACATTCTATAGCGTTTTGACTTTTATTTTGGTACTAGGATGGACAACAAGGCTATGCCTTCTGAAATCAATCCTGGTGAAGCGTCTGTGGCTCCGAGACCGTCTCGCCACAGATCGACTAGCAGTTCGTCGAGTAGTTCTAGTAGTACTTCATCAAGCTCTAGTAGTTCGGGTAACTCGGCAGGCCGTAAAAGAAGTCGTGCTAAGCGCCACCGTCATAGAAAATCCAATCATCCTCGACGTTCAGATCATAGTGTTAGGTTTTTAAATACTAATCAATCGTATAACATTTTAGTCGATTATTTGTACATTTTATTTCTTACACTGGCAACACGACTTTTAAAAATTAACGTTCAGACGAGGCACACTGGAGCGGGCTCGGTCTCTTGTGCGCGGCATACTCTTTGGTGCGCGGGGACAGCACCGAATACGGTGTTCGTAGTCGCAGCGGAAAAATGTCGAATATCTTAATTTCAGTTTAGCAGATAGTTAGTTTATGACGTCGCGTAATTGTGTATGGTAACTACAAATTTGTGTATCCAACTATTGGGGAGCTAATCAATAAAAACTGTTTCCGCTGGAACTACGTCATCCCAGCGGAACTTTTTTTTTCCTATGCACGTAGAAGAAAAATAAAACATCCAATAATTAGTTTGCAACGAGAGGTAAATGTGTATGCTTGAATGAAATTTGTGTGACATAAAACTGCGGCAATAATCAAGTTTCCGCTGCGCTGACGTTTGGCAATTTGATGAAAATCATATAAAACGGCTTAGTGCAGAGTTGAATTTTTTTACGTACGTTGCTTTGAATTTGTGTGTAATGATTGTTAACACAGAATTAGAAAAAAACATGCCGTTCAGAAGATATACACGTAAAAGTAAAATAAGGTTATTAGGTCCAAGAACTTAAAATAGGAACACTAGAGCATAACTTATAACTTTTATTTGTATCTTTTAAGGGACTACAATGCCTTGTCAAGTTTCATTTATGTGGTCTTAGTAATTAATGAGCAATGGCATAATTTACTACGGCTTGAGTACTATATTGTATGACATCCGATTGCAGGACTTTTTAATGGAAAAGCAAAATATAACTTATTCCGATGATTAGTTTATTAATGCAACTATTCACATCTAAAATTTCAGCTCAATACACTAAATAATTAAAGAGATATAATAAAAATACCAGAACAACCGCAATACATGGATAAACCGACCAAGTTTGAATGGCTACAAAAAAGCGGCCGTGCAGTATAAAGAGCTAACGTTCTAAAATTTCCAGTGTTGTACCATTATTGGACTGGTACAGCTGTGCACACAAGTTATGAACAATTAACTAATACTAGTATACTATTTTTTAATAATTTTGGAGTGCACTTGTCATTACTTCATATTGACGATTCATTGTGTTTTTTGTGTACATCTTTCGTTGGAGGTCCTGAATAAATAAATAAAATAATAATTTTCGTGATAAAAATAGTAGGTCACTTGATTTTTAACCGACTTTCCAAAAAGGAGGACGTTCTATGGTTGGCAGTATATGTATGTACTGATTTCTCAGTCAATTGTGGACCGATTTTGAAGATTATTTTTGTTTGAAAGAGTAGGTTCCTGAATTGGTCCCATTTAAATTTGGTGAAGATCTGATATAGAACTTCGGAGGTATTTAACAGAACACTTAAATAAACAACAGCAAATCTCTCGGGATTGCTGCAATTGCATTGCATGGCACACTCTCATTTCGGGTTTTTCATCGTCATTTATTCGGTTAATCTATTCCGGCATAACTTTGGGCATTGTGGGTACCTTACTAAAGAACTAGCTCATTAAATTATTTACCATAAAAATACAATTGGCTTTCAAATAAAAACAGTACAAAGTGAAAAATAACTTCAATTTCGGAAGTCGGTGTCAAAAAACGAAGAAACAAAACAGAAACACCGACTGCCGAAATTGAAATAATTTTTCACTTTTTTGTGTTTTTATTAGTAAGTCGGTTGTATTTTTATGTAACAAAGTTTTTTTTCTTAAACTTTCAAAATTATTTGCATTTGTAACAAATGCATTTATTTACCAGTACTTATATTATAAAAAGTTATTACTGTAGGTAATTATTATTTCCTTAATATTAAGCTAGTAATAATTTAAAAAAAAAAACTTACACCAGTAGTCATTTCAAATGTCGAATTTAAAAAGTTAACAGGATACTATGGAATAATTTAAAGTAGGTAGGTATTTTCTTAGCACGCGCTTCCTCTTCTTTTTTGTTTATCAGTCACAACCAACTCCCTAAAATTTACATAGTAGAACTTAAGATTTACAATCTATATGGGCTTCAGTAGGTAATATATTTTTTATTTATATATAATAAAAAAAACTGATTCATTGTATCAATGTTTTTAAGAATCTCGGGACACTGGGGTCCCGAACCTTTGAAAGGCGTGCTAGGGGCCGAAACTAACTCGCAGAGGCCCTGTTAACTATGCATCATGATATGTGACACCAAACGATGATTATTCGTAGATGCACTACGTAAGAGCACCCAAGGACAATCCCCGGTTGGTGCAGGACTATTGTTAATATGGAGACAAAGATATTGGGCTATGGGTTTGGCAGGTTTAGTGGATCGATTGCCTAAAACTATAGAATGACTATTAGCCCCTGACTGACCACTGTTGAATTACACGGCTATAAAATGGCAGGGGGTGACTTGCACACTCAATTACGGTGTTTGAGGAGTGGAGAGGTATACCACGGCTATCAGTCCAATCCCGGAAATACGGTAAAGATCCCTAGCAGCATCATCCAGTAAGATTTTTCTTCTTCCCACCGAGCACTTTTGCTCTTGTGAATCTTCATTCAAGCCAACCAATTAAGGCAAACGAGAGATGGGAGCTCTTTTCCCCATCAGTGTTCTTTCCGGCCGGCCAATAAAGGCAAGCGGAAGATGAGGGTCAACTGACAAGACTTCTCCCAGGAGATCTGGTCCGTGGGGCCGCCACTGCCCAGCAGCTCACCACAAAGCTGCCCTGCGGACCTATCTCTGTTATTATTACTTTGTTAATAATATTGTTTTTTTTTAAGTATTATATTAACATTAACTAATAAATACTTTTAAGAATACAAAGTTAATGCAGTTGTTTTATTTTCTGCAAACTATTGTGTACGCACCTGTACGAAACTATTAAACACAATAACGAGCTATACTGGAAATTTTAGAACGTTAGCTCTTTATACTGCACGGCCGCTTTTTTGTAGCCATTCAAACTTGGTCGGTTTATCCATGTATTGCGGTTGTTCAGGTATTTTTATTATATCTCTTTAATTATTTAGTGTATTGAGCTGACATTTTAGATGTGAATAGTTGCATTAATAAACTAACCATCGGAATAAGTTATATTTTGCTTTTCCATTAAAAAGTCCTGCAATCGGATGTCATACAATATAGTACTCAAGCCATAGTAAATTATGCCATTGCTCATTAATTACTAAGAACACATAAATGAAACTTGGCAAGGCATTGTAGTCCCTTAAAAGATACAAATAAAAGTTATAAGTTATGCTCTAGTGTTCCTATTTTAAGTTCTTGGACCTAATAACCTTATTTTACTTTTACGTGTATATCTTCTGAACGGTATGTTTTTTTCTAATTCTGTGTTAACAATCATTACACACAAATTCAAAGCAACGTACGTAAAAAAATTCAACTCTGCACTAAGCCGTTTTATATGATTTTCATCAAATTGCCAAACGTCAGCGCAGCGGAAACTTGATTATTGCCGCAGTTTTATGTCACACAAATTTCATTCAAGCATACACATTTACCTCTCGTTACAAACTAATTATTGGATGTTTTTTTTTTCTTCTACGTGCATAGGAAAAAAAAGTTCCGCTGGGATGACGTAGTTCCAGCGGAAACAGTTTTTATTGATTAGCTCCCCAATAGTTGGATACACAAATTTGTAGTTACCATACACAATTACACGACGTCATACACTAACTATCTGCTAAACTGAAATTAAGATATTCGACATTTTTCCGCTGCGACTACGAACACCCGAATACGGACGGTTGACTGGTGCAAAAAGGTGTTCCCTACGTGTTTTCGAAAGTTGATGATTCGATTTTTATTATATCGAACACGTTGTGTCGATAATTCAGTTGTACGATGTTTTATTCCATCGATGCTTTATTGGTGCGATGTAACGTTTGTGCGAAAAACCCTACAGCGATTGCTCATTAGTTCGGTAATTTATTAGTTCGATAGTATGTCAGTTCGAAACGCCTACTGTTTCGTGACATCTAATTAATAATCTTATTTTGCATTATTGACGTTAAGGAAATACTTTAAATACCATACATATCTTCACGTCTATTTTTCTAAAATGGGGAAGACAGGCAAATTCATCACGTTTAGCTGTGGCATGGGCCAAAGACAACGTAGACAATATCACGACCGGTTGCTAGCCAATTCCTTAAATAGCCAAAACTGTCATACCTAAATCGTCTATTTCGATATGCACGGCAAAGAAAGCAGCATTTATGTTATTTATGTATGTAGATTAGGATTTAAATATAATTTATTAATGTATCTTGATGTAAATTATAAACTAGGAATTATACCTCTTTTACAGGCTTTTTATTTACTTGCAATGTATTTATGTATATGTATGTAAGTAGTTCGGCTCAAATCTTGCAACTTAATTTTAAAGAAGTTAGCCTTAACCGATTAAGATGAAATTTTGCATACACGTTTGGTTTTGATGACAATGCATGGTTAGCTTGCAAAGCTTGTTTAAAAAAGTTTTTTTTTAAATTATTTTAAATAAAAGGAATTTATTTCCTATGTCTTTTTGCTGCTTTTATTCGGTCTATAATGCAAAATAAGATTAATTAGATGTCACGGAACAGTAGGCGTTTCGAACCGACATACTATCGAACTAATAAATTACCGAACTAATGAGCAATCGCTGTAGGGTTTTTCGCAACAGGATTTTTCGCACAAACGTTACATCGCACCCATAAAGCATCGATGGAATAAAACATCGTACAACTGAATTATCGACACAACGTGTTCGATATAATAAAAATCGAATCATCAACTTTCGAAAACACGTAGGGAACCCGCACAAAGAGAATTGACAACTAACTACCCTTCGGACAATTTATGTAAGTTGATTATGATTAATATAACCATTAGACAATTCATGTGAGTTTTATTTGGGTTATGCGCACTTCGTCCCATTCGCATTTCGTCTCATTCGCACTTCGTCCCACGTTCGCAGTAGGTCCCATTCGCACTTGGTCCCATTCGCAGTTGGTCCCATTCGTGGCTGGTCCCATTCGCAGTTAGTCCCATTAGCATTTCGTCCCATGCAAGTATTTTATAAGGGAAGAGGTATGTTTATGGTCCAAAATAATTCGGTGCCAAGTGGTGCATATTTGTTGCGTGCGCCTATATAAAACTTAAGAGCAAACTTTCAAACATTTTCGATCATTTACCAAAGATCCTCGTGCTCGAGGTATGCGTTAATATTCTCAATAGCCGCGTACTGACTGAGCGAGCATCCGCGCGAGGCAGCCTCGGATGTTTGGCGCGCAACGTTAGCCGCGCGAGGCCGCTTCGGTCTATATTTTTTTGCATGAGGCTGCCGCGCGCGCAAAGGCCGATCCAGGGTGAGACTGAGCCAGCAATCGAGTGCTCAGTTTAACGTAAAGTCGAACAGAGACTACGAACAGCCGCGAACGGGACCAACTGCGAATGGGACTAACCACGAATGGGACCTACTGCGAACGCGGGACGAAATGCGAATGGGACAAAGTGCGAATGGGACGAAATGCGAATGGGACGAAGTGCGCATAACCCGCCAGGGGAACCAACAATTTTATTAGTTTTGACCTACGAAGCCCCGTTTTCGAGATAATTCAATATATATTTTGACATACCCCCACAATTTTTTTAGCATTTTTTTATTCAGAATCAGAATCAGTAATCATTTATTTGCAAAGAATTTAGGTAACAAAACATAGTTTTGATGATGTAAAAAAGATAAAACAATTGGATCCAGTACATTCTACCGTATAGCATGCAACATTTAGCATTATAATAATCATAAAATGCAAATCTATAATAATCAAAAATTGTCAGGTAATCAGTTTTTAATGTCACATTCTAAAAAGTCAAATTCAATTAATCAAAAATTGTCAGGTAATAAGTTTCTAATGTCATATTCTAATAAGTCAAATTCACTGGAAAATATCTAAAATAAAAAAAATATATATAACAAACTTAATAAATTGAAACATTATTGAGCAAATTCATAGGTTATCATTTAAAAACTCACTGACAGTGTAATAGCACTTTTCAACTACTAGTTTCGTTAATTTCTTTTTGAAAAAATGAGATGTATCATTTTTAATATCATTAGGTATTTTATTGTAGATAACTGGTCCCATATGCATAATATTCTTTCTTAATAATGCTGTTTTGAAACTACCTGTATGTAATAGACCTTTGTATTGGGATCTTAGTAATGCCGGTCTTGAAGAATGATTTAATCATTGTTTCAAAAAGATTAAGATTCTTTTTAACAAATAATGCTACCTCCAGAATATAAAGTGATGGAAAGGTTAATAATTTTAGGGACTTAAACATAGGAATACAGCTGTCTGTTGAATTAATGCCGTTCATTGATCTCAAGCAATATTTTTGGGCTCTGAATACTCTTTCTCGTTCACTGCAATTCCCCTAAAATACTACTCCGTATCTTAAGATAGAGGCAACGTGACCATGGTAAGCTATAATAATCGTGTCAATATTAACTTTTTTCGATAAATTATAGAGAATATAAGCTCCTCAACTTAACTTTTTGCAGACTTCTTCTGCCTGCTGTTTCCAAGATAATTGGCTGTCAATTAGTATACCTAAGAATTTTGCAACATTTATCTTGTCAATATTTTGTCCATGATATTCAATTTTTAAAGGTTCTGGGTGCAAACGTTGAAAGAAATGCATACTCTTTGTCTTTTGTAAATTAATTATTAGATTATTAGTGTTTAGCCAATTAATTATTGATTTTAATGTGTCATTAATGTCTTTTTCATAATTTGCTTTTTCCACGCATTTTACTAACGCTGTGCTATCATCGGCGAATAACACCATCGGCTGTTGCACATTTCGCGGCAGATCATTGATGTATATAAGAAATAATGGAGCCGCGATGATACTCCCCTGTGGAACGCCGAATTTGACTTCTCTACTATCAGATAGGTATTTAAATTCCAATTTACGTCTAGCACATACTCTTGAGATTTCTGTATGTTGCTATGAGCAACAAATATAAGAGCTATATCATCAGCAACAAATTTCACAACAGAAATTGCTATTCCATCATATCCGAAACTTTTTTGTTTTTCAATATTTTAATTATTCTCTCTTATTATATCAGCCGGTATTACTGGAGACATAAATATTGAGTTTGGATTGTTCTCTACCCTAATGAACTCGTTATTATTTGCAGAGTTTTGGTCTTGATCGACAAAGAAATTATTGAATAAATCTGCAATTTCCTTCGCATCCTTAATAATAGAGTTGCCTATCTTGATTTGCCTGATGGGATCCTTAGTCTGGTTACTACCATTTATTATTTTCCAAGAGGCTTTAGACTTATTCGGTGCTTTTTTTTATAATGTTGTTATTTTGTGCTTTTTGTGTGAGTTTTACAATTTTTTTGAATCGTTGTGAATATAATTTGAAATTATTTTTGTTTTCTATTGAAGGCGATTTTCTATATTTCCATAATAATTGTCTTTGTTTATGACTACAAATTCTAATCCCTCGAGAAATCCACTTGATTTTCTTGATCACAAGATTTTAACATGGACGACTATTGCTTAGTAATGATTGGCGAAAGGGACTTTAAAGATAATGAAGACTACATCGAACTTGTAAGAAAAATTAGAGAATCCTTAGAACAAACAACTCATACAAATGTGATTGTATGCTCTCCGGCATACATAAGGGGAGCCCTTATTCATAATTATCGAGTAGAATTGTTTAATAATTTACTTTACATGGACATACAAAATTATAATTATGCATATTTCTTTGATACTAATCGTGACCTCTCCTTGGAAATGTTCTCATATAAAACAGGCAAACTTAATAAACTAGGTATAAAGTGTATATTTGGAAGTATTTTCAGTCGCATACTTGTTGATATAAAAAAATTCCCATTGGATTATGACGAAACGAGTAAAGCTCATGTACAAAATAAGTTTTTTCGTGCCTCCCTTTAAAAGCAATGCCAGTAATGATAAACAACAACTTACATTGTTACATCAAAATATAGCTGGAATACTCAATAAATTAGATTTTTTTGAAGTAACAATATCTGAGTTGACGAAAGAGATGGGTGTTATAGACTTTATATGTCTTAGCGAAACCTTTATACAATCCGGTCATGAATGTAATCTTAAACTTACAAACTACAAGTTAGCTGCAAATTACTCAAGATCCAATAAAAAACGGGGCGGCACGTGTATATTGGTGAAGGAGGATTTCGTTTTTAGCCCTTTACAAATAACAAATGAAATGTCTAGCGATTATTCTTTCGAATGCTGCGGCATAGAAGTGCCGAGTCAAAACTTAATACTAGTATGTGTTTATAGAATCCCGGATTCCGATGCTGGTATATTTCTAAAAAAAATGGAAGTTTTGTTACACAAATTAACTCATAAAAATAGGAATCGTATCGTAATATGCGGAGACTGGAATATTGATATTCTAAAAGACACTACACAAAAAAGAGAATTAATATCTATTTTGCATAATTACAACTTATTGACACATATTAAAATGCCCACTAGGAAAAAAAGCTGCATAGATCAAATAGCCAGTAATATCTCGATCCCAGACACAAAAAGCAGTATACATAACCTAGCCCTCTCAGATCATGATACTGGGCAGTCATTAACGTTCTTTCTTCCGATATCTAATAATAAGCCGAAGATGCCAAATTTCATTTATGAAGTCAAAAGAGATTACAATAAAAACAATATTAAAAAATTTCTTGACTGTATATCTGCTTTAAGTTTTAATGAAATATATGAAGAAACAGATTTCAACACTGCATTTAACATATTTCATGACCTATATATTCTCTTTTACAAACTATGTTTCCCAGAAATAACAATAAAAAAATATAATAAACCAATAAAAAATAAATGGATAAGTAAAGGTATAAAAATATCGTGCATAAAAAAGAGAACTTTATATTATAATTACCAACATGATGCCTTAAGCAAAAAATATCATAAAAGAAGATACCTGACCTATTCTAGAATTTTAAAAACATGTATATCACATTCACAATTGATAAATAACAAAAAATATTTATATAATTCTAAAAATAAATGCAAATCAACATGGTCTATTATAAAAAATAATATAAATAATAATGATAATTATAAAAATGACATCAATGAATTAATAATAAATGATAATATAATTAATGATCCTTATGACATGTGCAATCAATTTAATAACTATTTTATAGAAATGACCAATAAATTCAATCATAGCAATAGTAATAACGTAAGTAACATTGACATTAACACTAACACTGGCAGTATCTTTTTGACTCCAGTGAATGAACAAGACATTATAAAAATTATCAACTCTTTAAATGATACTAACGCTACTGGATATGATGAAATAACCACAAAAATAATAAAACTAAGCAGCAAAATCATAGTAGAACCTTTAAGTTATTTAATTAATTTGTCATTTGAGACAGGCACATTTCCTACTAGATTAAAACAATCTATTGTCAAACCGCTATACAAAAAAGGTAACCGCACGGATATGTCCAATTATAGACCCATTACATTGATCCCTATCCTATCAAAGATTTTTGAAAAGGCAATGTACGGGAAAATCATTAACTTTTTAAACAAAAACAGCATTCTTACTGAGAACCAATTTGGTTTTAGGAAGAATAGTTCAACATCTCTTGCTTGTTTTACTTTGGTCAAACTAATTTCTGAAGCCCTTAATAATAAAATACCTGTATTGTCAGTGTTTTTAGATATGAGCAAAGCATTTGATTTTGTCCCACATAATCGCCTACTTTGCAAAATGGAGAAATATGGTATAAGAGGCAAGGCACATGACTGGCTTCAAAGCTATTTATCGAGTCGCCAGCAAAGGACAGTAGTAACAAAAATTGATAATAACACAAACAAAACATACAGTTCAGATTTAAAAATAAATAGCTGTGGTGTTCCTCAGGGAAGCGTATTAGGGGCCCCATTATTTATAATATACATAAATGACTTTTGCAAGAACCTAAAACATAATTGTACACTATTTGCTGATGACACTACTCTAACAATAAAATCTTCAAATAGAAATGACCTAGAAACTGACACTAACAATGAAATACTAAAAGCAATTAAATGGATGGAATCTAATAATTTACGTGTAAATATTGAAAAAACAAAGTTAGTACAATTTCAAACATACAATTCTTTAGTAAAACCACCGCAAATACATTATAATAATACAATTTTGGAACCTGTACCTTCAACCTTATTCTTGGGAATAGTTATTGATGAAAAATTAAATTGGAAAGAACATGTAAAAAAAGTCTGCACTCGTCTCGACAAATTTGTGTTTGCGCTTCGAAGACTCAAAAGAATAGCCAGTAAAGAAACAGCCCTAAGTGCTTATCATGGCTATGTTGCATCAGTGCTGCGTTACGGCCTCGTGATATGGGGTAATTCAGTAGATGTGAACAGTGCATTCATTGCACAAAAAAAATGTGTCAGAGCTGTGTATGGAGCTGAATATTTAGATCATTGTAAGCCATTATTTAAAGCACTAAAAATTCTTCCACTTCCTTGCCTATATATTTTTGAGATTTGTATTTTTATTAAAAAGTATTCGCATATGTTCCCATTGTATGAACACATTTCTAAAAGAGTGAAAAGCAGAAGCCCAAACAAATTACTTGTACCTAGCCAGAGATTACAATTGTATAGCAGGAATTCCAATTGCATGGCAATCAAAATATTTAACAATTTACCCGCACGCATCAGAGTGTTGCCCACTAATAAATTTAGGAAAACAATATTTGCTTGGCTTATAGACAATTGTTTCTATTCAGTTAATGAATTTTTAAATAATAAATTTTGACATTTCATTTTATTCATACTTATTTACACTTGTTAACTTGAATTGACTATTATTATTTTTTTTTAAGCATTTGACATTATATAATTATTAAATTTTGACATTTCATTCATAATTATCTTGTATAAAAATTATCTATTTTTTTAACTAAACTAATTTATAATATTGTACGCCTCAAACGTCGCGCGCACACCATGTATGCGTAAGCTATTGTGGTTTCTATTGTGTCTGCTTGTTGATGCGCAATGGGGGAATATAGCCTCTTCTTAGCGTTCGATGACAAACTACTTCCTATAGTTATATTGTTGTGGCCTAGAACTTCGACACTTTGATTTTGTAAGTTACTTTAAATATTTCTACACCGGCAACGGTAGTGTATGTGAAACTGTTTATTATTAAGATCTTAATGTACCATATACTCAGAAATAAATATATCTTATCTTATCTTATCTTGTCCGATTTTATATTAATTAATTTAATTGGAAAACATAGGTTGTATAAGAGGCGAAATAGCTCTATAAAATTGTCATATGCCTCATTAGGATTCGTGGTCTTAAGTACTTCCGAAAATGATAAATTTTTTAAGTGTTTTTTGAACTTAGTCATGTTAACATTAGACAGATCTCTTTTATTAACGCGCACGAGTTGACTATACATGTTTTATTAACATGTATTTTAAATAATTGTGCAGAATGGTCTGATAGGGCAAGGTCGATTACCTCACTATAACATTTTTTTTTGAGCGTTATGCGCACAATTATCCAGACAAGATTTGCTTTTTGGTCTAGTCGGTTGCCTTATTTCTAACTTCAGATTGTGATTGAGAAGCAGCAGTTCAAAGTCCAAAGTGTACCGATTTTGTTTAAGAATATCTATGTTGAAATCCCCGCATAACACTACTTTCCTATCCCTCCTAGAACAAAGTTTTTTAAGCACAGATTCCAATCTCTCGCAGAATATATTAAAATTTGACATCTTTGGCACTCTATACAAACATACAATTACCAAATTCTGCTTTACCAATTCTATTGCGCAACATTCTATTACCCCTGAAATGGATAATCTTGCTATCTCTGTTAGTACCCTAAATTCGTAGCATTTTCGTATTAATATACAGGCGCCTCCTCTTCTTTGTTCCTTTCTTGAGTATATTGCGGCGAGTTTAAAATCAGGCGTATTAATCAGATCCTCTTGTCCAGAAACAATATTGAGAAGTTACATACCTAACGTTTTCAAGTTCCAGAGTAAAGATGCAACGAGCTATCTAACTTTCTCCGGGGCGGTGCCTGAGGACGCCCAACCGTAGAGAAGCGGGTCGTAGTGCAGACTCAAACCGACGAAGCCGCAGCCGCAGTCGCGTGCTCACTCCGAATCAAAGGCAGGGACGTAACAGTGTCCGAAAACTGGAGAGTGAGCTGGAGCATTATCGCGAGCGCCTCCGCGCTTTGGAGAAAGAGCTGAGCTGGGAGCGAAGCTTTAGACGACGCGCTTCTCCTTCGGTCAGTGTTGAGCGTTGTCATCGCTCCTCGAAGGACAATGAACTGAACCGGTTGCAATCTCGAGACGCAAGCCCACTTCGAGATCGTAGCACAGCAGTGAAGAGATCCCGTGGAGTACGTGATGCTGTTGATGACGCACCGGCGACAACACGGAACCAACGGTCAGACAGCCCAACTTTTAAATCTAAAGATATTATGAACTTCATACATTCTATAAAAAATATAAATAAATCACAACCGATAACAGTGGCAACTGAGTCGCGAAATTTTAGTAGCAAGCAAGTAGAGTAGTGTTAGTCACAAAAATATTTTACCAGATTTTGACCCATCTTCGGAAAGTCAGCGAATAGATATTTGGCTTAAAAGGTAAATGAGTGTGCCACTGTCTGTGCCGGTTGGGACGAAAGGACTGTAATACATTTTGCTATGCAAAAACTGCAAGGATTGGCCAAAACATGGTATGAGAGTTTGAACTCAATACTATTTAGTTGATTAAAATAAAACAAATCAAATCTATCAAAATTAAATCGGATTAAAACAAACATTTTACCATAATAGAGTCATAATAAAAACTCAAACCAAATAAAATTAAATCAAATGAAACATTAAATAAAAATCAATAAAAATCAAATCACAACCAGATTGAAATCAATAAAAAAATAACTAAAACATAAATTCAAATATTTACGCAATTAAGTCTCTGAGGTTTCTATCACTGAGGCTACGAAACCAGAAAAGATGTCTATTTCGCTACGAATGGAGTTGGCAAGAGAAAGCATGCGGCATATTGGTGAAAAATTACCCAGATTAGTTCGACTATTAGGCAGGACGAAAGTTCTTCGGTTTATTAAGCGGCTACCACTACGTGGTACACTAATATTCACTTTTTCTAGCAGTTCGGGTGAATCTATATGACCATTAATTAATTTATACAGAAACATCAAATCCAAAGAATAACTATAAAATGAAGTCTTTAAGTGCACGAAGGAATGCACTTAAAGACTTAATGTTATAGTAATTCAACCTGGAGTTGTACGAGTTCAGTATACGACATCTGTTATCCGAGTAGCATAGGTGATTTAGACACCCTTTTCTGAACGCACTCCGCCGATCAGAGTGTACCTGATAAAAAGCATTCCATACCGCACTACAATATTCCAGTATACTGCGAATAACGCTGTTATAAATGGAAACAGTCAGGATTGGCTCTCTAAAAATTTTCATTTCTCTCACGATGAAACCTGATAATTTAGATGCCCGACGAATCATTTGATCGTAATGACTCCGAAAACTTAAACTGCTATCTACCAAAACACCAAGGTCCCTAATGGTATCAACTTCTTGGAGGGGACTGTTATTAATTGAATAACAAACCTGATCTGTTTTCTTTTTCCTGCTAAATTTAATGAAGTAGCATTTGTCTTTATTTAAGGACATTTTATTTTCTAAGCACCAATTGTATACGTTATTCAGATCTTGCTGAAGCTGCATTATGTCTGATTCGCTATGTATAGTCCGATATAGCTTTAAATCATCGGCAAAAAGTTTATAATTCGAATCAATCTGCCTGCCCAAATCATTTATAAAAACTAAGAAAAATAAAGGCCCCAAGTGTGACCCTTGAGGCACGCCTGATGGTATGCAATACTGTTTAGATTTAAAACCTTTAAGATATACCAATTCCGAGCGATTTCTTAAGTATGACTCGCACCAAAGCAGCAACGACCCATGGACACCCATGCTTTTCAATTTAGAAATAAGTAAGTCATGATCTACTAAATCGAAGGCTTTTCTAAAGTCGGTATATATTGCGTGAACTTCACTACTGTTGTCTAATGCAGATGATATACATGAAACATACTCAACTAGGTTATTGTACTGTTATTGTTGCAGAGAGTGGGTTCCACTGGCGTTAAAAAGTTAGTGTTTAGACTTACTCTATAAATAGACTGAACATTTTCGGAAAAAAAATCACTTATTGCCTGACCACCTGTGGCAAACCTAGTGTCATCCAAAGACATTTTGTTGGGAATATAATTGTCACCTATACGTTTATGTTTTAAGTACCTCCACACATGCTTAGGATTGGTGCGAAGATGTTCAGCTATATTATTTTTAATGTTTGCATAACAGTCTTGTATCAATTTATTGCAACGCGATCTTAGACATTCAAACGTAATCTTATCCCTAGGGTTCCCGTATTTTTTATAAAGGTTATGATATTTAGCTTTCTCTTTAATGACTTTTAATAAAGCTCGGGTATACCAGACAGGATAACGTTCATCTCGAGGGTTTGTGATCAGAGTATGCTGTTTTATAATTGGCATGAGAATATCATAAAATTTTTGCAACATTTCGTTAATATTAGTTATAGAATTCTATTCATCAGACCAAGAAATCTTAGCAAGTTCAGCGTAGACCGCTTCATAATTACAGAGGTAAAAGTTTAAGTACGGGACCTTATTTTGCATTATAGGTTTACTATGAGTTGTTGTAAATGAGATTTCCAGCGCCGGGTGATGAGGATCAATCTGTATGAATGGACTCAAAGCCTGAGACACCAACACAGTGTTATTACTACTACTAAGAACGAGATCTAAAACTCGATTTGAAGCATTGGCTATCGCGTTGCATTGATGAAGATCATTAAAAGCTAGCATATCTATTAAAGTATTTTCTTGAATACTGCTTAACCAATAGACCAGAATCCACATCATATTCCCAAGATATACTACCCATATTGAAATCACCGATCAGTACGTTATTAGAATTGGCTTTGCTCTTTTTGTTAACTACTTCTGTAAAATTTCGAAAAAGCTCATCTATGTAATCTTGCTTGATTGGAGGCGGAATATAAACCGCACAAATATTTATATTTAAGCCACTGCCTTCCCTTCCCTCCGGACCTCTGAGGAGTTCAGACGCGTTTTAAGTTATCCACTTTTTATTTTTAATTATAAATAAACAAAAATTCGACAACTAAATTCCGTGCAAATATTAGGAGTGCATATCTTACACAGAAGCTTACGCGCTTGCCTACTACATACGCAAGTCTTGCGTGTGTGCGACGAGCGACACCTGATCTCGTCTTCGTCAGTGTGCTGTAGCGGATAAAAGTACTAAAACACAAGCAAGACTGTGAGTAAAGGATCCCTTATCTTATTGGAGGTCAACTTATATTAGACGGAAAGCAGTCTTGTTAGATTCTGTCGATTGCCACCATAATAGGTTGACCCCTGCCACATTAATTTGCAACTAGCCTCTTCAATCTACTGGCAGCCTAGTACTTTGCGAACAACGAGAATGCCGAACGACGGTTCACCTCTGCCACAGTCGGCAGCGACGCGGAGGTCTGCCGCGACATTGCCTGTCTCAAATGTGCAGGCGCTTGGCACACCTCTTAGTTCATCCGAACCTAACTTAAATCTGAAAAATGACCCTCCTAATGCTGAGATTTCGCCAAATATTACTTTTAGAAACACTAAGCGTAAACGGTCGGATGGCACCGATGAGACCACGTTAACCCATTTTATGTCTGAGATGAGGGAAATGTTTCGTGAATTTAAACAACAACAGGACGAGAAATATGATAAGTTGTTTTCCGTTGTAAATGATATACGCGATTCCTTGGACTTCCTATCTAAACAACATGAAGATCTAAAAATACAAGTGAACGTTCTAGAAACGGAGCGTGAAGAAAACTTAAAATATATAAACGATCTCGAAAGGAAGCTTGAAAATATGGAGCAAAGCGCACGGTCTACTTGTATCGAGATACGTAATGTTCCTTGGTGTAAATCTGAAACGAAACCCTCACTGTTGAATACTATTATGGAAACTGGTAAATTGCTGAACCTTACAATCCAGCCGCGAGACGTCAAAGATGTGTTTCGCATAAAAGCAAAGGACCCAGCCGTCAAGCCAATAATAGTCGATTTTACCACTGTACTGCTTAAGGAAGATTTTCTTCTGAAATTTCGTAACCATATTAAAAATAGCTTCAAACTCACAACTGAACATCTTAAAATAAGTGGCCCTGCAAAACGTATCTACATATCAGAAAACTTGTCAGCCAAGAATAAAAGACTTTTTTTTCTGGCTAGGGATGCAGCTAAAACCAACCAGTTTGAATTCTGTTGGGTCTCACATGGGAGAATTTATGTTCGCGAAAGACCTGGTTGTCCCCATCTGCAGGTGAGGAACGAGTCGGATTTAGCGAGCATTGCGAAAACAACGTGACTAGTCATTATGGCATCAAAAGAAGTCGCTGTATGTCTAGTTCTTATGTCATTATATCTCCAGCTCATGCATGATTATCCTAGATTTTTGTTATATTCTAAAACTTCATTTAAACTATCATTTGTAGCCTTTAACATCACACACTCTCCACATACACATTTTTCATCCACAAGCTACTTACTTCTTCACAACCAATTTACACCCCATTTACTCCAACACACACACACTCATACTATCCACAACTTCTGTGTATCTATTCAGTCAGATAAGTTCTTAGCGTATTTATTAACTCGATATAGGCGATATTACATAACTGATTCTAGAAAGTCAATTATTGTTTGCTTTTTTAGACAATGCAATCCATGTCCCAGTTTTGGTTCCCCGGTTGATGATTTAATGTTCAATGAATAACTTAACTTCTTTAACGGAAGAAGTCGAATGTGTCTCTGTTTCTAACTGCTACACGAGCTCACCGGAAATGAGTGGCAATTTTTTTAATAGTGCATTGCATGATTTTAAAATTTTTCATACTAACATACGTAGTCTGAACAGTAATTTCAATAATTTATTAGTATATTTGAGTAGACTAACATATTTACCTGATATTATTATTTTAAGTGAATGCTGGTTAAGTAAATGTCAAATAATACCCTCTATAGGGGGCTTCAACTCTTATTCCTCATCGTTTAAAAATCAAAATGATGGTGTGGTTACCTACATAAGAGACTGCTTAAATGTTATTGTAGAGCAACCGATGCTCAATGATGCAAACTGTTTATTACTTAAGTTTAATGGTATAGCAGCGTTTGTCGCCGTATACCGGTCTCCATCTAAAAGAGATTTGACACAATTTTTAAGTAGTCTCGACCATTTGTTATCAAACTTATCTCAATATAAAACTGTTGCTGTAATTGGCGACCTAAATATAAACATTATGTCCAATTGCACCGACTACTACGCTGACGAATACCTGACTCTTTTGGCTTCTCATGCAATGCTTCCTGCCCATAATCTTCCAACGAGACTTTCGAACTGCCTGGATCATGTGATTCTTCGCTCCCATACCTCTGCCACCACTCTTGTACTTGACTCTCTCATTACCGATCACTCACCTACTGTTATTTACTGTAACCTGAAAATTAAAACTTATGCTCATAAACAGTCTATTAATAAAATAGACTTCCCTGCGGTGGTCGAATGTATTAAAAATACTAATTTTTCATCAGTTTTAGAATCTCAAGATCCTAATTCAGCTACGGAATACTTTGTGTTAACTATGTCCTCTGTCATTAAATCTCACTCCCACACCTCAGTCATTCCCAGCAAAAAACGTATTATTAGGCCGTGGATTACTCCTGGCCTTCTGAGATGTATACGGCACCGTGACAAATTGTATCGTGCATTTAAAAAACACCCGGATAATGAGTCACATAAGTTGGTTTTTCACCGTTATCGCAATTTCTGTTCCAATGTTTTAAAAAAAGTTAGATGCGAATATGAACGCGCCGAGTTTCGGAAGGCCAAAGGTAATCCTAAAGATACATGGCGGCTTATTAAACAGATCGCGAACCTAAATCAAAACAGGTCAGCAGCTTCGGAACTATTAAATTGCTCTGCAAATCCCTCTCAATCGGTGGATAACGCAAATGACTATTTTTCTAACATAGGCAGACAATTAGCTAGTCGAATTCAACAAACAGATTTTTACAAAAACCTTGCTTCCAGTAATTTCAGCTCTTCTCAATCTCCTCCTTTACACTCAATGAGGTTGCTGGAAGTGGATAGTACTGAGCTAGAAAACATTATTATCGGTCTCAAAGAGAAAAGTTCTGCTGGTCTTGATGGTATAACTTCAGCTGTTGTGAAAGCTACGAGATATACTATTATTCCAATTCTTGTCCATATTTTTAACTTGTGCCTCGCTAAAGGTACCTTTCCCGACATTTTCAAAACTGCGATTGTTCATCCCATCCACAAATCCGGAGACAGAGACAGTGTCTCAAACTACAGACCTATCTCTGTGCTTTCCACCTTTTCTAAAATTTTCGAAAAAGTTATAAATATTAGACTCACTAAATACCTCAACAAATTTAACATATTAGCACCAAATCAGTTCGGTTTCAGAAGTGGTAAATCCACAGATGATGCTGTCTTAGAACTTTCCGACACAATTGTGGACAATTTTGAAAATAAGCGTAAAACTATTGGTATCTTTTTAGACCTCTCAAAGGCTTTTGACACTGTCTCTGTCCCCACCCTTCTTTCGAAGCTGGATGGTATGGGAATTCGCGGTACTGCATATGACTTATTCAGTAGCTATCTAACAGGCCGTAAACAGTCCCTTAAGATAGAAAACTATGTAAGCAGAGAAGAATCTCTTACTTTTGGGGTTCCACAGGGCAGTGTACTGGGGCCAACCCTATTTCTCATATACGTGAATGAGCTGTGTCAGTTACACCTACCCAACTGCAAAATTATTACCTATGCAGACGACACAGCTCTAATAATTCATGGTAGTGATTGGAGTGAGGTTCAAATAAACTCAGAACTGGCCCTAAACTGTGTCATGAAATGGTTAACCAAAAATCTCTTAACCCTAAATATTAGTAAGACCAAATTCATTGCATTTTCCACCAATAGGTCTAGTCAACCTGCAATTCCTATCGTGATTCGTGCTCATACATGTGCTACCTCTTCTCCAAACACTACTTGTAACTGTCCTAAACTTGACAGTGCTCAGACTATCAAATACCTGGGTATTTTAGTGGATAGTTACCTTAAATGGAAACAGCAAACGGATGCCACAGTTACACGTCTAAGGAAGCTTATTTATGTGTTTAAGAAACTTAGATCGGTTCTTGATTTTGACAGCTTAATCACTGTATACTTCTCGCTAGCTCAGTCGGTATTAGGTTATTGCCTTGTTGTATGGGGAGCAGCTCATAAAACGACAATGTTACGAGTTGAACGCGGACAGCGTGCGATACTTAAGGTTTTGGCAAAGAAACCGATGCGATATCCAACAACGGCGCTGTATTCTCTGTGTCAGGTTCTCACTGTAAGAAAATTATTTATACTACAGGCCATACTCCGTAAACATTGCCAGCTGGCCTATGATCCGAGTATCGGCAGCACAAAACGCCGGTCTGATAGGATATGTGGTATAGTATTTCGCAGAACTGAAGCGGCACGTCGTCACTTTAAACACATTAGTTCCAAAATGTACAATAGAATAAATAAGAAAATAAATATCTACTCGTTAACTAGGAAAAAACTCAAAATTAAATTAAATATCTGGCTAAAACAATTAAATTATGACGAAACAGAAGAACTTGCGGAAGTATAACTCTCACAACCCATCACACGCACACATACAAAACATACACAAATTACACAAGCACACACACACACACACAACCTCTCTTCGATCCACACAAATCCATTTTATTTTACTTATTTTATTTTACTAATAATTCACGTCTGCATTTTTGTTGTTATTATATAATTGTAACTGGAACAGTTTTACTTCCTTACCTGGAGAGGGGCGTTGATAACCGCGACACAGTTTTATACTACTGCGGTTATCATCGTTTCAATCTGTTTATATCTGTACGTTTTTCTTGTTCCAAATAAATAAATTTGAATTTGAATTTGAATTTGAATTTGATTTGAATTTGTCACACTTGATTGTCTCTTCCAATTAAATCTCCGTGAGACCTCATACTTGTCTAGAGTTGCGACAAACACGCCACCGCCATCCCTTTTTGTAGTTGAAGACACCGCCTAAACATTCTGTATCGATTATCTAAAACGTCATGGTCGAAAACCGTATCATTAAGCCAACTTTCAGTGCCGATAATTATGTCATAATCAAAATTTAACGCAGCAGTACAAAAAGTCTCTGTCTTGGTTCGTAAGTCTTACATTTTGATAATAAATTTTAAAGTTGAATTTCAATTCATAAAACATCATTGACCTCTCCTTAGCAGCGATTCTAGCCGCTGCATGCAATTTTTTATTAGACATAGTCAGATTTTCTGTAACGAAAATCGGCTGCTTCTCTCCACCAATGCCAATGTGGCTGCTGTTCAACTTCTTCGACTCATTCTTCTTATTAAAGTTCCTGACTGCAGCAAGATCTCGAATGCGAGGACTGACTAGCTTGACGACTATGCTACGTGGGCGATTTGTTTCTGCATTCAATTTGGCAACTCTATGAAATGACTGGATTTCACTGTCGTGAAGTTGATTTCCTACAACTCTTCCCAGCTGTTGTACGACCGATAACAAATTTTCAGTTTTATGTTCAGGAAGTTCAGTAGCGTTCGATTTTTGCTGAGAGCAGTTGTGTTACATGCGATCGCGCGCGTATCACAGTGTAAAAGTGCTTACGCATCAAAATAACGCCGGCCGGTCGGATGCATCGCAATGACCTAGTTATTGCGTAATGCTGACGGCTGCAGGTGAATATTATTGTTAAGGCGAAGTTAATACTCGCTTAACTTGTACAATGAGTTCTAAAAAGGAAAAATTTAGCGTGAACTAATCAACAGAGACTGAACATCTGTTGTATAAGTACTTTAGTGAAGAACAAAGGCAGCGCGAAAAGCTGCAAAAAGAACTAAATGACTTAAAAAGTCAGATAGAAAACCTCCAGCAGCAGCTGAAACTTCAAGCGGAGAACCCACCGCAATCAGCTACTACAACCGCCCCTGAGACTTCTTCCCCGCCTGTTGAATATACAACGGATGAAGAAGAACTTGCTCGAGAAACAGGATGGATACGGCAAAAAGCAAGAAGAAAAGAAAATTGAACACTTCTCCCGCCCAACCCATTCTGAATGAACAAGGAAGTGAAGATAATAAAGGTAAGAAAAATACCATTAAAACTCCTTTGCCACCACCTATTGTAGTAGACGGTATCCAGGACTACCAGAAATTCTTTGATTTTCTTTCTGAGAGCCAACCAGCTGACGCGTTCAGCATCAAAATGATGAACGGCGATACAATCAAAGTAAATGCCAAAAATGATGATTCGTACAGAGCAATTACAAAGGCCCTCTCACTGAACAATTGCCTTTGGCACTCGTATGAGAACAAACAAGAGAGACCAGTTAGAGTTATGGCAAAAAAAATGCATTTCACATGCATTCCGGAGAGAATTGTTGAAGACTTGTGTGGCAAAGGCTACAAAATTCTAGAAGCAGTCAACAAATTGAGTTGGAAAACCAAACAGCCACTCAATATGTTCATGCTAACATTCTCAAACGATGAAGAAACTAGCAAAATTTATAACATCAAAATTGTATTGGGATGTAATGTAATACAACCGGTAAAATCCACAAAACTGGTATGTCAGTGCAAACGATGCCAGGCTTACGGCCATACGCAAAAGTACTGCTCCAAAGAGCCGAGGTGCGTAATGTGCACAGGCAAACATCTCACGAAGGATTGCAGTAAATCAAAAGAGGAGAAGCCAAAGTGCGTCCACTGTGGAGCACCACATCCAGCTAACTACAGGGGATGTATCGTAGCCAAAGAAATCCAGCAGATACGAAAGATAAATCGAAAGGCAATAATACTGCCCCTCAAGAAAATACACGTACTGGAAAAGTCGAAGTCCCCAACCAGTACAGACGAAGTCAAAGCTCAATGCAAACTACGACAAAAAACGTATCTTATGCCCAAGCTACAAGAGGCATAGCCAAGGCGCCTTTGGTTGATATGAACAGTGACAAAAAGTTGGAAGAAATGAAGATTGAAAAAAATTAAAATAGCAACAAAGCTGCTACTTCTAAGGCACAAAAATGAATACTACACTAAAAATTATGGCGTGGAACTCAAATGGGTTACAAAAACATCAGAACGAGTTACAAGTAGTATTGGACATAGAAAAGATTGATGTGTGCCTCATATCAGAAAGTTACTTCACAAAGCAATCTCACATTAAGTTTAAAGGATACAAAGTATACCATGCAATCCACCCAGACAATTCTGCAAGAGGTGGTAGTGCCATCATTGTAAAAGAAAACCTACAGCATTATGAAGAGTTCAAATAAGAAGAGAAGGACATCCAAGCAGTGGCGATTTGTCTACAAACCAAAAAATATCCTATAACAGTATCTGCCATCTACTGTCCACCACGGTATATGATAAAAAAGACCACTATATGAACTTTCTAAATCACTTTAAAAGATGATTTATATTAGGAGGTGACTTCAATGCTAAAAATACGTATTGGGGCTCCAGACTAACAACTACTAAAGGCAAAGAACTACTAAGTACCATAAAAGAGCTGAAATGTGATGTCATATCAACTGGAAAGCCGACCTATTGGCCAACAGTTCAAAATAAAATACCGGACTTAATAGATTTTTTTATAACCAAGGATCTATCAACTAGTTATATAAAATCGGAACAAAGCTATGACATGAATTCAGATCACTCTGCAATTTATCTAGAAATTAGTGAAGCCATTTTTTATAAAGAAAACAAGCCTACTCTTGTTAATAAATAATGTACAGACTGGGAGAGCTTCAAGTCCAGATTGAATGATCAGATAGACCTTAAAGTTCCATTAAAAACACCCGAACATCTAAACATCGAAGTAGAAAAGTTCATAACGCATATCCAGCAAGCAGCGTGGGAAAATACACCTGACTTCAACAAGAGGACGAAGGGAAATACTTACCCGCTCAGTATCAAGCATCTCATTATGGAGAAAAGAAAACAGAGGAAAACATGGCATCAATCTAGGTGCCCTGAAGACAAACGAAAATTGAATAATCTAACAAAAAAGTAAGAAGACTAATTCAAGACTTTAAAGACGAGTCAACCAAAACCTATCTTCAGAGTCTAAGTAACGATCAAAGGACAGACTACTCACTTTGGGAGGCTACTAAGCACTTAAAAAGGCCGATTACCCAAATCCCACCTATCAAATGTGATAATGGACAATGGGCAGTAACTAACGAGCAAAAAGATCTTCAGAAAAAAAATGTTCCTTGAAAATATCTACCAACCAAACGACGGGGTAATTATTGAAGATCAAACTTTCCCTAATATGGTGACACTGGAAAATTAAGTTACCATAAAACTAGTAACACCGAGAGAAGTCGCACGGGAAATAAAATTCAATATAAGCACACGAAAATCACCAGGGTACGATTTAATAACAGGAGAAGTTCTTCATAACCTACCAAGAAAGGGTCTGGTTAAATTAACGACCCTTATTAATGCCGCACTAAGACTTAAATATGTACCAGACTTATGGAAGGTGGCTGAAGTAATAATGATAGCTAAGCCAGGTAAACCGGCTCACGAAACATCATCATATAGGCCTATTTCCTTGCTACCAATAATGTCCAAGCTATTTGAAAAGCTGTTACTCAGACGACTAAAACCTATAATAGATAGCAAGAACATAATACCAGAGCACCAATTTGGTTTTCGAGAAAAACACTCTACTATTGATCAAGTGCATAGGATCACAAATGTCATAGAAAACGCCCTTGAAGACAAGAAAGTATGTTCTACTGTATTCCTAGACGTGGCGTTTGACAAAGTATGGCATGAAGGCCTTATACATAAACTGAAGAGCTTGTTACCGACGCAATTTGCTGATATATTAGAGTCCTACGTTCTAAACAGAGTATTTAGAATAAGACAAGAAGATGCCTACTCAGAACTGAAACAAATAAAAGCTGGCGTACCGCTAGGAAGTGTGTTAGGCCCGGTCCTGTACCTACTATACACTTGTGATATTCCTGAATTAGAGCAAAACACGATTGGAACCTTTGCTGATGATACAGCCATAATGGCTGTAGGAAACAGTCACGTAGAAGCAGTAGAAAAGGTTCAAATAGCTGTTAATCAAGTTTATGACTGGACCAAAAAATGGAGGATTAAACTAAATGAATCCAAATCTGTTCACATAGATTTTACCAACAAAAAACACCCGTATTCTCCAGTTTATATTAATAATAAACAAGTCCCATACGAGAATACAGCCAAATATCTCGGTATGACACTTGACGCAAAGTTACGCTGGAAAGCCCACGTCAAGAAGAAAAAAGAAGAACTCGACTTCCGATATAAAAGAATGTATTGGCTGCTTGGAAGAAACTCCATGCTGTCTGTGCAAAACAAATTATTGCTATACAAGCAAGTCCTGATGCCAGTTTTGACTTATGTTATTCAGCTATGGGGCTGCACCAAACAGAGCAATATATTAATTATACAACGATTCCAGAACAAAGTGCTAAGAGCAATAGTAAATGCACCTTGGTACATAAGAAATGATGACCTCCATCGGGACCTAAAAGTTGAGTTCATCGATAAAGTGATTCAGAAATTTGCAGAAGCTCACGAAAAGAGACTTCATCAGCATGTGAATGTCAAGGCAATCCAGCTTCTCGACCACACAAACATAGTGAGAAGACTAAAAAGAACAAAACCGTTCGAGTTAGTGTTTAGTGTTAGTGAATAGTGTAACGTACGAAAGTGCTACCAAATAAACACAAGAACGAAGTGTATTCGCCTTAATAGAGACAATAAGAAAAGTGCTATTGGACACATTCTTAGTAAATACAATGTAATAGTTTAGGTTATAATTAAATTACTTATTAGTCTATTTATAAGGCTAGATTGTAATAAGATTAGGGTCCAACCTATTGATGACACATAGAAAAGGAAAAAAAAAAAAATTGTTCAGGAACGCACTGTATCTGTATCGATATTGCTTTCACGAGCTATTTGATCCATTTGCTGCACCTTTGCGTCCAATTCCCTCACTTGGGCAGTCAACACGGCGTTATTTTTGAGGAGCTTGGCATTCGAGTTACTGTTCTTAGCATTTAATTCGACTTGATCGTCATGAGCATCAGAGAGAAATGTTACAGTCTTCTTAAACTCCTCCAAGTCTTCGTGCATTGAAGAAAATCTCAAATTTAGGACATTAACATCCTTTTGGACCGCAGCTAAAGTGTTTTGAAATTTCGCCAATGAGGCCTGTTGACTTTCAAACTTTTCATTCATTTCCTGGCGTAATTTTCGAATTTCTGCAAGTATCGTATCTTGCAAGTTGATTTCAGTGCCAACCCTTCCCATTCTGGGCGTAACTGTTGATGATTTCTCCGCTGGTGTAAGGCCGATCTGCAAACCCAGTTTCGGGGAAAGCAATGGAACCGGTTCAGGAGCCGCGTGGTCAGATTGCACAGTGCGACCTTTTGCATGTCGGCTAGAGATACAGATTGGACAAGTCCATTTGGTCCTAGGTGTTGACGCTTCATCATACTTTACACATTCCAAATGGTACTTGTGGGCACATTTGCTTAAACAGCATTTAATTATCTTTTGCGTAACGAGAATAGTATCATGACAACCAGCGCAAAGCATTATTGCAAAGAAAAACAAAACACAAAATGCAAAATCAAAATCCTGATCTGGGGATCGAACTCAGACGCTCTCGCTTCGCAGTCGCCTCTCAACGAACTTAGCCACAGACACTTAAGTAAAATTTTGAAATTTGAGTATGGGTGCGTCGTCGTGTTATCAGCAATCAGAGTGACGATTCGGACAATCGAAAATATTTTTTTCGAAACACCCACTTTCACACCAACTAGAACTTACAAATTTACTCTTGAAATGTTTACTTATTGTTTTTGTTAGAGCACTGTCACCAATCGCTCTGCAAACGATATCACTTATGACGCGTACACTGGCCTTTAGTTTCCACACAATGTTTATATTGTACGTAAGGTTTTAACAATATTAATACTTTGTTGATTACGGAACTACAAATTGTAAGTGTTTACTAATTGACTACCCGCAGAAAGGACAACATTGGTGTTAATTGGTCGTATTTTATGTCAAACGTAGATGACAGCCTTCTTAATTTACCATTGCTTGTAGTTTAAGACAATTATTATTTACAAAATGGTCTTAGGTTATCTTGTATAAAAATAGTAAGTTATGTTTTGAATTTGGAATTAGCTGCCGTGCAGCATTGTTTGCTTAAAGTAATAAATTAAAAGAAATATGCCGAATTATAAAACGTCAAATAGATATTAATAAGGAAAAGTTGTCAAAAAAAATAAAAGGCCCGTTTTGACAGCTATAAAAATAATTAATAATAATTAAACTTGATGCTTGCGAATGATACTCGTTGTTATAGTGTATGGGTAACATAGTAATTAATTATGATTATGAATTTGATTTTTCAATTTCTTAATTTTTATCGCGGCATGTAAAATGAGAAATGTCAACGGGCTTCTTAGATTGTGACGACTTTAGCATGTTATTGAATGGTTACCGAGATAGCTCAACAAATTGTCACTTGTCAGTGACTTATTAAATTGATAACAAGTTTTTTTGTAAAGGAAATATATATTTAATCAAAATTCAACCTAGTTGTATCAGACTGTACGTACCACAAAGTACGTCAGCGGCAGCGCTACTGCTAGTACGTAGTAAAATACGCTTAGGTCGGGTCATGAATGAAACTTGCCGATGTTACCTTACAGATGGATGATTCGGAACTCCGTCGAATTTTCAATCGAAATATACTAACTATTAATACGGATGCCGATACTTTCAGCTAATAAAATAAAATTATATGATGTAGGCATACAAAGTTTTAAATGTTCATAACGGGGATAAGCATTGTTTACGTTGGCTGCCATATCTAGGTTGCTTAGTACCAAAAATAAGAGAGAATAACAGTGGTAACTGCCACTGCTTATACCATGTTGTCGATGTTAGGGGAGGCAGTGATGAATGTGATGATAATATTGATGATAAGCCGAATAGTTGTAATAATGGAGATAAAGATGCCAGAGAATTTTTATGATTGGAGATTATAAATTAAATTTACATTCACGTTACAATACTGTCGTCCTCACAGACACATGAAATTTTACATTACGCTCTTGGTTGATAAAAATAATTAATGTGTTTATTGGTTTTTCTTAATTCCAACTCTAAGGGGGTAAAAAGGGGGTTGAAAGTTTGTATGTAATTTATACATTTTGTAAGATGGACACCTGAAATTTTAGATTTACGCTCTTGGTTGATAAAAAGAATTAATTCATATATTGGTTTTTGAAAATTCGGCCCGTAAGGGGGTAAAAAGGGGTTAGAAAGTTTGTATGAAATGTTTACAATTTGTAAGTTGCACACGTGAAATTTTAGATTTAATCTCTAGGTAGATAAAAAATACCATGTATTTATTAGTTTTTGGATATTCTACCCCTATGGGGATAAAGAAGGAGTTGTAACGTTATATGAAATTTCTTTGATTTGGAAGGTAAAACATCTAAAATTGTAGGTTTTCGCTCCTGATTAATAAAAAAACAATGAGTTTAATTATTTCCGTAAATGCCACCCCTAACGGGGCTAAAAAGGGGGTTGAAAGTTTGTATGTAATTTTTTTTTTTTAAATTGTGAGTTGGAGTTATTAAAAAGAATTCATGTAATTATTAGGTTTTAGAAATTCTACCCCTAAGGGAAATAAAGTAGGGGTTGAAACTTTATATGAAATTTCTTCGGTTAAGAAGGTAAAATATCTAAAATAGTAGGTTTACGCTCTTGATTAATAAAAAAAGGTAATGAGTTTATTGATTTCCGGAAATTCTACCCCTAATGGAGGTTAAAGGTGGCAATTTGTTGGGCTTATATATTTGAAACTTGGCATCAATACTAACAGCAGATATTTTATATTTTTTTATTGATTTTAAAGTAAAGGTTGTTTTCAAAACTACTCCTAAAATACTATTTAAGGGATGTTATAGTTTGTATGGAAAATCTCATTTCTTGGATTAATAAACTTGAAACTTGGGACAAATACTAACCTAAGTAAATAATAAAGGATCTCATTATAAGTTTTTCGAAACTACCTCTAAAAGATGATTAGGGGGCTGTTGAAGATATTGGTTTAATAAACAAGAAATTTGGCACAAATACTAACCTTAATAAATAATGTGGGTTGCTATTAGTTATTCGTTTTTCGGAACGATCCTCAAAATACTATTTAGGAGGTGATCAAGATTTTTGAAGTATTTTATTACACATAGCTTCTTTTAATGATGTAGGTGAGCACTAAGGAGAGAGTTTTGGAAATTCAACCGTTAAAGAAACATTTATTTGTATAAAAACTTTTTTACAAAAAAATATTACTGACTTCCAACTCAAAACACTACAAAGTGAAAAATAAATTTCTTTTTCGAAGTCGGTGTCTTTTATAAGTACAAATTTTTGGCAGGTTTTTTTTTTTTTTATAAAATAGATTTTTTATTTTTCACTTTTTATGTGGACCTAATAGGCAATTTGCCATTAATAATGTACTTAATTATTTTTTGTGTATGTTCACCCATATCTCATTCAAACAACACTGGACAATCGGTCCAGTTCGGTAGTTCCAAATCGAGGAAGAGGTCATCTTAGTGCCGTAAGATTCTTCAAAAAACCGTTGACACACCTAAAACATATTTTGGGGTAATTCTGAAAACTAATGATGGCAATTTATTTTTGTCCAAGGATTAAGATTTTTAACAGACTTTCCAAAAAGGAGGAGGTTCTATGTCCTCTAAATCCTAACTTAAACCGTAGATATCGACGATATCCCATTTATTATTGATTTAACAATAGCTTATTTTTGATCGCCTTCACTAACTGCACATAATTTAGTTGAATAAAATACAAAATCATGCGAACGAAGTCGCGGGCGGAGTGCTAGTAGACCTATATCCGTGCTTCCAGCATTGAGTAAAATCTATGAAAAAATCATGCTGGACCAGATGTTGTCTCACTTCAATTCTAATGGGATCCTGCATAGTCAGCAGATTGATTTCACGAAAGGTAGGTCGACAACAGACGCGGGAGTAAAACTCATCAGCCACATCTTGGAATCTTGGGAGAAGTCCCAGGATGCCATTGGCGTTTTCTGTGATCTCTCAAAAGCGTTCGACTGCGTCGACCACAACACACTGATCTGTAAATTACACCACTACGGATTTTGAGGACAAGCTGCTGATCTGGTGCTTTCCTATTTATCAAACAGACAGCAAAAAGTAAATGTTAATGGGGCGACGTCCTCCGAGTCTCTAATCAAGATGGGCGTGCCCCAAGGTTCAATTCTCGGCCCTTTCCTATTTCTTGTTTACATTAATGATCTCCCCTTTATGATGGCCAAATTATCGGATATAATTCTATTTGCTGATGATACTTCGCTAATTTTTAAAATAGATAGGAAAGATACGGATGTCTTACATGTCAACGAAAGTCTAATTATTCTCTCAAAATGGTTCGCAGCTAACAATCTCTTACTGAATGCGAAAAAAAAATGTCTAAACTTAAATCTTGACGGCAAAAATCTTGAAGTTATAACGGAAACTGTATTCTTAGGGATTACTATCGATTCAAAATTGCAGTGGGGCGCGCACATTAGAACTCTTTCGGGAAGGTTAAGTTCAGCTGCATATGCAGTAAGGAAAATAAGGAAGTTAACCGATGTAGCCACAGCTAGGTTAGTATACTATGCTTATTTCCACAGTATTATGTCTTATGGCATTCTGCTGTGGGGATCAGCAGCAGATGTTGACTCAGTTTTCATATTACAAAAGAGGGCAATCCGCGCGATCTATAAAATGGGTCCTCGCGAGTCCCTCAGAGATAAATTTAAAGAGATCGATATATTGACTCTACCTTCACTTTATTTTTGGAATGTATTTTGTATGTCCGCAAAAATCGAGGGCTTTTTAAAACTAGAAGCGACTTCCATAATTTAAATACACGAGTAGTAGGGATTCGCTGTTTCTGGAACACCGATCTCGTGGGCGGTCCAGGTTGTGCCAGATCCTAAAAATAAAACAAAAAAAAAATAAAAAAAAAACAAAGGTTTTGGGGTGCGCTGATTCCGAATCTGTCATCCATTTGTACATAGCTTGCACGGATGCAGAGATACAGAAATCGATTACTCATCGTTAACCCTCATTATGAGTGCTTTTCTGAATCATCAATAAAACACATTTTTATTTCTAAATTGTATTACTTATTTTCTACATAGTATGAGCGGAACATCTCATGCACTAAAATATCATTGTACCCTGTAAATATGTTCACAAAACTATGCATTGAACGTCCCTGAAACTTATATAGCAAATACATTAAGCAATATTCACCACAAACTGAAGTCCAATCATTCTAAATCCTATAAACAGTCCAGTCCCATCTTTTACAATTCCTTTTTAAAAACTCGAGATGATATCGCGCAGGTGTTCGTCCATATGAATCAAAATATTGACCGATGCCATTCGTATCGATATGTACAGCTACCCAGTGTGAGCCTGGTTTATCACCCACATCCAAATTGCATATTATATACGTTAGTACATGGGTGTACATATGCAGTCTATTAGCAGCATAAACATTACTTTCTAGACTGTGATGTTTTTTTTTTTTAAATGTTGTTGTACTTCTAGTCATCTAGTGTATCCTTGATATATGTATTCAATGGTTCATGTAGGAATGTTAATAATTATACGTACTCTGTCCCACCTTCGGTGTTTATTCTATTTTGTTTGTCATTTATACATTTTATTTTATTATTTAAGTATTTTCCGTTGCCGTAAGTGTGTCCGTGGCATCAACAGTGGGCCTTATCAGAATATCAGCGCAGCGTTATTTCCTTTTTGAATATCGCTGCAGATGCTGAGAGTGTAGCCTTTTTGTTCTCGGAAGGGATTTTTATTATTGTTTAATCTTATGCTTATTTCTCATGCCTCCTGTGCGGGTCCAAATAAATATTTTTCTTTCTTTCTCAAAAATCCATTTCCGATCGACTTGACCTCCAGCAAACCCTCGGAACAAGCTGGTTTCCGCCGTGGCTTGTCCACTACCTACATTCTTTAAATAAGAAAAAGAAGTTGCTCAACGCACCGAAAACGCATGGAAGAGCTATTGATCGTTGAAAAATCCAATGAAAGGATTACTTCCACTTTCCCTAAAAAGGAAACTCATGGACATATGCATCTTTCTCACCCTCACCTACGGAGCGCAAACGTGGTCGTTTACCAAACGTCAAAAGTCTGCCAGCGAGCAATGGAACGAAGTATTCTCGGAGTCAAAATCATAGACCGCATTCGGAACAACATACCTACTTCGTTCCAAAACACATATCGCAGACATAGGTAACACAGCCGCCAAACTAAAGTGGAATTGGGCAGGTCACATCTGCCGCATGTCTCAACAGAATTGAGCAAAAGTAGCCACTGACTGGATTCCGAATAACAGACTAAAGATATTCATGATACGTTTGGTTTTCAAACATTTAACTATATTATTTGTCAAGTAGATTACACAAATATTTTCTTTTCATCTCTAAATGATATGATAACTAGTATTTTCTTTGTTTTTTCAAATTCTAAAATTCCTGTACTATTAATCGATGATACGTAGTATTAGAAGTGTTCACACAAAATTTCAGTTATTTTAGTCAATTAGTTGGCGCACGAGCTTTGAGTTTTAGAAAAAATGTTTTGGCTTCTTTTTTTATGGCTATATTGATATTTAAAATTACTTAAGGTACGAAAAACTATGCAAAATACGTTTAAAATGACCACAAAAGTAGGTTCGTTCGTTCGTTTCAGTACTGGTCCTATCTGACTCAGGCGTTAACAGCCGCACACATATTAGTTATTAGTTATATTTCTATTGTTTTCTCCCCTTTTTTCTTTTTGTTTAATTTAAAGATTTCTCTATAATCTTTTTATGTTGTGTGCTCTAGTGGCTTTTGACAAATAAATGTGTTTTCTTTCTTTTCTTTTTCTTTTTAATATCCTAAATCGGAAGTACCAGCACCATCTTTTTGATGAAATTTCGTGTCGAAAAGTGATATGTCTTTCCTGACTTTTATCCTCATACGAATAAAACCAACTCGTGCTACTGATCCGCAAACAGATACGAGCTTCACGCACTTCTCCACAGCTTGAGTGTGACAAGGATACTTTTCAATTTCAAGAAATGTACCTCCTTGTAGGAAATGTTTGAAATTTCTTTCTGTGTCTGTGTATTTCATTGTTATTGGAAGTTCAGTTATCTTTTCTTTCTGCCAACCAATTAAATCATAATAACTAGGTGCATCAACCTTAAGTTCTGAACTTGGAATTGAAAACTGATTTCTTACCCTAAACTATCGGAACAACCAGTTCCCTTAGGTTTGATTCATCGTCTTGGAATATGAACCAGCAAAACACTTTCTGTAGCATTTTGTTGAATTATTATTTGAGGCAATGCTTTTATTATATGTATTTTCTACAAAGTTATATGTTTATACGCGAAATACGGCTAAGAATAAAGTAAAAGAAGTCATTCATAAAATTTTGAATTGAAAATATTAGTTTTTTTGTAAACTAAACTCACGATGTGAAAATCAAGTTGTAGATTTTTAGTTCTTCGTACGACTGAAGGTTTCCTATCGGGCCATCGATTAACGATACAGGAGATATGAAAAGAAAAACAAAGTTGCTTGTTTCGCCTATTCTTTTGTAATATTTTTGAAAGAGTCACCATGGATCTGTGCAACGCAAGGAATATGAGATAAAATTGTTAACTCATAATTAAGCTTATTATCAATTCCATTGTACTTAGGAATTTGCTTTAGATAAGAAATAACTTAGTGGTGTTATATAAGACCGAGCAGCAGCAGTCATGCTGTCAGTCCATAGTCGTTTGACAGCATTGGATAGTATCTACCAATACTACGTTTTGTGTGAAGTACTTCAAAGCATCAATGGAGGTAAGTGTTTATAATATTAACAAACTTACTTCACTTTCTGTATTTTTTATTTACATGAAGTTTCGCTTACATGTGCGATATTCATTAAGTGTAAGCAAATTGGTATTAACATGATAACTGTGTTGTTGCAGAAATCATTCATTTGTAGACAATGATGGACATACCTATCAGCAGTATTACTACTCGTATTTATTTCCTCAACATGAAGAAGAGAGTGGTACCACATGCTGTACCAGAAAAATGAAATCGCAGGCGATTGATAATTTTTTTGAAGTGGCACCAAAATTTAAGAAGAAGAAGAGGAAACTGGTGTCTATGACTGCCATTGTAGATGTTCAAGGTTTTAAAATAGAAACAAATGAATTTATCATTAAAGAAATTGCTGTATTAAGTAATCAAAAAATTCTGGTGTTTTTAATTAAGCCACCATTTCCATTTAACGATTTGACGATACCAGAAAAACGGCAAGTTAGTTGGATTGAACGTAATAGAAAGATATACTGGAGTGAAGAATTTGTGTCTTACTCAAATCATCAGAATTTGATTGAAAATATTTTAAGAGATAAAAGTGTTTATACCAAAGGTTTAGAAAAAGTATTATGGTTAAAATATATTTCGAATAATAATAATATAAATAATTTAGAAGATGAAGGTTGTCCTAATTTATCAAGCTTGTACAATAAATATGAATCTTCTCATGATGTTTATAGTTGTATTTATCATGATACAAAATGTGCTTTAAAAAATGTAATATGTTTAAATAAATGGTGTATAGATAATACATTATTGAAATAAATATTTTCTTGTTTAATTTTTCACAATTGGGTATTTTCATTTCCTATCCCAACCAATACCATCTAATATATGTGAATCGTTATAAGTCGCTGACAACAGTTGTGCGATGTCATTTAACTTTTTCAAGTAAAAATAATTAGCAGCAAAAAATAAATGAATTCGATAAAACAATCTTTTAAATTCGCTAAATTTGGAACCAGAATTTTAAATTATAAAATCAAAAGTAAAGTAGATCATTTAGCACCGTTACATTTTTAAATTCTATTAATTATGATATTTTTTTTTAAAACAAGAGAGTATTCATCAATACACAGTTTCTAAAGTTAATTTCATACTGCATGCTGATTTTGTTCAACAAACTAAAGATATTCATCATACGTTTGATTTTCAAACATTCAAGTATATTATTTGTCGAGGAGATTACTTAAATATTTTCTTTACATTTAAATGATACGATAACTAGTAAACTTATAAATTTCCGATATAGTAAAAGTAGAAAAAACAAATGATATTAGTATTCATGTTACTGGGTTAGAATATAAAAAAGAAAAATTATGTAATTCTAAAGTAGGCCCATTATTGTTAACAAAATGATGTAAAGCTAGACATATCAATTTTATAATTTTTCTAAGGCTACGAATAATCATGATTGTCACGCCATGCACATTTGCAATGCGTTTCCGCCTTATTTTCCATCTCAGGAAAGGTTAAATAATCATGAACAGTACGATTGTATTCGCATTTATACAGAATTGCCAAACAGTGAAACTTTAAAAAAGAATTAGTTTGATCAACCTATTTCAAATGATAAAATTAAATTTAAGAGTTTTAAAAACAAGTTAAATATACCTTTCGTAGTTTATACTGACTTTGAAGCATTTTTAAATCCAATGGAATCATGTTCTAACGATTCATCCAAACCATTAACACATAATGTTCAGAAATATGAAATGTATAAAAAATATATCAAGCAATTATAATTTGCTGTGAAAAACAACTTCAATTTCGGAGGTCGTTGTTTCTATCTAGTAATCAACGTTAACTTATACGTTGTCAGATATTAAGAATATTATGTATTTAAAATATCTAAACTTCTCTTCACTTGATATATTTTCAACGTAAACTTATTTTAACCATAAATTCAACAATAATGAAACAGAACAGTCAAATTTAATTAATAAATAAATAAAAACACAAACCAATGAAGTAAATTATCAATTAAAAACAAAAAATCGCTCATTACGTTGTCAGATTATTAAGAATATTTTGCTTTTAAAATATATAAACTTCTCAAACATAATAAAATTAAATTTGAATGTTATGAAAACAAGTTAAACTAACTTATACGTTGTCAGATATTCAACAATAGTATGTATTCAACAATGATAATTTACTTCTTTGGTTTGAGATTTCCATTTATTTCATGATTCAATTTTACTTTTGTTGAAATTATGACATGCATAAAGTGATTGAATTTATTTTTCTACATGTGACCGAAAGTTCGATTTCATGTTTTTCTACTTTTCCGTTGTGTTTGAGAAGTTTAGATATTTTAAAAGCAAAATATTCTTAATAATCTGACAATGTAATGAGCGATTTTTTGTTTTTAATTGATAATTTACTTCATTGGTTTGTGTTTTTATTTATTTATTAATTAAATTTGACTGTTCTGTTTCATTATTGTTGAATTTATGGTTAAAATAAGTTTACTTTGAAAATATATCAAGTGAAGAGAAGTTTAGATATTTTAAATACATAATATTCTTAATATCTGACAACGTATAAGTTAACGTTGATTACTAGATAGAAACACCGACCTCCGAAATTGAAGTTGTTTTTCACAGCAAATTATAATTGCTTGATATATTTTTTATACATTTCATATTTCTGAACATTATGTGTTAATGGTTTGGATGAATCGTTAGAACATGATTCCATTGGATTTAAAAATGCTTCAAAATCAGTATAAACTACGAAAGGTATATTTAACTTGTTTTTAAAACTCTTAAATTTAATTTTATCATTTGAAATAGGTTGATCAAACTAATTCTTTTTTAAAGTTTCACTGTTTGGCAATTCTGTATAAATGCGAATACAATCGTACTGTTCATGATTATTTAACCTTTCCTGAGATAGAAAATAAGGCGGAAACGCATTGCAAATGTGCATGGCGTGACAATCATGATTATTCGTAGCCTTAGAAAAATTATAAAATTGATATGTCTAGCTTTACATCATTTTGTTAACAATAATGGGCCTACTTTAGAATTACATTATTTTTCTTTTTTATATTCTAACCCAGTAACATGAATACTAATATCATTTGTTTTTTCTACTTTTACTATATCGGAAATTTATAAGTTTACTAGTTATCGTATCATTTAAATGTAAAGAAAATATTTAAGTAATCTCCTCGACAAATAATATACTTGAATGTTTGAAAATCAAACGTATGATGAATATCTTTAGTTTGTTGAACAAAATCAGCATGCAGTATGAAATTAACTTTAGAAACTGTGTATTGATGAATACACTCTTGTTTAAAAAAAAAATATCATAATTAATAGAATTTAAAAATGTAACGGTGCTAAATGATCTACTTTACTTTTGATTTTATAATTTAAAATTCTGGTTCCAAATTTAGCGAATTTAAAAGATTGTTTTATCGAATTCATTTATTTTTTGCTGCTAATTATTTTTACTTGAAAAAGTTAAATGACATCACACAACTGTTGTCAGCGACTTATAACGATTCACATATATTGGATGGTATTGGTTGGAATAGGAAATGAAAATACCCAATTGTGAAAAATTAAACAAGAAAATATTTATTTCAATAATGTATTATCTATACACCATTTATTTAAACATATTACATTTTTTAAAGCACATTTTGTATCATGATAAATACAACTATAAACATCATGAGAAGATTCATATTTATTGTACAAGCTTGATAAATTAGGACAACCTTCATCTTCTAAATTATTTATATTATTATTATTCGAAATATATTTTAACCATAATACTTTTTCTAAACCTTTGGTGTAAACACTTTTATCTCTTAAAATATCTTCAATCAAATTCTGATGATTTGAGTAAGACACAAATTCTTCACTCCAGTATATCTTTCTATTACGTTCAATCCAACTAACTTGCCGTTTTTCTGGTATCGTCAAATCGTTAAATGGAAATGGTGGCTTAATTAAAAACACCAGAATTTTTTGATTACTTAATACAGCAATTTCTTTAATGATAAATTCATTTGTTTCTATTTTAAAACCTTGAACATCTACAATGGCAGTCATAGACACCAGTTTCCTCTTCTTCTTCTTAAATTTTGGTGCCACTTCAAAAAAATTATCAATCGCCTGCGATTTCATTTTTCTGGTACAGCATGTGGTACCACTCTCTTCTTCATGTTGAGGAAATAAATACGAGTAGTAATACTGCTGATAGGTATGTCCATCATTGTCTAGAAATGAATGATTTCTGCAACAACACAGTTATCATGTTAATACCAATTTGCTTATACTTAATGAATATCACACATGTAAGCGAAACTTCATGTAAATAAAAAATACAGAAAGTGAAGTAAGTTTGTTAATATTATAAACACTTACTTCCATTGATGCTTTGAAGTACTTCACACAAAACGTAGTATTGGTAGATACTATCCAATGCTGTCAAACGACTATGGACTGACAGCATGACTGCTGCTGCTCGGTCTTATATAACACCACTAAGTTATTTCTTATCTAAAGCAAATTCCTAAGTACAATGGAATTGATAATAAGCTTAATTATGAGTTAACAATTTTATCTCATATTCCTTGCGTTGCACAGATCCACGGTGACTCTTTCAAAAATATTACAAAAGAATAGGCGAAACAAGCAATTTTGTTTTTCTTTTCATATCTCCTGTATCGTTAATCGATGGCCCGATAGGAAACCTTCAGTCGTACGAAGAACTAAAAATCTACAACTTGATTTTCACATCGTGAGTTTAGTTTACAAAAAAACTATAACTAATAACTAATATGTGTGCGGCTGTTAACGCCTGAGTCAGATAGGACCAGTACTGAAACGAACGAACGAACCTACTTTTGTGGTCATTTTAAACGTATTTTGCATAGTTTTTCGTACCTTAAGTAATTTTAAATATCAATATAGCCATAAAAAAAGAAGCCAAAACATTTTTTCTAAAACTCAAAGCTCGTGCGCCAACTAAAAATATTGACTAAAATAACTGAAATTTTGTGTGAACACTTCTAATACTACGTATCATCGATTAATAGTACAGGAATTTTAGAATTTGAAAAAACAAAGAAAATACTAGTTATCATATCATTTAGAGATGAAAAGAAAATATTTGTGTAATCTACTTGACAAATAATATAGTTAAATGTTTGAAAACCAAACGTATCATGAATATCTTTAGTCTGTTAACGCACCTTCGGTAGAACAAGGGCACAATTGTCAAAAATTGCAAAAATGAGTTAAGTATACAGAAATGCCTTAAAAATGCTATTTGAACTGGAGGAACAAAGACAGTCATTTAATTCCTTTAAAAATCCGCTAGGCGAAAATAGTGACTTTGTCTTATTGGTGCCTTTTTACTGCTCTCTTGGCTGGACATAGTCTCATTGGTCAGTTGCGCCGTCGGCGGGGAGAGAGGCAGTCGTCACTTGGACCGCTAACGTCGTAAAGGTAAATATGCCCTTTTAATTTTTTGGTTTCTGGAGCGACAATGCCACATCTATTACACTTATGCATAATTTATAATTTTAAAATTGGAAGGACAAAGTCGTTCAGACAGTTATGCCCTTGTCCGTTCAAGATTTGTTTTATTCCTTGGTCTTAACTTCTTCTTCTTCACTGTTATTTTTGTTATCTTCTATAATTCTATTTTCATTGTGATTCCAAAGAGACACAAACGTGAGATTATTGACGACTGATTAGTAAGACTATAATGATAGTTTAGTTTAGTTTAGTGAAAGTTACTACATTTTTTTTACTTTATAAGAAAATAAAAAGTTTATACGGAAAAACAAGGTATTTTTATTCGAAAATCATCCTAAATTAAAGCTCAAATTTAGTCCTAATTACAAAATAATATACATTTTGGTAGAACAAGGGCACAAATGTATCCCTTCCTTAAAATTAAAATTAATTGAAAAAAAACTAAAAGTTCTTAATTCTTGTTAACTATACGCCTAAAAAGGATATAGTATATAGTTTATATCATGCAAAGAAGAAAAACTTTCGAGCAATATTAACAGAGCAAGACCTCACTGAATGCAATAAATATCTTAAAATAGCTCTCCTGTAAAATAGCAAAAACTGCAATTATGCCCTTGTTCTACCGAAGGTGCGTGTTATTCGGAATCCAGTCAGTGGCTACTTTTGCTCAATTCTGTTGAGACATGCGGCAGATGTGACCCGCCCAATTCCACTTTAGTTTGGCGGCTGTGTTACCTATGTCTGCGATATGTGTTTTGGAACGAGGTAGGTATGTTGTTCCGAATGCGGTCTATGATTTTGACTCCGAGAATACTTCGTTCCATTGCTCGCTGGCAGACTTTTGACGTTTGGTAAACGACCACGTTTGCGCTCCGTAGGTGAGGGTGAGAAAGATGCATATGTCCATGAGTTTCCTTTTTAGGGAAAGTGGAAGTAATCCTTTCATTGGATTTTTCAACGATCAATAGCTCTTCCAGGCGTTTTCGGTGCTTTTTTTCATATTTAAAGAATGTAGGTAGTGGACAAGCCACGGCGGAAACCAGCTAGTTCCGAGGGTTTGCTGGAGGTCAAGTCGATCGGAAATGGATTTTTGAGAAAGAAAGAAAAGTATTTATTTGGACCCGCACAGGAGGCATGAGAAATAAGCATAAGATTGAACAATAATAAAAATCCCTTCCGAGAACAAAAAGGCTACACTCTCAGCATCTGCAGCGATATTCAAAAAGGAAATAACGCTGCGCTGATATTCTGATAAGGCCCACTGTTGATGCCACGGACACACTTACGGCAACGGAAAATACTTAAATAATAAAATAAAATGTATAAATGACAAACAAAATAGAATAAACACCGAAGGTGGGACAGAGTACGTATAATTATTAACATTCCTACATGAACCATTGAATACATATATCAAGGATACACTAGATGACTAGTATTACAACAACATTTAAAAAAAAAAAACATCCCAGTCTAGAAAGTAATGTTTATGCTGCTAATAGACTGCATATGTACACCCATGTACTAACGTATATAATATGCAATTTGGATGTGGGTGATAAACCAGGCTCACACTGGGTAGCTGTACATATCGATACGAATGGCATCGGTCAATATTTTGATTCATATGGACGAACACCTGCGCGATATCATCTCGAGTTTTTAAAAAGGAATTGTAAAAGATGGGACTGGACTGTTTATAGGATTTAGAATGATTGGACTTCAGTTTGTGGTGAATATTGCTTAATGTATTTGCTATATAAGTTTCAGGGACGTTCAATGCATAGTTTTGTGAACATATTTACCGGGTACAATGATATTTTAATGCATGAGATGTTCCGCTCATACTTTGTAGAAAATAAGTAATACAATTTAGAAATAAAAATGTGTTTTATTGATGATTCAGAAAAGCACTCATAATGAGGGTTAGTAGGCTGTTTTTATTTTTTATTTTTTTTAGGATCTGGCACAACCTGGACCGCCCACGAGATCGGTGTTCCAGAAACAGCGAATCCCTACTACTTACACGCAGTAAGCACGAAATTGTAATACCCAAATTCAGATTAACTAAAACTAGCAAGTCTTTTCTTATAAACAGTATACGCTTTTATAACAAGTTGCCAAAGTCAGTTATAGAACTGACCGATGGAAAATTCAAAAATCACATCAAACGTGTCCTTATTAAAAAAGCATATTATAAAATCAAGGCCTACGTTGAAGATAAAAATTTTGGCTTTAGCTCCTTCTGCGCATGCGGCTTCCCTGGTAACTCATAAACGGCACTAATATGTGGATGTCTCTAACTATATTCTCAATCTCATTTTTCATTTTTTTTTTGTTTTTCTTCTTTTAATTGGATTTTTTACAATAGTTCGCAATCATCTTTATAGCCCTTTGCAAAGAATAGTTACAGCACTGATAACAACATTTGTGCCACATGTTAAATTTAGTTTTGTAATTTTTTTATTTTTTTTAACTTTGTATAGATTCTTTTACCGATTATTTTGTGAATGTGTGAACATTGTAGGCCTTCTAAATGTTAGTTGACATTTGTTAACTTTGTTATATATTATACAAACTTTTTTTTTTTACTTTCTTACGACTTATTGTCGGGCCTACGTTGTCCCCCCATAGTACTAATGCTGTAACATGGAAATATTGTAAAACCAAACCAATTTTTAAAAGAGTTACATTTCTATTTTATCTATAGTTTGTATTATTCTGTTTGCTTCCGACTATATATAATTATATACAACTTTGAGCATTGATGTTATTTATTTTTGTTTATCGTTTTTTGTGCAATGTTTACACAATATTCAATAAATTCATTGCTGTATTTTTTATTAGAGATAAGTGTATTAAAATTCCCTGGTCTTATATCAATTTCCAACTTTTGCTCGAGCTCGTACCTTTCGAGACCATAGGCCGGGCAGTCCGTCAGTAGGTGGGTCACTGTCTCGTCTTGGTCAGAGTCGCACACACATGATGGGCTTTCCTTACACCTGAGCCTGTTCAGGTATTCTGAAAACCCACCATGTCCGGTCATTACCTGTGTAATTACCCCTGTAGGTCTTAATTTTCTAATTATTTTATATGCTTCAACAGCGTCCGGGAAGAAGAGTTTTGTTGTTGAGGCTGTGTCACCCATCCTGTACCTCCGGTTCCATTCGGCAAGCGAATCCTTTCGGATTTACCTCTTGACGAATGAAACCGGACACTGATCGTAGTCCGGCCTCTTCTTTAGTTTTAGCGCCGCATCCTTAGCCAACTGGTCGGCTCTCTCGTTCCCCTGCATTCCCGCGTGAGCTTTAATCCAGAACAAAGATATATCTTTGTTCTGGGATTTGCATTGCCGCAGATTTTGTCTGATTTCGACTGCAAGGGGATGAGAAGAGCGGTGGTTTACGACCGTATCGAGTGAGGATCTTGAGTCACTATAGATTCCGTAGGTCTCGTATGTGCTCTTTTGTATCTCCCGCGTTGCTTTGCATATGGCCAGCAGTTCGGCCTGGTAGACCGTGCAGTAGGACGACAGCTTCAATTTCTGGAATTTGGTTTCAGCGCCATTGCTCCAAAGAGACAATGCCGCCCCCACCTTTCCATCTATTTTGCTGCCGTCCGTGAAGATCTGCACTGCTTGAGTGCAGTGGTTACTGAGTTGTTCTTGGTCTGCCAGGCATATGAACTGCAGACTCATATACTCCGCCGGGTGGGGTGTTGAGGCAAATGCGGTGCGTCGCTCGACGTCCCTATCTCCTAGCACCGGCCGGGGTACCCCCCTCCTCGCCTCATACAGGGCAGCTGCCTCTCGTATTCGGAGATCGAGGGGTAGTAACCCAGCCAGCACCAGCGCCGAGTTCAGGGATACGGTGCGATAGGATTTGCACAATTTCTGTGCAAATCCTCTTTGGAGCGCGTTTACCCTCTTCTTTACATACATCTTGGTGGCTGCGGATGCCCACGCACTTGCCGCGTACAGTATGACCGGTTCGACTACTGCCGTGTACATGGTGCGGATGACGTCGGGGTGGAGTCCCCAGCTGACCTTAGCAGCCCTCGACAACTGCTTGTAAAAGCCCAGTGCTTTTTGGCACACAATAGCTGTATGCTTATTGAAAGTAAGCTTGTTGTCGATAGTTAGCCCCAGGATTTTGATCTCTTGCTTCATGCCAATGGCGACCCCTCCCATGCTCAGCCGCGGGGTGTCAAATTTCAGTTTCCGCGTTATTACCATCGCATTCGTTTTATGCGGTGCGAATTTCAACTTGTTACTAACACCCCATTGATAAACATGGGCGAGGGCGTCATTCACCTTCCGCTCGACCTCGATCGCTGAGTCGCCATCAAATATCAGCACCACGTCGTCAGCAAAGGCTTGGCAGTAGTCTCCCTGCTCTGTCAGCCCCTTTAAGAGAGGGTCCAGTAGGGTGTTCCAGAGGATCGGTCCTCCAATGGAACCCTGTACACAGCCCTTTGACGTCGCCCTAACGACCTCTTCACCTGCATACCTGACCCTGACCCTTCGGTTATCGAGGTAGCTGTCTATTACTCTCCTCACATTTACCGGGCATTTTTCCTCAGCCAGTCTGGTTCGGATAGCTGGCCACCATGCGCTGTCAAAAGCTCCCTCTATGTCCAGCGACACCATAACGGTGAGCTTATGGTCTGCCAGTTTTCCACGTATGTGTCCAACCAGATCATAGAGAGAGTCTTCTGTGCTCTTCTGGGGCATGAACCCGTACTGGCGAGTACTGAGTCGCGGTATAATGTGCCATTTAACTCTGTTTATGACCATTTTTTCCAAGACTTTTCCTAGCACCGGCAACAGACCAATTGGCCTGTAGGATTTTGGAACTGTATAGCTCTCCCTCCCGGGTTTCCTTAGGATCACAACTGTGGCTTCCTTCCAGGTCCCGGGAAAGTAGCCCAGTTCCAAGCACTTGTTAGCCAGTGCTAGGAAAGTTCCCGGATCATGGTCGATCGAATGCTGGCAGATGTCGGCCGTGAGACCATCCGCCCCGGGGGCTTTCTTGGGGTTGAAGGTGCGTATGGAGGAGTTTAGCTCCTCGGTAGTGAACGGTGGGTCATGTTTTTCATCATGACCCATGACGTTCACTTTTTCTGCTAACATCCTAACACGCTTGTGTTCTTCGCTATCCTCTTCCCTTCTGTCCCCCGGGTAAAATGTTTCCGACAGCAGTTCGGCAGAGTGGAGATTGTCCAGTACCTTACCGTTCACGATCAGGGGCAGGTCCTCGTGCCTTTTCTTTGTTCGGCCTATGACGCGGTATATGCCGTCCCATAGCCCTTCCCCATCTTGCCTCTCACAAAAAGCTTTCCAGCTTTCTGCCTGTGCTTTTCTAGCTTTGGTCTCATATTCGTTCTTTATTTGCAGGTACTCAGCGACGACGACCTCTCTCCTGACAGGTGCTGCACACCGGATCCTGCGCTTTTTGGTGGCGACTGCCTTCTTCAGGGTGGCGAGCTCCTCTGACCACCATGGTAAGTTGACCCTATTATTTGGCTTTATTAGGGGTATACTTGTATTAGCTGCTTCTATTATGGAGTTTTGGTAAATTTTAGTAGGGTAGGTAGGGTAGGGTAGGTAGAGTTGGGTAGATAGTGTTAGGTAGGGTAGATGAATGTTTGGTGTTTTTATGGCAAAACAAAGTTTGCCGGGTCAGCTAGTATAAAAATAAATAAATAATTAAATAAATAAATAAATAAATAAATAAATAAATAAATAAATAAATAAATAAATAAATAAATAAATAAATAAATAAATAAATAAATAAATAAATAAATAAATAAATAAATAAATAAATAAATAAATAAATAAATAAATAAATAAATAAATAAATAAATAAATAAATAAATAAATAAATAAATAAATAAATAAATAAATAAATAAATAAATAAATAAATATTAGAGGTCAAGCAAGACCTGTTTCATGGGCTGTAGTAGCCGGCTGGCTTAGGTCTCTTTTATTAGAAGCTAATATAATCGCGACCCCCGGTAGTTTTCGGTCCGCGGTCGCATCCAAAAACTGGTCGGACAATCTTCCATTGGATAACATTTTAGCTAGAAGAAACTGGAGAGCTGAAAATACGTTTAAAATGTTTTACAAACGCCAGGTTATGCCAGCCTCCTCTAATTCTGATACTAGGATTGTTAATTTATTTGATCCTGTTAACTGATAGCTGTGATTATTTAAATTTATTTGTGTGATTAGTTTTTAGAAATTCATCATCATCATATCAGCCGAAAGACATCCACTGCTGGACATAGGCATCCCCCAAGCGTCGCCACTTTGACCGGTCCCGTACGTCTCGCAACCAGCGTATCCCTGCAACCATCGCAACGCAACGTCTTCCGGTTCGCGGTCACCACTCCAGAACCTTTCTGCCCCATCGGCCATCCGTTCTGCGAGCAATGTGCTCTGCCCACTGCCACTTCAGTTTGGCAATTCTTCGGGCTATGTCGGTAACCCTGGTTCTCTTGCGGATCTCTACATTTCCGATTCGATCACGCAAGGAGACTCCGAGCATAGCCCTCTCCATTGCCCTTTGAGTGACTGTAAGCTTTCTGATGAGGCCCATTGTAAGCGACCACGTCTCAGAGCCATAAGTCATCACTGGCAACACACGCTGGTCATAGACTTTCGTCTTGAGACACTGTGGTAAGTTAGACGAGAAGATACCGCGCAACTTCCCGAACGCTGCCCAGCCGAGTCGGATTCGACGGTTGACCTCTTTCTCGAAGTTGGCCCTACCCAACTGGATCGTTTGTCCCAGGTAGACATAGTCGCCCACAACTTCCAGTGTATAGTCTCCGACCTTAATAGGAGTGGGTGTAACATGGGCATTCAGCATCACCTTGGTTTTGTCCATGTTCATCCTAAGACCCACTCTTTCGGAAGCTCTACCGAGGTCATCGAGCATTATACTGAGGTCCTCCATGGTCTCAGCCATAACCACTATATCGTCGGCAAACCGAAGGTGAGTGATGTACTCGCCATTGACGTTGAGCCCTCTCCAGTCCAGAACCTTGAAGACGTCCTCCAATGCAGCACTGAACAGCTTCGGAGATATTTATTTATTTATTTATTTATTTAAACTTCATGTACAATAGTGGTACATAGGCGGACTTAATGCCACAAGGCATTCTCTACCAGTCAACCATTGGGTTAATAAGGACAACGTTGTGAGCGGGTACAAAATAATATTAAAAAAGACAACTTGTATACGAAAAAGTATATACTTACATATATATATATTAATATAATACACATATACAAATAAAATAGACTAATAAATAACAATAATAAAAAAAACGAGAAACCTGTTAATAATTATTATGTCTCTAGATGAGAGCTATTTAGTTTGATTCAAATAGTAATCACGAACCTTTCTTCTAAAAGTGAATTTGCTTTCAGCCTTTTTAATGCCAAAGGGTAGCGCGTTCCAGAGCTTTATTGTTGAGACAGCGAATGAATTGGACATAAAACCAGTGCGGTGTGAAGGAATTTGGAGAAGTAGATTTTTGAAAGCTCGAAGGTTACGACTGTGAGAACTGCCCAACACTTTGAAATAAGTTTTTAGATAATCGGGAGCACATGGATCGTTCATAGTAGTGAAGAGCAAGCAGAGAGATCTAATGCAGCACTGAACAGCTTCGGAGATATTTATTTATTTATTTAAACTTCATGTACAATAGTGGTACATAGGCGGACTTAATGCCACAAGGCATTCTCTACCAGTCAACCATTGGGTTAATAAGGACAACGTTGTGAGCGGGTACAAAATAATATTAAAAAAGACAACTTGTATACGAAAAAGTATATACTTACATATATATATATTAATATAATACACATATACAAATAAAATAGACTAATAAATAACAATAATAAAAAAAACGAGAAACCTGTTAATAATTATTATGTCTCTAGATGAGAGCTATTTAGTTTGATTCAAATAGTAATCACGAACCTTTCTTCTAAAAGTGAATTTGCTTTCAGCCTTTTTAATGCCAAAGGGTAGCGCGTTCCAGAGCTTTATTGTTGAGACAGCGAATGAATTGGACATAAAACCAGTGCGGTGTGAAGGAATTTGGAGAAGTAGATTTTTGAAAGCTCGAAAGTTACGACTGTGAGAACTGCCCAACACTTTGAAATAAGTTTTTAGATAATCGGGAGCACATGGATCGTTCATAGTAGTGAAGAGCAAGCAGAGAGATCTAAGGGACCTCCTGAGGCGGATAGGCAGCCATTTAAGCTGAGAACGGTAGGAAGAAATGTGATCGTATTTACGAAGGCCAAAAACAAAGCGAATACAATTGTTGACAAGTCGATCCAATTTATTTAGAAGTTCTTGGGATAGATCAGGATAACAAACATCAGCATAGTCGATAATGGGAAGCACAAGTGACTGGACCAAAGTGATTTTGGTGCTGGATGGGAGGAAATGCTTGAATCTATAGAGAGACCGCAGCGAGAACGCAACTTTCTGGCTCACCTGAGCCACGTGCTTATTCCAACTAAAACTGTCGTCAATGTACAGACCTAAATCTTTTACATGAGGTGAAAGAGAAATGACGGAGTTCTCGTACATCAGTGGCATAAGTTGGGCAGTGTTTACACTTCTCAAATAGTACGAACTACCAATGAGGATGGCCTGACATTTCCCGACGTTAACAGAAACCCCAAATTTGCCAGACCACTCACTGATAGCTCGAAGATCAGCATTGAGTAATGAAATGCAATTGTCAAGGTTGGCAATGTCTGATTGAGCGTAAAGTTGCAAGTCATCAGCGTACAGATGGTAAGAACATTTGAGGATGACAGTAATGGAGTTAATAAATAAAGAGAATAAAAGAGGAGAGAGTATACCGCCTTGTGGAACACCAGTTACCAAGTCGCACCAGTCAGAGCAATCCTGATCAGCACGCACAGCCTGCTGGCGACCACGAAGATATGATGAAAACCACTCACGTGACAACGAAGAGACCCCAATTTGAGACAGTATGGCCAGGAGAATGTCGTGATCAACGGTGTTAAAAGCATTGGAAAAATCTATTAAAACCAGCACCGTTAACTTTGAACTCTCCAAACCGTCCCTAATGTCTTCAGTAACTTTAAGCAGAGCTGTGGCTGTGCTGTGGCCAGGCCGAAAACCGGATTGGCAATTGGACAACAAGTTATTCTTGAAGACGTAGGAGGATATTTGTTTAAGAGCAACTGCTTCTAGGATCTTAGAAAGGAAAGGGAGAATGGAGATAGGTCTGAAGTGAATTGCCAAACTGGGGTTGGGAATTTTAGGAAGAGGGATAATGTAAGCCTTACGCCACATTGCAGGAAACTCACCAGTCTGCAGCGATGAGTTGATGATGTGAGTAATAATTGGAATTAAGTTCTCAATCATAAAAGATAACATAGTTCGACTAACCCCATCACAGCCCACAGCCCTAGACTTAATTGAGGTAAAATATTTGAGGACCTCAAGGTTAGTCACGGATATGACGTCTCCCTGTCTCACACCTCGCTGCAAATGTACGGGTTCCGAGGTCTGATCCTGAAGTCGAATTTTTATTATCTACACGAACAATCGGTAACTATAACGACAGTATTTCTCTTCAAGTTTTATAATCTATCTACCACTGATCAATCTCGCCATCTTTCTTTCTCGATCTCCTTGTGATCTTCACTTGTTCGCGCCAAAAACTAGCCAAATCTCTCTATAAAAGGAAATCTATAAAAGTGCTGACAAATTTAATAATGCAGTAAATATTATTATTATCAGTACTTCTGTTAGTTTCTGTAAAGATAATATGCAAAAGTTTAAAAGTTGTTTACAAAATTTGACTTTTAATGATATTTATTCCTCCACAGAACCCAATGCAGTTAACAAGTTCCACGACACATTTAAACTATTTTATGACATGTGCTTCCCACTTAAAAAAATAAAACGAAATGCAGTAAAATCACCTAAGTGGATTAGTAAAGGTATAAAATTATGCTGTAAACGCAAGCGCGAAATGTTGTGGCAATTTCGAAAAGACCCCAACCTCAAAACTAAAATAATTTTCAAAACATATACAAAACGCTTAAAAGCCATAATTTGTCTGACTAAGAAATCCCAAAATAACAACCACATTAATAATTCGTCTAATAAGCGTAAAGCTACATGGCAAATAATAAATAAGTGCAAGTATAATAAGCTGGTCGAAGGAATATCAAGTCTTAGAATAAATGACGTAGATATAACTGACCCAAAAAGTATCGCCAACACTTTTAATGACTATTTTATTGACGAAATTGAATCAGCATCTGACATTAATATAATTAATCAAAATTTTAAATTTGACATGCATCCTAACTCATTATTTTTATTACCCACAGTTCCCCCTGACATTATAAAATTAATACATTCATTAAATATAGTTATGATGACATTACAACAAATGTTGTTAAATATGTTTCAATCATTATAGCACCAGTACTGAGTCACATAATAAATCTGTGCTTGGAATCAGGTGTGTTTCCAGACAGATTAAAATTTGCAGTTATAAAACCACTTCATAAGAAAGGTAGCAAACTTGATCCAGCCAATTACCGACCTATTGCCTTACTAACCATATTCTCCAAAATTATAGAAAAAGTTATTTACAATTCATTATACATATTTCTTGAACGGAACAATCTTTTTGCAGATGAACAATACGGTTTTAGACGAAAAAAGAATATAAACATGGCAATTTTCAATCTCTTTGAAAAAATTATAACTAACATCGATAATAGACGTCCGATAGCTGCTTTATTCATGGACATGAGCAAGGCATTCAATTATGTGGATCGGATTTTCGGAAATGCTTTAAAGCTTCTGAAATCGTACTTGTCCGACAGAAAACAAGTGACGAAAGTAGATAAGGTCTGTATTCCTTTAAAAACCGAGCTTACTTATATTTCTAGTCAGAGGCCTAATAACTACGGTGTACCCCAAGAAGGTATTGTAGGCTCTTTATTATGATAACAAAAGTAATGTAAGGTTACATAACGATGATACAATATCCCTTGTTTCTTTTTAACCTTTGTATCGTAATTTTTGCAGTCTTTTACCACACAACTAGGCATTATTATGACAAGCAAATACTCACTCACTCCCGCACACGGACCACTGTTAACTGACTCGCGTTGGCCCTAAACTGCAATTTTTGTCGCGCGGTTGGCCTGGTCCTTACGCAAGTAATATATATGTCAATGGATAATATGCACTACGTACAGTTTACATTATTACCTCAATGATGTTAATGTTGTTGCTGATTCTTCGTCATCGAGAATTGCTGATTGCTGGGTTTTAATTTAAGCATACCTATTTTTTTTATATCTTTAACACTTCATTGTATTGCCAAATACTTGAGAACTGGTACGTATCTTGCATTCAGTGCGGGGGCGAAAGAGAAAAATTACAGCGCTGGTGCGGGCGATATATCTTAGGAACTAAAAGACATAGAAAAGAGACAAATATATATTTAAGGATTGTCTCGTCAATTATAACTAGATTTATGACAAAACTTATACCAGGTCAGTTAGATCTGGCTTCGATAGATCGTATTTTTTTCTTTCAAGTGCAGGTCTACTAGAAATAGAATCAGAAATCTGGTACCGCACTGAAAGTTGGGTTTATTGGCAACAGTAATGTACTTTAGAGAAGTTGTGTTTATATAACGTAGAAATATACTTCTATCCCTTCTATCTACATCGTGTTTTGACGAGATGCGTTAGAAGTATATCGATTTTATACAGTTTTTATATTGGTCAAACTCAAAACTTCGGGCTTTTTCCTTGCCCATACAAATTGCGTTAGCTGACTGGTTAAGTTTCAAAAAGGAAAATGTCCGATTTATTTATGACTAAGTTGAATGATAAGATATCGGGTGACAATAACCAAATCAGTAGATCTGCCATAAATCGGGGACTTTTTCAACGCTGTTCGTAGTTGGTACGGCCCAACCAGCCGACAACCCTACACACATGCGGATTTAGTACGGAGCAGACCATATCCGATGTGAAAACAAGCAGACTGAGACGAACTCAATTGACGATGATAATGTTCGGCCAACCACTCTACACACGCTCGGATATAGTACGGCCGGACTAACTCCGCCCACAAATTCGTGGTCCGGCCGTACAAAATCCGGACGTGTGTTAGCACTAATACACACCTCTTTCGCTTCGTTTGCTTTCGAACCCGCCGGGGGGAAGGGGGGAAAGGGTCGACAAAATCTGGTAACTATATATTGAAAGTTTGCTGAAGAGCTTCCCGCAGTGAACGTAACTTAATTAATTTTATCGACTGTAAAATTAAAAAGTCAAAGAAAGCGAATGTTGGTGTAATATAATTTTATCAAACGTAATAAACAACAAAGAGAGAGAGTTGTTCTTGAGTAAGGTCAAGATAGCTGGCATCAGCATAATCAAGGATGGGAAGAAGAAGAGATTGTGCAAGCGCAATCTTGGTGGCAGTCGGAAGAAAATGCCGCAGTCTCCTCAAAGTTGCAGCAGATGCGAACAACTTGCGGCCAACTTCCTGCAGTTGGGCAGTCCATGAAAAGTTTTTGTCGATGAATATCCCCAAGTTTTCAACTTTCTCACTGAATGGAATAACATAATTGTCAAAAAGTACTTGGGGAAGAGACGTCCAGTCGATCTTTGAAACCATTCTAGAACTGCCCACTACAATAACCTGCGTCTTAATAGGGTTGACCATAAGCCCATACCTCCTGCTCCAATCACAAATGTGAGCAACCTTGATCTGGATCAAGGTTTATGGTTGCGATAGCCACGAACAGCTTTCCGAGGGGTGCCCGCGAGTACAACTGTAGATCGTCTGCATAAAGATGGTAGGAAGAAATAAGTTCATTGGAGATTGAGTTTATAAAAACTGCGAAAAGTAAAGGGGATAAAACGCCACCCTGTGGTACCCCGGCAGAAGCACTGCACCAGGAAGACAAGTTTTCTCCGATACATATACGTTGCCGGCGCCCGAACAGGTAACTATGAAACCAGTCAACCACCGATGGAGATATATTAAGAGAGCATAGAATACCAAGCAAAACGTCAAATTAAAAGCATTACTGAAATCTAGCAATGCCAAGACCGTCAGATTACTGCTTTCCATGGCTGACCGTATATCGTCCGTAATGTTGAGAAGAGCTGTTGTGGTGCTGTGACCAGGACGGAAACCGGACTGGAAGGGATTCAGGAGATTGTTTTTGGATAGGAACTTGCTAATTTGATTATGGACTAACCTTTCTAGGAAGTATAATGTTTCTTAAGAGGAAGCGTCTACTCATTTTCCCTCTATGCGCAAATCTTATTTAGAAGTTGCAAAAGAAATGTTTTCTTCTCCATCTTATGGGGCACTACCCCTTAATGAATCACAAGCTATTTTAACAACTTCCTATAAGAAAACAATAATTACCAACAGACAACCTCGTCCCCAACTAGGTGTGGCTGTGGGGTATGATAAGGGGGATCATAGGTCTCTATCATATCATAGATCATAGATTTAAATCCGGGGACAGTAAAGACACAAATAATTATAGACCAGTATCCGTGTTGCCGGTTTTCAGCAAGGTATTTGAGAAGATAATGCTTAATCAAATGCTCATTCATTTTAATACGAATAACATCATGCATGATAAACAGTATGGTTTCACCAAAGGTCTTTGTACAACTGACGCTGGTGTCACCCTATTAAAACACATATTTAATGCGTGGAAAGAGTCGCAGGATGCCATAGGTATCTTCTGCGACCTGTCGAAGGCGTTTGATTGCGTTAATCATGAAACATTACTTCTGAAACTTGAGCATTACGGGCTAGGTCAATCAGCGTTAAGTTTGGTTGAATCTTATTCAAGTGATAGACAGCAATTAGTTCAAATCAACGGTGTGAATTCGTCGGGGTTAAACGTGAAAATGGGGGTACCCCAGGGCTCAATTTTAGGTCCTTTCTTATTTTTAATATACATAAACGATTTACCCCGTTTATTGAAAAACAAACTAAACATCGTGCTATTTGCTGATGACACATCTTTAATTTTTAAAATAAATAGACGTACTTGTCAGGTTGACGACGTAAATAACGCGCTACGGCAGGTTCAGGATTGGTTCACTGCCAATAATTTAGTTTTAAATGGTAAAAAAACCAAATGCGTAAAATTTTCCTTGCCGAATGTAAAAAGTACTGATTGTGACATTATCTTAAACAAGGAGAAGCTAGAATTCGTCGATAAAACGGTTTACCTAAATAGTAGAAAAAAAAAACAAATTGTAGTCTTATTATTTTAGTGTCGTTTTCCACATAAAATAAGATAATGTAACTTTTCTCATGAAAATGTAACTTTTTGAGATGTTTCATGTAACATTTGACTATCTGCCACTGGCAACACTGGCTCAGTGCTAGTCTTGCTCCACAACCACTAGGGCGCAAAAACAAGTGATATGCAGAACATTATTGTTTTGTAGAATTGTTGGACCTGCTGAAGACTATGAATATATTTGTATTATATAGACTCAATTTATTTTAGTATTGTATAACTGCGCAGCACGTGTGTGAGTACTATGTACCCAACTGTAAATCTACCATTTACTGTACCTTGGTGTCGTTCGTTGACTTGTGTTTGCCCTGGCAGTTGAGTGTGTCATGCTCTCTCAAATGTCTCTCTGATGGTGGCGCGTGTGTTGGATCATTCGGTTCCCTTCATGATGGTTGAGCTGGGTGGTGCCGATTCATGCGTCATATTCGTGAAAGGGCGCCGTCAGTTGGGATTGGTCTTAACTTAACTGCTTCGGATGCTAGTGTTTTTCTAGTACCTATTATGTAACTGCACAGTACATGTGTGAGTACTTTTAATACTTTGTACCTGTAAGTAGTATAGTATGTAGTGATTCTGGGAGCATTGTCCTCACACATATAAATTTATTAATGTATGTACTTATGTACCTAAATATTGTAAAAAAACATATTTTTTTTAAAAGAGTAAGTATGGAGTTTCTTGTGCGTTCTTCTCCATAACAAGCTACTTTCCGAATGCACGGTAGAATCAATTTTTATTCCTTGTAAATTTTAATGTATCTAACGTTCAAAAGTGCCGCTTTGTGGCCTATTTGAAATAAAATATCTTTGTCTTTATCTTTGTCTTTGTCTAACTTCTGAAGTTCCTTCGTCCCTTCCTAATGGATGTGCTTTATCCCAAACTCCTTCCCCTTCTCCTCCTAGTGAGAATATATTAGATTTACTTCTCTTCATGGTACTTAACTTAATTTCCAACAATAATAAAAATTACCGTGCCACGTAGCCAATAAACTCTAAACTTTCGCAAAATTTTTTTCTCACCAATAATGTATTGTGTCCGAATAATGCAATGGAACATTAAAAGCATAAAAAATAAAAAAACATTTTAGATATACTGGATGACAACAACCTTTGCATACTTAAGGGCAAGTAGCCCGACTTTTACATCTCTTTGATTCATTATTAAACAAACAAATAGTGATTTTTTTAATGCAAAAAAATATATATTGTAGTTCACTATATGTCCTTTTCATTTCTGAGACTCAAAACATGATATCAAAAACTTCACTCGATCAAAAAATAATCGGAAGAGGAGGCTGAAACGATGTTTTTTTGATGATTTATATTATTTTTCTTGAAGATTACGAAATATTTACTCCCAAAAAACATATCTAAAATAGTTAACAACTTATAGAACTTTATTCTCAGAGTAGAATTTATAAAATAGTTTAATTTTTTTAATAATAAATTTATATATAATACAGCGGCCGCCGTACGGCTCTTCAGTCGCCCGCGAGGCCTTTACGAGGCAGGACCTATGCCAGTTTTATTTGTGCTGGACTTCTCGCTAATCTATCAACCGATTTATTATGAGACCACTGTGTATCAGAATCAGTAGGTTAGGAAAGTTTTTTAACAGACTTCAAAGAAGACCGAAATATACGTCATGGGTGTATTATATTTTGTTTATTTTGGGTTATTAGTTAAAAAAAAATGCGAGTATTAGTCAAAATAAAAATTCAAAATGGCGCCAACCGAAATTTTTGATATGATTGTCATGGGTGTCATTTTCATGGTTTTTGGGGTCGATAAATGCTAATTTGGGGTCAAAATGAAAATAAAAGATGGCGCCGACCAAAATTTCTGAAACTTTCGTCATGGGTGTCACTTTCATGGTTTTTGGGGTCGATAAGTGGTAATATGTTGTCAAAATGAAAACACAAAATGGCGCCGACCAAAATTTCTGTAACTTTCATCATGGCTGTCATTTTCGTGGTTTTTGGGGTCGTTAAATGCTAATATGGGGTCAAAATGAAAATACAAGATGACGCCGACCAAAATTTCTGAAACTTTCGTCATGGGTGTGTTGGGAATTCTACCCAACACTTCGGGCGGCCGGAGCGCGCTGTCCACGCTGCACACACATCTGCGTGACTCACACGGCATCGGTGTGTGTGCGCAGCGCGGCGGCGACGAGGCGCGACGCGGCGGACACTCGCGTCCACGGACTCCACCGCGACAGTCGACACCTCTCAATTCAAATCTAGCATTGGTCCTTCAAGGATTTCGCCGTCTTATTTGAAAATTAACAGTCTCCGGCAAAATTTCGTTTTTTTTTTTTTTTTTTTTTTTTTTTTATTCGTTATAGGCTCGCGTTTGACCACTATCTCGCCTGATGTTAAGCGATGATATGGTCGAAGGTGGAGCACGCTTGCCTAGAAGTAACCTATTCACTCTTGACTTGAAGACCCCTAGGTTGTAGCTATCAGGAAACAAGGACGCCGGCAGGGAGTTCCACTCCTTAGCTGTACGCACAATGAAAGTATTTTCAAAACGCTTTGTGCGTATGGGAGGGATATCCACCATGTACCGATGGCACATTGCCGTACGTCTTGTAGTCCGATGATGGAAAGGGCTTGGCGGAATCAGATTGTGCAGTTCCGTCGCGCACTCCCCGAAATGTAACCGATAAAAAACCGACAGGCTGGCAACTCGGCGTCGATGTTCGAGGCTCTGGAGCTTTGAGGCGACCAGTGCATCGTTGCCAATAAGCCTTTTGGCCCGTTTGTCAATCGACTCAAGTGCATCTAGCTGGTATTTGGCAGATCCATCCCAGAGGTGAGAGCAGTACTCCATGCATGACCGAACTTGCGCTTTATACAAGTTGAGCAGCTGTTCAGGCGTGAAGTACCGTCTCACCTTCGCAAGGATCCCCAACTTTTTTGCAGCCAATTGAGCCTTTGACTCAATGAATGGACCAAAATTGAGGGTCGATGTTAACGTAACACCAAGAAGTTCGAGATGGTCCGTTATCGGCACGGTTACACCACGGAAGGATGGAGCCGGGTGGAATTGGCTCTTTTTTGCGGAAAAAAGACACGCCTGGGTCTTAGCAGCATTGAAACTGACTAGATTGGCATTGCCCCATTCGGAGACTGCCTCCAAAGACAGGTTCAAGCGCTCAACGATAGCCTCCCGAAGAGACCGGACTTGAGGCCCAGTAGCCCGTGCGCCAGATACGTATCTCTCAGCAACAGTGCTGTCGTCTGCATACCCAAAGGTTCCGGGTTTTAGCAGGTCATTAATGTGCAGCAAGAACAATGTTGCCGAGAGCACTGACCCCTGAGGGACTCCGGCGTTAATACCCAACTGACCGGACGAGCAACCATCGATAACCACTCGGATGGACCGATCCCTCAGGAAGTCTGCAATCCAGTCACACAGACCACTAGGCAGACCGAAGGAAGGAAGCTTACCTATAAGGCTCTCGTGCCAGACCCTGTCAAAGGCCTTCGATATGTCAAGGGAGACAGCAAGCGCCTCCCCGTGCTTCTCGATGGCCTCACTCCAGATGTGAATGGCATACGCTAGAAGATCCCCAGTTGACCGGTTTCGGCGGAAGCCGTATTGTCGGTCACTAAGGAGGTCGTTGTCTTCTAGGTATGCCAGGAGCTTTTTATTCAATACACGTTCCATACTCTTACAGAGGATGGACGTTACTGATATGGGCCTGTAGTTGGCCGGGTCCGCTCGACTACCCTTCTTGGGCACGGGTTGAACGTTAGCTTGCTTCCAAGCCTTCGGCACTTTTCCAGTCGCCATCGAAAGGCGATAAAGGCGTGTCAAGATCGGAGACAATTCAGGCGCACAAGTTTTAAGTACAATTGCCGGTATCCCGTCCGGGCCACTAGCCTTGTTCACGTCAAGGTTTCGCAGCACCCTATAGACCTCTCTCTGATGGATGCGAATTTCCGACATACTCGTCTTACATCGAACAGCAGAAGGGGGGGGCCGCGTGCCATCAGTATTCAGACGCGAAGATTCCGCAAAGAGGGAGGCAAACAAGTTAGCCTTGTCCTCAGCGGAGTGGGCCAGCGAACCGTCGGGCCTCAGCAGTGGTGGTAGTGAGGGGCGACAGAAGTTTGATTCAACCGATTTAGCCAGGGACCAAAACGCCTTGCTACCAGCAGGGTGTGAAGCAAGTTTGTCCCCGATTCTGCTAATATGGTCAAATCGTGCCCTTCGCATCGCTTTTTTGCAGGACTTGGCAGCCCTGTTGAAGGCTCTCTTCTTCTGACTCACGTCACTTGCCTTGCGCACACGAGCGTCGACCCATGCTAGGTATGCCTTGTGTTTAACCACGTTTGCGCGGTCACACTCAGCACCAAACCACGGACGGTCAACGTTGGACACCGTTACGTCAGAGAACGGAATGTAGTACTCCATCCCCTGACGCAACACATCTGTCACTGCGTCAGCGCATGACGATGGGTCATCCGAAGAGAAGCAAGTGGGCCGCCAAGGATAGCAAGCGAAAAAAGATCGCATACCATCCCAATCTGCTGACTTGTACCGCCAAACCCGCCGGGTGCCTCTTGGGCTGGGATCGGGCGGGGAGTAGACAGATACAGATTTCACCAGACAGTGGTCGGAACTACCCAAAGGTGATGATATCGACACTGAGTATCGGTCTGGATCAGTTGTCAGCAGAAGGTCCAAGCAATTGGCTGTATGTGAATCTACATCTGGCACCCTCGTAGCCCCTTGGACCAGCTGGGTGAGATTAAGCGCAATCGAAAGATTTCGCATCTCTCGTCCAGCATGGTCAGTGCACTGGAATGGGAAGAGCCACTCCTGGTGGTGGGCATTAAAGTCCCCCAGTAACACTAGTTGGGCGGAGGGGTACCGTAGCTGAGCCACATCTGCCGCCTCACTCAGGTACTGTGTGAGCCTGGTTGTCTCCAGATCACCGCTATGCGATCGGTAGACGCAGGCGTAGATGATCTTATCCAGACCTGTGTCCACCAGGGCCCATAGCACTGAGTAATTTGAGTCTTCAAGATCACGGAGACGCCGATAGCAGATGTCGTCCCGGGCGTACATGCATACACCAGCGCGTGGCTTGAACATGTGCTCCAGGGTAAACCCTGGGTAAGATAGGTACGCCACGTCTGACGGGCATCCGATCTGCGTCTCCGTAAGGAACAAAAGTGCTGGTTTCTCAGTCTCAAGGTGGTGATGGACTGCGACAAGGTTAGAGTGCAGACCTCGGATGTTGCTGAGGTGCACCTTATGTGAGAGTGAGTGCTGCCGCTGTTCAGCTTTTCTTCTATTGTTCCTTGGCATTATTGTTGCGAGTGAAAAGGAGGGAGAGGAGAAGGAAGTGAGATAAGGTTCCACGCTTGCAACCTACAGACACGCGCCGATAGGACGCCATCATTGGGGGACTGGTCTGGAGACTGCGGGGACGCCCGAGCCCCCCCAGGAATGTCCATCGGGCACTCTCGTCTGGTCGCCAACCAGCACGATGGCGCATTCCGGGATTTTTCGTCAGTTGGCGGGGCAGCCTTTCATGTGGGGCTGGCACACTACTTGGGCCCCCAACTACCTGCGGTCGGCCAGCGGCGCACCGTGCCTCGGATCCCGCTACCCTCCGCGACCAGTCTCCCGATACGTCCATAACAGCGCGAGTCAGGCCGGCCTGCCTGCAGTGGAACAACTATCTCGACCCAACTCCTCTAGTGGCTGCACCGAGCATCATACCGGAACACGACTAGGCCGCTTGGCGGTACGTCTTTGCCCGGTGGGTGGTCGCAAGCCTTCGGCCGAAGCCTACCACCAGTTTGTCACCTGATTTGCACCACCCGGGGACCACGTGTAGGGAATCGAATGGGGTACACTCCTACGGACGTGGGTGACTCAGCCCCCTAAAGTAGCGGTCTACAGCAGGGGCAGTGCCAGCAGGAGTCAACATCCTGCTCAGGAAACTTCGCCGAGCACCCGCACACGCGCAGACGAGAAGAAACCGTCAAGAGGTCGACCAACGACGGACTTCGGACCCGTCGAACGTTCGAGTCACGGACAAAGAACTTGCCAATCATCGTCAATCCAGTGGATGGTTTAGTCATTCAGTGAGTTCGTTCCAATTTGTCCCTTATTTATACCTTTATTCATCTTTATTCCTATGTTTAAATAGCTATATTTAAGTGAGTGCCATCATAAAAGCTTCATTTAAGTCTCACAGTGAAAATCATCTTATTTCATAGCCTTAATATTACTCCAAAATCATATCATCATGCTTAAAAAGCTATTGTCTGTCATTTTCATATCACATTATATTTGTTTACTTCATATCTATAACAGCTGATCGCCCGGCGACAAACAACTCACCTACCCGTGCGCAGCTGACCCATTTTTTTGCACCATCCATTAGCAAGTTAGTTATATTAAAGCCTCGCTAAAGCTGGTTTAAAATATATTTACGAGTTTGCTCATTTATTTCAATTACAATGGCTAACGAAAAAACTCAAAGACTCGTTATAAAACGCAGCCGTTTGAGATCAAAACTCAAAAATTTCGGCAAATACCCGCGACTTTTTTATAAATTTCTTTAGCTACAGAACTGACTTATTAGGAACTTACAAGAACATAATACATTAATTATACACAAAACCAGACATTTAATTATTAAAATCTACCTACATTAACGATATAAAATTAAAATATAATTATATAATATGACAATAATGAAACAAATTTTCTATCAATAACCACAACCTCAATTCACACCCTCTCTCAAGGTTATAATTTTTTTGAACATTGGTAAATACCAATCCGCTATAATTTCCCGGTTTCAGATACCATCGCAGGTCGCAGCCAAGTGCTCTCTGTCTCTTGAGAAGCAGTGATGTAGGAGACGCTGCATTCAGGACGACTGACACTTGTGGTTACCATGCCGCTGAAGGAACGGCAAAGTTACCTTCAGTCACAGGCGGTACACTCAATGCAAGTTGTCAGTTCATGTCTTGTGAGCGTTGTCCTAAAGCTTCTGTCTTCAAATACAGGTACAAAGACACGGAGTCTTCACCTGTCCTCATGCAATTTCATATTTTTAGGGTTCTGTACCCGAAGCGTCCAAACGGTACCCTATTGCTATTTTATAAAACACACCACTATATTTTCCGAGTGTGTACCCTCCTTTACAACACATATTCTACATCAACATAATTTTTCCCTACTAAAGGTTATTTACATCATTTATTTATAACCTTTTTTTTTTGGGTTTTATCGGTAACAGATACCGTCGCTGGACGCAGCCAAGCGCTCTCTGTCTCTTGAGAAGCAGAAATTTGGGAGACGCTGCATTCAGGACGACTGACACTTGGGGTTACCATGCCGCTGAAGGAACGCCAAAGTTACCTTCAGTCACAGGCGGTACACTCAATGCAAGTTGTCAGTTCATGTCTTGTGAGCGTTGTCCTAAACTTTCTGTCTTCAAATACAGGTACAAAGACAGGGAGTCTTCGGTTAGCTGTCTTCGTTAAATTGATATTTTGAATATATTAATACACTACTTTTTCTATATACCCTCATATACTTACAATATATATTATTACCGAACATTTTTTATTTTATACCTTCACGCCACTGACCTCTATTATACAAGTACGCTGGACTAAACATACTATATGAAATGACAGTTGATTTTTGTGCTGTTTCAAAGCGCCCCGCTCGAGCGTATCAGGAACTAAAATTGACACATTTAGAGATAGGATACTACCGATATTTCTAAAAATTAGGTAATACTAATATATTTGACTGGAAATATTATAATATTGTAACTAATATATCAGTATTAGTGATATTTATAAAATACACTAATATCAAAATAGTAGTATTGGCAAGGCGTATCACTCATTTACTGTATTGACTTCTCGTAGTATGTTGGAACTAAATATCTCATATTGGTATTGGTGATGAATGTTAGGTATATGAATGCCTAATAAATAGTAATAATATGTTCAAAAGCGATGTGTAATACTAAATTCTGGAATCATCATCATGATCATCCACAGCCCGACTTCGCCCACTGCTGAGCACAGGCCTCTCTCTTGTACCAATCACCACGTTCCTGAGCCTGGAATTAATTCTGGAATAATATCATGATAGTTATAATTATATTAACAAATGTTTTGAAGTCAAATAATTTATTATCTGCATCTGAAACAGAGTTAAAGTCATCACCTTGCTGGAATGCGATACCACTCTTATTTGCACCTTAACAATACAGAGACAGGATCTCAGCGATGATAGCGAGAAATACGTCCGTTGTAAATGATTATCCATCTCTTTTATTATTATTATTGTATAAATGGTGTTCCCTTCACGAACCCGATGGGCGTCAACCGAGTGAATCCGAACGATTGTAAGTATTAACTAACTAGTGTGCGAGGAGATACTTGCTCAAATATACTGGTTTTAAGGATAAGTTGTTAGCCTTTCCCCGGTATTTAGATCTCACTGATCTGACAGTAATGTGCTATAACTTTACTAGCACGCTATCCACTAGTTTATAGCTTGCAATCTGACTGAAAATATTTTTCAGTTAACCTTTACAGCAATTATTCTATTACTTAAAAATTTATCATAATAAAAATAACTGGTTTTTTTTTTCTCTTACGTATTAAATTATTCTCACGATCGATAAAACCCATAAAAGTATTTTACCGAAAGCTGTGTCCCATCTCTAATATTAGTTCCATGCGAGTCTCACGTTAATTCACGTTGCTATCAGCGCCAAAATGGCGATAATCAAATGTCTTCATTTTGTCATCGATAATATGAAGTCCAGTGTACAATGTATGATAGAGGTCAGTGCTTCACGCATATATACATACACACATACAGTCGTTAGACAATACGGTGGATTTTGTTTCTCGCGGGCTGAAGGCTGATTCCATCAGTCTTACAAAAGACACGGTCCACCATATTATTGCTCATATTACTTACTCATTATGAGAAATGGCTAGCTGCCTCACTCTAGTAAAGCTAGTTTAAACTTCCATTCTCTTACTTCTTGTTCCTCTAATCCCTACAACTCTTCTACTCCTATTCCTTCTGTTTCCATTGGACGGCCACTTAATTCTACTCTCATCCACAGGTCTCTAATGGCGACGAGAAGCCTTATTTGAAGAGCTCTCAAGTGTCTTGAGTCACTAAGGTGACTAAAGAGAAGCATCATTTTGAGGGCATGTTCTCATATCTGACCCCTTCCAGATTTCTCGAAGCCATCGCTTCAACCCGGACAGCATGTTGGGAATTCTACCCAACACTTCGGGCGGCCGGAGCGCGCTGTCTACGCTGCACACACATCTGCGTGACTCACACGGCATCGGTGTGTGTGCGCAGCGCGGCGGCGACGCGGCGCGACGCGGCGGAGACTCTCTACCACGGACTCCACCGCACCAGTCGACACCTATTCCTAAACTATAATTGTTTGTCCGGGACAGTTACTGTAATAAATATAACGGCTTTAAAACCAACCGCCTTTTTATGCAGTCCACTCTTCATCCACGAGCTAACAGGTGTCATTTTCATAGTTTTTGGGGTCGATAAATGCTAATATGGGGTCAAAATGAAAATACAAGATGGCGCCGACCAAAATTTCTGAAACTTTCGTCATGGGTGTCATTTTCATGGTTTTTGGGGTCGCTAAATACTAATATGGAGTCAAAATGAAAATACAAGATGGCGCCGACCAAAATTTCTGAAACTTTCGTCATGGGTGTCACTTTCATGGTTTTTGGTGTCGGTAAATGCTAATATGGGGTCAAAATGAAAACACAAAATGGCGCCGACCAAATTTTCTGAAACTTTCATCATGGGTGTCACTTTCATGGTTTTTGGGGTCGCTCAATGCTAATATGGGGTCAAAATAAAAATACAAAATGGCGCCGACCAAAATTACTGAAACTTTCATCATGGGTGTCATTTTCATGGTTTTTGGGGTCGATAAATGCTAATATGGGGTCAAAATGAAAATACAAGATGCCGCCGACCAAAATTTCTGAAACTTTCGTCATGGGTGTCATTTTCATGGTTTTTGGGGTCGCTAAATACTAATATGGAGTCAAAATGAAAATACAAGATGGCGCCGACCAAAATTTCTGAAACTTTCGTCATGGGTGTCACTTTCATGGTTTTTGGTGTCGGTAAATGCTAATATGGGGTCAAAATGAAAACACAAAATGGCGCCGACCAAATTTTCTGAAACTTTCATCATGGGTGTCACTTTCATGGTTTTTGGGGTCGCTCAATGCTAATATGGGGTCAAAATAAAAATACAAAATGGCGCCGACCAAAATTACTGAAACTTTCATCATGGGTGTCATTTTCATGGTTTTTGGGGTCGATAAATGCTAATATGGAGTCAAAATGAAAATATAAGATGACGCCGACCAAAATTTCTGAAACTTTCGTCATGGGTGTCATTTTCATGGTTTTTGGGGTCGATAAATGCTAATATGGGATCAAAATGAAAATACAAGATGGCGCCGACCAAAATTTCTGAAAGATTCGTCATGGGTGTCACTTTCATGGGTTTTGGGGTCGGTAAATGTTAATATGGGGTCAAAATAAAAATACAAAATGGCGCCGACCAAAATTACTGAAACTTTCATCATGGGTGTCATTTTCATGGTTTTTGGGGTCGATAAATGCTAATATGGGGTCAAAATGAAAATACAAGATGACGCCGACCAAAATTTCTGAAACTTTCGTCATAAGTGTCATTTTTATGGTTTTTGGGGTCGATAAATGCTAATATGGGGTCAAAATGAAAATACAAGATGGCGCCTACCAAAATTTCTGAAACTTTCGTCATGAGTGTCATTTTCATGGTTCTAATTGTAATATAAGATAGAGCTGACTTTAAAACTGACACCCATGACCAAAAATTTTGGTCGGTGCCATCTTGGAATTTTATTTTGACCACAATTTCGCATTTAGCGACTCCAAAAAACCTGAAAATGACACCCATGACGAAAATTTCAGAAATTTCGGTCGGCGCCATCTTGGAATTTTATTTTGACCACAAATTCGCAATTAGTGACTCCGAAAACCCCGAAAATGACACCCATGACGAAAGTTTCAAAACTTTCGGTCGGCGCCATCTTGGAATTTTATTTTAACCACAAATTCGTATTTAGCGACCCCGAAAACCCTGAAAATTACACCCATGACGAAAGTTTCAAAACTTTCGGTCGGCACCATCTTGGAATTTTATTTTGACCACAAATTCGCAATTAACGACCCCGAAAAACCCTGAAAATGACACCCATGACTAAAATTTTGGCAATTTCCATCGGTGCCATCTTGGATTTTGATTCAGGAACAGTTTATTTTTTTTTCTTTTTGTTTCTTTTTAGTCCGTCTGTTTATGTTTTCAAAAACATAAATAGTTAGGTAGTCAAATAATTGAAGAAATAAAATACGATTTACGCCATTTTTTTAAAACTAAAGTACACACTATAATTTATTATTTATTTACCACGCATTGTAATTCTCGTATTTTAGTAACTTTTAAAAGCAATAGTAAAATAAACCTTCTCTACACACCTTTACTGTGGCTTTTTTGTCAGCTTTACGCACACGCGAGCGCGCCGCTCGCTTCGCGGTAACAGTGGCGCGATAAATACCTACTTCGTAGGGAAAAGCTAGCCTTAATGATGGCTTCCCTACTCGAAGAGTTCTTCCCTCTCAAGATCCAAAAAGTGTAGTAGACCTCACTTTTTGTTCTCCTGTTCTATCTTCAATTATTTCTTGGAATATTGCTGATTGCTCTTATGGTAGTGATCATTTCCCTATCATAATCTCTTTTCCTCCTCGGTCTTCTTGTCAAAATTCTCCCCCTCCTCTCTTAAATTATAGACTATCTAAAGCAGATTGGTTGGCCCATGCTACAGCGTTAGATAACAAGCTAGATTCTCGCCCTTCTCTAGATAATGAAAATCCTCTAAGTGCATATGATATATGACGCCTCGCGTGCTTGCTGGGAGCAGACGTGTTTCGCTTATTATTGCAAATATATTAAATCCTATTACATCTACCGCAATCAAAACCAATCCTTAAGATCACAGTGTTAAAGTAACTATCCTTCTGGTTGTACAGCGCACAGCGCCGGCGATTGCGCAGCACACTCACTTCAAGAATAAAGAGAGAAAACTATTGGCATTGCACTCGCACCCTCGCGGACTGGCAACGCGATGAGACAGACAACACCGCCTATAGGGCGGCAGGGGATCAGTACCGAACTTATCTAAATTTTGGTGACAATTAATACCAAACCAACATCTGTCAGAGGAAACGAAAAGAGCACACTGAAGAAATAGACTACAAATCAGACTAAATTACAGATACATTATGAAGTTTCTGGAAAAATTTGTAAGAACTCAAAAAGAAAACCTGAACCTCATACGAGAAGAAATCTGTGAGATCAAACAAGAAATTAAATCGATGAAATCAAACAAAGAAAACTTTAAACAACAATTTGATGAAATAAATACTGAAATTAAAACTATTAAATCCAACAACGCAATAACTGAAGACAAACTTAAACGTATAGAAAGTGAAATTCTCCAAATAAAAAACCAAACAAATATCGAAAGTACATCCGATAAAACGCTCTTCTTACATCAAGAAAACCTCATCCTTGAACTCAAGGATTAAAGTGAACGCGAGAAAATATCATTATTGTGGGTATAATGGAAAAAGTGACAAGAACTATAACGCACGACAAAAGTACGATTACGAAGAAGTAAACAAAGTACTTACCACACTGTATGGCGACTGTCAGAAGCCAATTAAAACCACAAGATTGGGAAAATATATCACAAACATGAACCGGCCCATCACAGTATGTTTTACCAATACAGAAACACCTAAATACCTGTTCCGGACAAAAAGTAAACTACCCGAGAATATACCAATTTACTCAGATTTAACCCCAACTCAAAAGCAATATCTACAATCTATAAAAGGAGAACTTAAAAAACGTATAGAAGATGGAGAAAAAGACCTTATTATTAAATATATAAAAGGCGGTTCTGTCACGGTACTCGTGCTAACCGCTCGTGCGCGTCTTATCGGTTTCATTAGAACTAACAAATATTTATATTGACGCGCTCATCACACTGATGAGCGCGTCTTAATAACTAATGGCCACAGATGACAGTGGCAGTGAGCGAGAAGATGGATGGATGTCGCAAATTTTAATGGAAGAGGAAGAAGAAAATAAAATGGAAATTAATTTAGAACCAAACAGGACAGCCCAAATTATGGAAGAAGATAATATGATAGGGCACCCAACAAAACGAGGAAGAGAAGATGATGAAGAAGAAAGCTGGACTAAAGTGGAGAGAGACAGAGGAAAGAAACACATTTTTTTTTTAAAATAAGTTTTCATTTGGAGTAAACAAAAGTTGCCAAAGCAGTTTGCTATAGCAAAATTATTTAAAAGCATGGGTTTAATAGATATAAACCACATTAAATACATCAACCCATATAAACTAAAAATAGAGGCTTCAACAGAGCAATGTGTGAGCAAGTTGTTGGACTGTCAAGAGTTCCAAACCAGAGAGTGGAAGGTTTACAGCGCAATGGACGTTAACATCTCCTACGGCATTATACGGGATGTGGACCTCGAGTTATCTGACGAGGAGGTACTGCAAGCAATCAAGTGTCCTAATGAAGTGCAAATCGTATCCTTGAAAAGGCTACAACGACGAGAAGATGGAGGCTGGGTGTCTAGTGAGGCAGCTAAGGTTCAGGGGCTCACACCTGCTAAGATTTGTTTATGTGGACTGTGTGCGCGTCAAGGTGGAACCTTTTGTCTTTCCAGTGACGCAGTGTTCCAACTGCTGGAAGTTTGGTCACGTCAAATTAAGGTGTACATAAAAAAAAAATAGTATGCCCTAAGTGTACAGAGGAGCACAGTAACTGTGAAGTCACATCATTTAAATGTGTGAACTGTCGGGGCGACCACATGGCGCTTAACCGTAATTGCCCGGTGTATGCTCGAGAAAGGCGCGTGAGGGAGCTTATGGCGGAGTATAATTGCACCTATCACTTGGCCTGCAATATGTACGTAAGACCGAAAATGCCAAATGATACTCTAACGAGTAGGGAAACGGAGAAGCTGAAAATCGATACCAACAACACCTTTAGCGGTCTATTCTTGCAAGAAACGGGAAGCAGTGGTAACTCGAATTCATTCCCAGCGTTGTTTACGCGCAGTCGACCGGAATCACCGCGAGTAAGTCATAGCAACAGGCAATCGCATTTGCAAAACCTTAAGAACAAGAAATAATACTTCTATGCGCCAAAAGGTAATACGGAGTTGCGGGGACATCAGAAGTCACCGGACCGCATTCCTAAGCAAACAACTGATAACGATGTCGGAGGTAATGTAAACAACACTCGGGAGGTACATCTGGACGAGTTAATTAGACGTTTAAAAGACATTATTTATATGCGAAATCGGAGTATTCAGGAAACGTTTTAAGATGTTATTAAGTGTTGTAGTAAATGGCTAGTTTTATTTTTAGTATATCGTATACCTGAGTGGCCTATATTGTACAAGTGTTTAGAGTTATTTTATGGTATACTTGAGTAATGGCTCAATAATATTGTTCAGTTAAAGTTATTGCAGTGGAACGCACAAAGTATGAAACCCAAACTAATTTTGTTGGAACAATTATTTAATCAAGAACATGTATATATTGCTGCGATAAGTGAGACGTGGCTGGATTCAGAAAGTTGCATGAGGCTGAGCAACTACACAATCTATCGTAAGGATAGGTTTGATGGGTACGGAGGTGTGGCAATTCTTACCCACAAATCAATAAAATGCCAACTTTATGATATCCAACTCAGTAAGCAAGGCATAGAATTAGTGTGTGTAAAAGTATTTAACTGTGGCATGATAGAAAATATTGTTTCTATTTACATCCACCCTCAATTAGAACTTCACAAAACGATTGGGATGCTTTACTTTCTAATGTTGCAAAAAATACTATAGTTCTTGGTGATTTTAATGGTCACCATTCTAATTGGTCACATAAAACGGATAGAAGGGGTCTCCAAATTTTTGAAGCGGCAATAGACAATCAGTTTATTACTTTAAACAATGGCGAACCAACACGGTTAAAAATGGTTAACTCGGGATATCAAAAATCTTCACCCGACATTTCTTTTGTATCATCTGACATAGCGTTACTGTTTGACTGGTCAGTCATGAATGAGACATTAGGCAGTGATCATAGGGCTCGTCAACAGTCCGGCAAAATTTCAAAAACGCTGATTGGACTTCATACAGTGAGCTACTTAACACCCTCTTTTCTGAATTCACATTTTCTGGAGATTTACAGAAAGATTATGACTCCTTCATTGATTGTATAAACTTGGCCTCCGATGTTTGTATCCCTTTAGTTAAGATAAACCCGAACCCGGATAGTAAATTTTTACCCAAACCTTATTGGAAGCCTGAGCTGTCTAAATGCGTGGCTGAACGTCGTCTTGCGTTGTCTAAATTTAGACGTAATCCAACCCCTCAAAACTATGAAATATTACAAAATAAGATTAGAGAATCCCAGAGAATGATTCGCATAGCTAAAGGTAAAGCGTGGGGTGATTTTTGTTTTTCATTAGATTTTCTACATCTCAATCGACCGTATGGAAAAAAATGAAATGGCTGAAGGGACACAAACATTCAAATAATTACGTAGATAAACATAAAGCTACTGATCTGCTTCTTAGTTTAACGCCGGACTTTGTATCACCGTGCGACATGATTATCGACACAAATAACCCGGAACTTGATGTTATGATTACTTCCCACGGAATTGCAGAAATGTGTCCGATCGAAAGATACCGCCCCTGGAAGTGATAACATTTCTCACTCTATGATCAAGAGGTTACCACAAAACTGTAAAAAAGGTATTAATTCAGTTGTATAATGAGATTTACATTTCGGGTTTTGTTCCTAAACAATGGCGCGCTATTGTAAATGTGCCAATTCCTAAACCGGGACGAGACTCCCAAAGTTTATCATCTCTTCGTCCTATTTCAATGATTTCATGCGTTTGTAAGGTTTTTCATAACATTTTAATGAATAGATTAGAGTGGTTTATCGAAAAACATATGCAAGTCAAGGACCACTACAGGTTTTAGAAAATGTCGCTCAACTATAGATAACCTATCCGTTTTAGTCTCGCGCATTCAAATTAAGCTAAATTCAAAAGCTTATTACGGTTGCGATTTTCATAGACATAAGCAATGCATACAACTACGTAGACGTCAAAAGTTTGATTGAAATCATGCAACGAATTGGTGTCGGAGCCAGGATTTGTAACTACATCTGGAACTTTCTGAAGCTGAGAAACCTTAAAATTACAATAGGTAACGACGACATTTGTCGGCAGTCTGGTAGGGGATTGGCACAAGGCGATCTATTGTCACTGTTACTTTTTAATATAACAACCATGGACGTTTGTCATAGTAGGAGACGTATTTTTGTCGCAGTATGCGGACGATTTTGTGTTGTACACCACTTGCAGTGATGTGTCATCGGCCCAACGAAGATTACAACCCGCTTTAAATAAAATAACTAAACTCTTTTTGAATTTGGGTCTAGAAATATCGCCTATGAAAAGTAACGTCTGTATTTTTAAAAATGGTGTACCAAGACAGACTCTAAATTTAATAAAACCGGCCAAGTGCGAGTCAAACTCGTGCGCCGAGGGTTCCGTACCTACCCATTATACAGACAAAGATACAGATAAAGATGGACATAATTGCCTCTAAGCATTGCAAAGCGTGACTTTCGCGGTTTCTGGAAGAGCCCTAAAAGTCCCCTGGACATGATGGGCTCAGTAGCTCGAGCGTTTGCAATACGCCGGTCCTCACTTAGCGATGGTTTTGGAACTGCTGTACAATTGATGTTTTGGTCATTCATACTTGCCTAATGAGGACGATCGTGGTTCCCATTGTTAAAAGTAAAACAGGCGATCTTTCAGATAGGGGAAACTATAGACCTATTTCTCTAGCAACCATAGTCGCTAAGGACCATGATGGTCTGCTTGATACAGAGCTAAACGAACATCTTGTGCTGCACGACAATCGGTTCGAGTTTCGGCCAAGACTTTCTACATAAAGTGCACTGTGTGATTGTTCTGTGTCTCAAGCAGGCCGTCAGGTACTACACAAAAAGAGGAACACCTGTTTTCGCTTGCTTCCTCGATCGGAGCCCTAAGCTTTTGATCTGGTTTCCTAAGATATATTATGGAGGAAACTTGAACCTATTAGCTTGCCTATCGAGCTTATAAGTATCTTCAGGCATTAGTATGGAAGCCAGATCAACAGAGATCGGTGGGCGGGTGTGCTGTCGGAGCCTTATCAATTAGAGTGTGGAGTGAGACAGGGGGGATTGACCTCCTCTGCCCTCTTCAATTTGTATATGAATGCCCTGGTTGAGGCGCTTAGCAGTCAACATTTCGGTTGTCATATTGACGGTGTCTGTGTCAATAATAAGCTTTAAGGTTCCCCTAGTCAACGGCACGAACTATTTTGTGCGCGAGATTAAAATGCATGCTCTCATCCGACAACACGTGCGAAAGAGATTGATGCTGTGATGAGCAGTAAGAAGATAGTTCTCGTACGAATTAGCACTTTTGCAAATTTGTACCGAAATGTATGATGATTTACGACGAAAACGAGCGCGCGAAATTTTATGAACATACATTTGGAAGTCTTAGATATCATGAAAAAACTACTAAATGTATATTTTCAAAATAAAATTATTTGCATTGTTGAATTACTAATCTATCCCTGTATGGAGGCCGTTTTGCAATTTTCCTTCTTCTTACGGTACTTATTTCCGCCCAAAGATGCGTTAAAATTAGTGTTGAAATATGGAACTTTCGACACTCATAACTTTCAAATATTCTATTTTTTTACTTTTCTGTTTCCATACAGGACTAGATAATGATGAGACAAATTGATATCATTTTTAGGGTTCCGTACCTCAAAAGGTAAAAAAAGGAACCCTTATAAGATCACTTTCTTGTCCGTCTGTCCGTGTGTCACCACCGATTATCTCAGGAACGGGTGGACCTAGCAAGTTGAAATTTATACCAGATATTGAGGTCTAAAGTCGATAGTGAGGTATTAAGCGTATAAAAACCAAGGTCCTGAGTCACCATGATAAAAAGATATAAGCAAATCTAGTTTTTCGCGAAAACTTGTAAGCACCAAAATTTACCCTAATTTCCAACTATGTTTATTTTTCGGAATTTTCCCTTTACTTGTTCTGTAAGACCTTGCTTTTAACCAAAATTGACAATTCTAGGTCAACCGGAAGTAACCGGTTTTGGGTCGAAAACCTATATGGTAGTTCCCGTTGACCTAGAATCACGACATTTGGCAAAAAGTAAGATCTTACAGCACAAATGAAGGAAAAATTCCAAAAAAATAAAAAAGTTGAAAATTAAGGTAAATTATGGTACTCTCAAGTTTTCGCGAAAATCTTACTTGCCTATATCTTTAATACTTAACCACCAATAACCAATTTTACTATGGCGGTAAAATTCAAATTCTAAATCTTTATGTCAAGCGAAGGAGCGTTAGTAACAATGTGCATTAAAACTAAGTATTAGTAAACAACACGATACAGTGACATACGTAACTGAAAGCAGTGAACTACTTATATATCGAACATTCAACTCTTCATTTTCAGAACCCTAAAAGGCTACACTGCTAACCCATTTTCCCAGAAAGGGAAAATTCCGTAAAATAAACATAGTTGGAAATTAAGGTAAATTTTGGTGCTTACAAGTTTTCGCGAAAAACTAGATTTGCTTATATCTTTTTATCATGGTGACTCAGGACCTTGGTTTTTATACGCTTAATTTCAATAATACAATTAATTCCTGAGATAATCGGTGGTGACACACGGACACACAGACAGACAGACAGACGGACAAGAAAGTGATCTTATAAGGGTTCCTTTTTTTACCTTTTGAGGTACGGAACCCTAAAAATGATATCAATTTGTCTCATCATTATCTAGTCCTGTATGGAAAATTAAAGTAAAAAAATACAATATTTGAAAGTTATGAGTGTCGAAAGTTCCATATTTCAACACTAATTTTAACGCATCTTTGGGCGGAAATAAGTACCGTAAGAAGAAGGAAAATTGCAAAACGGCCTCCATACAGGGATAGATTAGTAATTCAACAATGCAAATAATTTTATTTTGAAAATATTCATTTAGTAGTTTTTTCATGATATCTAGACTCCCAAAGGTCTGTTCATAAAATTTCGCGCGCTCGTTTTCGTCGTAAATCATCATCCATTTCGCTACAAATTTGCAAAAGTGCTAATTCGTACGAGAACTATCTTCTTACTGCTCATCACAGCATCAATCTCTTTCGCACGTGTTGTCGGATGAGAGCATGCATTTTAACCTCGCGCACAAAATAGTTCGTGCCGTTGACTAGGGGAACCTTAAAGCTTATTATTGACACAAACACCGCCAATATGACAATCGAAATGTTGACTGCTAAGCGCCTCAATTAGGGCATTCATATACAAATTGAAGAGGGCAGGGGAGGTCAATCCCACTGTCTCACTCCACACTCCAATTGGGCTCCGACAGCACATCCGCCCACCGAACTCTTTTGATCTGGCTTCCATTCCATACCAATGCCTGAGGATACTTATAAGCTCGATAGGCAAGATTATAGGTTCAAGTTTCCTCCATAATATATCGTAGGATTTTTTTTCGATTTTTGCGGACATACAAAATACATTCCAAAATATAAAGTGAAGGTAGAGTCAGTATATCGATCTCTTTAAATTTATCTCTGAGGGACTCGCGAGGAACCATTTTATAGATCGCGTGGATTGCCCTCTTTTGTAATATGAAAACTGAGTCAACATCTGCTGCTGATCCCCACAGCAGAATGCCATAAGACGTAATACTGTGGAAATAAACATAGTATACTAACCTAGCTGTGGCTACATCGGTTAACTGCCTTATTTTCCTCACTGCATATGCAGCTGAACCTAACCTTCCCGAAAGAGTTCTAATGTGCGCGCCCCACTGCAATATTGAATCGATAGTAATCCCTAAGAATACAGTTTCCGTTATAACTTCAAGATTTTTGCCGTCAAGATTTAAGTTTAGGTCACGTTATGGTACATTTGGTAAAGACATTTTGTTTTTTTCGCATTCAGTAAGAGATTGTTGGCTGCGAACTATTTTTAGAGAATAATTACACAAACATAAGTAACCACTCATTTAATTTCTCCATAATCGAGTCATGCCTGTCTGACCATAAACAAATATATTTGGAAATAGGCAGTCTAAAGCCACAAAAAAATAAAAAAACCAATACATAGCAATAAATTATGAAAAAATATACAGCGACGCACTAACAGATAACTACATAAATGAAGAAAATGATTACTAGGGTAGGTGCTCCAGTGAATGAACACACCCTAGTGAATGACGAACAAAACGGAGTAATTTCCAAAAAATAAGAAAGTAAAACATTTTTACCCAACGCAGTATTTTTTGTCGTAATCGCAGCTCTTTATAGGGTTCCGTACCTCAAAAGGTAAAAAAGGAACCTTTATAAGATAACTTTCTTGTCCGTCTGTCTGTCTGTCCGTGTGTCACCACCGATTATCTCAGGAACGGGTGGACCTAGCAAGTTGAAATTTATACCAGATATTGAGGTCTAATCTCCCTATTAGGCGAATAAAACCAAGGTCCTGAGTCACCATGATAAAAAAATATAAGCAAATCTAGTTTTTCGCGAAAACTTGTAAGCACCAAAATTTACCTTAATTTCCAACTATGTTTATTTTTCGGAATTTGCCCTTTACTTGTCCTGTAAGACCTTGCTTTTAACCAAAATTGACAATTCTAGGTCAACCGGAAGTAACCTATAGGTTTTGGGTCGAAAACCTTGGCCGGTTTTATTTATTTCTATTGTAGTGACAAAATTTATTTCATAAGTTACTGTTCATATTAAAATGGCGAGGGTTTAAAGTTGGTGTGACTGTGTATTTGTTCGGGCAAGAATTTAAGACTCGGGTAAGACGCAACTTTTTTGATATTACAATGTAGCCGTAATTGAAGTATGTACTATAAGTTATTTATTCATTCATTTTACGAGTTGCGAGACTAAGCGGACGTGTTTATTTGTACTTGCTAAAATGAAACATCTATTGACAATTGCAAAAATAATAATATAAATAATTATTTGCGGCATCAGTTAAAAACAAAGTTATGTGTGTCACGTGTGAATTGTAGGTTTCTTCCGACTTTTGTGTGCAAGATGAACTAAATATTTTCTATCTACATTCTACAAAGTGGGGTATGTCTATCCCAGGATCGAACCCGTTTGGTCTTAACTACTAAGACAAAGTCCTCCGCCGATGCCTATCCAAATCCACCGGCACCTGCGGAGAATGAGTTGCCGAGTGAAGTCATCAGCACGCCAAAGATCCAGAAATGCTTAGTATCAATAGACAGCATTCTGAACGAAGTGTGCACTATTGTCGGTGATGGAAAAATGAGCTCAGACCAGAAACTCAGAGTCTCAACTCTTTGCCGAAAGGTCTCAAGTGGGACTTCTCAGATGGCTGTACCTTTCCAATCGCTGAAGCAGAAAATGATCCAGAGCCACAATACCGTCCGACACCTACAACGTCAGCAGAACATGGTGAACTCTCTGGAACAGTTCAAAGAAGTTATTGAAACAAAGCTGAACCCCTCATCTTCTTAAGCTAGCATGGTAAAGAAAGGCTCCGACAACTTCGTCCGTCCTGCTAACCTAAGCTCTATCGCTATATATCCCAGTGATAAAACTAAAACGAGTGACGACACCAAGTCACTCGTTCAAAAGTTGATTTCTCCCGAACAACTTAAGATCAAAGTACATGGATTGAAGAAAGTAAAAATGGAGGCGTACTGATTAGCACGGAAAACAAAGGTGACATACAAAAAATTAAAAGATCGGAGAATATTATTTCTTCAGACCTTATAATAGAAGAACCATCTAGATGACGCCCTAGTGTCGTAGTTATTGGTGTTCCCGTCGCCCTTACTGAGAAGGAAGTATTTGACTGTATTTGGTTACGCCAGTTTTGTAAAAATCATTACTTGCTTTTATTTTTAAATTATAATAACTACTCATAGTTGTTTATGTCAAAGTTACTCTGGTTTGGATGCTTGTGTGTTACGCGGGTTAATGTAAACCTTGCTCGCCATTGGCCCGTTTGGATTGCGAACCCCGAACTGTCATACATCATCAACCAATAAAAAGTCTTCTAATGTCGGCGCTCGCGAGCTAACGCATCTTCCGTCAGCTCCCGTTTTCGGTTGTTTTTGTTTCTGAAGATTCTACGTTCAAAGACTGTGTGTGATATCAAACCAGTGCATCTGTGGTTCCTGAAGAGGTACATGGAGGCAGGAGCATTCGCCTTCGGGATATGCAGGTACGTCCAAGCCTAGGTACAATTGTCCAATGTGCAACTACGAGTCAGTCAATCAGCACCTATCTTAAATTACAGTCCACTATTCAGGTATTTCCATCAACCCCTTGTTATTTACGCACCAATTAATTTGGTCCATCTCACCGGATGACAATCGGATAAGAATTGTTGAGAAAAATCCGATCGTGATTCGACTCGAGTTGGCTTTTACGCATAGTTGATATTGAACCTTGTTACTTCATACGTTAGGTTGAAAGTCGATTATTAGTACCATAGGTCAACGACTCATATTTTGCAAATATCCTGTAGTATTCACTTATTACGCATTAAATCACAGTTTATAACGTTATTTTATTATTAATTACAATATTTATACGTTTTCTAACGTGTTTAATAAAGTAAATCGCTCGCGCGTCCGTACATACGAAAATTACGTTTATTTCCTACCTACCTACATTCGCTTCGCATTCGCCTTTCTGCAGACGTTCATATGTTCGCAGTTAGTATTCTTATCTGTTTTACTTACAGATTTTCGTTAAATATTCGCCCTAGTCTAAAAATTAGATTAGTGTTTTTCGCCAATTAAACCAACCAAATAAGTGAGACCCGCACTAGTCATACTTATTATAACTACGCTAGGGTTCTAGTCACTGGTCGGATAGTTGTTCGCAATCAGTTGTTTACAAGTTGATTGTTATTTACTTGGGTTTTAAGTAAATAACTTTATTAAAAGCGCATCGAATTGTAGACAGCTATTATATTCTTTAAACCTTCGCTTATACATACTGCAAAGGTATAAATAATTTGGGTTTAATATTTAATTTAATAGGTAGGGAAGGTATATAATATTACCGCCGCGCCGTGGGCAGGTATTAACCGTCGGCGTAGAATATCGCAATTTGTGCATCGCACCTATAGAGGTATAGGTACGTATGTAAATAAGTCGCATCGTAGGTAACTTATCGCATCGGCTTGTAATATTTGCGGTTATTTCGCTCGCATCGCATCGTACACTTTTCAGATATTTAATTTACTTATTGACTAATCGCATCGTATCTTTTTATTTCATCGCGCGTAAATCTTTACGCTTAATTTGTTTGTCGCGGGAGTTGTTAACACAGTTTGTGCATTGTTAAGTTTTCAACAATGGCGGCAAAGGATGTGGATATACATTTGTTACAAATTAAATTATTGGAAGCTAAGCGTCAATTGTATTTTGAACAAATAAATAAGACATTCCAGTTATCATCGAAAACAGATGAGAAGTCGAGGTATAATTTCTTATCTCAAGCTCGCGCTATTGATCAATTACGTAAGGAATTTGTAAGTTTGGTTGATGAGATAAATTTATTAAATTTGCAAGTAGATCCCGACTACGATATTAATTACCAGCCGATAGCGGCCTTTGACGATTTATATTATTTTATAAAGGAGATTTTCAATAGGTTGGATAAACCAAACTCCCCTCCACAAGCCGCGCTAAATGCCGGTATTCAGGAACATACTATTAAGATTCCCCGTATTGAATTACCTATATTCGACGGTGAAATTCAGAACTTTCCGTATTTTTACGAAACGTTTAAACGTATAATACATGAGAACAGGACTTTGACTGATTCGGAACGTATCCATTACCTAATTAGTCATCTTTCTGGAAAGGCTAAAAACATATGTGCTGGTATAGCCCCGGCTGCAGAAAATTACACTGTTATTTGGCAGGCATTGCTGGATAAATATAAGGATGACAGAGCTTTAGCTACGACATATTTGAGTCAATTGTTTGCATTAAAAAATATAAACGGTCCTTCAGCAAATAATTTGGAAAAATTTGTTGATCAATATGCAGCTACTATCGCGGCCCTCAAACAACTTAACATTGATAATTTGAGTGATTTTGTTTTTGTTTATATGGGGCTTAGGCTTGTAGATTCAGATACAGCGAAAAGTTTCGAAACTGCGATTCGTAGTCAAACGGATATGCCTAAATATGATGAATTTGTTAAATTCTTACGAGAACAAGTTAAAATTTTGTATCGCACGAGCACTTCGTCGTCATCACAACAAGCTCGTGGCAACCCTACGACACTGCAGCCCGCTTGGAGCGGCCGCGCCGCCACCTCGCGTGCTTTTCCCGCGCCTCCGCGCGCTTTAGTTTCCACTCAGCAGACTCAAGCTTCCGGTAAGCTTTGTAACAACACCGCGCACACGCATCTTTATGCATGTAAACCTTTTACGGAACTTTCGGCTCTCGAAAAATTTAAATTTGTAAAAGAAAATCGTTACTGCGTTAACTGTTTGAGTAATCAACATACATCGTTTTATTGTAACTCGAGCACTTCTTGCCGTAAGTGTAACGCGAAGCATCATACGTTGCTTCATTTTGGTAAGGAAATTTCACCAGCGCAGTCGAGCACCTCCACTGTAGCTGTAAACCAGGAGACTAAAATAAGTGAGGTCTTGAACTTACTTGAAATCGAAGAGGAACTCACCTCAAATCCTATCTTGGATGATTCTTCGCTTGAAGAGGAGAATCCAGAAGTATCGTTTTGCACATTGTCTTCTACAAAGTGCGAGTCGAAAACAACTACGCAAATTCTTGCGACCGCAAACGTTTACGCCACCGGTCGCAATGGTCGAGATGTAGTGGTTAGATGCTTATTGGATCCCGGATCTCAAAAACATTATATAACAACAAAATGCTGTTCTAAGCTAGGATTAAAGATTAAATCTGACTCACCTGTCGCTGTGAAAGGTATAGGTGGCTCAACACAGATAGTGAAGGGCACTGTGAAAGTTAATTTCAGATCTCGGTTTAATAATTCTAAATTTAATATTCAGGCACTAGTACTGAATCAAATCACAAGTGACTTACCAACGTGTCCTGTAGATACAACATTCCTTGATAGTTTGCGAAACACTCCCATGGCAGATAGTACCTGGGGTACGCCAGGAGAAATAGATTTGTTAATAGGTGTTAGTCTTTTTGCTGAGATGTTGCGATCCGGAAAAATAGTCGGAGAACCCGGATCTCCAGATGCCCTTGAGACGGTTTTGGGGTATATCGTTCTAGGTGATGCTCCAGCGGCTTCCCAAATTCACGCTACAACTTCTGTGGCATGTCATACTGTCACCACTTCCGAGGTAAACTCTTTAGTTCGGAAAATGTGGGAACTCGACGAGATAGATCCTAAACAATTTTTGAGTGCGGATGACAAACAATGTGAAGATATTTATAAGGAGACTGTCACACGCAATACTTCCGGACAATACGAAGTAGCTTTACCTTTTAAATTCAACCCCGACTTGCTTGGTAATTCTTTTGAGATTGCCAAACGCAGATTCTCATACTTAGAGCGTAGGTTTAATGCTCAGCCCGCTCTGAGAGAGGCATATGACAATGTCATAAGGGATTATATAGATCAAGGTTATTTATCTGCTGTAAACACGATCGATACGGATTTTCGACACTTTTATATGCCACATCACGCGGTTTTACGGGATGACAAAGCAACTACACGGGTCAGACCTGTCGTGGACGCAAGTGCTAAGTCTAGCAGTGGATTTTCCTTAAATGACCTCTTACATGCTGGTCCTAATCTCCAACGTGACCTTTTCACGATCTTATTGAATATGAGATTATTACCTGTTGCTATCTCAGCTGACGTAAGACAGATGTATCTTAGAATAGGCGTTCGTGAGCAAGATCGTTGTTTTCAGCGAATCTTATACCGTTTCATTTCAGCCCATGATGATTCATCTGTGTGCAATTTTGCAGATAGCCAAAACCCTGTAAGGACGTTTGAATTCAATCGAGTAGCCTTTGGATTGAAATGCAGTCCATTTTTAGCACTACGCACTGTCGCACAACTAGCACAAGACGAGGGTCATCGTTTTCCTATCGCGAAAGAAATTGTCCAGAGAGATCTTTACATGGACGATATAGCTAGTTCATTAATGAGCTCTGATCAAGCGATTGCAGCCTTCCAGGAGCTGATCGAACTGTTCAAAGCTGGGGGTTTCCACCTAGTCAAATGGAGTAGCAGTTGTAAAAGGGTACTCGAACAAATTCCTGAAGATTATCGTCTTTCACAGAATGTCGAATTTGATAAAGATGACACTCTGAAAATATTAGGCCTATGTTGGCATCCTTATGATGATGAGTTCGCGTTCAAAGTGACGTCAGATGATCGTCCTTGCACTAAGAGGAACATTTTGTCCTCTGTTGCACGTTTGTTCGATGTTCTTGGCCTAGTGGCACCGATCATTTTGTATGCCAAGCTTTTAATCAAAGAGCTTTGGATTGCCAAAATTGACTGGGACGATGTTCCCCCCCAACGGATTATACGATTGTGGAATCAGTTCCAAAAGGAACTTCCCGAAGTTGTCAAAATGAGATTTCCTCGACACATTGGTGTGGTGGAGGGTTGTTTAGTGACCATTCTTGGTTTCGCTGATGCAAGCGAGAAAGCCTACGGTGCTGTCGTTTATATCCGAGTAGACACTGAACAGAATCAAGCAACTGTCATGTTATCGTGCGCAAAATCGAAGGTTGCACCTTTAAAGGTTATCTCTTTGGCACGTCTGGAATTATGTGCAGCCTTATTGCTTTCTAAATTAATAAAAGGGGTTTTTGAAACTTATTCGAGCAGATATCCAATCAATTCTATATTTGCATTCTCGGATTCGACCATAACATTAAATTGGATCCACTCTTCACCTCATAGATGGCACACGTTTGTTGCCAATTGAGTTTCAAAAATTCAGGATAATTTGTCGTCTGATCACTTTTGCCACATTAAAGGCAGCGAAAACCCAAGTGATTGTTTGTCCCGCGGGTTAACTCCAACACAACTTGTGAATCACCCTCTGTGGTTGCATGGACCCCCCTGGGTCAGTTTACCCAGGCATGAATGGCCTATAAAAGCGTTCGTTCCAAATGAGTCTCCTGACATACCAGAGCTTAAGTCACTTTCACTGACAACAGTGAAACCTGTTAGTGAGGAACCCTTTTTCTATGAACTGGCGCGTAATTACTCGTCGTGGCAAAAGTTCCTAAACGTCGCGAGTTACGTTTTCAAGTTCATGAAAAAGCTGCCCGCTGGGCCTATTGTTGTATCGGATTTGGAATTTACGGAACGCGAAATAATTAAAGAGATCCAGTTAGTTCATTTTGGTGATGATATTCAAAACTTAGAGAAGGGAAATTGTTGTTCTCCACCTCTTAGAAAATTAAATCCATTTTTTAAGGATGGAATTTTACGTGTGGGTGGCCGCCTGATAAACTCAGATGAGAGTTTTGAATTTAAACACCCTATTCTGCTTCCTGGTAAGGATTATGTGGTAGACATGCTTATGCGTTTTTATCACTGGAAATATTTGCACACAGGTTCTGGATTATTGACATCTGTTCTCCGTGCTAGATACTGGATATTATCTGCTAGACGAGCAATTAGATCCATTGTCTCTAAATGCAATGTATGTTTTCGATTTAGGCCTAGACCTGGGTTTCCTATGATGGCAGACCTCCCAATGCCTCGAGTGAAAGCTGTAAACAAAGCTTTTACAGTCCACTATTCAGGTATTTCCATCAACCCCTTGTTATTTACGCACCAGTATTTTTAACCAAATCTGTCAGACAAATTGCCGAATACAAGTCGAGAGACCTTCCTTAAGAACATCAAGTTGAGCCATTTATCGGGTAAAAAGCAGCCAAGTTTTGCCGTGAAAGCAGTCCTACGTGCGGCCACTGTGGAGAAACTGGACACTCCTTGAAATAATGCAGCAGCAAGGCTTCTCCCCTTCAATGTGCGACGTGCAAACGGTTTAAGAGGAAATGCGACCATCCAACCGGTGATGTAAGTTGTCCAGCACGTAAATATGCAGAGACCAATTACATAAACTCAATGGACTATGAGGGCGCCTAAGAGCGCCACAGAATATTCTATTTAGTGGGCACTCACCACCGTGGAATGTATTTCTTCTTATTTTGTATTTATTATGAGCGATCAGCTCATCTGTGATCTAGATAGTTTTACTGTGACCGAATCTAAAAACTGTAATATTGAGGACTGTAAACACCTTCTTCCGTCTGGTGACAAAACTCTCCTTGCTTACACAAAATATTCGCAGCATTAACCGAATCATGAACGGCTTTGAAGTGTTGTTACAAAGTCTTGACATAAACTGTGATATTATCGTCCTGACGGAATGTTGGTTGTCAAAACAAACAGTCAACTTACCATCTCTGGACGGTTTTTATCACTGACCTCTATCATACAAGTACGCTGGACTAAACATACTATATGAAATGACAGTTGATTTTTGTGCTGATTCAAAGCGCCCCGCTCAAGGTTCTCAGGAACTAAAATTGACACATTTAGAGATAGGTTAATACCGATATTTCTCAAAATTAGGTAATACTAATATATTCGCCTGGAAATATTATAATATTATAACTGATATATCAGTATTAGTGATATTTTAAATTACACTAATATCATAATAGTACACTTGGCAAGGCGTATCACTCATATACTGTATTGACTTCTCGTATTATGTTGAAACTAAATATCTCATATTGGTATTGGTGATGAATGTTATATGAATGCCTAATAATCAGTAATAATATGTTTAAAAGCAACGTGTTATACTAAATTTTGGTATCATCATCATGATCATCCACAGCCCGACCTCGCCCACTGCTGAGCACAGGCCTCTCTCTTCTTGTAAAAATCACTAAGTTCCTGAGCCTGGAATTAATTCTGGAATAATATCATAATAATTATAATTTTAATAACAAATGTTTTGAAGTCAAACAATTTATATCTGTCTCTAAAACAGGGCTGTAAACTGATATAAGTCTTCACCTCGCTGGAATGCGATTTCACTCTTGTTTGCACCTTAATACTACAGAGACAAGATCTCAGCGATTAGAGCGAGAAATACGTCCGTTGTAAACTATTATCCATATCATTCGTACGCAAATATTTGTATGAATGATGTTCCCTGTTATTAATTAAAAATCCAAGGGTGGGGTGTCGGTTATATGTATATTCATCTAAAACACAAGACTCCAAACAATAATATTGTTATAAAATCAGGTATAAGCTATTATGCTGAACACTCGAAACGAAATACTTGACATGATTGATATAATCAGTCACAATTTAAATAGGACAAGTGCATTTAATTGAATATAAAGACAGAACTGAAAAATTCTGTTCTGCCAGGACTTAATGAGTTTGATAACCAAAACTCATTCCAACATTCCCTTCATGAATCCGAACTATTGTAACTATTAACTAACTAGTGTACTTGAGCGAAGAGATACTTGCTTAAATATACTAGTTTTAAGGATATGTTGTTAGTCTATCCCTATATTTAAATCTCATTGATCTGACAGTAATGCGCTTTATCTTTACTATCACGCTATCCACTAGTATATCGCTTGCAATCTGACTGAAAATATTTTTCAGGTAACCTTTACAGCAATTATTCTATTACTTAAAAATGAATCCTGATAAAAATAACTGTGATATCTCTTACGTATTAAATTATTCTCAGGATCGATAAAGTCCATATAAATATTTTTTACCGAAGGCTGTGTCCCATCTCTAATATTAGTTCCATGTACTCTCACGTTAAGTCACGTTGCTATCAGCGCCAAAATGGCGAAAATCAAATGTCTTCATTTTGTCATCGATAATATGAAGTCCAGCGTACTTGTATGATAGAGGTCAGTGGTTTTTATTCATACAAAACAGACAGGAACACGAATCAAAACGACGGAGTAGTAGTTTATATTAAAAATAACATGCGAACTATCATAGAAGAACCCCCCCTCCCAAGATAGTAATAGCTTAATAATTAAGATTATTCTCGACACAGTGGTCATGGCTATATATAAGCCCCCTTCTCATAATATCGACGGATTTCTGGTCTCACTTGACACAAACTTAAAAAACTTAAGTTATTTCAAAAATATTATACTTATGGGCGATATCAATATTAACATTGCTTCCAAGAAACTTGACACCCATACACATAATGATCTGAATATTTGCTCATCTCATGGACTTTTACCAGCTCACTATCACCCTACACATCAGAGCGGCTCTTGCTTGGACCACATCATTCTAAAATCAAAAAATCCATCAAAACATTTGTAACTAACAACTCATCGCTTATCGATCATCAAGCTATTCTACTAACAATGCAAAAAAGTTCACCTAGAAAAAACTGCGAACGTAGCTACACTAAAGTCAATATGACCAACCTTAAAAGTGGCATACTCGGTATTAATTTTGCCCCAGTTTATGAATCTGTTGATGCAAAATTTTCATTAAAATATTTTCTAAATTCACTACAGTATGCAATTAGCAAAAACACTTTCACTAAGACAATCCCTAGAAATTATAGTTGTATTAAACCGTGGATCACACCGGCAGGCTTATTACGTATGAAACATCAATCAGCAATATTTGCGCAGAGATTGTGCAATCATCGCGCGATTATCGCTTTACGTCAAAATATCGGCAGGCTTATTTTTGCGAAATAATTGCTCTTCCGCATTATGAATTTATGTATTTATTCATTCTTCAACAAATTAACATTTGTGTCGAACAGTGGTTCTAACTATAGATATAACACAACAATTAAACAATCATCAATTATGATACCCAATTATGGGTTAAGCTCGCCTGTGTACATAAGTTTTCCTTTTGTATTTTTAAATGTATATTTTGTGTACAATAAAGAATATGAATATGAATATCATAAGGTCAGAAAAAAACAAACGCCGCATTCCAGATTGGTTCCAACATTATTAGTCTTAATACAGATATAATTATACCAAACAAACCAACATCAATTTAAAATCAATATAAATTCATTTCAAGAAATGTATGTCAATAAAATTAATTAAGATGTAAAATGTCAGTCATGATAGAATGCCGGATACATTACTCTAAAGTCACAAAAATATAATCACATATTAGTTCGAACTACTTTTATCTTTGAAAAACTCTTCTATGCTGTAATAACATTTCTTCAACAACAATGACTTCAATTTTCTCTTGAACTCAATTGGATTCATAGAGTTTTTAAATTGTACAGGCAATTTATTGTACATATTCACTGATTGCACTCTTGAGGCATGTTTAACGACATTAAGTTTAAACTGTATGAAGTTAGGTAGATCCCTTCTTCGCGTTTTTATTCTGATATGTCTCTGTTCTTCTGTCTCAAACTTATGCATATTTTTAATAAAATGACTAAGCAGGACCAGAATATAGAGGCATGGTACTGTGAGAATGTGCAGTTTCTTAAAATGATCTCTACAAGACTCAGTTTGTTCAATGCGAAGCATAGTTGTCAAGGCTCTTTTCTGCATAACGAAAGCAGCATTAATATTGTATTGGTAGCTAGAGGTATTAGAGGGGTCCCGCTGGCATTGCTAACAGACTATTTAAAAAATAGAACCCAATGCGTAAAAATCGGAGAATATATCAGTAATGAATTACCAGTCGACTTTGGCGTGCCACAGGGTAGCATACTGGGTCCTACCCTTTTTCTTTGCTACATAAACGAACTTTGCACTCTTGAAATTCCAAACTGCCGCATATTGGCATATGCTGATGACACTGCGCTTACTTTTTTCTCTGACTCGTGGGATGAACTTTATAACTTTGCACAAAACGGGTTCAATACAATATGTCACTGGTTACTGTCAAACTCTCTCTCCTTGAATCATTGAGATAATATGTACTAGAGAAGCTATCCTAAGTAAAGGACATGCTCCATTTTGACAAGAGTTTAATCTAAACTTCGCTGCAGCGCTGAAACAATAATTAGCCATCTAACAATACAGAATAAAAAAGACGAAAGCGCCGTGATTTTCATGGCGCTTACGCGTTTCATTCAACATTCTGCAACAACTTGTCACTCATATAGACTAAACTGCTGACTGATTACAGAAGCGGTACCTACATAGCTTTATACCTAACAAGCGTCATTAGAATTCACACTTTTTTTCAAAAAAGAACATTAGTTGAAATAACCTTAGTAAAGTAATATTTTATAATATTATATTAATAAAATAGCACATTAATTTAATATTATATTTATGTACTTCTTTTTTGGGACATTCCCACAGCACTATTCCCAAATCGCTGCAACTCCTGAAAGCTAGAATCAATAGTGGCGACCACCAGAAAAGCACCGAGGCAATGAAGCTCGACGAAGTCCCGGAGAATGAATTTAACTGTCTTGGATCCCGCAACGAAATTAATCAGAAAAGAGTAGTGGAGGAGTAGGAAAAAATAAAAATTTCCAGTTCCCTCCATATCAAGTAGGAGACAGAACAAACAAGGTCAATAGGCACAAAGGGTCATTTACAACTGGGATAAGCCCAGTTGCCTAGCACCACGGATAAAAATTAGCATTAATATTAATGGGTCCTAACATTGTGAGCTGTAATATTTGATTCCAATAATAAATAGGTATGGCATAAACGCTTGAACGCACGGCAATTTGTTCTAGTTACCACAAGATCCGTATAGTGAATATCTTCTGATGCAGCCTGTACATTATTCAACATAGTATTGCTTTCATTCTGCCAAAGAATACACTCCCATAAGATATGATGTGCAGATTGTACATATTCGCAGTCAGATGTAGAACACTGACATAAAGGCGAGGCAACGAGCTTGAAGTAAAATAATTTACTTTTAATGTTACCATGCCCTGTGAGAAATTGGGCAACAAAGTGATCCACCTCCAGCCACGTCCTGGCCAGTCGCACGTGAACAGATGTAAAGAATTGGTGGAGGTGTCGGCCCTTGATGGAATTATCCCACCTACATTGCCATTCGGATAAAAGTTCCTCCCAGACAACAAATAAGCTAGAGATTTTCTCACGGTCACTCCGCGTCCATGGTTTCTCGTGCTGAATAGTACATTGCAGCACATCGTTCAAGCAAGTACCGGTAAGGTCTCAGTACTAACCGTCCTGTTTGCTTTGCATAAGAATATCAAAGCTAAACGCTGACTTTGAAGTAATTTACGTCGTCCCATTATTTAGGTACTAGCTGTCCCCCGTGACTTCGCTCCCATCAACTGGATACCTACATACCCTACCCTACCCTAGTCACTTACCCAGCTATCATAACTACCAATTTGTTTAACTATTTATTTGAATAACCACAGTCAGTTCCTTTCTGAATATACTTAAGATTGTTATTTTCCGCTATAAAAACCAAAGTCAGCTAATTCTTCTACTAAACACTTGTTACACAAATTGTCACATCTTATTTTTTAGTCTATATGAGAAATGAGGCAACATGGCTTCCACCAAATATTTCAATTTAAAAATGATTATCTAGTTACTCATTGACGAAAAGTTATTCCTTTGCATTTCGCCGTATTAGTTGAATTATAAGTGCAATATCTTAAAACACACGACAGCATATTTAATGCGTTTGAACGTTTTTTCGTTTAAAAACAAACAATGACATAGGCGCTCAAGATCTAGCATGCAACAGAGTGAAGTGCGGCCGGCCGACCCTACATGAACAGTACACAGCAGTGATGTGTAGTGACTTCTCTAGTGCGTAGTACATTATTACCTCAATGCCTTGAATAAGGAAAAAACTAAATACATCGTCTTCTCAATGACAAAACGAAATAAACCTCCTAACCATTTAGACAAGATTTATGCACATAAATGTAACTATCCTCCTACTCCAAACTGCACTTGTCCTAACATAAATTCAACTGCATGTATTAAATATCTTGGAACTTCAGTTCTGAACTGTAGTTTGACGCTAACTTAACTTTTGGAAATCATTTGCTATCCGTATCCAAAAGAATCCGTAAGCTCACTTACATTTTTAAGGATCTCCGGGATATTGCAGAGAAACAGACCATGAGGATGGTGTACGAGGCCTTGGTACAGTCCATCCTTAGTTACTGCATAACCACTTGGGGAGGAGCATGCAAAACAAAAATGATAATTCTTGAAAGAGCTCAAAGGATGATCCTAAAAGTGAGCTTATCAAAGCCACGACGTTTCCCTACCTCCACACTCTATGAGGAAACTCAAGTTTTGACTGTCCGTCAGCTGTACGTGATGCTGACTATACTTCGCCAGCGCTCCTATTTATCCGAAGAACTAAGAAAACGCAAAGCTCTCATTAGAAGACGCTATGCAATTTGTGAGTCAACAGCTGTACGCACCCGTTATGCTGAAAGATTCTTCTCATTTCGTGGTTTCGAGTATTGTTCAATAAACTCAATAAAGATATTGACCTATCTAACTGTCTCAAAACTGAATGCAAGAATAAACTTAGAAAAAGGTTACTCGAGTTAAGCTACACGGACACTGAAAAATTGATTGAGATGATTTCTTGATTTTTGAATTTTATTAATACATTTATTTATTATTATTTAAAAGTAATTCAATATTCTTACATACATACAAACACTCATTTATAAATTTTATATATATACAGCTATAAGGTAGTATTGTGTTTCAAACTGACACTAGCTACAACATACACGTATACACACACACATACACACACACATACACACACACATACACACACACATGCGCACGCATGCACATATTAGCTCATTCATCCACTAACATATCTGCTTACTCACGACGTCCGACAGTCTGAGCAACATATTTTAAGGGGGGGCCTGGAGTTCTAAAATACAGGCCTAGGCTTAGTTTAGACTCCAGATCTACCACAAATTACACACTTTGCCAATATTTCTGTGTCTGACTGTAATTTATGCTCACGTTGATATGTAATTTGTGGAGATAAATAAAGATTTTTATTATATTATTATTTATTATTATTATAGCTGTTGCCCCAGAACTTTATGCTATGCTCAGGAAAAATACCTTTATTTACATATTCGTTTATTGTCTCGGCCAAAGGGCTAGCTAATACATCAATGTTTTCTTTTATGATAGTCATAGGCATTTCATCATGGCCGAAAGACTTTTTACTATCCATAATCTTAACTAGTTTGAAAACTTCGATAGGTGTAACAGGTTCAAAGACCATATCCTTCCGTGATATAATTCGAACTACTACGGAACTTTTCCAATAAAATATTAGCTACTTCTGAGGGATTATGAACTATTTTATTATTATCCATAAGTATCAAATCGTCATTTACTATTTTTTTAGGATTCCTTTTACTATTTACAGTTTTCCATATAACTTTACCCAAATTCGGAGCTAGATTTATTTCCGTTCTTACTGTTAGTCGTTTCGCATATCGTACTACTTTTCTATATACCCTAAAATAATTACTACGATATTTTACAATTGAATCGTCACAATTATCTTTGTCAACAAAATTTAGAAACCGTTTCATTTTACTAGCGACTCTTATTCCCATAGTTAACCATTTTGATTTGTTGCTGTTTTTTGTATTTATTTTTATTTTCTTCTTATTAAATGTGTGAGAATGTATTTCACTGAGTTTGTCAATAAATGTACTTCCGCACCAGTTTTCTTGTAACAACTTTTGCCTAAAACAAGACCTATTCCCGTCATTATATAATCTTATTTCAATGTACATATAACGTTGCTTTTTATTACAAGTCACTTTTTCCAGTGATAATGTACAAAAAAGGCCTGCATGCCCATCAGATAGACCATTGTGGTCTGTGTCTACACTTTTAATAATCGTCTCATCAATATTAGTCAATATATTATCTATACACGAACTTGAATTATTGCGTCGAAATGTATCTGTGTAAATTAAATGTCGAAAGTTATAACATGTCAAGATTGATAGAAAATAATGTCGTTTTGAGTCATCTTTTGATAAATTAATATTAAAATCACCACAAATTATACACTGCTTGTTGATGAAATGTTGTAACAGCTGTTCAAGTCTCTGCATAAAACAATTCATATTACCATTGTCAGGAATTCTGTATCAACAAATAATATAAGTATTTGTCTCCAAATCCTTTACACCACAAACCTCAAAACAGTTAATGTTATAAAGTTGTTTACAAATTTGTAGGTCTTCAACTTTCTTGTCATTTAATGTTAAGATCAGAGTACCTTCACGTTTTTTATTTAATCTAGTGTTATAAGAACTCAAATTATAATTAATTAAACTAAACTGGGCTGCTAATGATTGATTTAAAAAATGTTCACTAATACAGACAAATCTATTTCTTTGTTCAGTTCGCACAAATATATTTCAAGATCATCTTTCTTGCTGTTTACCCCACATAGATTTTGATGGTAGATAGTCAATGTTTTGTATATATTGCTTGCACAGTTCTCCTGAGATAATACAATTTGTTTATTATATGATTGACTAGCTGACCCTCGGGGCTTCGCTCCCGTCTTCTGGCTATCTACCTACCTACCTACTCTGGCTACCCTGGCTACTCTGGCCACCCTGGCTATTCTGGCTTCCCTGGCTACTCTGGCTACCCTGGCTACCTTGCCCCTACCCTGCCTACCATGGCTATCCTAGCTACCATAGCTACCCTGGCTACTCTGGCTACCCTGGCTACCTTGCCCCTACCCTGCCTACCCTGACTACCATGGCTACCCTGGCCACCCTGGCTTCCATGGCTACTCTGGCTACCCTGGCTTCCCTGGCTACTCTGGCTACTCTGGCTACTCTGGCTACCCTGGCTACCTTGTTCCTACCCTGACTACCATGGCTACCCTGGCTACACTGGCTACCCTGGCTACCCTGGCTACCCTGCCTTCCCTGACTACCCTGGCTACCCTGGCCACACTGTCTACCCTGCCTACACTGGCTACCCTGCCCCAAAGCTGGCTATCCTGCCCCAAAGCTGGCTACCCTGGCTTCTCTGGCTACCCTGGCCACCCTGGCTACCCTGGCTTCCCTGGCTACTCTGGCTACTCTGGCTACCCTGGCTACCTTGCCCCTACCCTGCCTACCCTGACTACCATGGCTACCCTGGCTACTCTGGCAACCTTGGCTACCCTGGCCACCCCGGCTACCCTGGCTAAACCAACTCAACTGGTTTTTACCAACCCAATGCAGTTATCTGTGCCCCTAATATCTTCTTCTCCTATCATGATAACACAGTAGTCATTCATGTTATACTCCAATAATTTGATGTCAATATCCTGTAATAATCGTTGTATACTACAATTTCGCAAAATATGGCGACAGTAATTAAATTGATGGGCAAAAGTGTGTTCTACAGCTTGCAAGGTGCCATATGAGTTACTGTTGGTCAGGATGCACAATTTGGTCTTCTTGCATTTGGATATTTCTATAGAAATCATATTGTTGCATTGCGATGAGGAATCACTGCCATTTCTTGCTTGCTCCAAGACATTTATTTGCTTATTAAGACATATTATCTCACTTTTCGCTTGTAATAGTTTTTGGGCTAAATCTGCCATTTGTATTTCCAGTACTTGGGCTCTAGTATTATCAGGCCTAGGAGATGGTGTCGGTGGTTCAGTGGAATTGTTACTTCTCTCCTTCGAACAATGGTTAGTAGGACTATGACAAAAATTATCTGTTAGTCTGCGTTTCACACTATTTTTCCTGTTCGATGAGATATGTCTTTTTGTCAGAGTTCGTTTATTTAGTGTTAAAGCTGGACTGCTGCAAATTTGTTTTAATATAAGAATTTCTTGAGAAAGCTGACTTATTTGGTTTTTCAGGTCTACGTTTTCAATTATAAGGTTGTCCATTTCGAATTTTGAATGATCGATAGACATACCATAATACTTATACGACAGCACTACTAACAATAAAAATCTGGTAAATAAAATATGCATTTATCGCAAGGTGATCGCGATAATTTCGCAATACGCATAGTTTTTGACAGCAGAGCGACAGCCATCGGCGAGCAATGTAGCTGTCAAATTGCGATAACTTTTTCCCTTGTTGTTGGTCGTGCCAATCGCTCGCTGATGCCAACTCAAAAACTTTTGTACCTACTAGGTATAAAAGTTTTTAAGTTTTTGGCGGCATTTTATTGTGTTATTTATTTTAATTATCCACAAATTAATTCCTAGTGAATATTCAAAATTGGTGTAGTTTTATTTCAAATGTCTGTGCAACTGGACAATTTGTTAAATCATTGAAACAGACGTGATCTCGGTAAAGTGGAGATTTTTTTTTATTGTAGTGTTGGCGACCTCAGCGAAGCTTGCCAAAAAGTTTGACGCGCTAGGTATTGTAACTCACTTCAGGGTTGTTCAGGGTTGCTGGAAAAAGCAAAGACTATGAATTTATAAGTCCTTTAATATTATTATAATCAATATTACATTTACTTGAATAAAACACTCTTATGACTGATACACGTGTTCACCCTGCGACTCTACGTTGACAGCGACTTGCCGTCAACCGACAAAAGTCAGTTTAACAACTATTAATGTCATTTCTCTCGGGAACATGGTTACAATTTGTAAGTAAATATAAAATAAAATAAATCATTTAGTGCATTGCTTTAGTTAAATAATCCTACAAATTAATAATAGGCTAACAGTATGTTTACTGCCAAATACTCACAAACACATTATAATGTGTTCTGTCCACAATAAGTATATTTTATAATATTCTTATTTCTATATGGCATGACGACTATTCTTCCAATGTCTAAAGTAAATTGGAAAACAAGTGTGTTCAACGATCTATTTCATAGCTCAAACTATACGAGATGATGATTTCCATATTTTCCATTTAGTGATGTCCTAATTTATTTATTTAATACTTTATTTTATTTTATTTATTTGGCTCACAGCTCAAAGATATGAGATACATCCAATATACTTATAGACTAGTGTACTAATTTCTTACAGGTAAGCACATCATGCATTACTTATTTTCCGATTGACGTTGGGCGCCAGACATTGGGCGCCTGATTACAATTAGATGAGTTCTTATACTCTTCCAATTTCAACACATGATCATGCTATCGACCAAACTCCAGATTAAAATCGAAATCAAGATCACATTATATAAAATCTAGAATATAGATAACCCACAAAAGTTCATAGATATTCATCCATGAACTTTTGTGGGTTACGTCTGGGTAACTTTTAATAATGTGTTTATAGGTAATAATAATCAATTTCGTGGAAGTAAAAGGGCAATATCGCATAAGTTTTTCCCTTACCTAGTTATTTCAATATAAATTTGAAAATACTCTTTCAAAAGAGTATATTTATTTAACAAAGCGACTTTTATGTGATCAAAAGATCCTCGTCAACAACCAAGCTTTTTTGTATAGACTTGGGTACTAGTCTTTTTGTCTACACTTAGACTTAAACTGTATTGTTATTTCATTTTATTCTAATAAAAATACAATAGTGATTTATTTACTACAGTCACTACTTGTCACTTGGCAGAATAAATGTAAGATGGCAACATAAAGCTAATGAAATTTAACGAAAACATCAAATAACTTTCATTTATAATGTTTTTTTTATACGTGGTGCACCAGTCCATGTTATACTTTGAAAACACGTAGACAATTAATGGAATTTCTTTCGTACATAACTCACTTGCAGGCGCTCAAATTGAAGTCAGCTAAGATTTCGCCATTATTCTTTTTCAAATTAATTATTATATTATGTAAATAAAATGAAAATATCCAATATTCACTGCCATATTTATTGTTACAAATACTTTACATCTGCAAATATTAATTTAAAGGAATATTGGAGCTAAATAGTAATTATTAAAAAAAAAAATGTGTCCACGAAATTTTGTATTTTCATAAGCTGTGTTACTTAGTCAAACTATACATTTTATAAACCATTGGACAGGTTTAATAGCTTCTGTTAAAAGTGATTGTCAAAAAAATAGACTTGACTTAAAGGCCTCAGTAGCCAGGTCATTAAATTGATCGCGCAAAAATTGTACAATTTTTGCTGCTTGCTGTTCCTTACGTAATAAGCCCGCCGGTCTCGTTCGTTGTATAAGACACAGAGACAAACTTCACTTAAAATCAAAACTCTCACCCGATGACGAAATACTTTCTGGTACTTATAAAAGATAACGAAATTTCTTCAATAATCTTTTGAAAAACTAAAATCCAATACGATAAAAATGAATTACAGAAAGCAGGGGAAAATAGTAAACTTTGTGGAAATTTATAAAAACCAATACATTTAGATCAAAAAATTCCGAACCTCCGCTTGAGTTACTAACAACAGAAATTAACCCATCCAACGCAACAAATAAAGTAAACACCTATTTTGTGAACGTTGGTAAGAACTTGGCAGAAAAATCCTTAAATAGTAGTAGTCTCCCCTTCAAAATCCAGCTAGGACACCTTCTACATTAAATTCTTTTGTTCAACTAGATACTGACGTCAACGAAGTAGTAAGCATAATAGACGGGTTGAAGGATGTTTGTGCTACTGGGTGGGATAATATACCCAATAATATTCTTAAAAGATTGAAACACCTCCTCGCCCTTCCGATTACCCACATTTTTCAGCCATGTTTATCTAAAGGAATATTTCCTAATTTGCTAAAAAAATCAGTGGTCACACCTATTTTTAAATCAGGAGATAAAAACTGTGTGAACAACTACAGACCAATTTCAGTGTTAACAGGCCTTTCAAAAATATTAGAAAAATATATCAACAGTAGACTGATAAAATACTTGGAAGATAACAAACTACTTTCAGATAATCAATTTTGGATCAACTAGCCAAGCAGTAAACAAATTGACTAATTATATTAGTACAAATCTGTATAACGGAATGCATACGGCTGGGATCTTTCTTGGCCTTGCCAAGGCCTTCGACACAATTTCTTGTGATGCACTTTTGCAGAAGCTTGAATCGCTTGGGATAAAAGGAGCGCAACTTCTACTGCTTTCTGATTATCTCAGCGATAGGCAACAGTTTGTCAAAATGGGTCCTTATACAAGTTCTGATCTTACTAATAGTTGTTTTGGAATTCCACAAGGTAGTATTTTAGGTCCTACATTATTTTAGTCTACATAAATGACCTATGTAGCCTGCCACTGCAAAATGGTGTCATAATGTCATATACTGATGACACCGCTCTCACCGTTGTTCGCAGCCAAATCAAGAGCTGAGATTTATGAACATGCTCAGAATGGCTTTAACATCTAATTAATCTAATTGACTCAAAAATAATCTTCTAACACTGAATTCAGATAAAACCAAATACATTTAATTTAAAATGAGGAATACTCACATACCACTTACTAACCTAAATATTTACGCGCATAACTGTAACACCTGCGCTGACACTGCATGTTCTTGCCCCACTTTAGTTAAAGCTGAAAAGAAGAAGAATTTACGTAATATAGCTGACTTTAAATTAATTAAACAGATTTATTTAGCGTTGTGTCAATCAATTCTTACCTACTGTATAACTTCATGGGGTGGCGCGGCTAATTTAATTTTACTTCTCCTAGAACGTGTTCAAAGAGCAATTCTAAAGGTTGCTACCTTTCGCCCTTTTCGATTGCCGACACAGCAGCTCTACAAAGCTTGTAATGTTCTTACAGTACGACAATTATTTATGTTTTCACACAATACTGCAACAGCACATTGCACTTCCCTATGATCCAGTTCCTTCCGACAAGAGACGAAAGGTCGCACACGATCCGGTATGCACAATGCCACTTTCTTACCACAACGATTTTTTTCGATTCTTACCACACTCGGAAACATATCAATCAGAGTAGTGGTGTGGTTGTATATGCAAAAAGTAATTTGGCAAATATCGTAGTGTATGAACCCAATATTGCAGATGCTGATTGTTTAGTGGTTGAAATAGATAAAACAAACGCCTATATTTGTTTGTATAGATCACCATCTTTTATCTCATTATCTAATTTTCTTTGTTCTTTAGACGAACTTTTAATTACACTGAAACACATACCCAATGTGTATTTAACTGGTGACATCAATATTGATATTGGTACCGATAACGATGAATCAAAATCTGATGAGTATTTGGATCTACTTGCAACCCATTGTCTCTTACCTAGTCATTCTCTTCCTACTCGTCTTAACAAATGTATTGATCACTTTTTTGTTAAGTCTAATTCTAAAATGTTGACTGTGATTTGTAAGTTATCTGTGACTGATCATAGCTGCTTATATTTGAATATATCTTTATCGCAACAAAGTACTATTTACAAAAAACATAAAAATATATTAAAAAAACTTAATTATGATATGACTAACACCATAATTAATGAAATAGATTTTTCAAGTATAACATCTTTAGGCGACCCTAATAATGCAACTGAAATGTTTATTAAGATGATATCTGAAATAATTAAGAAAAGCACTCAAATAACGGAAATACCAAACAGACAACAAGCTCGTCAACAATGGATAACACCCGGATTATTACGTTGTATGAGATTTAGAGACACATTACATAAAAGACACTTAAAATCACCAAATGACATAGAACTAAAAACTACCTATAAACGTTATCGTAATCATTGTAACAATATTCTACATAAATTAAAAAAATGAACACGATAAACGTAACTTATATGATAGTAAAAATGACATAAAAAAGACTTGGAACGTTATAAAACGTGTATGTAATTTGAATGTGTTGGATAAATCTGGAACACCATATGAGTTGTTAAATATTAAGTCGACACCGCAGGAATCAATTGATTATGCTAATAACTTTTTCGTTAATGTGGGTGCTAAACTCTCAAACAGCATTTTACAGAAATTAAAAATTACTGAAGATGATATAGTCAAAGATTTTAAGTATAATCACACTCCATTGAACTCATTCATGCTTTTGGGAACAGATGAACTAGAGGTACACAAAATAGTTGTCACAGAAAAATACTAATACTACTGGTTGGGATGGCATATCATCACTATTTATAAAAAAAAATATTAATATACTAATAACACCACTAACGTATTTACTAAATTTGTGTTTGTCTTCTGGCAGGTTCCCAAACGTACTGAGGGACTCCATTGTTGTGCCTATATTCAAATCAGGGGAGAGAGACAGTGTCACTAACTATCGCCCGATTTCACTACTGCCTACTTTGCCCAAAATTTTAGAAAAAGTAATGAACCATAGATTAGTAAATTATTTAGAGAAAAATAATATTTTGTCCAAAAATCAATATGGTTTTAGAAAAAACAAATCAACTGTGGATGCTGTGGAGGAATTGGTTACCAATATAGCTGGGAATCTTGATTGCAAAAAGAAATGCATAGGAGTATTTTTAGATTTAGCCAAGGCTTTTGACACTGTCTCAATTTCTTTACTGATTCGTAAATTAGAGTATATGGGCATTAGGGGGATGCCACTGGAACATTTTAAAGATTATCTTAGTAACAGGACACAAACATTAAAAATCGGAGATATAACTAGTTCAAAATTAAAGATAGATTTTGGAGTACCTCAAGGATCGGTGCTTGGGCCTACCTTGTTCCTAATTTATGTTAATAATTTATGCGATACTGAAATACCTGAATCAAAAGTAATTACATTTGCTGACGATACAGTGATTTTATTTCAACATTCAACATGTGCACAAGTCAAAACATCAGCTGAGAATGGACTCCGAAAAATTATAAATTGGCTTGACTGCAATTTACTCACGTTAAATTTAAATAAAACCAAATATATAACTTTTAGCATCAAAAACAATCTACAGCCCCCTTCTGATTTCCTATTGAGAGCACACTCTTCTGATTGTTCTCTTCTTATTGAAGATTGCGATTGCCATATTTTATCTGCAACTAATAGTACTAAATACCTTGGCATTGAAATTGATAAAAATTTGAATTGGAAACCACATATCAGTAATATTAAATCTAGAATTCGCAAACTAATACCTATTTTCAAAAAAAATTGAAACCTGAGAGACAGAAAGACTAACAGAATGGTTTACCTAGCTTTATGTCAATCAATCGCTACTTACGGTGTCGCCACCTGGGGTGGTGCACGAAAAAGTACTCTTATAAAAATTGAGCGTGCCCTGAGGTGTATTCTAAAAGTTATTAATTTCAAACCCTTAAGATACTCTACGTCGAAATTATATGAGGAGTTTAGGGTCCTCAATATTCGTCAACTTTACATTAAAAGTATTGTTCTGAGACAACACTTCTGCCAAAGACCTAAGATTCAATCCATTAGAAGATCACATGAAGTTTTTAAGGTTCCTTCATGCAGGACTTCCTTTGTTTAGGGTTTTTCTTACTTCCTGGCCCCGTTACTATACAATCGCATAAGTAAGGTTACGATCTTAAAAGATATGACAAGCTATAATTGCGGGATGGCACTGGATGAGTTTCTGAGTAGTTTAGATTATGAACGGACAGAAAAATTTATACAAATATGCAAGTAAATTGTATGTATTCTTATTATATGTATAAACAAAATATACATGCGCATCTATTTTTTTTTAATATTAATCCTAATTTACATATGTATGTATATATAAACATACATATGTGTGTGTTCTATGTATATACTGGTACATATACAGCTGTGTTGATTTCGTTTAAGATTGGTATGTTGTTTGAAAATTCCATGTACTACTCGTACTACTGTTTAATATAAGTTTGTTATGAAAGTAGCTTAACTACTGTTAAGTAACATTGTATTTTATTTATAGGCTAAAAATAACATTTAAGGTTTGTAAGTCATGTTGTCTGATAATTTTGCATGTACCTACTACTTGTTTATGCAAAACTCATTAGTCGTTATCGCATCTTTTGTATACTTTTTATGACTATAAACAATGGAGAACTGTCCTTATGACAATTAACTTACAGTTGGTTTTTCTAGAGTTAGAATCCTTACCTTGCCGTAACACAGTCTGACTAGCGCGGAAGGTAAAGAATTTTTATCTGTATACCGCCAATTGTTTATCTTTTCTTTATATGGTTCTAACAACAGTAAATTTTTTGTTTGGTTTTAAGTTCGAATAAAACCGCATCAATTTAGTGAAAAATGTTTACTTAATTATTATTTTTTTAAGGAATTTATATTAGTTTTGTAAACTTATTACTAGTACTTATTTCGATTAGTGTTTAGTCTTGGGTGGTGGTGTACAATGTAACATTTACTTTTGGAAATAAATTCTATTCTATTCTATTCTATTGTTTAAACCGATACATTTGTGCAGGCCATTTTGTTGCTGCGGACGGCCATATCCCTGTGAAAAAGAAAAGGTAATTTAAAGTATCACCTCCTTGGTGGAATTCTGAGTGTACGGCGATTGTACATGAAAGAAATGAAGCTGAGAAAACGTATAATACTTATATGTCGATAGGTAGGGGGCTGGTCTGTGTTAGCAAACTTACGCTTTGAGCTGTCAGCGACAAGCCCTGTAGGGCTTGGCTTTGTCGATGCAGTCCTACCTTGCCTGGCTCCTACAGAGCCGGCAAGGTGGCGTGGTCTTGAGGGAGAGGAGCGCTACGGTCGTGTAGATCCTCAAGGCAAGTGCGGTGATTTTCCTTCTCGTGGTTGCCGCCCTGTTATTGGTCTAATTCCCTCTGAAATAGACGTAACTGAAATCACCGGGCGACGTACCACAGGGGTGGCGAGGTCATGCCCCTGGGTGTCCACCATTGAACAAAGAAAATGTTGGATAGCAATGACCGCCCGCGTGTTTGTGCCGTGCGCGGGGACCCGTATGGAGGGATGAAGGGATCCTGGTGATTGAGTGGAGCAGGCTGCACACAACACATCACTTTGGCCCGGATTTCTTCCGACACGGGAGGCCGTAGCCTAGCCAGCTACGGTCAATCGGCTGCGGGGTCCGGTCAGACGACCCCCAGGCGAGTTCACTCCCATTGGGGGCTTGAAGACGGCGGCGCTCGCTCGCATCGCTAGTGGTAGTGGTGTGAGTTGGTGTCGTGCAGTCTCGTGAGCAACTAATGGGGGAGGGCTATATCCCTCGGCTAATCCCTGGTGCTACCGTAGCATCGCCACTTGGGCACTCCATGGAGGGTGGGGATAGTCGAGAGATCAAATTTATATCGGGATTTTTAAATGGATTTATCATCAAAAAAAAAACCACAAGGCGAAAGGACCGGCGAAAGTTGGGACTGCGCTCCAAAAGGCGGGACCGGCGAAAGCTGGGACTGCACACCAGACGGCGGGACCGGCGCAAGCCGGGACTGCATTTTCCATAGCAGGAACGTCCAGAGGCGAGACTGCAGTGGGATCGTCTCGAGGTGGGGCTGCGGCGGGACTGTCAAATGACGGTACTGCTGCGGCACTGCCGAGGGTCGGTACTGCTGCGGGACCGTTGAAGGGTGGAACTGCACACCAGACGGCGGGACGGGCGCAAGCCGGGACTGCATTTTCCTTAGCAGGAACGCCCGGAGGCGAGACTGCAGTGGGGTCGTCTCGAAGTGGGGCTGCGGTGGGACTGTCAAATGACGGTACTGTTGCAGCACTGCAGAGGGCCGGCACTACTGCGGGACCACCTAAGGGCGGAACTGCAAACCAGCCCACCGGGCACAAAGATGCTGCCAAAACTGGCGCGACACGTGACCCTTGTGTCGGAGGTCGAAAGACCTCGGACCTTGGAGCCCCGGACGCGACCGGCAAAGACAGCACCTCGTCGTCTCCCGGCGGCCGGCATGAACCAGGCTGGCTTCCGGTTGGACGATCTGGGGCGCGCAGGAAAAAGCGCCAAAAGCTGAGACAGCAGGCGGCTCTAGAGGGGACTCCTACGGAGGGCCCATCAAAGAGACCGCGTGCTGCTCTCAGCGGCGACAGCGGGGACATGGCGGCCAAGTGGATGAAGACCCAAGGGCAATCATCCTCAACCGGATCCTTTAGGGATGCGGTGGCGACTGTGAAACTCGCTGTCGTCACAGTCAGGTACCCGGAGGAGTACTTGAGGGCGGAGGACTTGGTGCCAATACAGGAGCTCATAATTGAGAAACGTGGCGCCGGATCCTCTGCCTGTTTTAACGGTTGCTCACGGAGTTGTCGCAGGTGCAGTTCATGTATCCTGCGACAACTCTGATGCAGCTAGCTGGTTTCGGGGGGCCATCCACAATGTGGAACTTGGCTCCTTGAAACTCAAGGTTGTTGACGCCAAGGATCTTCCAAAGTCAGTCAAAATGGCATGGAAGAGTCGCAACTTGGCGTTGCAGGACTCTGCCCGGGCCATTCGACTGCTCCAGCGGCTTACCCCGCCTTGAGGACGAGCGACTGGAAGGTCGTGAATACTTTCAAAGAGCAGACCGGCATCCGTCGTATCGTCCTCATGGACGGGGTGTCCGCTGGGGTCATCAAGGCCGCGGGCTACTCTCTTCCAGGAGGAATTGAACGGTACTCGTTCAAGCTCCTGGAAGAAGATAAGGGAGAGGCACTCACTGCGGAAGCAGAGGCGGAATCCTCCGAGGATGGACTACACCGACGTGAGGAGGCCATCGAGGAAATCTCTGCTTACGGCGCATCGCAGGAGGCAGAGATTGGGACCAGGGCGTCAGAGGCAGACCACGAGGATGACATCCTCGGGGACTTCGACACCCTGGGGATTCAGTCGCCGATTGCTCCTGAGGAGAGCCAGGCGATGGAGAAGGAGCCTCAAAACTAAGGCCCTCCTATATTAACACAGGCCCATCAAATCATCCAAGATGGAGGGACTAAGGTGTGTACAAATTAATTTGCATCATTGCAGAGCCGCTACTGCCCTTCTGGCTCGGCAACTGAAGCGTAACACATTTGACGTTGCCTTGATACAGGAACCTTATCTGTATAAGGGGACTATAAAAGGCTTAGGTGGGACAGGAGGCATGGTGCTCTATAAAATTATCCTTGCTTCTGCCTACCTCCCATATGAACAAAAGGAACCAGTAACACCACTAATCAGAAGACTGGTTGACTACGGCAACCAAGAAAACCTCGACCTGATACTTGGCTGCGATGCGAATGCACACCATGTCGTTTGGGGCAGCTCAGATGTCAACAAACGAGGGGAGGATTTGTTGGACTTTGTGGTAAGCTCTTCTTTACAAATCCTTAACGCAGGCAATAAACCTACTTTCAGGACCTCGGCGAGAACTGAAGTTATTGACCTGACACTGGCTTCAAACAAGGCCAGCGCTTACATCGAGAATTGACATGTATCGGACGAAATCTCTCTGTCTGACCATAATTATATATGCTTTAGGTTTAGGACGGCGGGAGAAGCCGAAACTAGATGAAGGAGAAACCCAAGATATACAAATTGGGACTCGTACAGGAGGGACCTAAAAGTAAATCTAGGGAGCCCTAAAGGTAAGCTCAATTCCATACTAGATATAGAATTTGAAGCTGATAGAATCAAGGTGGGCACCATCGGTGCATGGGTAGATAACTGCCCAGAGAAAAAGGCCTTTTGCAAAAAGGTACCATGGTGGACTCCTGAACTAGCTAAAATACGTCAGGAAACACGACAGGCCTTTAATGATGCAAAAGTCAGGAAAGATTTCTCTGACTATCATAGCATGCTGACGAGGTATAAGACGGCGGTACGCAAGGCCAAAAGAACTAGTTGGCGGCAGCATTGCACCTCCATCGAAGCTCTGCCAAATGGAATGAGGTTGTGCAAAGCGATGTCCATGACTAAGACAAACCCACTATCATCTGTAAATAATGAGAATGGGTATCTAACGGAAACTGGACAGGACGCTCTGGGCGTGATGTTTAGAACTCACTTCCCGGAATGTATACTGCGCGACAGCGATGAAGAGGATCCAGTCACAAGGGACGAGCTCACAAGGCACACGTCCAAAAATAACTGGCTCACGGCAAAGAAAGTGGTAGATGAAAATAAACTGAAGCTTGCCATAGCGGGCTTCCAGCCTCTCAAATCCCCTGGTCCGGATGGAATCTACCCAATACTATTGCAAGAAGGGGCATCTGTTTTGATACCTCATTTGAGTAAGCTCTACAGAGCCTGCATAGCCTTTGGGTACGTACCCAAGGCATGGAGGGAGGTCAAAGTCACCTTTATTCCGAAGGTGGGAAGGCCGACTTACGAAGAAGCTAAAGCTTACAGGCCAATTAGTCTATCATCCTTTCTCTTAAAAGCTCTAGAGAAACTGGTGACAGGTACCTAAGAGAGGGACCACTTAAAACTCTTCCCTCTACATAAACTACAGTGCGCCTACAGCCCTGGCAAATCTACAGAAACGGCATTGCACTATGTTGCGAGTCGAGCCGAGGCTGCGCTAGAGGGACAAGAGATCTGTGTCGGGGCTTTCCTCGACATAGAGAGAGCCTTCGACAAGACAACATTTGAGTCCATACGCATCGCTGCAAAGGAACATGGCATCAATGATACCACGTGCAACTGGATTGACTATATGCTGAGAAGCAGAATAGTCAGTTCGGAACTGATGGGAGACAGACTTAGTGCAAAAACAACAAGAGGTTGTCCGCAGGGTGGAGTGCTGTCACCATTATTGTGGTGCTTGGTAGTCTCGCTACTTACCAAGCTCAATACTGGACCATTCTACACAGTAGGCTATGCAGATGACATAGCTATAATGGTTAATGGTAAATTCCCGATCATAGTCTCTGGATTATTACAACAGGCATTGAGGATGACAGAGGAATGGTATTTGGTTTATATATTTTATTGTATTAAGCGTATACAGACCGCCTTCAGGATTGTATGACTGCTTTGAAAAGGTAATGGATGAAGTGTTACACAAGATTTGTAACTCGAATAAATCCATTATCACTTGTGGTGATTTTAACGTTAATTTATTAGAAAACTCAGCTTCTTGTAGTAAAATAATAAGTCTGTTTCAGTCCTACAATCTTGTAAACCTATTTTTGGAGCCCACAAGAATAACCCCAACTAGTGCTACATGCTTAGATAATATTTATACTATTGTTATACCAGTCCACAAAGAAATTATAAATTTACTAGATTCTGATCATTGCGGGCAGAGGATTACTATACCCAACCAAAGCAACAAAGTGGCTAAAAAGGACATCACTGTTAACCCCAAAACTACAAGTCGCTTGGCAGCTTTTAAAGTTAAACTCATTAATAAATTACCAATTTTGTCAATTGATGCTGATCCTAATCATCTATATGATGATTTTTTTAGTATATACTGTAAACAATATAATTCGACCTTTATTCCCAAGACTATCTCCGTTAATAGTAACGCATCATTCAGTGATTGGGCTACCATTGGTATTCATAAAAGTAGAACACGGCTTTATGAGCTGTACAGTGAAAGGACTTATGTAAACACTGCTGAATTTAATTTATATGTCAGAAATTATTCAAAATTATTTAAAAAAGTTTGGCCAAGTCGCGTTATTTGAGCTCGAAGATTAAAAACAGTAGTAATGTTATTAAAACGACTTGGAATATTATTAATAGTGAAACGGGAAGATCTGGTAACCGAAATATTGACTACGGCCTGTCTATTAATGGCAACATCATAAAATCAGACTCACAAGTCGCAGTGGCCTTTGAAAATTTCTTTTCAGATATTCCCATTTCAACTACTAAATACTTAAACTCATCACCTTCTGTTGCTGAGTCTTTGCTAAAAGAAAATGTTAATGTTTGCAATTCGGAATTTCGTTTTGAACATATTACTTGTAAAGACATAATTAAAACCTTTCACACTTTAAATGTTAAAAAGACTGCAGATCTGTGGGGTCATTCTGTAGAAGTTGCTAAGTCTATTATTGACATTGTCGCACCTAGTTTAGCTATTATCTTTAATAATTGTATCGACTGTGGGGAGTTTCCTGACCTTATGAAAAATAGTAAAATAATACCTTTGTTTAAATCAGGTAGTACATCAGACCCTACAAATTATAGACCTATTTCAGTACTACCTACGTTTAGCAAAATATTTGAGAAATTAATTTTAGAGCAATTGCAAAGATTTTTTAATAAACATAAATTATTACATACCAAACAGTTCGGTTTTACAAGAGGTCGTTCAACTACTGATGCTGGAACTACTGCCGGTGTTGAGCTTTTAGGACATATTTATAATGCATGGGAAGATAAGTGCGATGCCTTGGGAATCTTTTGTGATTTGTCCAAGGCATTTGATTGTGTTTTTCATGAAACGCTAATCAGGAAACTCCGCCACTACGGGATCCGGAACAGCGCTCTGGATCTTCTTACTTCATATTTGAGTAATAGGATTCAGACCGTTGACGTTAATGGAAAAAGATCTCCTGGATCTATGGTAACAATGGGAGTCCCGCAGGGCTCGATTCTTGGTCCTTTCTTGTTTCTTATTTATATTAATGACTTGCCTTACCTCATAAAGGATAACCATGATATAGTGTTGTTTGCGGATGATACTTCACTTTTGTTTAAACTTAAACGTCAGCAGCTGGTTACTGACGATGTAAATAGCGCGATCTCAAAAGTAGTTCACTGGTTCAATGTTAATAATTTACTTCTTAATGAAAAAAAAACCAAATGCATTAAGTTTACCCTACCTCACGTTAGGCAGGTGAAAACCGATGTGTTGATAAGGGGCGAAGAATTGAATCCTGAAAATAGCACAGTGTTCTTAGGCTTAACTTTGGATGCTAAGCTTCAGTGGGGCCCACATATAGATAAATTGTCAAAGAAGCTAAGCTCCGCAGCATATGCTGTTAGAAAAATTCGTAATTTAACTGACATAGAGACAGCCCGTTTAGTATACTTTAGTTATTTTCATAGTGTAATGTCATACGGTATTCTGTTGTGGGGAAATGCCGCCGACATCCAGACTATCTTTGTTTTGCAGAAAAGAGCTGTTCGATCAATTTATAAATTAAGCCCGAGACACTCTCTCAGAGAGAAATTTAAGGAGATTAATGTAATGACTGTGCCTTCTCAGTATATTTATGAAAATCTTTTATATGCCCATAAAAATATAAAATTGTTTAAAAAATACAGTGATATCCATAACATAAATACTAGGAACAAACACAAATTTGTAGTACCTACAACAAGGCTCAAGAAAATAGGTGGCTCGTTTAGATGTCAATGTGTACGCTTTTATAATAAGCTTCCAAGCCACGTGCAAGATCTAAGTCTTAATAAATTCAAGTCTTTCATTAAACGTAAGTTGTGCCAGAAAGCGTTTTATACAACAAAAGATTACATTGAGGACAAAAAGGCTTGGGATTGAGCTGCTCCAATTAATTTTGTTTTTTTATTATATTTTGCACTATGCATTTTGTTATAATAAATATTTTTTTTTATTTTTTTGGTTTTCTTGCAATGACAAGAATATTTACTTTTTAAAGTATTATATTATTTTATTTTAATTATTGTGAATGTGAAGACTATGTGGATATTTTTTTTTTGTTTTTATTTAAATTTATCTTAGTTTTTAATCATGGTCTGGCAGTTTGAGTAGTTTATGCGGCCTACCCGAATGTCCTTTCTTTGGTATTGTTCGTCGAATCGTTGAGCTCCTTAAATTCTGAGTTGAGCTGCTCGGTTATTGACAAATGCGTGCACTGACTGGACAGGTCCACTCAATCTGGCTGGTTCTTTCCTCAAAAGACCATTTCAGACATCAGTCTACATGGTCTTCACATGATCTAATCAAGATTTTGTCAGGACTTTAAAAGAGACTGTGACCTCTGAGTTTGTTTCGGCCTTTCTTCTCAGAGTAGTCAGATAGGAAACGCCGACCTCATCTAGTTTTAAAAATATGTTCGACATGTAAAAGTGTTTGTACAAACCAACTTACAGAAATAAAATCATTTATCATTTATCATACAAAGAACCACCTCTCTATCAACCCAAGCAAAGCAGTCATTGTTCCATTCACGAGAAAGAGACAATTAGGAAACCTAGGAGAGCTCTCCCTCAATGGAATAAAGCTGCCCTGGTCTACCGAAGTAAAATATCTGGGTGTAACGCTTGATAGAGAACTCAGGTGGAAAACTCATGTGGAAAATATTACGACGAAAGCCCTACGAGTGTTCGGCATGTGTCGTTCCACCTACGGTAAAACTTGGGGGTTAAAGCCCAAAGTGATACGATAGCTGTACCGGACAATGATAATACCTATTATCACATACGGCAGCATAGTGCCGAACAGAACAAAGCTTGCCTCGTGCAAAGCGCCACTCACCAGATTACAAAGAACAGTGTGTCTAGGCATCACGGGTGCTTTCAGGACAACACCTACGGCAGCGATTGAGAGATACCTCAATATCCCTCCTCTGCATATGATGGTTGAATTCGAGGCAAGGAAGACATTACATCGACTTGCTTTGGCTGGACTATGGGATGCCTCTAAGCCAAGGACAAACCATACAAAGTTTGACGGGAATGAAGGCCTGGATCGGGTAACAAGCATGTTATCCGATAAAATGCAAACTATGTTTGTGTTTGAAAGGTCTTTCAAGTTCCAAATCCCTATAATAGAGGACTGGACGAAGGGAATCGATCCACCAGAACAAGACAGTCTGGTGTGGTACACTGTTGGATCCGAAATGGAATCAGGTACAGGGGCGGGAATATACGCAAAAGGTTACAAATGTAGCAAAAGCCTAGGGAAAATGGCAACTGTATTCCAAGCGGAAACTTATGCCATAATAACCTGTGCTCAAGAGAATATAGATAGAGGAACCAGAGGTAAATCCATATATATTCTTAGTGACAGTCAGGCTGCAATCAAAGCCATGGCATCCTACAAAGTGGACTCCGGACTTATTCTGGATGCTTTCCAAACCCTAAACAGGCTTGGGAAGCACAACAGGGTAAGACTGATGTGGGTCCCTGGGCACAAAGGAATCCATGGTAACGAAATGGCAGATGAACTGGCAAGAGAGGGCTCAGCAAATGACTTTGTGGGTCCAGAACCATGTGTAGGCATCTCGACGTGCCTCGTAAATGCCGCATTTAGGGAGTTTGCAGATCACAGACAGCGAACTCATTGGCAATCTAGCACCGGTCTACAACACTCCAAGAAATTCCTAGGCTCTACGTTCAAAGCCCGGGAATGCATTTGGAACATGAGCAGGGGGCAAATCCGCTACCTGCTTGGGGCCTTTACTGGGCACTTTGGAACCAACGACATGCTCATGAAGATGGGTCTAACCGCGACACCCATGTGCAGGTTGTGCGGGGAACATACGGAACGCATGGAGCACCTTCTTTGCACATGCGATGCACTGGCTGGTAAGCGAATGAGTCTCTTAGGGGTTGGATATCCAAGACCAGAAGACTATAGGCTCATATCTCCCAGTCTCGTTGTAAAATTCATGAAAAGAGTTTGCAACGAGATTGGGGAGGAGTAAGGTATCTAGGGGACCACAATAGATCCCAATGGGTCGAAGTGTCCGAGTTGTTTCTCGGCCCCTCCACAAGATAAGATAAGATAAGATATATGTCGATGGAAAATTACCTTTCCTACCAGCATATAGCAGCCCGTGCACGGAGGTTGTTGTCATAATAAAAAAGGCAAGGGTGGTTTATCTTTTGTGAATCATTGTCTCCACGTACTCCCACTTCTATAGTCTGGAAACAGATTAAGAGTTTTCGAGGATCACTTGTGGCTGAAAACTTATCCACAAATGACCCTGATTTATGGATTGATTCATTTGCAGACAAACTAGCCCCACCTTCCGTCCCAATCATTGACTCACTTCCCATTCTTCCTGCACCTACCATTTCACATGATAAATGGACTCTCCATTTTCAATAAATGAGCTCTATAGGGCCCTTGATGGTCTAGTGGACTCCGCTCCAGAAGTCGATGGAGCTCCATGAGCTTACGCTTTTCTATGTAAAGCAAATGAAAATGCAAAAGCAACCTTTCTGAGACTCTTAATTTTTTTTTTTTTGATCAAGGCAAAGAACCATGGCAATCACAAATTATCATCCCCCTTCTTAAACGAGGAAAGGATCCTTCAGATCCAAACTCTAGAAGACCTATTGCTCTGTCCTCTATTTTTGCTAATGTTATGGAACATTTAATACGGAACCGACTGGAATGGCTGTTTGAGAGCAGAAGAATTTTGGCTAAGAGCCAATTTGCTTTCCGAAAAGGCATTGGCACCATGGATAATCTCAGTTTATTAGCGACGGAAATACAGTTAGCTTTTGGTAGGAAGGAGTGCGAACAACAAACTGCGATCACCAACCCGCCTGCCAAGCGTGGCGATTATGGCAAACCCCCACAAACCGAGGAATAGCGCAACCACAAAATGGCCCCTAGTGCCCGGCAGCCCGTCTACCCTCGACTACGGTAGCGGTCGAGTCGATGGCGTGGCAAGAGGTGCGGAGAATCCCCGGAGTGGACCCCGCTACCCCAATAAAAACCGACGTCTGTACCTGGCAACATACAACACGCGAACACTCCGGACCGATGAGAAGATAGCCGAATTCAAGGAAGAGTTGAGCGGGTTACGATGGATTATCATAGGGTTATCTGAAGTCCGAAGAGAGGTGGAGGACTCGATAATCCTTAATTCCGGCAACCTGCTCTACTTCCGAGACGGCGACCGGCAGTCCCAGGGTGGTGTCGGGTTTATCGTCCACAGGTCCCTTGTGGCCAACGTAGTGAGGATCGAGTGTGTCGACCAGGGTGGCGTACCTTATACTCAGAATATCCTCAAGGTATTCGCTGAAGGTCATACAGGTCTACGCCCTGATCTCGGCACACCCCGACGACGAAGTAGAGACTATGTATGAGGACATTTCCAGACCCATGCAAAGTCATAAAACTCACTTCACCGTGGTCATGGGGGATTTCAACGCGAAACTAGGTAACACTAGAGAAACTAGGTACACGAGATGATAATGAGCTGCGAGTGGGGCAATTTGGATTTGGACGACGGAACCAACGGGGATACCTACTGACCAGTTTTATGGAGAAGGAGGGTCTCTATATGATGAACTTCTTTTTCAGAAAGCTTGAGCACAGGAAATGGACCTGGCGGGCCCCGATGGTGCAACGAAAAATGAGATAGACTTCATCATGTCGACGAAGAAGCAAGTGTTCAATGATGTCTCTGTGATCAACGCGGTTAAAACCGGAAGTGACCACCGTATGGTAAGAGGCACATTGAACTTAAATATTAAGCTAGAAAGATCTCGACTGATGAAGTCTAAGCTCCGTCCAGCACAGATTCAGATTCAAAACTCCGAAAGCTTTCAGTCGAACTCCAGAATAGTTTCGAGTGCCAAGGTAGCTCCGTGGACGATTACAACGATGGGTTCGTGGAAACTGTCCATACGGTTGGGTCTAAGTTTTTCAAGACCCGTCGTGCAAATAAGAACAAGAAACTATCCGATCCAACTCTCAAGCTCATGAAGGAGAGGCGTGAAATGATCCTGCAGTCTTCAGACGATGCGTGGAACTATCGGCGGCTCAATAGACAGATCTCGAATTCCTTGAAAAGCGACCTCCGCCGCTTTAATACTGAGCGTATTAAAGACGCGATTGAGCGGAATAAGGGCTCCAAGGTGTTTGCAAGAGATCTGGCTATTGGACAGAGCCAACTCACAAAACTGAAGACCGACGATGGCAGGATCGTATCCGCCAAACCGGAGCTTCTGAGGGAGATCGAGGGGTTCTATGGGCAGCTGTACACGTCAGTCAGCAAACCTGTTGCGAATCTAGCAAACGACCCAAGGGCTAGATTGACCCGGCACTATACCGAAGACATCCCGGATGTCAGCCTCTACGAGATTAGGATGGCTCTGAAACAACTTAAGAACAACAAGGCGCCGGGTGATGACGGAATTAGGGCAGAACTCCTGAAGGCGGGTGGAAAACCACTACTTAAAGCCCTTCAGAAGCTGTTTGATTCCGTCATACTCGAAGGGAAAACGCCACAGGCATGGTGCAGGGGTGTGGTGGTACTCTTCTTCAAGAAGGGCGACAATGCCCGATTTAAGAATTATAGGCCCATCTCACTTCTTAGCCATGTCTACAAGTTATTTTCAAGAGTCATCACGAATCATCTCGCGCGTAGGTTTGACGATTTCCAGCCCCCCGAACAAGCCGGTTTCTGAAAAGGCTTTAGCACCGTTGACCACATACATACGCTACAGCAAGTTATACAGAAGACCGAAGGGTATAACCTACCTCTTTGTTTAGCGTTTGTGGACTACGAGAAAGCCTTTGATTCGATCGAGACTTGGGCTGTACTGCAGTCTCTCCAACGGTGCCAAATCGACTACCGGTACATCGAGGTGCTAAAGTGTTTGTACAAAAACCCCACCATGTCAGTCTGACTTCAAAATCAGACGTCGGCACCTATCGTTCTGCAGCGAGGTGTAAGACAGGGAGACGTCATATCTCCGAAACTGTTCTCTGCTACACTGGAGGATGTCTTCAAGGTTCTGGACTGGAGAGGGCTAGGCATCAACGTCAATGGCGAGTACATCACTCACCTTCGGTTTGTCGACGATATAGTGGTCATGGCTGAGACTATGGAGGACCTCAGTACAATGCTCGATGACCTCAGAAGAGCTTCCGAAAGAGTGGGTCTAAAGATGAACATGGACAAAACCAAGGTGATTTTGAATGTTACACTCGAAGTTGTGGACGAGTATGTCTACCTGGGACAAACGATCCAGTTAGGTTGGTCAAACTTTGAGAAAGAGGTCAACCGTCGAATCCGATTCGGCTGGACAGCGTTCGGGCAGTTGCGCGGTATCTTTTCGTCCAACTTACCACAGTGTCTCAAGACGAAAGTCTATGACCAGTGTGTGTTGCCAGTGATTACTTACGGGACAGAAACGTGGTCGCTCACAATGGGCCTCATCAGAAAGCTTAAAGTCACCCAAAGGGCAATGGAGAGGGCTATGCTCGGCGTTTCCTTGCGTGATCAAATCAGAAATGAAGTCATCCACAAGAGAACCAAGGTTACCGATATAGCCCGAAGAATTGCCAAACTTAAGTAAAAAAAAAATATTATGCTACTGATACTGAACCACTAAAAACAATTGCACACTAGTTGCAAAATTTGCCTGTATAAATGTATAAATTAATCGATCTTCCTATGCCCCATGTACATTTCCCTAATTTAAGGAAACTTATTTCGATGTAAACTGGCAACACCAACCAATTATTGCCAATATTTTGTGTTCCGAGTGAGCCGTAAATATTAGTGGGTAAATCAATATCAAAACTATAAAAAAAATCAAAGAGGAAAATAAAAACTTTTTAACAAATAATCAAACCGACTTCCAAAACAAAACACTTCAAAGCGAAAAATAACTTTCTTTTCCGAAGTCGGTGTCTTTTGTACCCATTGTTTGCCGTTATTCGACACCGACTTCGGAAAAGAAAGTTATTTTTCGCTTTGAAGTGTTTTGTTTTAGAAGTCGGTTTGATTATTTGTTAAAAAGTTTTTATTTTCCTCTTTTCAGTTTTTGTAGGTACCTCAAATTAACATGGAAATCATTTAGAGCCAAAGTACATCTTATGATGATTCCAATAAGCCCAAACACATTTACCAGATACATTTTTTTTTTTTCGGTATTCCATTGGCCATTGTGTCTTCTTCATCATTTCCACTTCACCAAATGATACTTTCTGAGTGCAAATGATTGCATTATTGATGAAAATACTATAATATTTGAGGAGTTCCCTCGATTTCTCTAAGACTACATCATCAGATCCTGGTTTTCTTATCATAGTACCACCCTTGGGATATCTCCTTTCCAACAAAAAAAGAATCATCAAAATCGGTTCATAAACGACGAAGTTATCCGCGAACACACATAAAAAATATATATATATACGGTCGAATTGAGAAACCTCCTCCTTTTTGGAAAGTCGGTTAATAATCAAAAGTTACCAGTGAAAATCTTCTTTTTTTTTGTTTTTGGGAACAACTTTTGCAATGTTTAAAGATACAAGACGACATTTTTACACATAAAATAAGAAATGACTTGTGACGTGGCAGTGCGACGCGTAGTTTCGTACTAACGCGAGATTGTATTAGTTTTCAATTTGTATTTGTATTCGTGGTTCCACTCTCTTGTTCCGTACGCTCTAATAATCTAAATGTAGGGAGTACAAAATGTAATGTAGGGTGTATATTTTTAGGTGTCCTGTAGACGTAAAATGGGATGGTTTTTTTTCTCGTCTATCCCATGGTGGGGCGTATCGTTGGATAGGCCATTCATAAATATTACTGGTCCGTTAAACCATTTTTCGATTCAGGGATCCGTTTGCGTAAAATGAAGCTTTAAATTGCTAATTTTTGTTAGAGTGAAGTGCCCTCCCCGCCCCTGCCAGCTACACAGAGAAAATAAAACTTATCCTATACGTTATAGCCAGCTAAGTGGTTGCTTTTGCATAAATGAAATAATTCACGGCAGAGGTATGTATAACGAAATTTAAAAAATGTTCTATAGCTAAGTAGGATTTACAAGTTTATGAGTAATAGTCGACCAACTTATAAAATGTACTTGGAAAAGTAAAAAAAATGTACAAATGCCATTGAAAAATTACTTATATAACGTTGTTAGTTGTTTAAAACAGATAGTAAATATAAGTGTATGAACCATGTAAAAGTACACAAAGAAAAACCATAACATCCTTAATAATAATAATTTCTAAATTAATAATGTTTACGCTCGAATAATGTATTGAAGAGGGCGGAGTCGTTGGCAGTGCCGGTCCGTGCGGCGCGGCGCATGCGCGAGGGTGTTGTCTATTTTGTGTTAGTGCAGATAGTATTTTCGACCATATGTAATCTAAAATCAAACTAGATTCGATTGTCAAGCAAATTCCGCTACCCGACCATAGATGGCGGTATTCTCAGTGGTCGCAATTATAAATTTCATTGCGTTTATCGTAAGGTTGACATTCGCGTCATAGATCGATATTTACTATACTATTCAACCAAAGCCACATCAGTGCAGTAAAAGCGGAGTTCGCTTTTCTAGGACTTTGAGATCTGTCTATTGAGCTGCCGGTAGTTCCACGCATCATCTGAAGACTGTAGGATCATTTTACGCCTCTCTTTCATGAGCATGAGAGTAGGATCTGATAGTTTCTTGTTCCTATTTGCACGACGGGTCTTGAAAAACTTAGACCACGAACCCATCGTTGTAATCGTCCACGGAGCTACCTAGGCACTCGAAACGATTCTGTAGTTCGAGCTGAAAGCTTTCGGGTTTTGGATCTGGATCTCTGCTGGACGGAGCGTAGATTTCATCAGTCGAGATCTTTCCAGCTTAACATTTAAGTTCAATGTGCCTCTTACCATACGGTGATCACTTCCGGTTTTTACCGCGTTGATCACAGAGACATCATTGAATATGTGCTTCTTCGTTGACATGATGAAGTCTATCTCATTTTTCGTTGCACCATCGGGGCACTGCCAGGTCCACTTCCTGTGGTCACGCATTCTGAAGAAAGAGTTCATCATATAGAGGCCCTCCTTCTCCATAAAACTGGCCAGTACGTGAACGCGGTGGTTCCGTCGTCTGAATCCAAATTGCCCCACTCGCAGATCATTATCGTCTCGTTTACCCAGTTTCGCGTTGAATTCCCCCATGACCACTGTGAAGTGAGTTTTATGACCATGCATGGCTCTGGTAATGTCCTCATACATGGTCTCTACTTCGTCGTCGGGGTGTGCCAAGGTCGGGGCGTAGACCTGTATGTCCTTCAGCGAATACCTTGAGGATATTCTGAGTACGAGTATAAGGTACGCCACCCTGGTCGACACACTCTCGATCTTTACTACGTTGGTCACACAACAACAAGGTACCTGTGGACGGTAAACCCGATACCACCCTGGGACTGCCGGTCACCCTCTCGGAATTTGAGTAGTATCGGATTATCGATTCCTCCCCCTCTCTTCGGACTTCAGATACCCTATGATACTCCATCGTAACCCGCTCAATTCTTCCTCGAGTTCGATAATCTTCTCGTTGGTCCGGAGTGTACGCATGTTAAATGTTGCCAGGGCTGGTCATCGGTTTGTATTCTGATAGCTGGTTCCCGTCCGGGGATTCTTCGCGCACCGAATACCACGCACATTGACCGCTACCGTAGTCGAGGGTAGACGGGCTGCCGGGCACTAAGGGCCATTTTTTGGTTGATCTATTCATCGGTTTGGGGGGGATTGCTGTTATCGCCACGTTTGGCAGGCGGGATGGCGACTGCAGTTTGTTATGAAGCGCACAGAGAACGCTGCTGCCCATTCTCTGGTATGCCTCTTACGACACCCACGGGCAGATATGGGATGGTGAAATTCTTAACGTCCGGCAACATACGGAACATATATTTTTTATAAATCAAACCAATTTAAAGTTATGTAATAATTTAATTATACTCATTGAGGCGGCGGGCCTCTTTATAATATTATCGTATAGAAATATTTAATTACTTATTTTGCTATCCATCTATAAAGTCAATATCCAACCCGACTACATCACTAATTGAGTAGCGAAGAACTTTCGAGAACGAAATAGTGAATACATTCAAAAATGTTCAAATTCCGAAAGAGAAAGAAAAAAGAAGCGTGCGTGCGACTCTAACGAAGATCCAAGAAAGAACCATTCTCCGTGGCTCTAACGCACGGTCATATCAGCTCCTTTCGCAATTGACGTCCTTCATACAGATTACTTTTTGGTTGTTTAGTAGGTTGTTTGAAAACACTCACACTAAAATTTTTGTTTTCGGTTTGTAAATATTTGGAGATTTTAACGAAAACTATCTTCGTAACGGCAATACTGCAGTATTCAAATTATAACGTGACGCTGGTGGTTATCCATCTTTATTACAAACGCTTGCCTCTACACGCGGTGGTACTCAAATAGAATATTTTTCTAACTTTACTTTTGAAGTTGGAGTTTATACTTTAACTCCTTCTTTTATGTGGGCCCGTTTTCAGACATTGTGATCCACTGTTACCGTTTCAATGTTCATGTTACAATAAAAAGCTCTCTTCTTAGTGCGCATTACTGTGCAACTACAGCACTTTATTACAGCGCGTGGCCCGACACGCACTTTGGCGTTTTATTTTTAAATTTTATCGCAATATAGTTACAGTTGTGTTCTAGAACATTGATAATTGGTCGTTCGAGTTTGCATATTCGTTATCAGATTGCACTCAACCGGAGCGCCTACATTGTCCGTAGACTCTACATCGGAGTTGGATAAAGTGCTTTCGCTACAGCTCCTGTTTCAAAAAGCCCGAGATGTCTGAACAATAAAAAAAATATTTTATTTACGCATTATGGCCGAATAATGTGATGTAAATAAGTAAGTCAAATGTAGGACATTGTAAATCAGAGGCCACACTTACATAAAGCAGGGTTATCGAGAGTTGGTGAACAACATGACGCTAGGAGTCATTGAGGCTTCGCACAGCGATAACAAGAGATAACACGCTCGTACTAATTTCAACCACAAGTGAATATTAGATTTACTTATAGTTATGGCGACACCTGAATGCATTTGCCTGCCTGAATATACACAATGTATCATTGCATTGCTGGATCAACACTCGACGTTAAATCGAACTTCTACAGTACCTACAACAGTGCGCTTTATTTTGCTTTTGATTTTGGTATCGCTTAGTGTAAGTAAAAACGGGTCGAAGTTAGTGAACATACAGCACCTTTTTAACCATTGAATAATAAAGTATTACCTTGTAGTACCAAAATAACTGGGATATCATTCAATGTCCTTAAATTGTTCCAGAATCAGACATACAGTTATCTAACTTAATTACGTGTTAGAAGTAACAGCATCTCTTATGGTCTGTTGTTAGGTTTAGAGTAACTAACTTAGAAACATGTGTATGAAGTGTAATCCAAAATAATAGTTTCCTTGAATTATTAACAACCTAGCCTAACATGTTGTTTGATACAACATGTTTATGTTATTGAAAAGAAACGAAGTTGAATGAAGTTTTGGGCCAAGGCGGTGATTTTAATGCTATGCATACGCATTGGGGATCAAGACTTACTACAAAAAATGGTAAGCAGCTCTTAAACGCAGTTAGAAACATACATTGTGAAGTTATGAGTACTGGCAAACCAACATACTGGCCAACTGATAATCAGAAAATACCGGATCTCAAAGATCCTTTTCATTTCTAAAAACATATTCACCAATTACGTTAGTTTGAAGGAAGAGCTTCTTATGAATTCGGATCACTCCCCGATTATACTAAGACTTAGTCAAAAAGTCCTATTAAGAGAATACCATTTAACTGTAAATAAGATAAACATGTCTACAGACTGGGAAAGTTTTGCGCTTGACTTAGATAATATAATCGACCTAAAAACTCCATTACAAAATCAGGATCATCTTGACTCATAAGTAGTCAAATATGTTGTTAACATCCATCAATGTACGTGGAACAACACGCCACAATTAAAATGGAAATATAAGGGACATAACTATCCCAAGGATATTGTGAATTTACTATCAGACTAAAGAAAACAAAGAAAGCGGTGGCAGCACACAAGGTGCCCGCGGGATAAAACACTATATAATAACCTAACTAAACCATTAAAGAGAAAATTATACAATTTGAGGATGAAACAACTAACTATAACTCTAACCTTGTGCTAGCTGCACAAGGTTAGAGTTATAGTTAGTTTACCAACGATCAATTAACGGATTACTCTCTTTGGAAAGCTACAAGAAAACTAAAAAGGCCGATTATGTAAATAACTTTCATCAGGAATAGTGATAGAAAATGGGTTATAAGCAACAAAAAGCGTTAAGGTTTGCCCAATACTTAAAAGACACTTTCCAACTTCAACCCAATGAAAGTTCCATAGAAATATCTGAGAGTGGAAATGTATCACAAAACAGAAGAATTTGGCTTCTTACTCCTAAAAAAATTCAAAACAACATAAGCTCAAAGATATCCCCGGGTTATGACCTCATAACAGGAGAAATTCTAAAACACCTCCCGCGCAAAGCCATAGTTAAGTTAAACAAACTTATTAACGCAAAAATTTGCTGAAGTCATTATGTTTGCGAAGCCTGGGAAACCACCCCATGTAGCAACATCTTATGTTGTTAGGTTGTAAGGTTTAGAGTAGCTAACTTAGAAACATGTATGCAGTTCAAACCAAAATAATAGTTATCATGAATTATTAACAACTTTGCCTAACATTCTGTTTGATAGGTACAACATGTTTAAGTTATTAAAACATATCTAAACTTTATTTCTTCACTTTATAATCTTTTTTACAGAGGACCGAAGAGTACAAGCTGCCTTTCCGCTCAGCGTCTGTGGGCCACGTGAAAGCCCTCGACTTTATCGAGACTTGGGCTGCACCGCAGTCTCTTCAACGGCGCCTAATCGAGGTGCCAAACACCTACACAAAAAGGCCACATATTTTGTTTTTTTGGGAAAATCAAACCACTGCATCTCTTGAATGCCAGAATCAACAGATACGACCATCAGAAAAGCGCCGATGCAATGCAGTTCGACGAAGTCCCGGAGAATGATTTTAACTGTCTTGGATCCCGCAACGAAATTAATCAGAAAATAATAACGGAGAAGTAGGAAAAAATACAAATTTCCACTTCCCTCCATATCAAGCAGGATACAGAACAAACAAGGCCAATAGGCACAAAGTATCGTTTACAACTGGGATAAGCCCAGTTGCCTAGCACCACGGATAAAAATTAGCATTTATATTAATGGGTCCTAACATTGTGAGCTGCTATATTTGTTTCCAATAATAGGTATGGCAAAAAAGCTTGAACGCACGGAAATTTGTTCTAGTTGCCTCAAGGTCCGTTTAATAAACAAATCCTGATGCACATTATTCAACATAATATTCCGTTCATTCTGCCAAAGAATACAATCCCATAAGATATGATGTGCAGATTGAACATATTCGCAGTCAGATGTAGAACACTGACATAAAAACGAGGCAACGAGCTTAAAGGAAAATAATTTACTTTAAAAAGTTACCATGCCCTGTGAGAAATTGGGCAACACAGTGATCCACCTCCAGCCACGTCCTGGCCAGCCGCACGCGAACGGATGGAAAGAATTGGTGGAGGTGTCGGCCCTTGATGGAATTATCCCACCTACATTGCCATTCGGATAAAAGTTCCTCCCAGACGTCAATATGTGGTTTAAGTAATCTAGAGATTTTCTCACGGTCACACCGCGTTAAAAAGTCCGCGTCGATGGTCTCTCGTGAGGAATAGTACATTGCAGCACGTCGCTGCACTTCAAGGTCGACCGGATGTACGCCAGCACGTACCGGTTCCAGCTGGCTCCAGTACTAACTGACCTGTATGCTTTGCATAAGAATATCAAAGCTAAGCGCTGACTGTTAAGTAATTTACGTCGTACCGCCCCTATTGTGGCCCTATCATCCCAAACAGGCGCCCCATAGCACATGAAACCCAAGTTAGTAGCCCAATAAATAGTCTTTAAAGTTAAAAAAGACAGACCCCACGTAGATTTAGATATTCTCGTTAAGGCATAGAAGTTCTCTTTAGCTTTTTCACCGACTATTTTAATAGGATCTATAAATGCAAAATTCCCCTCTAACACTAGACCAAGATAGCACACGGACTGCTTCCTTTTTACGGGAACGTTATAAAATTTTATAGTAGGAAACGATTTAAGATTACCTTTCAAAATGAGTTGATAAGTTTTGTGCGGAACAAAGGTCAGGCGGTTTCGATCGCCCCAGTGAGATATTAATCATAGACAAGTGTCAGCCAAGTTCTCGAAACCAGGCCCCGGAACCCATCCTTCCGCAGCGTGGTGCGAGACAGGAAGACGCCGCACCTCCGAAACCGCCGACCGCTGCACTTGAGGACGCCTTCAAGGCTCTGGACTGGAGAGGGCCAGGCATCGACGTCACCGGCGAGCATATCACTCATCTTCGGTTCGCCGATGATATAGCTGTCATGGCTGATACCACGGAGGATCCCAGTACAACGCTCGATAACTTCAGTAGAGCTTCCGAAAGAGTGGGCCCAAAAAATATTATGGACAGAACCAAGGTGATGTTGAACGACCATGCCTACCTGGAACGAACCGTCCAGCTAGGCAGGTCCAATCTCGAGAAAGAGGTCAACCGTCTATGTCCAGTGTGTGTTGCCAGTGACATGTCCAGCAGTGGACGTCCCCCAGCTGAAATGATGATGACGTTGAATAAATTAAGGGTTTGCACTAACCATTTGTCAATTTAATGACCAGTATGTACATAAAAAGTACCACTACTGCTGACTCCTTTTTTTCTTTGATAACTGTCAATTTAATGACCGGTAGGTATCATTATCGTCAGCCTTATAATGTTGTCACTGCTAGGACACAGGCGTCCTCTCTGTGAGAGAGGTAATGGGCCGTAATCCACCACGCGAGCCCAGTGCGGATTTTTGGTTGTAAGTCATGCCGGTTTCCTCACGATGTTTTCCTTCCTCACCAGTAGGTATATTCTACTGCTAGTACTGTCATTATCTGATGAACATCAAATTAATGACCAGTTGTTATATTCTACTGCTATTACTGTCATTCTCTGATGACTGTCAATTTAGAGACCAGTAGGGTATATTCTACTGCCCGTCAATTTAATGACCAGTAGTTATATACTACTGCTTTTCAATTTAATGACTAGTAGGTGTAGTGCCCCGTGTGGTGTCTGGGCCGTAGAATTACACCATCCCATTTCATCCCGTGGGTGTGGTAAAAGGCGACTAAGGGAATATATGCCAGAGGACACTTCTGTTTCCTTCTGTGCGGTGCGAACATCGCACCCCCAAGCTAAGGTCGCCGTGCCGAGAGCTGCATGGCTAGGGGAGAGCCTAAGCCGCAAGCGTACCTGTTTTCTGGGACCGGGCGCCCCCAGGCACTATCCAGCCTTACCTCTACAAGCGGGGCTCTGTAGAGCGTGGACATAGTTTTCCATTGCTATTCGTGGGAACAAAATTAGCTTAAATAATCTAGTCGGAGACGGCGGTGATGCTCGCCACACACCACGTCAATTGTTCTCATGGGGCGAAAAGCGAGCTGCGGAGTGTCGCTTAGCTACGCTGAATATGCAGGGAGGGATGATAGATAAGATGGATGAAGTATGTGAAATAGCGAAGGACAAAAGGATAGATTTGTTATGTGTGAATGGGACAAAAAGAAAGGGAGTGGATATGTCTAAACACGGGTCCCTGACCGCTATCTGGTCTGGTGTTCAAGAGACACAGAGGGCCTGAGGGTGTGGGAGTTATCCTCTCGGAGCGAATGATGAGATGTGTAAAAGATTACGCTTGTGTGAGCCCTAGGATTCTTTGGGTGAGAATGAAGGTGGGCCTACACCCTATTATTATTTTGTGCGTGTATGCACCCGATATGGGATGCTCACCTTCTGAAAAAGAGGAATTCTGGGGGAGTTTAGGAGATATATTGAATGAATGTAGGTCTAACGAGAAAATTGTTATGCTTGGTGACTTTAATAGTTGGGTTGGTGTGAAGAGGAATGGGTTCGAAAAAGTATTAGGGGCATTCGGGGACAATAGAGTGAATGAGAATGGGATGAATTTACTAGAAGTATGTGTAGAGAATGGTCTGTGTGTAATGAACACTATGTTTGATCATAGAAAGATCCATAAGTATACTTGGGAAAGGCAAGACAGTAGAAGTATGATTGATTTTGTAATTGTAGATGAAAGATTGAAAAGCAATGTTGCAGATACAAGAGCCTATCGGGGTGCTAATGTAGGGACTGATCACTATCTAGTTATGTGTCGGGTGGCTGGTCTGTTCAAGCATTGGCGTCATCGAGTTCAAGTTCATGTGACCGCGTTAGAAAGAATTAAAGTAGGAAGATTACAAGAAATAAAAGTAAAGGAGGAATATAAGAGGGAAGTAAAACAGAAGACGTATAAGATATTTGTTGATATGAATGATTTCAGTTTAGAGGATGTGTGTGAAATAGTGAAAAGTAGTATAGTGAACGTAGCCGCAAAGTTATGTGGTATAGCGAAGAGGAAACGTGGTAGTAGAACGAATGATACTTGGGTAGATGATGAAGTAAAAGAGGTGGTGAAGAAAAAGAAAGAGGCTTGGCTTAATGTGTTAGCTTTTAAGGCCCAAATAGAATGAATCAGGCAACAAACGTAACGGACGATCTGGCAAGAGTGAAAGTAATGTACAATCAAATGAAAGCGAAAGTCAAAGAGGTGGTAAAAATGAAGAAGGATGAAAAGGAAGAAAAATATAACAGGAAGTTCTCCGATAACTTCAGGGCCAATGTTAAGCTGTTCTGGAAACAGGTAAGATTGGCTCGCGGGGTGACAAAAACATCGAGCATGAATGTAATAAGAGCAGAAGATGTGTGTTTACTGAGCGAAGAATGCAAGGTCTTGGAACGCTGGAAGGGATATTTTGAAAGTTTATTTAGTTGTCAGGATAGTGTGCAAGGAGTGGGTAACTGGGTAGAAGCCAGTTGTCAAGACCCTAACTCAGACGAAGAGCAAAAGAATGAGAATGAAGTAGAAATGGATGAGATTGTAAAAACATTGAGTGGTATGAAGATTGGTAAAGCTGCAGGGTATGACAGAGTATCTGTTGATATGCTGAAGGGCGGTGGCGGGGTGGTAGCAAGCCTGTTGTGCCAGATCTTTAATATGTGTTGGAGATATGGCCGCGTGCCGGATGACTGGTGCAAGGCTGTAATCGTACCACTATATAAGGGAAAAGGCTCACAGCAGGAGTGTAAAAACTACCGCGGCATTAGTCTTTTGATTGTTGTCGGCAAACTATATGCGAAAGTTTTAATAAATAGAGTGGTAAAAGTGACGGATGAACAATTATGGGACGTGCAAGCAGGATTTAGAGAGGGAATGGGCTGTATGGATCAGATCTTCTCGTTGAGGAGTATAGCTTAAAAACATCTTGCAAAGTACAAAAAAGTCTACTGTGCTTTCGTTGACTTGGAGAAGGCCTATGACAGTGTGTGGAGGGATGAACTCTGGTCGACGCTATCCGGGTACGGTGTGGACTGGCGCTTGGTACGAGCAATGAAATCTCTATATAGGGATTCCAGTGCTTGTGTTAGGATTAATGGGGCGTATACGGACTGGTTTTCCATCTCAAGGGGTGTTAGACAGGGCTGTGTAGCGTCACCGTGGCTGTTCAACTTGTACATGGATAGTTGTCTGATAGGTTTGAAAGAGCATGAGTGCGGATTGAGGATGAATGAGTTGCCTGTCAAATGCCTTCTCTATGCAGATGATCAAGTTCTACTTGCATCGTCAGCAGAACAGTTGCAAGACATGGTGACTGTGATGAATGAAGCTTTTAAGTTAAAAGGTATGAGTATAAATGTGAACAAGACTAAGGTAATGGTGTTTGAAAGAGAAGACGATGTATCGGAGTGTGAAGTGAAAATAAATGATAAGATTGTGGAGCAAGTGAACGAGTTTGTATATCTGGGAAGTATGTTCACAAGGGATGGAAAGATTGAAGAGGATGTGGAAAGGAGAGAGAACGCAGGGAATAAAGTGAATGGTGCTATACATGCGGTTGTGACCAGCAAATCGATGTCTCCAGAAGCTCGACTCGCCGTTCACAACAGCGTGCTGGTGCCTACACTTATGTATGGAAGTGAAGGGTGGGTATGGCAAAAAAGACATGAAAGTAGGATTAATGCAGTAGAAATGCGCTCCTTGCGAAGTATGTGTGGGGTAACTTTAAATGATACGTTGAGGAATGAGGTAATAAGACAACGTTGTGGTCTAAAAGAAAATGTAGTGACTAAAATTGAAAAGAGTATGTTAAGATGGTTTGGCCATGTTGAAAGGATGAATGATAGGCGACTAACAAAATGTATTTACAAGGCAGACGTGAATGGAAACGCCGGGAGGGGACGCCCTAGAAAGACATACATAGACCTTATAGGTGATGTTCTTCAAAAAGGCCAGGTGCGCAGTACTCATAACCGGCGTGTGTGTATGACTAGATGCATGAATGTGAGTGAAGTAAAAGAAGTATGTAAGGATCGTAGCAGGTGGCGTTCTGTAGTTTCTGCCTACCCCCATGGGAAAAAGGCGTGAGTTTATGTTATGTTATGACTAGTAGGTATATTCTACTGCCTGTGAATTTAATGACCAGAAGCTATATTCTACCGCCTGTCAATTTAATGACCCGCAGGTATATTCTACTGCTTGTCAATTTAATGACCAGCAGGTATATTCTACTGCTTGTCAATTTAATGACCAGTAGGTATATTCTACTGCTTGTCAATTTAATGACCAGCAGGTATATTCTACTGCTTGTCAATTTAATGACCAGTAGGTATATTCTAGGTATATTCTACTACATTTATGTGCTCTTTGATGTATTATTTAAGAACTAATCATGTAGCACAAATCAAATAACTAATCATGAGGTCACGGGTTCGACTCCCAGGGCGGGTAGTGTCACTTGGTTTCTCCAGCAGGAAGATCCCAATAATGGACCATACATGCGTTATGTTATGTTTATGTTAAATAATTAAATCGGTATGTATTATCCTTAACAACCAAGTTAGCATTAAAATTGTTACAAAACAATACGTGGACGAACCACTTTATGTTTCAGCCTTTTTAAAAACTTCTTATATTTTGTATATTTCCTTCCGAATTATAATAAATAATTATCTATCACCTGACGGTGCTAGTTTACATATATTATTCATATATTAATCACTTAAATCAACAGGCACTTTCTATAAGGCTCCTTACACAGATATGAATTTTCACACCAGGCATACTATCACACAGACTTACAGGTGCCATACAGGCCTACAGTTGCCATAAAGGCCAACAGTTGTCACATAGCCAACAGTTGCCACACAGGCCAACGGTTGCCACCTAGTCTCACTGTTAACACAAAGGCCTACTAAGCTACTCCTAACCAAACTAGATTATTGGGTTCGTGAAAATAGGGCAATTTTAGAATTCTGGTTTTATTCCAACCAAATCTTGCTTTTAACTAACTTTAACCACAGTCGTTCCAAAGAAACTTTAAAACTCTACTGAGGAAAAATTGCCGAGCTAATAGAAACCCTCGAGCAAAGCCTCTAACGCCACGGCTCTCTAGCCGACCAGCAATCACATTGCCTTCGCACAGCGGTCCATCTAGACACAGACCTCCGACAGAGCAAAACGCAATATCGCGCACTACTACGGACTACTTGAGTTGCCTCAAGACATACCGATGTATGGCTACGACTACGCTTAACCACTGGTACGGTTGAACACACACTACGGCCGGTAAACTGAATTACTCGACCTTCTAAAGCTTGCTCATCAATCATAATTATCGAAATCAACAACGACTGGTACGTGACCCACCTAAATCTATCGTGTGTATACTTTTAAGTTCTAAGCGTACCTATTTAAAGCTTTCAGAGTATAACGATCACCGATAGCGAAAGGTTTCTCTAAGCCTTAGTAGTAATTAATCAAAAACTGTACCAACTTAGATCATATACAACGCTCATGGCCCGACTGCCGCAGCAACTAGTGACACTCATGCCACCCATATCGTCATTACATCAAATGATACGGCCAACACACTTCACTTCACTTCTAGGTCATTACTAAACCAATACAACGATAGTCTCCTTTGAGACCCGTGTCCCCGCTACACCACCAGCTGCCCATACCCTCCTGAAAAATTCACAAGTGAATTGCAGGTACGACTACAGACAAGTGCGTACAGTGCGACCTAGCCACGGTATGTGCTCTCATGCTCGGTGGAGGAACTCTCCTCACTGATTTCTACGTTTAACTCGTTAGGAACACTACTTAGAGGCATCCTTTGTATCCGATCGTGAGCGTACTTATATGTTCTATTACAATTTAAACATTTCAAAAGATAGCAATCGCGGGATCTACTACTTCCATAATAATAGGGGTTAATGTATGAAATTGCCGTTTTATTGTAATAGGTATTATGTAATATATATGAAAATGCCGATTTTTCACTACAAATCGGCAATTTCATACTTTAACCCCTAATATTACTTTCAAAGATGGAGCAGTACTCCATGCATGATCGAACTTGCCACCGTTTCACTTTCGCAAGATCAGTCAGCTGACCCTTTGCCTCAACGTATGTAGCAAAATTAAGGGTCGATGTCAAGGTCGATTATCGGAATGGTCACACCTCGAAAAAAAGGAGCCGGCTGGGATTGGCACCTTTTTGCGGCATATAGACACGCCTGGGTCTTAGCAGCATTTAAACTTTGTGCCCAGATTGGCATCGGCCCATTCGGCGACTGCCTTCAAGGACAGGTTCAAGCGTTCAAACATGGCCTCCCGGAGAGAACGCATCTGTGGTCCAGTAGCCCGTGCATCGGACACGTATCTCTTAGCAACAGTGTTGTTGTCTGCATACCTAAAGGTTTTAGCAGATCGTTTATGTGGAGCAAGAACAATGTTCCGGAGGTTACCGACTCCTAAATGACCCCGGCATTAATATCAAGTCGGTCTGACCTTGTATTGCATCGGATACCTATTCACTTTATAATTTTGTACATTAATGTACATTTGAACATATGCGTCGGACGAGTTGGGAAAGATTCAAAATACGGCTTGAGACGAGTTAGAAAACTGACTAAATGTACTAAGTGACATATTAGCCAAAGAGACCTATTAGAGAAAGTTACGAAATAGCTAGTGTGACGAGTTGTCATCACGACCCTTTGTTCGTGGTGGAATCTATGTCTGCGGCGCATCGCCGCTTACATACTTTGTGGTTCTGGTGACTTTTTGACTGACACTCGTTACCTGAGGCCCTAGACAAGTGACATTCTACCAAAGAAAGTGTGGCGATAGCGAATGAAAAAATGTCAATAATCTATGGGAATGGCGAAATGTCACGTGATCAATCACTTTGGTCTTTCGACTACCGCCATCGCTGTCATCGAATGACTCTTGTCTAGAGCCTTTTTCTGTCAGTCAAGGCAAGTGTCGACATGTAGACTAAGATCAAGATCCTTAACCTCGGAGTCAAACAAACTTGAAGTGGAATAGGTCAACACATTGAGCTTTCTCAAGCTATAGGGGCTCCCAAATATGATTGCCTGACACTTTGCAGGGTTAACCACCAGTTTTCAATCTTCATTAAATACCGGTTTAGCCACTCGAAGCGACATAAAATACCGCCTTCATTCAAAATTTGGAATTATAGGCTATATTGATTTCGATTGTTAATTACTTTTTGGTTTGGATCTCTGATAGCGCAAATTTGATCCAACTTATTCTCAACTCAACTAAACACACCGACAAAATTTGCGAAACATAAAAAAAAACAAATATATTTTTTGGACCTTTGCAGGGTACCTACTTTTTATTTTGTTTTAGGATAATACCAATTATTCCTAATTGATAAAGCAGCTAAACGTCACCTTTTATGCGATTATTTTAATTTTATTCGCACTTACATCATTTTGAGAGCACTTCCTTAATTGCCACGTTAAGTTTGTTTTGTCGGTTGTTTATTTTACTTTTCAGAAGTTTAGGATTTCATTGTGCCCAATTTGACCCTAAACTGACAGGGCCAGGACTCTAGAGATGAGGAAAGATGCTCAAACCTACAGAGTATATTTATCGCAGTTTCCAGCGATTCAGAGATATTCATGCATTTGTTATAACACCGGGACAAGGCTTATATTTGTAACAAAAACGATGGTTTCATTCAGCTACACATAAGTAGTACCCGCGTTCAAATGCTGTTCCAGCTAGAATTGAGCTGAAGGAAGTTAGAGGAAGAACAGTTAATAAGCTTATGGTACGAAGGAGGTTGAAAAGAGCAGAGGCCTTAGTGCGAGTTTTTACTCACACTCACTCGTGATACGTAAACGATCTCGTATGTCAAAATGTATACAAAAAAAGTGGTTTCTCCTTACCGTCACCAGACGGCGCTTATCTAGTTTCAATACAAAATGATGTTTGAGTAAAAACTCGCACTAAGGCCTCTGGTTATGGTTCGTTCGCGCTCGCCGAAGCTCTAAAACTTTAGATACACTATCGTAGAAATAGATCAACTTTAACATTATTAGTCAAATTTTGAATGCAGTTAGGATACGTTTGGGAGCTCGTGCGGACTTGGTGGCTGTCTATGGAGATAGTTTTATTGTAGATCGGATAAGACGAGTTAATTAACAAGAAAATGTGATAATTTATGTCCCTTTATCGGTATCGATTTCATATTAATGCAGGCTCGGCTGGATAGATACTTTGGCTTTTTCCACTCGAGCTTATATTAATAATGTCAATATCACAGTTATACATGGACTGGTCAGCAAGATCACCGGATATATATGAAAAAAAAAAACATATATCTGGGACCACAAAATCAAGAGCAAAGTTCATATCTCCTGCTCCTGTCAATGAGGTGGGGAACTAAAGGTTACCATTTTTTTAAAGGTTTTATTTTGCACAAAAAATATGTTTAATGTTAGATTCTAAAATTACCTTGTTTTTAAAAAAAATCGACCTTCCTTTTATGCTCTGCAAATTTTCCGGTGTTCATAAATAAAGGAAGAGGTAGACCGCTGACATCTTGGATGACGTGTATCCAAAAGGTCATGAAGAAGTACGGTCTATCTACTGACGATACTTACTAGCGGAAGAAGTGGCGCCTCATGAACGGGTAAGCCAACCCTGAGTAACGGGAAGTGGCGAGGTGGAAGAAGAGGAGGAGTGTTTAGTTGCTGGTTACATAAATTCTACTTTATCCTAAAAACTAATAAACTTTCCTTTTATAACAAGCGGTGGAAAAAAGTTAAGTGTTTAAAAACATATTGATTCCTTTAGTTTAGAACCAGGTTTAAAAAGATAAAAACTTTGCGTTGATTTTGATACAAGTAACTTGATTCGTAGGAGCTGTATTTGTATCATAAACTTAATATCCTTTATGAAATAACGCGTTTGTGCAGATTGTGTTATTCAGTGCAAGTGTAGTGCCAAAACCTGCTGAATCATTCGGATATTGTCAGCTGAGTACAGCATCCTTATGGACGTAGCACGTGTGGTGTGTGGTGGTGATGCGTGGTGGTGACGACGCGGGTCGGCACTCGGGCACTCGGGGTGGCTGGCGTAGTGTCGTGGCAGCCTGGCAGGAGGTGTCGCGGGCGTGGGGCGTGCGGCGAGGCGGCGCCGCCTCCGCCGCTCCCAGCGAGCGCGGCGCGGGCCTTGGCGCGGCGACCGGCCAGTCCGCGACTAGCAGCGCCGCCGTCCGCACGCGCGCGCCCGCGCCCGCGCCTCGTGCGTGGCAGCCGACCGCGCACAGACCTCCACACACACATCGTGCAGCACTGTCTCCAGCCGGAGTGGCGGTTCGCATCTTACCGGGCAGCATTAGAGTGAAATAGTTATTTCTAATACTGTCAGGTAAAGATGTCGTCCGCGCTCCACGTTCTACGTTTGACTTCTGGAATTCTTCGGAACCGGTCCGGTAACGACGTCGACATCTACCGGCTCCGGCTGTTCACTGGAAGCTAGTCTCTCCGCATCAGGTAACCGGACCGGCGCCGCAGACGACGAGGACATCACACGCGCGCCTCGGCACCGCGTGCGCAGAATACTTGCACGGTTAACGACACTCGCATCACCTTTGGATCCTACGGTAACCTAAAACAAACGTGTTATATCGTCGACCTCCGTCGCAATTCAGCGAAAATTATGTCGCACGCCATTACGTCACATGTGTCGGACTAGAGTCCTCGTTGACTTTTGATGTCTTCAGGAATATCTTGTCTTTGGTGACGGTAGCCGTTTTTTTATGAACTAAAGAATACTATGTAAGATTTTTCATCGTTTCCCCAACCTGATAGGTATACTCTTAATACAGCGATCGCCGCATGCGCCGCCTTGCATCGACATCGTAACCGTACAACCGGTTATCGGTTAAGGACTACTACATATTGCTTTCTTGGTTTTCAATCGTATTCGTGTAAGATTTTTTTTTGTGTCCAATAATGTTTATAGATAGTATTGACTGACAACAGTCTCACTAGCGCCCCCTGCACGTAACGTGCCGGACCTGTTGTCGGTAATCGTGTTGATGTAGCGACTTGTAACTAATGAGAAACGCGTAACAGTCGGGTTGGTCGGAGCAAGAAACGCTTCCCGAAGTCGATGTTATCAACATAATCCGCGCACTGTTGCGTTTCCTCATCGTCGCTCACGTAACCCACTTAACTAATTAAAATTCCTCATGGCCGGCAATGAGCACGCGTTTTCAACTCATTAACTCGGCGCACGATAGTCCCGCCACCGCGGAGCGCGCCACCCGCCGCCGCCGCCGCGCCCGCGCCGCTCCGGACGACCGCGCTACCGCGGCCACGTCTTTGTCTGTTTGCCCAAATATCTGTTGCTAGTTAATGTTTTACGCATGCATACCAAACATCGCTGTCATTGTTTACATGGAATCTGACCAGCTGCTGTAGTCGGTCACTACTGTCACGCCGTTTCCATTCAGGTTGTCTTTGTATCGAGTATGCTGCTGTACTTTGCATCGAGCACTGGTGAACGCGCGAAACCGAGCTTATCGGGAGTAAGCTGACCCTAAAGACGAGTCCAGTTCAACTCTTAACTCTTTGATATGGAATACATTATTCATTTGAAGGTGAGGATATTTGGCTTCGCTAAATGGGCACTAAATGCAACTGATGTAACTTTTGACGGTGTTAGTTGATATTTGCTTTTCATTGACATTTATCTATATGTCGTATCATTAAAAATGTCAATTATCTATTCAGTATCGCTTTTTCAACATTTGACTCATTTCCCCACAGTTGTACCAAAATATGTTAAAAATTGCACAGCTGTTGGTGGTTAGACAAAACAATTATAGCATTCGAAAACTAGAAGGAATGTTATTAAATAATATTTTAGTATCAGTGGGGTTAGTTATCTGTCTCTAGGATAGTGTATCGCCACATAACACTTGCAAGAAATCCCGGAAAAAACTTTAATAAATCAGGTAATATGACAATTGTTTACTAGCGGAGAAGTTTACCAATAGGTTTTGTATTGGTTGGCGTGGCGTTTCGGTGGCAAGGGAGACGAGCGCTAGCGTGGCCGCCGCGTGCCTGCCACGTTCGCGTATTACAGTTCCGTATCGAGGCCTGAGGCCTTAGTGCGAGTTTTTACTCACGCTCACTCGTGATACGTAAACATCATTTTGTATTGAAACTGGATAAGCGCCGTCTGGTGACGGTAAGGAGAAACCACTTTTTTTGTATACATTTTGACATAAGAGATCGTTTACGTTATCACGAGTAAGCGTGAGTAAAAACTCGCACTAAGGCCTCTGAAGTTCGCCTACGTTCGCGGCGAGACTCGATAACGCGACCGGTGAAAGCCGCAGTAAATTAATCGCTCAGGTGGATTCCGCTTTCGAAATGAATTTTTATCGCTATCGGAGTGTCGCCGCGGTCGAGACCGGTTCTTAATTTCCTATAGGTGCGCGCGTTGTGCATCTATTTCGGGAGTCGTTGACCGCGGGTTTGGCACTACCGGCGGCCGGTTTTATTCTGTTCGTGTCAGAGAGTCGTTCCGGGAGCGGCTCGCCCGCCGATCGGCGATTTCGTGTAAAACTCGGGCGTATTTCAGGCGATGACGTAACGCGCGGGAGTGCGTCGTCCCCAGGCGCCGGGAGGGACATGCCTAATCGAGCATAATGTTATTAATAAGCCGGGGGCGGGCTGCGACTCGCCCTCGCATAAAACTACTATTTATCGGCCATCGAGCGCATGCAATCCAACACAAATATGATACGGCACAGCACTCCGCGGTGACAAGGCGCGCTCGCTGCCCGCTGCTCGGTGCACGCAGCATTGTTGCGCTATTTATACACATTTCTAAACTCAGACGTGTCTGTCCCAGCTTGTCCACCGTCCGCAAGACCATCGCGTGCGTCCCAAACGCAACACAGCTTCTTCTTAGATATTTAGAATTCATTGTACATTAGCAGAGTAGCCTAATTTTAATAATGCAGGTTATATCTTATTACCTCATAAATAATCGCCGAGTAAAGTTGTAACCAGTTGTATCTTTAGATTGACCACACACTTCTGGAGGTTATTTATTAGGTTTGACATATATAAACAAGGGGTTACGTTACCGCTGCGTGACACACACAGTTCTCATATCTTTTGTTTTGTTTTTCTTTTCATATAAATATGAGACATCACCTGACAAGCTCGCCGCATACCGCTCACATAACCGCTCCCCACCGCTCAACCTTTGCGGAGTCAAGATGTGTAAATAACGAAAGTCGATTGTTTACAACGCGTCTCCTCTTCGCCTCGCACGTCCAAGCTTTGATGGTGTCTGGGTCTTACTGCGGGATCCAACCTGAAGCTACGAACTTGTCCCTCCGCCGACGATCAGCGAGAAGCGAGTAGAGCTAGAAACTAAAAAAAAAGATTAATTCAAAAAATCAAAAAACCCGACTGCTTAAAAAGCGAACTAAAAAGACGTAAACAAGAAGAAAATCATGCTGTGCAATCGGAGGATACATATTCGCGAGCTGGCTGACCAAAACCAGATGTATGTATGTGTGTGTGATGAAAACCTATATCCCTACTAATATTATAAATGCGAAAGTAACTCTGTCTGTCTGTCTGTCTTTCTGTCTGTCTGTCTGTCTGTCTGTCTTTGCTTCATGCCTAAACTACTGAACCGATTTGTGTGAAATTTGGTACAGACATATTTTGGAACTTGAGAATGGACATAAGATAGTTTTCATTACAAAAAATAAAATATAAAATAAAATTTATTCCGGACATACAGCGCCATCTATTGGTCAAGAGTCGGCATCAGAAGTCACTATTCCACGCGAACGAAGTCGCGGGCAAAAGCTAGTTTGTTATATATTTTTGAAATCACCTCTTAAAACCCATTATTTTGATACCCCACACGATGAGTTTTTATAATATTTATGAAAAACATTTTTTTTACCCACAAAATGGCGCCCAAAATCCGCCATTTTTATTGTTTCCAATTTTTATGTAGCCAGTGACACTCGCAGGGTTAAAACGAATCGATTGACGTAAGAATCATCAAAATCGGCCAACGCGTTTGGTCTCTAGAACGCCACATAGGAACAAACATACATACATACATAGACTGATAAACACATTACCCTCGGCAGTCGAGTAAAAACGAGTTAGCGAGAAGTGAGTGTTTAGAGCCGATAGTTTTGTCTCTCTGCTATCAGGGAGTGTTATTGTGCGACGGGCGATTATTCGCACCACTCACTCGGGGCGGCCGCACAGTAGGTAGATGTTATTGCAGGTTGGTCTCTCGGCGTGAGTTCTGATTCTGACCAAGCGAGCATCGCTGAGCGAGTATAACTTATATAGCTCTTGTCACTGCGTGACTGAGACAAACTAGTGGCGAGAGAGTTCTCGCCGGCAGTGTGAACAGCCAGCGATCAAATATTACTTATATGTGTCTCTTTAATAGACACGGAATCTTTTGTAGGTTTCTTCAGCGAGAAATTAGTTGATATTTAATCGCCTACTCATCGGCGGCGGCGGTGGGACAAGTGCCTTACCGTGGCTTTCCTATCAATTAATCGCATTGGAAACATTGCAGTTGAAATAGGTATGATTTCTAATACAATAGGCAAGGGTAGTTTATTGTTTTTCAAGGAAGTCGGTTTCCATGATGTAGCGGACCTCAGCTAATGGGTACCCACAATTATGGTTGTGGTAGCTCGAACGCTCCTACCGTTTACTCGTCCATTGCTCTTATCCTGCACAATACCTAATTTATAAGTATAATAAACAACGACGTCAGTGTAATGACCCGTCGTAATGTATTTATCAACTGTAGACTGCTACCCTGATAGTAAACGACAGAGTCCAGTTCACATTGTTATAGTTCACAGCACATTCATATTATTACGACTGTCGCCGCAATGAAAATATCTGTATGTCCTTTTTTTAATAAAATGCGTCATGCCTGGTGCAAATAACAAAAAAAACCTTCTTTCCCTCATTACCTACGACTCACACAAAGTCGAATAAACATCTTATTTGCCAGGGCAGCGAATGTTTAGGGTATAAATACATATTGCACAGTAATTTCGTTTCACCATATCCTTTTTAACCGACTTTCCAAAAAGGAGGAGGTTCTATGTTCGGTTGTATGCCTTTTTTTGTTTATGTTCACCGATTTCTCCATCAATACAAAATTTGGTAAAAGATATGACGAAGAACTTCGGAGATATACAACATAAATGTTCAATCATTGGCAAATGTCTCGGGATTACTGCAATCACATACAGTCTATTTATTGTTCACACCATTTCATAACATAACATCACGCCAGGTACGCTCTAAGGCTGTACGCAGATAAGTACAGTTAGTAGTACACTCTCATTTCACTGGTTATGTTCAAGTTTCATATTATTCGGGTCATCTATTCTGGCATAACTTTTGGCAATATAGGTACCATAATATAAAACTTAGTCATTATGCACAACAACTAAAAAGTGACAAAACTGTTTTAAAAATACAACCGACTTCCAGATAAAACACAAAATACCTTCAATTTCGGCAGTCGGTGTCAATCGGTGTAACAAAAGCAGGAACACCGACTTCCAAAATCAAAGTTATTTTTCACTATAAAGTGTTTTTATTTGGAAGTCGGTTGTACTTTTTGTAAAAATGTTTTACAATATGGCATAAAAAATATAAATTGTTGGAATTCAATAATTAAAAACATTTACTAGCACTACTGACCCCCCTTCCTTGGCAAAAGACAACTAGTATTGATTAGTCACCGAGACGTGCTTCATATAAATGATTAACTTATGACGTAGGTTTAGGCTGTCTATAATACTGAAACGGCGACGGCAAAACATGTGCGCATCGAGAATTCGTTTGCTAGTATAAGTATGAGTATTATGCAACCCAAGATTCTCTAAATTATGATGGTGAAGTATGAGATCGTCGTTCGGCGTCGCGTCGTTCAGAAGAACGGCGCAACATGAAAAGCGATTTTTCAACTAACTTTATCGAAAACTGACGCCTACCACACCGCTTTTAGGCACGATATGAAGGTAATTTCGCACTCGTATGGTTACGGCACCCCCAACTATACAATTTATTGTATTTATCGTAACTGGCTGCCCTCACTGGTATTTGGTCGGCCCCCAAAACTCACGAGCGTGGCGGACGATTAAAAGTTCGCGAGCGCGTAAGAAAATACTTGTGAGAAATGGTTCTCACAATAATTTGTTACTAAAAAAAATTTATCATCAGCATTTCAGCTGACTGCTGGACACAGGCCTCCCCCAAGTACATACCAATAAGTTGGACATAAGATATATTCGGAAGCCGAGTCGGTTTCGACGGTTGACCTCTTTCTCGAAGTTAGACCTACCTAACTGGACCGTTTGTCCCAGGTAGACATAGAATAGAATATACTTTATTGTACTTACACCATACGAGTGCCGTAATCGTCCAGGTGGACATAATACTAAAAAATATGTTATTGTAATTTTATTTTTCGAATAGGTGTGTTGAAAAACGTCGTTTGATACATTTTGACATTAGTTTATTGGTTTCATAACGCCTTCGTCTTCAGCATACAGAGTGAGTATTTCAAGTGGGGGTGGATGGCTGAATCCGAAACTATGAGAAATAGCGAAAAACACTCGTCACGAGGCCGATTTTGTTGAAAACTAAAACTGCATTATTGGCTTTTTGAAAAATCAATGTTCCTAGCCGGGAATCCAAACCAAAGATTTTGAAAAAAAACACGTGCTGTATTATTACATCATTCCGTATTGTCGCTTTTAAGGACTCTGGATACATTAGAAGGTCGGACAAAGTTAGGGCAAGACGCCAAATGTCCGGACAAATCCGGACGGATGGTAACTCATCCTACTCAAAGGGGTCACGGGGCCGATTTTGATAAAAACTTGCGTGATTGGATTTTTGAAAAAATAATACCTACCTATATCTAGGCAGGAATCGAACCGGTTGATTATGGAAAAACCCACACTGTATTATTATACAATGCGATAGTGTCGCTAATAAGGATCAAATTCTGGGAAGTAATAATGACTGATGGCAAACTAAAGGAAAGGGCTTTTTTAAACAAACTACTTATTTTTGCTACGTTAAGTACCTTCATAATAAACCTTAAGTGATTTAGGGACGACATTTTTTTTTATATAGCTGGATATCTTGAGTCGACAACTCAAGCATTATACTACATACGAAATTAAAATAATGTTCATTTGGTTTAGAATATTCACAAAAAAAATATGATATCAATTGCATGAGTCTTCGTAGATTTCCTAGAAAAAAAAAGTATTTTGTTAAAAATGAGGCCTTGCCTCAAGTTTTCCGTATGGCATTACCTACTGCCCAGAATTTTATCCTTATTAGCGACACTATCGAATGGTGTAATAATACAGCATTTGGGTTTTTATTCAAAATCAACGGATTCGATTCCTGACTAGGAATATTGATTTTACAAAAGTTGATAGACTTTTGCAAAATCATTTCTTCTTAGTGAGAAGAGGCTTTGGGCGAGTTGAACACGCGGGCTTGGTGCTGGACTGCTGGTTGCTAGATGTCACCAACCAGCATGATGTGGGATGTTTTTATTCAAACGAAGTAAAACCGGATACTAGCATATCCTGTTTGCCTAACGACACGATTCCTTCATCGTTTTGAGAGCCATCTCATAATTGAACTAAATAAATAAAAAATTACAAAAAAAGACTACCGACTTCCAAATAAGAAAACTACAAAGTGAAAAATAACTTTACTTTTGGATTGTCGGTGTCTTTTGTAGGTAGGAAGTAGGTGTGTATTTTTTTGTAAAAAGTTTTTTTTATTTTTCACTTTTAACTTGTACCTACCTAATAGCTGTAATGGCAAGTAGTTTAGTAAGGTACCTAATAATACCAGAATAGATTACCCAAATATCAATGAAACTGATCTTAACCGGTGAAATGAGAGTGTACCAAGGTAAACTGTACACATCTGCGTACCCCTTTAGAGCGTAGTGGCGTGATGTTATGTTATGAAATGGTATAAATAATAAACAGACATGCGATTGTAGCCATCCCGAGAGATGTGCCGTTATTTATTGGAGAGTTCTGTTGTATATCGCCGAACATCTTCATCAGATCTTCACCAAATTAAAATGGAACCTATTTCGGAACATATTCTTTCAAACAAAAGAGAATTTTCTAAATCGGTCCACAATTGACGGAGATATCGGGGAACATACAAAAGAAAAAAAAAATTTAAGACGCACATAGAACCTCCTCCTTTTTGGTAAAGCAGTTAAAAACTGAGATTCTTTGTCCCGTAGGAATCTAAAATACTGGTAGTCTCTAAAATAATGTAATACAAGTTGTTCAATAAATAAGAATACGATATTTAGTTAGTTATTTGTATTGTAAACACCTAAATGTGCTTTAAGTTGGAAGATGTGTTCAAACCAGCAGCAGTAATTTTAGCTACAATAACAAAATGGCATGATAACAATCTTCGGACCGTCTAGGTAACTACGCTAAATGTTATTTCCATAAGTACTTACATTGTGATGGGAATGTAATAAAATATGTTCCTAATAAGAATAATTAAAAAAGAGACAAACGGAAAAGCATGCACCCTATTCTACTTCCTACTTATAATAATTTAAGTATAGTCAATATAAATGTGCCTATACATTTGGATTTGGAAGTTTTCAATGAACTTGAACCCCGACTCAAATGATGAAAGATTTCAATGAAATTGGAACATAGGTACCTGAAGCATAAGATACTTACCGGCTTTTTATCGGTTGTGAAACCTCTGGCAGAAGGTTTTATAATAATGTAAGTGCTGTGTAGATGTTTGAATTCCAATCATATAAAAAGATTTTTATAGAATTATATATCAAAACATCCGAATTGAGAAGCCTCCTCCTTTATGGGAAGTCGGTTAAAAATACAAACTTCTTTAATAAATATGTCAGTGTTCGTTGTTTTTGTAATATGCTATTGATTTTGTAAATTGTTTAGAAATAACACTTTCACACGTTAACTTTCTTTTGGTAAATTTAAACCAGCTGAGGCCAGTGTTTTCTAGCTGACTACTCTAAGAAGAAATACCGAAACAAAAGTCAGAGTCTCTTAAGTAGGCACCTACATACAACCGGCGCAAGACCTTAAAAGGCTTCTGTTTAATTGTTTTACTATTGTGTCTGTAATTACGCTAGATGAGAGCAGGTACCTATATTAATGTCTATCTCAGATTTCAGTGGACCTGCAGCCTGATTGCGTGAGTGTGTTCGGCAGGGCAAAGGGAACCTCCAATCAGTTGAAGTTCATCTACTGAATGGGCATGGAACGTCAAAAACATAAGTGGCGTTATATTTCATAAAACTCGAATGATTTATTTTCAAATAATTAATTAATTAATTTAATTTTGTTTTTCCTACAACTTTTATTTTATTTTTTTATTACTAATAAATAGGCTTGCGCTTGACCACTATCTCACCTGATGGTAAGCAATGATGTGGTCGAGGATGAAGTACGCTTGCCTAGAAGAAACCTATTCACTCTTGACTTAAAGACTTCCAGGTTGTAGCTATCGGGAAATACAGACTCCGGCAGGGAATTCCACTCTTTTGCTGTGTGCATAATAAAGTATTCCCAAAACATTTGGTGCGTATGATGGAAACATTATTGAACTATTTCGAAAAGAGTAGCTTCACCAAAGAAATAGAATTGAGTTTGTCAAATGCTAAGATAGATAAAATATTTACATGACATTCTATTTAATTTTTATGCTTGACATTTTTCATTACATAATGACAAGATTTTGAAGTTTTCATTCGATTCTTCCGCTTTCGTTCACTCTTTACGTCCCTTTCATACGTCACATATTCTTTCCATGGCCTACCCTTTCAAGTGTATTACGCAATACGAAAGTCGTTATTTTAAAGAAGTCGCCACCCTTATCTATACGTGTTATTTGCAGAACTCACTAACGCAATTAGGTTGCTGGCCAACCAGTGCAAGAATTTGTCAGTACCTTTAGTTCCTATATTTCAATTCAGTAGGTACTGTAAGGGGCGTTTAGTAAAGGAGAGGTAATGATAGAGGAAACATCGTTTTAACTCATTTATATTTTGTTACGTGTTTTAGCTATGATGGCTCTGAATGAAAAAGATCCGAAACAAAAATATGTATCTACGAATATTGAATAGAGTAACTACCTATTATTATTCTTCAAAACCAATTATCAATTGCCAGCTTCATAAAAAAGTAAGAATATAACCTCGTTACAGTACTTTAAGGAGCTGAACGATCCGACTTACGACTTACAATAACAAAGAAAGGACATTTTCAGTTAATAATGTTTGTGACCATTGTTTTGTTAGGTAATGTATGGTCAGAGAGCACGAGACTCCCGCGCGCGGTCAGACCCGCGCGGCCGCGCCTGCCGGGAGCGGTGCGCCTGCAAAAGACATCAACGGCGCCCCGCGCGGTGAGCCGCCGCCGACCTCTGTGCAGATAGCCACAGGTACGCGTTACTTCTTGCTAGTTGGCGTAATCGGTAGCAAAGTTAGCGAAGCATGCGAACTGAGTTGTTATAAATTAACCAAATACGACAACAATGAATTCTCAAAAATGAACACCTTCAAATATTTAAACTTGATAATCGCGGCCATGTGATGAGAAACCAACGCTAAGCTATTATTATGTAAATAGTCAGTTTCTTTAGAACATTAACCTTATTATGAAGAACTTCCGCTAGCCGAAGGTGGCTCCATCGTCGTGTTATAATGTTGGTGTAGAATACTTAGAACTGGTTAAATCATTGGGTTCTTGTCGGTGGCCCTGTTTGCTCAGCTGGATTGCGAAGGTTGTCGCGCGCCTCGCCGATACACTCAATAGTCATTGATTGGGCAGGTTGTACATAAGTGGAACACGGTTCACTCACAAAACGTGCGCTCCTAAAGCGAGATTATTTAAACACGAAACGTTCGAAAAAAGAATGCAGGCGACGATACTTTGATATTACCTGAGCAAAACAAATCCACAAGCTGGATGAGCCAGTGTTAATTAATTGAAAACGGTTGCCTGAGCTAGATGCAAAGCGGTAGCGCCCGGCGGGGGTGCGGTGACGCGGTCTATGGCGGCATCTCTACGCAAATTTGACAGTTTTAACGCACGATGTTGAGATGATAATAGCGTATTATTAATAGACAAAACGGTTTTGTTGTGTGCGACTGTGCGTTGATCGCTTGTGTTTATTTACACGTGTGAGTGCGTGACGTGGCCGCGAGTATCGCGCGCGGCGACTGCGCAGAGGCAGAGTCGCGGCAGTGCCCCTGCGCGCGCGCACTATAAATACCGGTTTGCTGTCGAACACGAACAAATGTTCTTATTATTTTCTTAAAATTAAAATTATTTCATTAATATTCACACTCGAAAAAAGCTCTTGCTGAATAAGCCAAAAAATGAGGCAGTTTCACGAGTGCTAGTTTCCAATTATGTATATATCAAATAATAAGTAATACTTACAACACATACGTCGCCCACGTGTTCAGTGCGTCGTTACAGTACAGTAGGCCGCACGGCAGTGGTGATACTTACAACCAATTCAGGTTCATGTCTCTTATTCTATTGAAACTTTACACTGCCAAATTGTTACCATTGCTGCCACTGTCGGGCGTTCTATTGTCAAATTCAAAATATTATTTTTATAAACCTAAAAAACCCAGGAAAATTACATATTTTCTGCGAAAATAATCTTATGTAAGTAATTAGTAATTACTTTCACCGAAATAATGTTTATTTATTATAAAAAATCACGTTTGTTGTATTCACATACAACACACGTGATTATTTTGCCGCCCCACTTAAATATTTATTTTGTTCTGTTTTTAGTATTTGTTGTTATAGCGGCAACAGAAATACATCATCTGTGAAAATTTCAACTGTCTAGCTATCACGGTTCATGAGATACAGCCTGGTGACAGACAGCCAGACAGACGGACAGTGGAGTCTTAGTAATATGGTCCCGTTTTTACCCTTTGGGTACGGAAACCGAAAAACTATTTCAGATATCCAGTCAAACAACTTAAACATACAGACAAAATATGCAAACACAAATACGTTAGTAGGATAGGATGTTAGTAACGGCACATACACGTCACTGAACAACAATATATTGGAGTTAGTAGTTTGTTAGTATGTAAAAACTAAGGAACTATGTATACGAGTATATATTACATAGTCCTTGTTCCCCAGAACTAGAAGAACAACACGAGTTCGTTTGTTTATTATTTTCTTCCTACATTCAGCTAAGCCAAAGTGGGCATTCTATTTATTTTCTTGCGCTGTTCTTTTCTGATTAATGTCGGTGCGTGATCTTAGTAAGTTAAGGGGCAGAATACCGGAAATAGACTTTCTTTTAAATATTTTATTTTGTTAAATCTATTGAAGCTGGGCAGCGGAAAATCATAATGACTAAGATAACGAAACTTCTTTGCGGCAGAAACACGTATAAGAACAAAACCCTCGATACAATTGAACGGCTAAGTAACCTCTTACCGTGACCTTTAAAAAAAACAAATAGAACTGACCAACGTTCATTGGTACAATTAACAACAATAACGTATCTTAACAAGACGCAAAACTTCTTTGCCGAATATTTTGAAGTTTCAATCATTATTTTTAAGTAATTCGTATTATTATATATTATAAAAAAACTACTTAAACAAATTCCACCGTGCTTCTCTTTCCAATTTCCATCCAGTGCAATTCGACAGTGACCGCTTTGCGGCGCTGTTAGATGTACCAGTTATTGCCCCAAAATGCAAAAAAAAGTAGATTTATTTATCGTCAATATAATCTGTCAAAAACAAAACTGGTATAATGCAGCCAGATCATGTAGCCTCGTGGCTGTAATTGGAACTAACGAAATCACCAGGAATATTGTCAAACTGTGTATTTTTTTTATTCTCTGGCACTAACGCTGTCACTAGCATCTATATTTTTGTTGTATTAGAAACGACTCATGTCGTTTAGTTTACTTACTAAGTCCATAACTAATAATTTTAATATAATTATTTAAACTTCTTTGAATATACAACTAATGTTATCTCAATTTGAATAAAAATATATTTAAAATATGGGTGAGGTCGAATAAGATTTCAACCGTCATCGTTCCTTTAAAAACAATAGAAGACACCACACCGCGCTGGTAGTGACTCGAGATGACAGAATTAATAAAATTCTTCATAGCGTGAATCTTTGAGAAACGGCTGTCAAAGATTCACGCTATGAAGAATTTCGGATCGTCAAAAGCCCGAAAGTCTGCGGCCAGCTTAGCGAAGGGGTACTGTGTTATCCAGTATGTACCTGGGTTGCTAGGTTAGGCAGGCATTTCATGTAAAATACTGGTATTCAGCTGCATCTTGTTCGACTGCAAGCCGAGCACAACATAATTGGGTAAATTGCAAGAAAATGCATTTTTCAAACAGAAATAACCTGTATAATGTAACCTGAGCAACTGTCACGAAAAACGTACGAGTCGTTGGTTCCCTAACTGTGATACTTAGATTTATTTTATTTTTATGTAAAATAGCCCAGCCACCACATGTATTACACATGGACAGAACAATGTAGACAACTTTAGGAGCAATGCAAGTGACAAGTACGGCCGACATAGCACTTGTGATAACATTGCCGTCCAGTAATAACAAATCTCTAGTATTCATTTAAGATACATTCGAATCAAATCAAAATCAAATCAAATAATTTATTTGCATAATACATGTTAAAAAGGTGTTACAGATATAAAAGGTACATTGTATTATAACCCAATGAGGGTGTGCAAATTATATGTTAGGTACTATGGCAACATTAAATATTAAACAGACAAAATTTTACTAAAGACACACTAAATAAATTTTAAATGGGGTTACATTAGAAAATAAAAATGTCAAATTAAAAATGTCACATAAAATAAAAAATAAAACAATTAAAAAATGTCAAAATAAATAGTTAAAAATGTAAAATAAAAAATCGATTCAAAAATGTCAAATTATTATACACAAGTCAGATCAAACTTCAATACTCATTAAATTTGTGATGACATTTCAGATATAATCAATCATTCTTCACTCAAATAATCATTAATTGAATAATAACATTTTGAAACTAGGAATTCATGCAAACATCGAAGATAATTATGTGATAAATTATACAATGTTAGTTTCTTAAATATAGTTTAAAATCAGTAAAATAATTAAGGTTGGTAAGAAATATAGAATACATTAAAATTAAGTTAAAATAATTAAAACCATTAAATAAAACTAAATCAAATATCAAAAACATAATGTCAATAATAAAGTAAAAATCGAAATTATCAAAAAACAGAATACCTACAAAACATTTTGATTTTTGAGTTGAATTTTGAGTCACGAGTCAAATCATTAAGGAATAAAATACAAAATTATTAAAAAACAGAAATCATGCAGTCAAAAACAAAGTCAATAAAATGCGAAATCAAAATCACAGTCAAAAATCAAAATCATAATGTCAGATCATAATAAAATTATTAAGAACTAAATGAAGGTGCTGAAAACCTCAAACGGCGCAAATACAACAACTTAATTGGTAATTATGTGTTAGAGCCGTTTGGGGTTGAAACACTAGGGCCATGGGGTCCGCATGCACACCTATTATTTCGGGATATCGCTAAGTGGTTGGTCGACTCTTCGCGAGACCAGAGGGCTGGCCTTTTTTTTGGCCAAAGAATCAGCATTGCCATCCAACGTGGCAATGCTGCCAGCCTTCTGAGCACTTTTCCTGTTGACAGTGATGTGGACGAATTTTTTGACGCCCCGTAATTTTATATATGTAAATAAATATTCCGAAAGTATAGAAAAAATAAAATAAAAAAAGAATTGTCACGAAAAAAAAAAGAATTAAATAAAATAGAAAATCAGTCATTATAAAATTAAAGTAAAAATCATTAAAAAAATAAAATATAAAATTAAAACACTATGAACAACCTTGCAGCGAGGGACTGTGTAATTTCTGATTAATCACTGTGGGACACAATTACATAAATATTATTATGTGTATTGAATTACTTGATCGTTTATAGTTAAGTTTATGATGGGTATAACGCCATGCAAAATAACTATCAGCTTGGTTGTCTTTAAAGAGGGTAAGACTTTTTGTCGTCAACACGAACATTTGCCGGCTAACTTTGCGAATTTTGCTTTTCCTAAGAACTTCACTCAATCAGATTTATTATAATTATATAACAAACAATACTATCAAATCGGTTCAGCCATTCTCTAGTGATACGCTTAGCAATACTTGACATAATTTTTTATTTATAAATATAGATAAAGTTAAATGACCGTGTTTTTGCACCCTGTCTATTTGTTTTTAAACTCTGTTGTCCAGAATAAAAGGCACCACGTGGCCTCACCACAGAGTTGCTGTATATCAAAACCCAGTAAATGCCTCGAAACTATTATATTGCAGGATAGTGAAAAAAAGTGATCTGAAGAAGGCTATGGAAAAACATCGTGTGTTAGATAACTAAATTAGATAATAATATTTCAAATACAAATGATATTAATGGTGACCTAATTTCTATTGGATTTCTTAAACATAAACAAAGTGCCGGATATTTGCTAATTGAAGGTTTTACAATTTTATGGGACTTTTCTATTGTAAATAATGTTAACATTGTGATTAATTAAAGCACCAAATCTCAATTAAAATTAAAACTTTCCAGATTAACATTACACAATCCATTTTGTAAAGTAAAACTCATTAAAATAATATAAATATGACTATCTGGGTATAAAACCATTATAAAAAATGTCACCTACTGTGTTCTTATATAGGGCAGTCGCATAGAACCAAACATAATTATAATATTTATTCAATCAATTCGCACGGCAGAGGTTTCTATGACACGTGACAGATTACCTATTTTAGTGATCTTTATTTTCGTAGCAATAAGGTTGCATTCATAAGCAAAATAACAGTGAACGGTCTGTCTGTGATACTAGACGCCATTTAAAAAAAAGAAAAGCCGCGGTGTTTTTGGGAGTTACAGTGGTTGGGTAATGTGAGGGGCTTGTCCCACCGTAAATTACGGTAAATTTGTGAAAAGTAGTGATGAGATGGTCGGTGGCCTTGCTGTGGAAAAGAAACATGGGCCTTTGTCTTTGTCCTTTGTTTGTTTTGGAAGAAAGATTCTTTGAATTGCTTCTTAAAAATAGAGATACTTTTAGCGGCACGGATCTTAGGTGGAAATGAGTTCCACAATCGTACTGCTTAAACATAGAAGGACTGGGAATAGAAATGAGTTTTATGGGATGGGAAATTGAGATGGAGTTTAAGGCGGCATCTACAAAAAGCATCGGCAGGACAAGTAAATGAAAAACGCTCGCGCAGGTTGCAGGAGTTAAAAATGATGTTGAAGAGGAGACATCAAATGCGAGTGTTCTTGCGAAGACGGATAGGGAGCCACTTGAGATCCTTGCGGAACTGAGAGACATAATTATATTTCCTCAGACCAAATACATAACGAATACACAGGTTTTGCAAGCGCTCAAGCTTATTGAAGAGCTCCTCAGCGGCATCCAGATAACTGGCATCTGGCATTTAAGTAAATAGGAATCACATTATATTTAGTGACTATTGTCTGTGTACCTGTTTTCTATCTATAACATTACAATTTACAATAGAACTCGGTGAGCCCGCCTCTAGTAAAGCTTGCAACGTGCGAGAAAGCTATCACTTCGGCATAGAAAGAAGTGCAGTAAGTTATGCCACTAGTTAGTTCTTTTATTCTGTGAGCTGTATATGCAACAAGATAAAATATTTATGGATAGTTAGTCGTGTATATAAAACGTGGTTTTTAAAATACAGTTTGTCGGTAACGGTCACTCTCGCATACGAGAGGAGTCATAACGGGCGGCGCAGGCTTCGGACGCGGGGAGGGGCGCGCGCGGGCGGGGGGTGGCCAGCTCGCTGCAAAGGTCAGGCGGCGTGCACCTGCGGCGCGCATTGTTGGACCATTTATCACAATCGCCACAGCTCTACCACATTACCTATATTTTATTTCATTGAAGTTTAGCGGAATGCATTGTATGTGCATGGAAGTCGCACAGAACACAATTCAAATGCACCTTCAGTACGGTACCCTTGATACTGCAATTAACTGCGAGGCTCTTTGTTAATAATCCATACTTAACAACTTCGTCTGACATGCTAGCCTCTGCTTCGCGCGCGTCAAAATAATCCCAAGGGAACACACTACCGAAAATAACAGTATAAGTAAGTAGGAAGTAAGTAGGTTGCAAGTAGGAAGAATGGTCTTGGTATACCCGTGTGCCAAGTTTCATCCAAACCCTTTCAATTAGCTTTTAAGCTGTGAAAAGCTAACAAAAGAGGTACATTCGCATTTATTATTATATCGCATCCCATCTATAGCCGTGTAAGTCACTCGCCCGATGAAGCGAGCATGTCCAGAAGATGCCTGTTCATTCTTACTTTGAAGACAGACGGGTCATATGTAGCAGGGAACACAGATTCTGGCAGAGAGTTTCACATTGGCTGTGCGCATAATAAATGCGAAGGAGCAGTGCCTAGTATGAGGCGTCTGTGGATCAACTAATTTAAAATTTATTACATTGTAACGTGTGCTAGTCCTGTAGTGAAAGGGAATGTCGTAGTTAACAATATTATTTTTGATATTTCAAAGATGGTTAAACAATAGGTAAAAGTACATTAATATTCAAGAGTTCCACCTTCCACCATATCCGATAATATTGAATACTATCATTGTTAGACATATTATGTTGAGTAGGTGTATATGTATATAGCTCGACGGTATATGATCTGACTCCGTCATCCCTCTTTACCGCTACCCGACTATCAGACATTCAAACGGAGGTGGGTACTGGGTACACCGACCCCATTTGCTTGGTACCCAATTTGAAAAGCTTATCTTTCTACATTATTATAACCCGTCACACCATCCAGTGCCCATACTATATATAGGTAAAAGTCGTAATTCTTCAGAACAATTGGGCATACCTAATATACCGATGAGTGCTGCTGCGTGGTCGGTTGCCCGCGTGTGTCGCTCGGCATCGGCAGTCGTGTGGCAGTCGGTAGCCGCGGCCGGGTCGCGGACGTGCTCGCTATCTCTGTAATCGCTGCGTTATCGTGCGATACTGGCCGCTTTAGGATAATGTGTGTTTCGATAGTGCTCGATAGCGACCGCGCGCTAGCGCTGAGGGAACAAACCCACGTAATGATTGTAACACGACCATTCTACACAAAAACTACACTTGCAATTACATTCCCTTTCATTTTGAAAATGCAGCGATATAGTATTAATAAGGCGATACAATTCAATGCAGACTTCGGGTGCCAAAAAACAGTAGACATATAATCAACAATAGTAAAAATAAAGTGTATTTATATAACCCAGATTCGGAAACATGTAATTACACTCTCACAGCAAGCCAGGATATTGAGTATTTGCAAAATGTAAGAGAGGCGGACTCTTGTCAAGTATTATGTTATCCGTTTCCGAAAGGCAAAGGAAGTTAAACTGCTACCCCTTTATACAGCAGTTGCTTTCACACGAGCGATGTAACAAACATTGTTTTAATATTGCCTCATGCTAAAATATGTTAAATCGATTTGGCTATTCTATATTTTTCTAACAGTACCTATACTAGGTGAGTTTTTCAAGTGGGCCAATGTATGACCAAATTCGAATCTATGAGGAATAGCGAAAACACACAAAAGGTTCACAGGGCCGATTTTGATGAAAACTAAAACTACATCATTGGATTTTTGAAAAATCTATAAATTGTGTTTCCGGACAACCTAGGGGATTTTAAGTCAAGAATGAATACAATACTTCAAGGCAAGCGTGCTTCAACGTCGACCACATCACCGCTTACCATCAGGTGAGATAGTGCTCAAGTGCTAGCCTAACAACAATAAAAAATCTGGCATGTACATGGCAAACTTGATGAAATATGTACCCCATTCTAAACAAAATGCTTTTTTTACTAGGAAACATACAACGAATCATGCAATTGATGAAATGAAAAAATCTTCAGAGAATATTCTAAACAGAATCAAAGTTATTGTAATGTTGATGTAATTTTGAATGTAGTACAATGCTTGAGTTGTTGTTTAGCTGTTGAAATCGAAAAAAAATACCATCATTTTGAACAATTAACCGGCCAAGTGCGTGTCGAGCCACGCGCAGTAATAGGGTTCCTTAGTTGCATAATAATGCGGACTAAGAAGAGGGTTTTTTGTTGTTATATGAACATTAAAACGGTTTCAACGGCTCACAACGTCTAAAAACGGGCCCACATAGGACAATGGTAACTGAAGAAGGATTTATAAAATCCTAATTCACAAGTTAGAAAAAATATTATATATTTGAGTACCACCGCGGGTTGAGCCAAGCGTTTGTAATAAAGATTTATAACCAGCGTGACTTAATAACTTGAATACTGCAATATTGCCGTTACGGAGATAGTCGTTAAAATTCGTTAAAATCTCCAAATATTTACAAACCGAAAACAAATATTTTAGTATGAGTATTTTCAAACAACCTACTCAAAGACCGAAAAATAAAATCAAATTATTCAATGATAGGAACAAACAACCAACGTAAATAAGCTGCAATAAATAATCTATATGAAGGACGTCAATTGCGAAAGGAGCCGATGCGAGCGCGCATTAAAGCCACGGGGAATGGTATGGTTCCATATGGTTCAATGGTTCGTTCCTGGATCCTCGCACGCACGCTCCTTGTTTCTTTCTATTTCTGAATTTGACAAATTTTGAATGTATTCACTATTTCTTAGTGATGTAGATGTGTGTCAGGTCGGATATTGACTTTATAGGTGGGTATCGACCAAAGAAAATAAGTAATTTATTATTATTAATATTTCTGTAAAATAATATTTATTATAAAGAGGCCCACCCACCTCAATGAGCATAATTAAATTAGTTCATAATTTCAAGTTGATTTTATTTATAAAAATATAAAGAGTTAAAAAAAAACATGTCTTATTTTTTGGAATTAAGAAATCAGGTAGGTATCTATCGATATCGATAATTGTTTAAAAATTGCAATTGCAAAAAACTACTCAACCAAGGTCACATCAGTGCAATATAGCACCTTGGTTGAGTAGTTTTTTTTTGTGGCTACGTTTGGCCTATGTCCGGCAGTTGACGTCTTTCGGCTGATATGATGATGATGATATTTTTATATGGTTCAACTAACAACGTCATTTATGTAATTTTTCAATGGCATTTGCACAAATTTTTTAACGTACTAAGTACATTTTATAAGTTTACGAGGTAAACTTGTAAAGCCTACTTAGCTGTGATAGTTTTCCTTTAATTTCGTTATATATACTACTGCCGTAATTATTTTTACATATCCAAAAGCAACCACTTAGCTGGCAGGGGTGGGGGGACACTTGACTCTAACAAGATTTTACTTTACCAGTTTGGCGGAATTAAAAATATGTATATCCATACCAAATTATAGCTTCCTAGTACTAAGAGTCTCTCAGCTTAGCTGCGGATGGAAAGACGTACATAGTGAAACTATAAGGGTTCCTTGTTGACTCCAGAACCCTAAAAAGTAGGTACTTATTTTGTTAAGTGGGAGGCATTACTTCAAGTTTGCCTTATGACATTACTTCACAGAATTTGATCCTTATTAGCAAAACTATCGCATTGTGTAATAATACAGTGTGGGTTTTTCCATAATCAACGGGTTTGGTTCCTGGCTAGGTATATTAATTTTTCAAAAATCCAATCATGCAAGGTTTCTTCAAAATCGGCCCCGTGACCCCTTTGAGTAGGATAAGTTACCATCTGTCGGGATTTGTCCGGACATTTAGCGTCTTGCCCTAACTTTGTCCGACCTACTAATGTGTCCCGATTTTTCGCTTGGATGGTATAATATTTTAATTTTTTAATTATTTTTTACATTTTGTAACTAAAATGACTTACAAGTAAAAGTCCGGATTTTGTTTGGACTTTTAAATTTTCGAAATGGTACCCTATCTTTGGTATTTCCGAATTCCCCATAGTTTCAGATATGACCATACAAGCCCACTTCAAAAACTCACGATAAAGATGTGGTAGCATAGTTTATTTGGCACCCTAAGGGCTAACTGTCCAACTCCAGAGTACCTACTTTTGACGTCAATTTAAGTAGATATGACTTTAGTTACATAAACATACGTACAACCTAAACGAGAGCAATTTGATGCCCTCCATAGATTTTTTTAACGAACTAGGAGCTGCATTTTACACATTCAATAAATATAGCTACGTAGTTTGTAAGTGGTGTGGGATTGATTAAAAATCAGCATTGCTGCATGTTGTATTAAATGTATCGTAGGGCGAAGAAGTGTGAGGGGCGCGGGGCACGGGGTGCGGGCACACATGACAACAGTGCACACGGTCTCATGTCCATTTGGTGGATGGGCGGTCGGCGACCCCGGCGGCCGGCGGCCGTGGGCGCCGCGATAAACTTTATATATTCATACGTACGCATGTGAGCTGTGCGCTGTGCCTGTGCGCCTGTATCGGTGGATCGCTGGCCGGCTGGTTATGTCCGGTACCGTTACTTTTCTTGCTTTCAGATCTCGTTCGGTGTTTAATTCTTGTTTTAAAACTGGCCGCGCGACAGCGAGCCGCCGCGCCGCGCTCCGCTAATGAATGTAGCGCATTAACATGCGACGCCGAGCCCGGCCGAGCCCGACCGAGCCCAGCCGAGCCGAGCAACCCCGCGCCGGCAGGTGACCGGCGAGCACCGCCCTGTGACCCGACGCTGCGCATGCGCCCAATTTGCCGAGTTGCCACTGTTGGCACTGCTTGTTGACCCACCGCGGCACATCATCAGTGGCACTGCTTGGGCGTCTGTAGGAATGGTCCACCGGTTGCAACTCCGAGAGTTTTACTGTTCCTTCGGGCTTCGACTCAACTGGATACAGGTTGTACGTGCGATCCTGCATAAAAATATCTAAAAGGGCTCATTGCGCATTAAACAATTCGGATAGAACTCAAGTTCGGATTCGAGTCAAGCGTCCATCACCATCAGTTGAAATAGTGTCTAGCGCGAGCCTATCCACAATAAAAAATATAAAAACGGATGCAGTGAGGAAACGTACTCACAACAAAATAAAGAACTCACAACTGAGTAAAACTCTGTATTTTAAATTGATTACTGCGTGCTGCGCTGGCGCATTCTCCATGACTACCTATACTAGGTATACGTCGTATTTATACTGTTTGTGTACTATTAGACATGTTGACTTTACTAAAGTAAGCACATTCATTGATAACTTATGTTAGACGTGAGCTATTTAATAATACCAGTAATAGGCATCGAGCGTGTGACGAGACTGCGTACGCTAAGCTGCTCGCTGTAGCAGTGGCGCCGAGCAGGCTGATCTCACCTCTATAACTCAGTGATACAGCTCATAATTAGATTGCAGGTTGTTGCGACCAATACGTAATAGACAAATTTGTTATTCGTGTATAAGAATGGTAAATCATGGAAATGTTTTGTAAGTTAAATACTTTATATTGTATAGATTGCTTGAATAGTTGAATCGCTTCACTAATGGTGCAAAGGTCTTTTATTTCAGTATGCTGATAGGTGTTCGCAGCGTCACTGTTTGAATTTAATTTAAATTAATAGGTACCCTTAGGGCGGAAGGTAGTCAAACATGTAATTTAATGGTGCATAGAATTTAGATTTTAGAAACGTGTACCCACTATGCATGGACAGAGCCACCTGGCTGATCTGAGGCCGAAGTGATGTCCAAGTAGCTGTAGGACTATCTACAGCTTGGATATCACAACGTCCTCAGATCAGCCAGGTGGCCTTGTCCATGCCTAGTAAGTAGCCTGATAGAGCCTAGTAGATGATATGGTTCAGTATAAAGTTATAAACGTTGACGTCGAGCAGCAGTTTCCGCCTTGTCCGTTCTTCTCCACGTAGGCTTTTCCGAACGGATGGTAGAATCACTTTATCAGATCCGGCCTTTGCCATCCCCCAAGCGACGCCCTGAGCCGAGGTCCGACCCCAACTGGGGTAGCCCTTAGTGCTGTCGCTTTAGGTTTAGAAACTTTAAGCCTGGCCGGAGGCTACATAGCTTAGTCTCCACAGGTTAGTCCGGTTAAGCAGAGGACGGCTACTTTGGCCGAACTGCGAGACGCCACGCATTAAAAAAAAAAAAAAAAAAGCAGTTTCCGCAGTTTTAACGACGCGACGCGACGTTGTTGCCGGCGGCGGTGGCGGTGGGGTCGTGGCTGTGTGTTGTGTTTGAGCTCCCTTTAGTGTTGTTATTATTATTATCACGTGACCACTTAGCACCTAGTGTTAACGTTTAACCTATGTAACCTGGCTTAAGCATTTAAATTTTTATAATTGTTATTAATAACTACAATGAACTGAAATCTGTCTAGCTCAAACTCTAATCCAGCCGATCATCGATTGATTACGCTGATGCCTTCTATCTGGTTGCCACGGAGGAGCTCTTACTTAACTAAGCTTGAGCGCTTGGAAAATCTGTGCATTCATTTTATTTTTGGTCTGAGGAAATGCGATCATGTCTCTCAGTTCCGCAAGGATCTGAAGTGGCTCCCTATCCGTCTTTGCAGGAACACTCGAGTATTATGTCTCCACTTCAACACCCTTTTTAACCCTACGTACCTTGGATATCTGCGCGATCGCTTTTCCTTTACTCGCGCTGCCGATGTCCAGTGTAGATTCCGCCTAAGGCATCATCTAAACTTCCCCTGCCACAAAACTAATTTCTATTCCCACTCCTTCTCTGTTCAAGCAGTACGAAACCAAAAAATCCATCTTGTAATTTTATATATTATATTTGTATGTATTTTATCTTCCATTTATTTAGTTAAGGTATATGTGTAATTTATACATATAATAAATTAGTTAAGTTATAATACTTGGTTTATTTTAAGTTTCCTTATTTCTTTTTACACACTGTGTGCTCGTCTATCATCCTACTTTGCTGTCGCAGGTCTGCTGGAAGAAATTTTTATTGAAATAAGCAGTACCTTTGTGCTCTTCTATCTGTATTCTTTCATTTATCTGTTAAGTGTTTTGTACAGGATGAGTTTTTAAGTGGGCGTGGATGGCCAAAGCCGAAACTATGAGGAATGGCAAAACAATGGTTTAATAGTACAGTGCGTTTTTTTTCCATAATCATCGAGTTCGATTCCTGGCTAGGAATATATATTTTTCAAAAATCCTTTTATGCAGTTTTAGTTTTTATCAAAATTGTTCGCTTTTCCTCAAGGTAGCTAGGTACGAGTAGGTAACTCTGTCTCCACTTCACCCTTCTGGGACTACAGGCGCGAATTATAATTTACAATCGGCTAATCAGAATTTAAACTTTTCTTATGGTTAGATTCTTTTTTAATTATAAATGAGGCTGATTAAGTTGATTGAGATTGTCGCCAATAGTTACTGTCGTAACTCACGGTCAATGTCTGCGAACTGTTTGTGTCAATAAAATGGTAAAGTTGACGCAGTTTGTTTAATTATTTTCCCCTGCCGAGTCCGCCCCCGTCCTCGCCACTCTCCAGTAGTTGCCACTCGCCGTTGTCGGCTGCTGACAATAAAACGTCTGACACGGCAATGATGATCATTGCCGTGCGTCTCATCAGGCGACTGAGCTGACACGTCACATATTTATATTCTGGACATTGGAAAATCATATTTATCATGATCATTATCTCAATGGCCATGGACACATTTCTCGCCTTGGGGTAGGTTTAACTATGACGCTGTAACGACTTCGCGACAAGAGCTGCCGCCCAGGGTGAGAAAGCGGTGGGTGATACCGAAGTATACAGGTATTTGCAAGCTTACCTTATTCTTATCTGAGATTATTGATAATAATTAGGTACCTTGGTGTAGGTACATACAGTGCGTATGTTCATGCAATATAGATATACACGCCTTAGCGTGCAACACACAGAGTAGCAGCGAAAAGGCGCGCGAATCAAATTCCTTGCAAATGGAAGCGCCACTGACTAAGCACAACCAGTCGGTTACCAAGTGTCGTACATCGGCGACTATTAATAGACGCAGCGTGTGTGTGTGCCGAGCGAGCCCGAGCCCGCAGCCCGCAGCCGCAGGTGCAGGCTCCTCGCCGCGCCCGCGCCGCGCCGCCAGCCTTGAGCGAGCAAGTGTCGCCACGAGAAATTATTTGATGGCTGCCGAGCTCGCGGCTCGCGGCGCGCCCTCTACATAGCACAAGGTGCGATACATACAGAAGCACAACTTCACATGCTGTGGTGTCGCGCGTCGTGCGTGCCAAACTTATTACAAATATTATTGCAGATAAAGTGAGTCCCTATTCCCTACATCCAATGCAATACAGATGAAGCACACAACATAGGTACCTAATTAACTGCACAAAGTTTAAATTACTACATTTTACCCACGGATTGTTTGAAAAATAAGGTAAATTCTTCTTCAAATCCTCATTCACAAGAAAACATAAAACATTGGTATCTACTTAGTATTTATACCTAAATAATGCAAATTTATACCCAAGACTATTCTTGGAGAGTTGCCTGATGCCATTGAGACGATTAATAAAGACCTGGCTCGAATAGGTGACTGGAGCTCCGAGTTTGAGCTGAAAATCAATCCAACGAAGATTCAAGTGGCTGTTGTTGGTAGTTCCCGGACTGTCTCTAAGATTGATTGGTCGATACTTCCCAAGGTTGCTTTCAACAACACCAGTATTTCTATAACTCCGTCACACTGTGAAGAACTTGGGGATTTATATCGACAGCACTCTTGCCTGGACCAAACAACTGCAGTAAGTCAGTCGTAAACTGTTAGCATCTGCGGGCTCCCTGAGGCGACTTCGTAATTTTCTTCCCATAACAACTAAAATTGCAAATGCACAATCTCTTCTTCTTCCTATCCTAGACTATGCTGATGCCAGCTATCTTGATCTGACCCAAGAAAAATTGGAAGCTTGAGCGATTTCAAACTCTCTGAACCTATCAGCTTCATATTTGGCTTGCGCAAGTATATATACGATCACGTTTCAGAATTTTGTTCATTCTTCCATACAAACGTAGTCTGGCGATTACTCCACTGTTTGACGATGTACGTTCAAAATAAAAAAATATATCAATTTGTCTCATCATTAGACCTGTATAGAAACAAAAAAGAAAAAAAAATATATTTGAAAGTTCCATATTTTAACACTAATTTTAACACATATTTGGGCGCAAATAAATACCATAAGAAGAAGGAAAATTGCGCTTGGGGGAGGCCTATGTCCAGCAGTGGACGTCTTTCGGCTGATATGATGATGATGATTAAAAAAAAATGTACAATTCTGGATATTTAAAGAGATGTTTAAACTTTTTTAGGTTGTTTGTTACCAAATATTTTACATTTGGTGCCTTATTTACGAAATTCTCGATATTTTACCTTGTTAAAACTTTGGATTTCTTGTAGCCGGTGGATAATTTCTTGAGAAAATACGTTTATATTTTTATTGGTGTCTTTATTTTGCTGATAGCTACAACTTGTGTTTAAGTCAAGAGTGAATAGGTTACTTCTAAGCAAGCGTGTTCACCGTAGACCGCATCATCTCTTACCACTAGGCGAGATAGTGGTCAAACGCGAGACTATCTCTACTATAATAATATTATAAAGCTGAAGAGTTTGTTTGTTTGTTTGAACGCGATAATCTCAGGAACTACTGGTTGGAACCATGACCCAATCAAACTACTGAGATTTCCTATAGTGGCCACCTTCACCAACATTACGTTATATAAGGCGGCACACTATACCAGGCAACCCCTTACGAGGTGTCTGGGACCATCTTCGGTAGGTCACGCCTCCGAGAGCACTCGCCCTTGGTACTCAAGAGAAAATGTGAGTCGCATCGTGATTACTCACTACCATTTGTCCAGAATGGTACCGGAGCAATAAAGCCGCTCACCACACGCACCCCAGCACGCCAGCACTAGTGCAAGCACCGGCACCAGCGCAGTTGGTGCTAGCGGATTCAATCCCCGTTAAGGACGCCATTCCCATTTCTCCAGAATGGTCCCGGAGCTGTATTGCTGAATTGGTCACGCTAGGACCAATAGGAGCGGAGCATACATGAAAAATGTTGCAAAAACGGGCAAAGTTATAAGTATGTAGGGTAGGCAGGGCAGGGTAGGTAGGTAGCCAGTTGACGGGAGCGAAACCGCGTGGGACAGCTAGTAGTTAAATAAAAATAAATAAAAAAAAGAAGTCTGTCTGTATAGTTGTTTGTAACATTTAATAATATGTGCTCCAAAGGATTGAACTCTGATATTTAATTTAAAGGAAGGAAAATCCCCCTTTCCACCCCTTTAAGAAAGATTTCCGGGATAAAAACTATCCTATGTCATTCCCATGGTCTCAAACTATATGCATACCAAACTTCACAAGCGGTTCACCGGTACAGGCATGAAAAGGTAACAGACAGACACAGTTACTTTCGCATTTATAATTTGAAGTATGGATAACTAACTAAGATATGGTTGATTTCTCAGTGATCGAAAGGAATGCTGAAATATTATGTATACTTAGTTACAGCTGAAAATTACCCACACATAGATCGGTAGGTACAATTTCTGTCAATTATTATGAGTATGTTATCTAAGTTAGGTTAAAAGGTTAAAACGGGCTGGTTTCCGCAACTCCACGACCAAGCGCGTAGTTTGCGTACGGTATGTATGTTACAGTATGTTATCTATCTAGTGATGTCCGAAATCGGTCTACTGGGGATCTTCTAGCGTATGCCATTCACACCTGGAGTGAGGCTATCGAGAGGCATGGGGAAGCGCTTGCCGTCTCCCTAGACATCTCGAAGGCTTTTGATAGGGTCTGGCACGAAAGCCTTATTGCTAAGCTTCCTTCATTCGGTTTGCCCGGTGGTCTGTGTGAATGGATTGCAGACTTCCTGAGAGATCGGTCCATTCGAGTGGTTATCGATGGCTGCTCGTCGGACTACTTGGATATTAATGCCGGGGTCCCTCAGGGGTCGGTACTCTCGGCAACTTTATTCTTGCTGCATATTAACGATCTGCTAAAACCCGGCACCTTTGGGTATGCAGACGACAGCACCGTTACTGAGAGATACTTGTCCAACGCTCGTGCTACCGGACCTCTGATCCAGTCTCTCCGGGAGGCAATGGTGGAGCGCTTAAACCTGTCCTTGCAGGCAGTCTCCGAATGGGGCGATGCCAAACTGGTCAGGTTTAATGCTGCTAAAACCCAGGCGTGTCTTTTTTCCGCAAAAAAGAGTCAATTTCACCCGGCTCCAACTTTCCGAGATGTGACCGTGCCAATAGCTGACCATCTTGAGCTTCTTGGCGTTACGTTGACATCGACTCTCAATTTTGGGCCATACATTGAGGCAAAGGCTCAGCTGGCCGCCAAAAAGCTGGGGATCCTTGCAAAGGTGAGAAGGTATTTCACGCCAGAACAGCTGCTCAGCTTGTATCAAGCGCAAGTTCGATCATGCATGGAGTACTGTTCTCATCTCTGGGACGGATCTGCCAAATACCAGCTTGATGCACTGGAGTCGATCGAAAAGCGGGCCAAGAGACTCATCAGCGATGAGGCACTGGTTAAGTCAAAGCTCCAGAGCCTTGAACATCGTCGCCGAGTTGCCAGCTTGTCGGTTTTTTATCGGTTACATTTCGGGGAGTGTGCGATGGAATTGCATGATTTAATTCCACCCAGCCCGTTCCATCATCGGACTACCAGACGTACGGCGATGCGTCATCGATATATGGTGGACATCCCACCCATACGCACTAAACGTTTTGGGAATACTTTTATTATGCGTACAGCTAAGGAGTGGAATTCCCTGCCGGAGTCTGTGTTTCCCGATAGCTACAATCTAGGGGTCTTTAAGTCAAGAGTGAATAGGTTACTTCTAGGCAAGCGTGCTCCACCATCGACCACATCATCGCTTACTATCAGGTGAGATAGTGGTCAAGCGCGAGCCTATACTAGACAAAAAAAAAAAAAATGTGCCAATGGCAACGCTAGGAAGAATAACATCGTCTAGGTGTGGGTGTCAGAGACAGCGCCATCTAGTCTAATCACGCGGGAGTTGCGAACTTAATGGGATAGTGTTAGATGTTGGCAGAAGTAGTCTGCATGAATGAGGCTCACGTTCTGCCGCGAGTGACAGAGCGACACAGTGTCGCCAGCTGGAACACGGAGAGGCGCGCGGCCGCGACCCCGAGTCACGCATTAGCATTCAAATTTATGTCACCATTAACGTTCCGTAAACACTGCTTTAGTCGAATCACTGTCGCATTTGAATTTTTAAATAAAATCAAACGGTCGTTAGAGTTAGTTTTATACATCATCGTTACGAATGTGTTAGAATCATGAATGAAACTATATAAAAGTATTGATATCTACTAAGATAGCAAACTTTGAATGTCAAGATGGTTGTTGGTTATTTACCTACTGTGTATGTTCCCATGTATGTGATGTGTAAGGAAATGGTTTTATGAAAAAAAGCACAGAAAGACAAGACTAGGTGTTTATTTCAATTATGCTTGTCAATTAATTCATATTGAGAAGGCTCAGAGAGCTCATCACCCGTTCGCTAAACTAGTTCTCGTGGAGAAGGCAAGAAACTCCACGGAAGCTCTTTAATAGTTTTTATCGATACCTTTTAAAATCGCATAGAATATCGTTTATCACAATAAAAATCTTTAAAATAACAAGGGTAAGGCAAATAACATGACAAGCCTGACAAGCAGATACAAATTCAACACAACCATTAGCAATAATCAAGTAATAATATCAAATATCCATATCTTGGCTGGACCATTTCAGCCTGGTGAAGTCGATCTTTTAAAAAGTCTTCAGGAAGACATCTGAATGACAATATCAGGCTTGTACTGGCTTGTAGTCCACAAAAAAGTTATCAATTACACATTATGTTTTAGTAACGGGTCGACCTGTGTCTCAATAAGTCATAATATGTGAAAATGGCGCGGTATCCCGCCATTTCCTATATAGTTATAAATATCTCACAGTGAGGTCAATAATCAATTCTTATGTAGTGAAACTATTTTAAAACGTAACAAGTCAAAATTAAGGAATATATCGCCGGTTTAGTCATTATTAATCAATATTCGTAATATTGGTGTCACATTTCATCCTATATGTCTAACAAGGCCTCAGCGAGTTGGTTTCGGCCCCTGGTACACCTTTCAAAGGTGTACCAGGAGCCGAAACCTTTGAAATGTGTACCCCTGACCCTACGGGGTCCCGAGAATCTCAAAGATATATAAGAATAACTGACAGCATAGTACTCATTGTTTCAAAGTACTTATAAAACTAAAATAGCAATATAAAATCTAGGATACATCACAATGATCGTATCAAATTATGCAATAACTTATAGGAATATCATCAAAGTAGCATCGGTATAAGTTTAGATATTTCCGCAAACGATAAAAATTCCTTCAAGTGTCAATTAGCAGACATAATAGAAATTACCATTGTTTTAATCCGATTCGGCAATATGGACAGCTAAGAGGACTGAAAAAGGTCAACTGATCGGTCATGACTTTATAAGGTGATGTTACGGACTGCGAACGAAGCTACTAATGGAACCAAATTTTGAATGTCCTAATATTATGTCCAGGTCATGTTGGTATTCAGTTGTAAAGTATCGATACCAAAACTACTTGGTATCGAAAGAATGTATCGAGTAAGCACTTGTATTTACTGGTATCATCATCATTATTTCAGCCGAAAGACGTCCACTGCTGGACATAGGCCTCTCCCAGGCGTCGCCACATTGACCGATCCCGTGCGTCTCGCATCCAGCGCCTTTCCGCAACCTTAACCAGGTCATCAGTCCACCTAGTGGGAGGCCTTCCAACGTATCGTCTTCCGGTTCGTGGTCGCCATTCCAGAGCTTTTCGACCCCATCGGCCATCCGTTCTGCGAGCAATGTGCCCTGCCCACTGCCACTTAAGTTTGGCAATTCTTCGGGCTTTACTGGTATCGTTTTATCATATTGTTACCACCTTATTTATAAAAATCTCGCGTTCTACTAATCAAGCAGAACTTTAAAAGAGTGCAGAGATTTTTATAAACAAGACTGATAAATATAATGTTTTACCTTTCGTGTGCTAATAATTAGCAAAAAAACAATAGAACTACAATAGATTCTGCCGCGGATCCACGTCTCTTACACACAATGGTTAATAATGTAATTTTAACGACACGGTTGGCGCAGTGGACGACCGGGTGCTGCGCTGCGTGTCGCAGGTTCAATTTCCGCACGAAACAAATATTTGTATGGCTTACAAATAGTTGTGCCGGATCTTGGTGCCTTTATGTGAGTTTAAATGTTTGTAAACGCACCCACGATACAGAAAAAAAACCCAGTGTGGGGCAATGTTTCAATAAAATAAAAATAAAGGTTCTATTGTCGTTATTTGCTGTCGAAGATCTTCTGATACGATAAGCTAGAGCGATAACGAACGGGCCTCCTGGCGTCATGTCGCACTAAGTTATCGCAAGCCGCGGCCGCGCTGCTGTGGGTGCCGTCCGTGCCGCGTCCGGGACGCGGCGCTCCCAGATCACACACAATGTTATTAGCAGAACAGACGTCATGGACGTGGCGCAACAAGCCGCGCCGTCCGCCCGCCGTCGTCTCGCGCGCCCACATAAGACATCAACGCACGCGGCGAGGGTGCCCGGTATGCTACCTTCATAGCACCTGCTTACTGTAATCCTATTCTGTAAGAATATCTCCGTGGAAACATGGGTGCAGTAAACTTAAAGCATAATTTGGAATGACAGCTCACTTCGACCCTAAGTTTTCACATACTCGATCGGCTGATGGTTACATACTGCGGACCCGGTCAAATAAAATAGTTCATTTGTTCGTGTGGAAGTAATAGACAAAGGAAGCAGTTCTCGCTCAAAAGTGTGGCTGTTTTTTTGTGACCGAGTCATACAAAATTATCATTATGTCATCTAATGCAGAATAGATTAAGAATGCAAAACGCATGAGCGAGAGACGATGAAGAAAATGTTTGAAGAAAATGTTTGTACTGTCTCCGATAGGTTCGATTTTCTTATGATTAGTACAGAAGAAGCTTGGAGTATGTGTGGAAAGTAGAGTTTTCTCCTCGGTAATAAAGGTTGAGCTAGCTTGAAACCCTCACTGTGTTCAGGATTCTAGTACTAGCTCCTCCATTTCCATACTATCCTTCAGAACACTTGGCCCCCACCAACACATTATTTACCACCAAGCGTGCATCTTCCCGCAGGGTATAGCCTCCTGTTGTCTAATTGGAAGTCCCTGAACCGCCTCCAAACCCAAGTAGCGAGGTTTAATTCCAACCTCGCAAAATGGAGCTACCTCGATGGAACAGCGGCAGGGTGTGCGTGTTGTGCCGAGTCGCAAATCATGCTCCACCTCCTTTCCTGTTCTGTGTGTCCCAAAACATGCAACCAGGGTGATATATGCGCTGGATATAATGATGTTGTGGAAGTGGCTAAGTTTTGGGCCAAACTAATTTAAACGACTCTCATGCCAGCGGCAAAAAGAAGAAGAAGTACCCTCGGGATTCAATATGGCGCCCGCAACATACGAGTACATATCTACCATTATCGAAAATATATAGTATAGAGTAGAGAGTAGTAGAGTGTTTTAGGTATCGCAATACCTAAAACATTTAAATAATTTAGAAAGGCAATTACACAATTAGGCTCAGCGCATTAGGATCTGTCAGTGTTTTTCGAAATAGTAGTGTTAATGGATTCTTGTATATAGATCAATACAGGTGTGTTCTTTATTAATTAATTGGTTTAATGCGTTTACTGCGCGAATCAAGTGGGATTTTCTACAGTAAACTTTGCGAGAATGTAGAGCATGAAGGAGTTTTCTCAAATGACAGTGCCGGGGAGAGGGCGGTTCATTCAAAGATAACTCTCACTTGAGCTCAGGGCATTCTGGCTTAGATTGTGCTAATTTATTTATTATATTCTTTATTGTACACTTAGAGCATTTACATTGTACACCACAAAAATGTATGTTGGTACAGGACAAATAATCATAAAAGCACGTGTACAATGGGCGGTCTTATCGCACAGGGCAATCTTTTACAGAAAACCTTTGATGGACTGAACGAGAGGAGATGAATTTAGGGTTATTATTAGTGTACAATATATCTTAAATAATAATACTAAGAATACTTTACATAAAATACATACATACAATAATTCATAATATACTAATAAGTAACAAATATATCACAGCGAAAAGAGAATACTAATTATAGTCAAAGGAAATGCTCCTTCACCATTTTTTGTAAGGATTGAGCACGCCTCACTTCAATAGGTAATGCATTCCACAAACTTGCCAAAAGCTTGAACTGTGAAAGATTTGTTGAAGAAGGATGTGGAATACATAACGTATACTTAATTTTAGATTCTCCGATGATCTCAAGGACCTGGACTGTGTGTCACAGAGGAACTGAAAGCGTTCTTTAAGATAAAAAGTACTAGATAGATTAAAGAGCACGTTATATAGCAAATAAAGTACGCGGGCATTCCGGCGAAGGCGAAGCTCAAGCTTGTCAAATTTGTCTTGGGCGAGATCAAAATAACTGGCACCAGCATATACTAGGATAGGAAGAAGTAGAGATTGTGTTAGAATTAGAATTTTAGTGGTCATGCGAAGAAAATAACGAAGACGTCTCAGGGAACCAGCAGAAGCAAATAGTTTACGACTAACCTCCTGCAGCTGTTTGGTCCAGCCGGGCGAGCACGGCCTCTGTGATAGGCTTGAGTCATGCATTTTAACACGGTTTTCGCTCCCAAACTGTGATAAAATATGGCTGTGATCGCCCGGCACGAAAGAGTTCTGTCGATATAAAGCCCGAAGTTCTTCAGAGTGTGAGTAACAGAAACAATTGTATTGTTGAAATAAACCTAGAGAAGTAATGCTCCATCAATCACAAAAAAAAACAATCAAGGAATATCACATATGTTTCAGAGAATTATAAGCGGCAGCAAGTAGAATCGAGTGCATCGTTCATCATTGTAACTCAGATAAGGGATTTTGAATATTGATCATTTTCATTTGCGTTGAAGTAACTTTAGTATTTCTGCATTTGGTAGATTCCAAATGTTTGATGCAAATATCTGGTGATGCAACTCCAGGACAGACTTGAGATGTTGCGGGGTGGAGCGGGGAGGGGGGCGGTACGTGACCAGTTCCCGCGCTCGCTCGCTCTGTGTAATCACTCGCAAAGAGCTTCATTAGGAATGCGCGCAACTGAACTAATATTGATAAGTGAGTATGTTTGCTAATCATTAGGGAGCTATCGTAATGACATGTGTTGTGTTGATACCACGGCGCGAGATATCAGCGTTCCGCATCGGTACGTACTGTGCCCGTCTTCAATTGATGACCCTTTCATGTAATAATTAGGTAGGTGCCTATCTGCAGTCGAAGGTTAAAACCAATCGAAGAATAAATACAGAAACTAACAGCAGCACACAGAACAGTCTAGAAAGAAAAGTACATGAATGCCGGCCGGTCTACAATGCTCTCTTGTAGTGCCAAAAGCAAGTCGAGCTACAAACACTGCTCACTTAGCTGCTCTATGGTTTGTCCAAGCGCCACCTGTATTAGCTGCATCGCCGCGAGATCGCAATCAGGAGCCGCCGGAGATCGCCGACTATTGAACTGGAGCGGCTAACTGTATCGGATCCGAATATAACCGAGCTGCTACAGAAGGTTCAGTCCTTACAATCCTGTCAATTCCAACACAGAAATAACTGAAATATATGTATACGTATATATATATTATTTTTATTTACAGACAACAAAAGGTCCTTAGGGTGGTGTTAGTAACAATATAAAATATAATATGACTATTTGTAATAATTTCTAGAAGAATTGGCAGCCAAAGTTAAGTCGTGCAGATTCGTGCGTCTCGTTGGTAAATTCTGTTATTTGCGACCTCGCGCTGTAGCCAGTAAAGCACTGGACCGCTGTATCCACTGGTTTGTACCAAGTATGCAGTGACAAGTGCCCAGTGCCCACTATCCAGTACCCACTGCCCAGTGACTCGTCACTGTTACTCGTAACATTGTCACGACTACTTAGAACGTAACATTTGCACGACTGGAACCTTGAGTATGTCACTAAATAAATTCCCACCACCATATAAACCAGTATTCTAGCAAATAGATCATGTATCTTTGTACAGTGCCTAATACCCGCTGCGCAGCTACCCAGTGCCAAGTGATTTCGGTCCAGTGTGGACTGGCCGCTCCAGCTCGATGAGCGCGGCCGCGCTGCCATAGCCTCCAACAGACTCACTCGCATCAGTTTCACCGGCGCCGTGCACACCGCCCGCACAGCCATACCGCCCGCACAGCCACACCGCCCGCACAGCCACACCGCCCGCACAGCCACACCCCAGCACATTTCGGTGTATCGCGGTCGAACAACATCATAATTATTATAACGAGGAGAGCTTAGATTACACAGCTGATAACCTTATCTATCAGATGTTACTTTGTTGGTATCTAGACTAATATTAAGTTGTTGTTGGATGTTGTAGTGGCGGTTGGAGAGTGACTATAAAATAGGCAAGGTGCTCATCTGTGTTACGGAACTTAATATCGGCATCAATGCATTTATTAAAGCCGTAACATAATCAATTTTTAGAGCGTTCCCTTTAGGGGAATGTTTTCGTGAAGCTTTTAAAACCTGCTGCGAACAGATCTAGTATTTTATTTGTACAGTTAAGCGTGTACAAAAAGAAAGCTCTCCGAATCACCTGCAGCTAGTTCACACGGAGGGAATGTCCTCAGCGGCGTGGCGGCGGCGGTGGCGCGGGCGGCGAGTGGTCACCGCGCGCGACCGGTTCGAGTCCCGCGCAGCGCTCACACCTCGACACAGTTAACCGAATACCTTTAACATCATATAGATATGTAGATCATTTGGAAGTCAAACAGTAAATTAATGTTTGTGGTCCTCATTTAATTTCACAAGGAATAAGAAGTAAGGTTGTGTTGGCCTTCAGGCTAGTTATCGAGAACATTCTATAAAGATAAAACGTTGTTTGTTCGCAGAATCATGAAAAGCTGTCCACAAGATAGAACATTACCGACTTCGATGCATACCTAATTTCTTATTACAGTATAATGTTCATACTTAACTAAGGATTGTATTTAATCGAGCGAAAATAAATTCAAATTAAAGGTGTTAAAATACTGAATATACCTTACTGAAATACTAAGTGGGCGAAATACAGTGCCCTGACCTCCTGGGGCAGTAGCCACGTACAAGTGGTTGTGTCCATACACTCGGCTCCCAGACCCACTACAGCTAAAGGTCGGTGGTGTCGCTTGACGCACTCAGTACAGACTCACAACGGAACTTATATTATCTTATCAACGGCATAGTGTTGCGATTCCCTTCCGCTGCACGCTAAAAAAGATAAGCGTGTGTGAAAGTTATTGAAGCTTGCTGAAACGTATAGGTTTATCTAGATAAACATGATTACTAAAGACTGTAACTGCGACTCGATACTCTGGCAGACAGTCTCCAGGGCCTGCAGTCTCAACATAGATAACGATCGTTAACTCGTAACGATCGGTCGCGAAGTCCTAACGATCGGTAGATAACTATTTTTGGTAGTCTTAACAGTCAAAGCTATCGATTTTTGACGTTTGTCATCGCAAACATAACGTATATTGTCGCTAAGTTAACGATTTATCGGTATGTTAACGAATTTCCTAGCGAGCATTTTTGAAAGCCCGCTAAGTGTCGTAACGATCGTTATCATTGGTTTTAGAGGTTACAAAAACAATAAATAAATAATAATCTGAGTACTATGGCTGTATAGTATTTAGCGTGGGCTTTGGTCGAGCTCGAACACAGACGCGATATGATAATGCGGCGGAAAAATGCACGAAACCGGCGTGAAGGTGAAAATCCTTTGGATTTAGAGGATGGCCAATTTCTCTATATTTACTGAATAAACAAGGACATGTTTCATGAGCTCGTTGGTGAACTGCGCCCATCTGTTCAAAGACGAGGGTCTTACGGACTTTCTGTGGAGTCTCAAGTGAGTGTCTTTGCGTTGGGTACCTACCGTTCTATTTATGTTTTCTAATATTTGGATATTGATTACAATAGATGTACTTATAATTTTCTTCTTAATAGTCAAGTGGGTGCTACCAACTACCTATTGGCTTGCAGTGGGGCTGCAGCATAAGCCAAAAGTCAGTAAGCCGAGTAATACATGCTGTAACTTTGGCTATCAATGAAAACCTTTTAAGATGATACGTTAAATTTCCCATGATCCATGAAGAATGGTGTGCAGTTAAAGAGAAGTTCAGAAATGCTCCACAGCCATAGACTGCACGCTACCCACCAGCCATAGACTGCATGCATAAAAATTTTATCAATGGGGAGCACCGTACATGGCTGCTTGGTAACTAATAATAAATGTTCAATATAATCTGCTGAAAGTACATTCTATGTTTTATCTTTTAGGTGATGATGGATATCCTCTGAAACCATGGTTGATGAATCCTTTAAAAAATCAACACCCAGGGACACTGGAGTATCAATAAACAAATGCTCATTGTTCAGCCAGGAACGACGTTGAAAGATGTTTTGGTGTGCTGAAGTCTTTTTTTAGGTGTCTGTCTCACCAACGCATAAATACACATCTATAAAATATAAATTATATGAACCAGAAGCCACCACACCCACTCTCATGAAGATAGCCTAGAAAAATCAAATCAGTTTATTCGCAATAAGTGTTGGTACAATTTTGGTCTTAACTTAAATAATAATACAGATCCATAACACTTAGTCATAATAATGTGACATGCAAACATTTGGGTTAATATTTATTTATAATTATACAATTGTATTATAGTTATAATTAGTAAATTACAATTGAGAAATTGATTATATGTAGGTACATTGTTAAATAAATTATGAAAAATATTGATGTCCGAGGGTAAAAGAAATAAAATAAAGATGTTATCAATTACCTATTCAACTCCTTATTAAATATGTCGCTTACAGAGTAGAAATTCTTATCTAATAGCCATAAGATACCTTGAAAATTTATTAACTGGTAAGATTTTGATGGTGTCAGGTATAGCATTGAATATGCGACCACACATTGCATAGCTATTTTTTGCTGTCCTAGGGATTATTGGCAAAACTATTATATTCTTGTGCCTATTACTTTTTGGATACAGTTCATGAGCTTTTTTAAATAATTCAGGGTGAATTTTAGCAAATTTAGCGCATTCAATGATATATAGGCTTGGAAGGGTTAGTATCTTGAACTTTCTGAAAATTGGTTTGCAAGATTCCCATGGGCGTATTCCCGCTATGGCGCGGATGCATTTTTTCTGTGCGATGAACACTCTCTGACTTTCTGTTGAGTAACCCCAGCCAATAAGACCATACCTCAGCAAAGAATCAACGTAGCCATAGTAAGCAGATAATACAGTTTTTAATGCTGATGTTTTTGAGAGTTCGTATAGGACGAACACGAATTTATTTATCTTGTTGCATACTTTATTGACGTGGGCTTTCCAGTTGCAGTGTTTATCAATCGTGATACCGAGAAATGCCGTTTTGTTTACTTCTTTTAATTTAAGTCCTTTATAATTAATGTCCAAAGACTTATTTTCTCGTCCATATGTACTAAATTGAATAAAATTAGTTTTTGTTAGGTTTACTCGTAGATTATTTTCGTCAAGCCATGCAATTATCAATTCAATTGTATTATTTATGTCAGTTGTGTATTTATTTATGTCAGTATTATTCGATGTCATTATTAACGAAATGTCATCAGCGAACAGAAAACAGGGGTGATTAGTAACTTTAAGTTTTAGAAGTAACTTCAGGCAGGTCATTTATATATAGTAAGAACAATAGGGAGCTAAGCACACCCCCTTGGGGCACACCAGACCTGTTATGTTTATAGTTTGATCTGTAAGATTTTAGTTCAAGTTTACTATTAATTTTTTCGATTTCTACACACTGCATTCTGTTATTTAAATAACTTTCTATCCATTGAAGAGCCGGGCCCGAATCCCATACATTTCGATTTTGTTTATTAGCAATTTGTGTGATACGAAGTCGAAGGCCTTCGACATGTCAAAAAAGATGCCTGTTGTCTTAAGTCGCTTATCTAAGTTGGTAATGAGTGTGTGTATTAGGTTAAAACATCCTAATGTTGTGGACTTTCCTTTTTGAAATGGAAAGGCGTTTATGCATAGCAGTTTCTAAGATTTTTGATAGAATCGGTATGAGAGTAATTGGTCTGTAGTTATCGAGATCTTCCTTGTTACCTTTTTTGTGGAGAGGTTTTACAACCGATTGTTTAAGAAGGCTAGGAAAACATCCAGATTCAAAAGACAAATTCACTAAAAACGTTAGGACTGGTGTTAATTCACCAGAACAACATTTTAAAAATTTTGTTGCTATCTCATCGTAACCTACTGAGTTTGTGTTGTTTAGAGTTAAAATAATTCTGTGTATTTCTTCATGTCCATATGGTTTTAGGAAAATACTATCACTAACAGATTTTTTAAGACTAGCACCAGTATTCTTATGGGTATCGTTTGTTAGATTAATCCAATAGTCATTGAATGCTTCAGCTATTTTATCCGGGCTATTAATTACAGTACCTCTGTTTCTTACGTTTTCTATGACTTGTTTGCTCTTAGTACCGACGGACTCATGTTTTATCAGTTGCCATGCTGCCTTGCATTTGTTTTTAGAATTACTGATAAATTCATGATTAATTATTTTAATGGACCCATGTATGCAACGACGTAGGAGTTTAGAGTAGTTTTTAAATTTTGTTTTATTTTCAGCTGTTTTGTTTGCATAGTATTTGTTTCGTAATGATCTTTTGGTTTTGCAGCTTGCTCCAATACCTTTAGATATCCATTTTAAGGGTCGATCCCTGTTTAAAATTTTTATTCTCCTAAACGGAAAACATAATTTATAAAATAGATATATTAGCTCGTAGAACTTTTCGTAAGCTACGTTAATATTGGATTCTTTAAATATCTCTGAAAACGATAGTTTGGACATACATTCTTTAAATATAGAAATGTGGTGTTTATTATAGTCTCTCCTATACGTTGAATATTCTGTCAAAGCTGTCGCCTCTTATTGAATATACCTGTTTCACAGGTATATTCAATAACTGTGCAGTATTATGATCAGAAAGGCCCAGGTGTAGGAGTTCACCTTTAGCGGATTTGATGTTGCTGATTAGGTGATCTATACATGAATGTTGTCGTGTTGGTTCCTGAATGGAGCACTAGATCATAATTTTGAGCAATTTCAATTAACGCCTTAGATTTATTGTTTAGTTGTAGCGTGTTGATATTCAAGTCACCTGCCATAACAATTTTTTTCTTAAATTTACGTGATATAAATTGAAGCACTGTTTCAAGTATTTCGAAAAACTTGGTAATATTAGAAATTGGACTATATATGCATAAGATAAATAGATTCTGGTTCGTGATCTCAATGCCACAACACTCAAAGATATTGTCAATACAGTGCTGAGCCGAAAATGATATTTCCTTAAATATGGTACCCTTTTTTACGAGGATGGAGACTCCACCACGGTTTTGTTTCTTGGTCCTGCAGTAAGAGGTAGCTAAGCTGTAACCAGACACTTTTATAAGATTTTTAGAAGTAATTAAATGAATACCTTAGAATAAATCTTTTGATTAGGTATCTGTATACCTAATCAAATGATTTATTCTAAGGTATTCATTTAATGTTTTATTATATTATATTTATTAATTAGGTATACCTATATTTGCATAACATAAAATTTTCCCTAGATCTTTATACCTATTTCATTAGCATCTCCATTTATTTGACCCAAAAGTGATATATAATGGTTTATAGCATCAAGTCTGACTTATATCGTTGTGATCATTGTATGAATACTCCTAAAATCTTGTTTTTGTTATACAGGCCTTGTACGGTGCACTGGGTGAGCTGTTGCAGTGTGCATAAGAAGACTGAATAATACTAGTTTTACATAATTTTATTTTATTGATCCTCTGTGATTTAAATAAAAAACATATTAAATCATTTATTATTTTTATTTACAAAAGTTGTAAAAGCATCAGCTATTTTAAAGGCTGCAAGCCTATGCTAATAGCACCCTCGCCTCGGCTTGTATCTTGGCTCCTCAGCCTGCATCTTGCACTGCACTGCATCTGCACTGAAGTGCAGCTGCCAGCATCTGTAAAAAAGTTAGATATGTTTATTTCTCACCACAATATTATACAATACATCAATTATAATGCTTTATCAAGCTTATTACTATTGTGGGAGACTTGTGACTAAACTAGACTGCAAGCCTGTATTTCAGGACACCAGGACTCCGCCCTTAACACAATCATTATCTCGATGAATTATTTTTAGGTAGGTATTGAATCTAGATCGGTGAACACGGACATATTAGTTATTGACAAGTTTTTGTTAGTATGAGAGTGTGTGGTGGTGAGTGTGTGTGATGGTGAGTGTGTGTGATGGTGAGTGTGTGTGTTTTTAACATTAGTAGTATTATACTAAAGTAGCAAGTAGTTTTTCGGTGTCGTCATAATTAAATTCTTGTAGAAAGGAAGTTATTTTATTTTTACACATGATCTTAGTAAGATTAACTATCGGTAGCATACTATTAATGTTTTTGTAAAGAAAACCACCTAGATGGCAAAAGAAACGCTTCGAGAATTGGGTTGAAAGACGAATGTCTGGGCGATCTACGGAGTTGTAACGTCTCTTACCTTGTGAAGTCGAAGGATGATATTTTAGTATAGAATGTTGTTTTAAAATTATGCTTTTAATGAAAAGTTGACGCACTGTCATAACTTTGGCTTCTTTATATAAGAGCTCTGTGGGGTAACGGTAAGGTAGAAACGAAGACACTTTCAGTATGGCTCTTTGCGTTCTCTCCAGGACAAGGAGTGTAGACTTCGGAGCTCCACCCCATACATTGATACAGTAGGTTAACAATGATTGAGCGAGGTCAAAGTATACTGATTTTTTTAGCTTCGCATCTGCCACCTCCCTCAGAGTTTTAAAGATGTATATCATTTTAAGTAACCTAGTGTTAAGTGCAATAATGTGATCCCGAAATCTAAGGGTGTTATCTATTAATATTCCCAGGTATTTAACAAGTTGAGTGAGATGTACTAAACATGTCACTTAATGCTCTAGCGTGCTAGTGGTTCTAATAATAAAAAGAAAATGGCGTAGCGTTCGGGCAGTCAGTGCCAAATGTGAACTCTACACTAATTTAAGGACGTTATGCATCTCTCCACCTCAGTCAAAGGAGCAGTGATGACGCCTCGGTTGCCAGTTTGAATGATTTATTTTTTTATAATTTTGCTGCCTTAGTGCAAGCGCAGCTTTTTAAGTCTCTCCAAACCTCCGCCTGTTTCGCTGTCCTCCACCATATAAATACGGTTCTTTTCCAGTTTTGAAAACGAAAGTTGTTGGAATGCACCATCGTGCTGGTTGGCGACCAGATGGGGAGGGCCCGATGGACATTCCAGACTAGTGTCCCTATGATGGCGGCCTTTCAGTGCGCGTCTGAAGGTTAGCAGCGTGGAACCTCGTCTCACTTCCGTCTCTTATCCCATTCACTCTTCAATAATAATGAAATGTCAAGAAAAAATAATAATGGATCTAAACAGCGGCTGCACCCCCTCCCCCACAAAGTGCACCTCACCAACATTAGAGGTCTGCACTCAAATCTCTCTGCAGTCCACTACCACCTGGAGGCTGAGAAACCAGCGCTGTTTTTTCTTACGGAGACTCAGATAGCGAGTCCTTCAGACGTCTCGTACTTATCATACCCAGGGTTTACCCTGGAGCACAATTTTAAAACAAGCGCGGGTGTGTGTATGTACGCCCGTGACGACACTTGCTATCGGCGTCTCCGTAACCTTGAGGACTCGAGATTTTCAACGCTGTGAGCTCTCGTGGACACAGGTCTGGATAAAATTATCTACGCCTATGTCTACCGTTCGCACACAGGAGATCAGGAGACAACCAGGCTCACATAATACCTCAGTGAGGCGGCTGATGCGGCACAGCATCGGTACCCTTCCGCCCAATTAGTGTTACTGGAGGACTTCAATGCCCACCACCAGGACTGGCTCTTCCCATACTAGTCCACTGACCATGCTGGACGGGAGATGCGTAAGCTTTCGCTTGCGCTAAACCTTACCCAGCTGGTCCATGGAGCAACAAGGGTGCCGGATGTTGATTCGCACACGGCCAATTGCTTGGACCTTCTGCTGACAACAGATCCAGACCGATACTCTGTGTCGATAACTTCACCAGTGGGTAGTTCCGACCACTGTCTGGTGAAGTCTGTGTCCGTCTACTCCCCGCCCGAACCCAGCCCAAGAGGCACCCGGCGGGTGTGGCGGTACAGGTCCGCAGATTGGAATGGCATGCGATCTTTCTTCGCATGCTATCCTTGGCAGCCTACTTGCTTTTCTTCGGCTGATCCTTCGTCGTGCGCGAACGCCGTGACGGGTGTGTTGCGCCAGGGAATGGAGTACTACATTCCGTTCTCTGACGTAACAATGTCCAGCGTTGAACGGCCATGGTTTGGCGCCGATTGTCATTGCGCCGACGCGCTTAAGCATGAGGCGTACCTGGCATGGGCCAAAAGCCTGAAAAGCCTGAAAAGTGCCGACTTCTTGATGTTATTTGCCAGGCCATGTAACCTAACATACCTCTTCACACTGGGCAACCAGTTTTCTCAACCCACAGATCGACGCACTCAGCAGCACCATGTCGTCCGCGTAACTGATATTATTACTATACATGACATACTAAAATGATTATTTTGTTATGATGCCAGTAATTTACTATTCTAATATTTTGTTTATTTATTTTAAGGAAAGCTTACAGACTAATAATAGTATATTATGATACAAGTCAGCTAAGTTGCTCATTACACACGAGGTTGTGGGTTGCAGCCCGAGCCGCAGGCGAGGGCGTAATTCAGCCGAGCGTGTAATGAGCAGAGCACACGAGTTTCATACGACGTTTTTCAACACATTTGCGAGGGAAAAACAAACACGTATTGCTTAGATCGTTTAATTATTAACATTTGGTGAACGTACAATTTTCAAAGCGATATTGGATTGATTTGGATGGCAATTTCACAGTTTGTGTTACTTTTTGCCACTTCTTTAGTAGATACTTTTGAATTCTTCTTGTGTAAATGTCGGCGACAAAGGCAAATCATAGAACAGTAGGAACAAAATAACTCATGCTAAGAGAAGAGAGTACATGGTTGTGGTTGGGGGCAAAACTGTTTTGCCTTTGGCTCCAAATTAATGGCTTGCGTTATTTTGTCACTGATTTTCGTCTTGTTTTAGACTCTATTCATAAATAGAGTCATATTATAAAGCTCTAGTCGTCTACACGCAACAATAACACCGAATATTAAGGCAACCTGCAAAGAAAACAATTAATTCGTTCTAAGAAGTTATGCTTAGGTTACGCAATTATTTAGGTACGTTTAGATTAATAATATTCAACGTACCTTTGTTTGCTAGGTAGGTGCTGACTATCCGGAGCATCTTTCATAAACTTTTCAAAGTCGGCTGGTGACAAAACATTAGATTGTCGACCAATATATCCGTCCGAGCCGTCTCTTCATAAATGTCATCAGGTTACAGTACGTTTTGATATCAAAACCAATTCTTGCTCTTCCATCGTAGGAAACTATCGTAGGCAGCCAAGCACTTTTCTCTAGATTATGCGGGGATTAGGCTATCGCTTGCATTTTGTATTTCTGGTGGGTTAACTAAACTCTCTCCCCTTTGTTCATCTTTTGCACGAAAACTTGTCATTTTATAAATAATTTACCACTGAAATACGATAAAAACAAAATATGAAAAAAAAAATATGGGAAATGGAGCGCAAGCTTTTTTTTACGCGCCTAATGCATGGTGAGTGAGCATACAGCCTACTTTAAAACTACTCGTATAATTTTAAGTGATAAAATGCAAATATTTTATAACAAATTATTGTGAATTATGAATAATTTGATAATAATAAATGTTTGTTTGACCGAATTAAGGATGTACACAAATATTTATTAAAAAATGTAAATGGCTTTTCAGCGGCATACAACCTCTTTGTTGTTACTAAAAAAAATACTGTATTACCCGGTTAAACTGAAAATGCTCTGTTTGCTCGCATATAACTTGCAGAAAGGTACTAATTTAACTTTGTAGGGATAATTCTATTACACACTAGTGTCTAATGTTTTTCCGCACGTGTGTGTAATAGCTCGGTATGTGGCCCTAAAAGCGATGTAGTAAGGCTCACTTTACGAGCAAGTGGGTTGAAAAAACATTAAAAAAAATCATAGGTAAGGAAAATGGCTAGTTACAAGCTTCCGCATGTTTTATAATTTCAATGTGAAATTGACTGTGGATTATTATTTTGATTTGATTTAGTAATTTTACATTTTTATCTTACATTCTTAAATGGTAATTTGGACTTGTATTGTTTATTAATATTTGCACATTTTTATTATTATTAAATTTAACATTCTGCAATAATTATTTTGAATGGTATTTCTATATCAATATTTGCATGCCATTGTCCAAGGCAAACATGACGTTCCTTTATATTTTTATTTTAACATCTCTTCATGCTGGTTATTTGTTATGTATGCATGATATTCATGCTTGAGCAAATAAACAGTAATTGATTTGTTTTCTAGTGTGCTATGAGAAGTAGTGCGTAGTTCGCTACAAGTTTAAATTTGTAGCTTGATACGAGATGCAATACGAAGCACGCTACGAGTTGAGGAGTGTAGTTTGCTATCAGAAGCGGCGCGTAGCTCGCTACGAGATGAAGTGTGTAGCTTGCTACGAGATGCGGCGCGTGGTATGTTTCGGCACAGGGGGCCTACTCCCGATCTTCGTCGACGAAGTTACGAGCCGTTCGAAAGTATTTCGAAACTTCGGAGTGAACCCTACCCCCTAACGATTTCGGATTATTGAGCTTCGAACGGGATCATAGACAATTTTCGTGAACGAACGATGGATGACGTTAGAGTTGCACTATTTTATCGGTCGATTACCGGTTTTCCTAGTTTGTGGTTTCAAGCTTACTAAACAAAAAATAAAATATTTAAATATAGAAATGAATTACTTTTGTCATTATTGTCTGGAAAGCGGCATTATCCTATTGATACCTTTGCTTTTTTTTCTTTATGACAGCAACTTTCAAAAGAATTGTCAAGAAATAAATAATATATACCTTGGAGGAATTTAGTTTTCCTTTTCATTAATAATTCATTAAAATGGCCCAACCGCTTAAGCAGCAACTTACGCACAAATTGAGGCCCTTGTCGTCTTCATAAGTTCGCTCAAAACGGCTGTGGGAAAACCTGAGCAACTTAATTCAATGGAAAGTTGCACTAATTCCGTGGAGCAGTGGCAAACGGTGAGTTTAATACATTACTCGTCAATATTAATATGATTTTAAGGGCTTGTCCTCAGTAAAGTGCACACAATCATAGTCAGTATTCTTGCAAATACTTTAACCCAGTCAGTAGGGGTTAGCTAGCAGAGCTAACCTAACCCGGCTGTGGCAAAGGCATTTTTGATTATTTACTGACTGGGTTAATATCTGCAGGAGTACTTACGAGTATAGTGTTTTTATATATTATACATTTCATGCAATTAAAATTAACAAAATATCCAAATTTTAGGTGCGGGCTGTTAAAAACATTTGGCCAAGAACGCTGTTGGAGCTGTCAGACGGTCAGCATGGTCCATTGGTAGCACCAACCTGCTCCCAAATGGAGTTAAAGATACTATCAATTATAGAAGAGGGTTTTGAAGAGCAACAAACCTAGTCAAGAGTCCAACCAGCTTTTCCAACGGTAATACATAACAAAATTTATAATTTTTGGTAGTAGACTATTTTTTTTTTGCAAAATATTAATAAATTACAGACACACAATCATATATTTTGTATTTTATCCATCAATGATATTCAGTTTTCGTTGTACAGGGTCCATCAGTAAGACACCTGCTGAAAGTGGAAGTGCAAAGGCTTATAATAAAAACTAGAAGAAATAAGATGCTTGATGAAGTAAAGCTGGCATATTCTTGAAAAACTTAAGTTCCTAGCAATAATTTAAGACTGATAAATAAAGGAAAATCTATGTTTTGATTGTTATAGTGTGTTAAGTGTTAATTTTATTCTGATTATTAGGTATTTGAGACTCAAGTAGACAAGTAAGAGAAATTAAGGTCCTAGCAATAATTTAAGACTGATTAGTAAAAGGAAAACCACGTTGAAGTGTCAATATAAATTATTAGAATATCAGCGCTGCGTTATTTCCTTTTTGGGTAACGCTACACATGCTGTGATATTTTTCTCTCGGTCTCGCTTGGGGTTGTATTTTTATTATTGTTAAATTTGTTGCTTATTTCTCGTGTCTCCTGTGCGGGTCACAAATAAATATTTTTTGGTTTTTGTATAGTATTTATTATAGTAATATAATCTTGTATATATATATGTTTTAATCTAACAACAGTACACCGCAGACTTGGGTAGTCTTTTTAATTCTAAGTTTTTTCAGTCCATCCAAAGGTTGTCTAGTAGATATCTGTCAGCGATAAGACCGCCTTTGTACCCGTATAAATAAGTTTTCTTGTAAATGTGTATAATTTTATGGTGTACTATAAAGTATATTCTATTTTTGTAGTTATTGTATAGTATGTTGTTAATTGTTAAATTTATTCAGATTTGAATGGTGAAAAATAAAAATAAATGTATAATAAAAAAAAATCCTTTTATTGTGAAGTCAATAATACATACATAAACTCACGCCATTTTCCCATGGGGGTAGGCAGAAACTACAGAATGCCACCTGCTACGATCCTTACATACTGCTTTTGCTTCACTCACATTCATACATCTAGTCATACACATACCAATGCATTTATATTGGCTTTATTAGTAAAGTTTTCTTGTGAGACTGCATAAGTATATATTTCTTTCCAGCAATTGCACTAATCTGTCTCTCGCTCTTTGCGCTTGCTGAAGAGCTTGATGGGCAGATATTATATTTGTAGACACTTCTCCCTGTCTACTGCGCTCAATTTGAAGATCTTCTCGCTGAGGGAAAGTGCTTCTAAGTCCGCCTCATTAAACATATTGTGTAAAACACAGCAGGCAATGACAATTGTACCTGAAAAATTATTAAAATATGCTCATAAATAGATGAATAAAATACTGTTCATCTGTTCAATGTGTTATTAGAAAAACATAGCTATACCTAGTATAAATTGCGACAAATACCAACTGACTGGTGCATAATGCAGCTCTCTTGCTGCTATGAGGCATCTTAATCGGTTTTTTAAATGCTAAACATACGCTGTTTATTGGACCGAGCATGTTTTTGTCTATTGGGGTCTTCTACAGCATTGTCTACATTCTCATCATGAATCCCCGAAGTGGGTACCCAAAATTCCCTGTAACACTACACTTGTCAGGCCATATTTTTCATAAAATCTACAAAATTTTAAATGATACAATTTATTTAAGTGTACTCTATAAGTAGGTATAGGTATAAACACTCTTCAAAGCATAGGTAGTCATTGTTCAAATGGCAGGCTAGGTATATTTTATTAAATACCTATAGATATTTATTTTAGAAAAATGGTACAAGCTTTTAAAATTACTTTCTTATTATAAGATTTTTCCCAGGCAAATTATGTGGATACCTTATGTACTTTTTTATTAATGAGGGTCTGTTCAGTGCATTTGTGACGTGGCGCAGACAGCATGACACTGTGTCTTGTGCCATTGGAACATCACTGCTAAGGTCCACTGCACCTTGGTGACTCCCCCGGGCATTAAAAATTAAGAGCAGCTAGGATCTGAAATTAAACAAAAACAACAAATGTAAATGGGTGGGATTGGTAATACAGCTCAATAAGTTACCAGTATATTTAATCTAACCTTACCTTCATTCTCGGATCAACACCACTTTGTCGTAAGTGTTGAGGAAAAAAAAAGGTATTAGCTCCTCACACAAGTCCTCAAATAATTCCCGAGTGAGCTTATAGTTCCCCTTCCCTATGAACTCAACGTCGGGAATACTTGCCAACTGGAAGTTTTGGCGCAAATGTCATCGACGTTGCCTCCGCTCTTCCAGTAGATCTTCTGCGAGCATTAAAAAAGCAGCCATCGTTGGGAATTATAAGTTTCGTCGACCGCACGATAACTATTTTGATGTCGTCATATCTTGACGGACGATCCGTTATAACAAGTGTCAAATTCAATTTTTCGAACGGATAAAAACGCATCGGGAGTAGGTAAAACTGTCAAATTGTGTTGTCATTCATTCTTCGTTCGGGCCTCGAACGAATCATCCGTCCGTAGGTGTAAGGGAGTAGGAAACGCCCGTAACTAAGGTCGAAACTACGAACTTCGAGCTTCGGGAGTAGGCCCCCAGATTACTAAATAGTTGTTTCGGGACGCAGTGAGTAGCTTGCTACGAGATGAAATGCGAAGCACGCTACGAGTTCAGGATCATAGGATGCTCGCTAGCATCCACAGTACGATATCGGTAAGAGTTCTTGAATCTTGAACGGTCGAAAAGTGCGGCTTTTACTTAGTCACGAGATCCTCTCCAGAGCTCGAACTTATCAGCACCTAATTATTGACGGAGCTCATGTTCTGTAGTTCATCAACAGTGACTGATATTTTCTGTTAAATTTGAATAGTAATAAACAAGGATTTTTGTTAAACTGTATTCACAAGTTCAGAATATGACTCGCGCTGGAGACTGCTAGCGAGCCCTGTGAATTGGTGCGGGACATATAAGGGACTGCGGCGGGTGGTGATACATTGTTGAGTACGCTGGGCGCCGGCACTGATAGCGTAATGAGAGAGCACACTAATATTTAATAATGTACTAATGAGTCACTAACGAAAACCGATACAGAGAATATTTGTGCTGGTTTTCCTTAACTTCGGTGTTATTTTCACAAGTCTCTGCTCTGAATAAATCCACAATAATGCACGAATATAAAGACATTTTTATCACCATGTCAAGTCAAAACAGCGCCGGCAAAATAAATTGATTCTTAGCGCTCATGCACACGAGACGGTTTTAACCCGGCCCGGGTTTTTGCCACTCCAAAACCATCAAAGTAAGCCGGCGCTAGCCCCGGCGTCGTGTGTATGGCTCCATAGTGTCCTATACATTACTGACGACCGGACGTAGACGCGGTTTGACGCCGGGCTTAGCTCCGGCGAAAAACCGTCTCGTGGGCATGAGCGCTTATTCTTTACTAGCTGTGCCCGCGGTTTCGCTCCCGTTAACTGCCTATCCTACCCTACTTACCTAGACCTACCTACCTTACTTACCATTCTACCTACCTAGATCGAGCGTTCGCTGCACAGAATACTATTTACTCTAGGGAGAAGAATATCGACTTCATACAAAAAAAATAAGGATAGCTTTTCTACACGCCATCTAGTAGCGTCTAGTATCCCTCCCATACGCACAAAGCGTTTTGCTAATACTTTCATTGTGCGCACAGCTAAGGAGTGGAATTCCCTTCATGAGTCTTTGTTCCCTGATAGCTACAACCTTGGAGTCTTTAAGTCAAGAGTAAATAGGTTTCTTCTAGGCAAGCGTGCTTCACCGTAGACCACATCATCGCTTAACATCAGGCGAGATAGTGGTCAAACGCGAGCCTATAGATAATAAAAAAAGTAACACTCCAGAACACAACACTGCCAAAAAGAAAGTTATTTTTCACTTTGTAGTGTTTTTATTTGGATGTCGGTAATATTTATTTGAAAAATAGTTTATTTTTCAGTTTTTAGTTGTACCTAAAGGCAAGTTCTTTAGTAAGGTACCTATAATGCCAGAATGGATTACCCGAATATTATCATGAAACTTGTACATAACCGGGGGTGTACCAAGGTGAACAGTACATATATTCGTACCTCTTTAGAGCGTACTGGCGTGATGTTATGTTATGAAGTGGTATGGACAATAAACAGACATGTGATTGCAGCAATCCCGAGAGATGTTCTGTCGTTTATTGAAGAATTCCGTTATCATAGGTATCAGATCTTCACCAAAATAAAATGGTACCAATTTGGGAACATACTCTTATAAAAAAACCAGTCAAGTGCGAATCGGACTCGCGCACCGAGGTTTCCGTACAAACAGCAACATTCACCAACATAATTAAGTAACTGCTGACTGCCGCGGCGGGTTCGCGGTGAATGCTAACCCATGTTCCCGCCATAAGCGGCACAGGAGGACCCCGTGGAAAAAAATAAAAATAGGTCAACGGGAACTACCATATAAGTTTTCGACCCAAAACCTATAGGGTACTTCCGGTTGACCTAAAATTGACAATTTTTTTAACATGCCATTGCAGCAATCCCGAGAGGTTTGCCGTCATTTATTGAAGAGTTCTATTGTATATCTCCGAAGTTCTACACCAATTGCTTTCAAACAAAACAATATTTTTTTAAATCGGCCCACAATTGACGGAGATATCAGTGAACATAATGCACAATGCCTTCTACGAAATATGGAGTTCAACAGTCAGAGTATCTGAATTGCGTATGTTGCGATATTTTACTCATGTTGTCCCACAAAATGGCGCCCAAAATGAGCCATATTTTTTCTTTTCCAATTTTTATATAGCCAGTGACAATGGCAGGGTTAAGACGAATTGATTGACGTAAGAATCATCAAAATCGGCAAACGCGTTTGGTCTCTAGAACGCCACATAGGAACAAACATACGAAATGGGTTCTGTTGGTTATCCTTTAACACCCTGGCTATTTTTTGTTTTTATATTTTCAATGTACAAAAAAGACATTTCTACAGATTTATTATATGTATTGATTGATTGATTGTACACACACGCACATAAATACTGGGACAAATAAAATATATGCGAAGGCGAGTTTATCGAAATTCTGAGTTCTCTGACATAGAGAGATGAATTGATGTTCTCAGTTTTTAACATTTCATATGCATATCAATTCATATTAATTTTATATTTAGTTATTGAGTTGTAAAGTAAAGTCTTACACGGAAGAGAGCTGTGATTGTGGTGTTCATCTCAAGTTTGCTACGTAGTATTCACGTCGAATTTCATCCCAGCAGATAGTACGTCATGCTCAGCGGTCGGTCTATTCCACGGCTTAATTTTAATTATACGGTAACTAGTAATGTTCACTTTGTAATACTAAACCAATATTATGATAGTGTATTCCCCGAAGAGCTGGTTTCTGGAAGCTTTCATGCTAAATGAATGTGTTGTATGTATAGGTAATTAGGTGAAGCTGCCTAGCTACAGGTACCTACTGCCTAACAGGCTCAATACTGTAAATTCGTTGCCAAAAATTCATAAGCACTTGGACATAATTTAATGGGCACGTGGGCCGCGTAGAGGAGTGGCTGGGGTGGTGGCTGGCTTGAAGGGGCGCGGGGGCGCGAGGGCGCGGGGGCCGGAGGGTGTAATTTCACTAATTAACTCGTTGGGCGCGCCGCCACTCCATTACCGACTGTTTATTGTGACAATTATTCCACCTGAGCCGCCCCCGCGCCCCTCGCCCCGCACCCTCCTGCACATCATTCACGAAGCTGCCCCGCCTTCGTTTTCAGCTGAAAATTATTTCCGTAATAACGAAGTTCCCACTGAAAGTGAACAGCGCACGTCAGAGGTCAGGTAAGGCCAGGTGCGGTCACTCGCTTATTCAATAACATGAATACATACTACATTGCCCACATTGACCATTTGTAGCATGCCTTTCGGCGCCTCGGCTATTTCTGGTAGACTTACGGGTAGAAAGAAGTCCAAAAGTTTAGCAATCAGATTTATTGCTAGTTATAGTGTTAGCAGACGTTCCATTTAAAATACTAGTAATCTGCTACTACCACTTAGAACTGTGCAAAAGATTAGACAAGTAACCAACGCATGGCAGAGTCTCGGTCCACACATGTACACCTGCCGCAGCAGTCTCAGTGGCCTATGCTTGCAGCCGGAGTGCCGGCCCGGCACCGAGCCGACAAGTTGCCGACACGACAAATACTGCAAGCATAACATGAACAACCGCTTTCCCTGCAGCGTGCAGTTCTATCGACATTCATAACTCAAGTAACTAGATATTAAATGAACATCAGTCATTAGTCGGGTAACAATATACAGTTTCTTGCTCTAATTACATCTGGCGACATACGCGACCCATTTCATACGTGGTGTGCGCACGTGTGCGTGTGTGTGTGTGCGCGGGTGATAAGAGGTCGCGCGATAACCCGCGCGAGGCCGCCGCTAGCGCGGGAACTTTAGCGCTACCAAACTATTGCAACAGTTGGAATATTTACGTGGATGGGCGACACTTTGCATGGAACAGACATACTGTACTACTTGGGTGTACGTTAAATCCACAGGGGAGAAGGGCACATTCAATCGTTGCAAGTAAAGTCTTAACTCGAGTTCGGGCCGCTCTCGAGACAAGCCAAGAGTACTAGCAGCGCACACGCATTGTTCCCTGATCCTTTGCAATACAGAGTAAAGATGTAATCTGCAGCAGTCAGCACTTCAGCAGACGGCACACGTGCACCACAGGCCGCAGCACTCGCATGCGACACGTGGTCGCACGCTGCAGCGTGACTCGCGAGCTAACGACCACTTACCCACATTATTTCAAATATGAGCTCGTTATCGGTGCGCCAATAATACTATAAATAGTTCAAGGAAAACAATGTAATATTTTATGAATGAGTGTGGCAGCGTACAGCACACATCGTTCGCACGCCCCGGTGCAGGCGCATACTTGGCGCCTCTAACTATATTTTCACTAATGTCGAATTTCATATCAGCGTATCAACGGCCGAGGGAAAGTGTCTACACACACCGAGCTGCCACGCATTACAGCACAATCGAATTATTTGCGATCTACATAGCGCGATACAGCGCGTAACATTGACTAGTGATAACAATTGATTAGTACGACAAACCCCGGCTTAACTGCTACGACAATGATCGGTGATACCGCAAATACCGCAAACGTCACACGCGGCGAGCCGGTCGGCCTCCTCCACTGCGCTGGTAGCAGAGTGCGGTCAACTTCGCGGTGGCACCAGCTAGATGTTCGTGTGTCCGTGTGTGGAGCAGAGCTCACCGTGCATTAACACACCCACTGATCTCTAAGCAGATATTTCGGATAACGTTTATCATAAGGCACAGTGAACATTCGCTCGTCATAGTGTTGTTTTATACGTACTTATACTTATGTCCATTACATAAGTACATAGTATTAAACTTTTGTGCATATGGGTACATTGGCTGCGCGTGGTGCGTGCTGCGGGAACCGTACTGTCTGTGAGAACGGTGCCGTGCTCACCCGCCACTCTTATGTTACGTTGACGGAATTGATTACTCGGATTCTTTGTTTTTATTTAATGTTTGATCGAAGTAAAAATAGAATTGCTTAGATCATTCACTAGGTACCTAGCTAACTCTTATTTTGTTACTGCGAGAGCCGAACTTATTTTTTTATGCTGTAATTTTGTATGGGTAAAAAAATTGCTGGATGAACAAAGTGTTCCGTAAGTGTGTTTTAAGAATGACTAATGAATGTCAGCACCACAGGGCCCGAGGGCAGGTCACGACTGGGCAGGCACCCGGCGCCACTCAGCAGGTGTGTCCGAAGTACCGCTCTGTACATTGTACAGCAGATGTAGTTCGGTCAACTTCAGTCGTACAATGTATCAAAGAAAAAAGATCTAACAGCATTGGCTTAAAGTTGAGGCATAGTGACGGAGCCTGTGGGTACAGTGGGCCTTCCTGCCGCTGTTATGTGGCTACGGTGGGAAGGCTTCACAGACCAGACGTTAGGCTCGCCTGGCTTTCGGCGTGCTACCTTGAGTAAAATGGTCTCGGTTAATTTTGACGCAGCCAACATTTTGTCGAGTTAATTATGTTCGGTACCAGATCCACCGTTGTTGTAAGTGATATCGCCGTGCCACCGCCCGAGCACCGAGGTGTGACCGCGGGCCCGGCCGGGCGCGCTGCGGCCGCCAAATTAACGGAGCGCGCAAATGAATTAGTGGCGTCTCCCGCTATCACACAATTAGATGAGTGCGGCTGTCACGACCCCCGCGCCTGACGTCAGCACCCACCGCCCTGTGACGTCACCCTCACCGGCCCGACCACCAGCCACAACTCACAAGTAATTGTTCAGGAACGCGAGCTGCATCCTGCATCAATTGCGTAACTGCTTTCATCATAATCTCCTTTATCTACAATAGCTTATAGAAACGAAGCTGACGTTTAGGAGAGCCATCGATAAACTAAATAATATACACCTTGTAGCGTGATCGCTACAAGACGCTTTGCTTTAGCCTCTTCTTAATATGTCAAAGCAGATCGGTTACAATGATTAAAAATTGGAAAAATTAGAAATATTCATATTTCGTTTGTCAAGAAAACAGAAGACAATTTTTCTGGGACTGACAGATAGAATTTTATAAAAAAAGTAGCGGACGCCTCGCGGTTTCACCCGCGTAGTGCCCGTTCCTGTGGGTATACTCATCCCATACAAACAAACTGTCCCGTACTGATTATACTGATTATTTGATTTATCAATAGATTTAAAAAAAAGAAGAAATAAACAATTATCGATTGATTATTAGATGGTTAACTATATATCGCCGAGGAACGGAACCGAAACGATCGATTTACTAAAAATAATCGGTATAATCAGATGAAAAACGCTAGTTACGTGGCAAGCGGTTTCTTTGTATTCGATGAGGCATCTGTATGCTAGTATTATATTATCTGTGACCGGGATAAAAAGTATATATCACCCGGGGATAGTGTAGCTTTCAAACGGTGAAAGAATAGTTGAAATCGTTCCAGTAGTTTTTAAGTTCATTCGTTACATACAAAAATACAAATCTTTCCTCTTAATATTAGTATAGATATTAGAGTATAGAAGTATAGATGTTTGGCTCTGAAATCATCTACTAAATTAATTATAGGTATTTTTTTATAGTAACTGAATGAAAGTGTGCTTTAAAATGGCCAGCAACAATCTGACCATGGCTTTGTCAACTCTTGTGCGGGAATGGCAGGAACACATTCCGCGGACCGCATGTCTCGCGACTGAGCTCTGTCAGAGATACAAACTATCGTTTCACTTCCATGGTATGCCACAGTTGCCGTGCGACAGACTGGAGGACTGGGCGGTCTTGCCAACACTGGTGACAAGCTAATCATAAAAAAACTTTGTTGCTGACAAGAGTTTGTGCATGATGAATCAAAACTGATATCAGTTGAGCCGACTTCGGCTCTTTACCCCCGAGACAGAACGAATGACCTCTGGAGTACCTGCAGTCTTCGGGATTCCGAACATCTGTCAACGGGTTCCTTATATTTTAATTTAAATGGCCTGAGTATTTGGGAGAAGTTCTACGTTCTGTTCATCCAGAGTGGATTTCCGACGAATGGCTGTTATCATACTTTTCATTTAGTTTCTTTTTAACGTAGCTTACCTTTAAAGTTTCCGTTGTTAATAGTAACATTATGGTACCAGTGTGTAATATTTTTGATTACCGCTGAGGCGCCATTGAGACCCGAGCCGTTAGGTGAGGGTCTTAAGAGAGCCGAGGACGGTAATCATCAATACACACGTGTATCATACGACGTTTTTTAACACACTTGTGAAGAAAATAATACTAAAAAATCATTTCCAACAGTGAAAACGAGTTATGAATTTTTTTTCGAAATGGCGGGCTTAATTAATCAGTTTTCCTATGCGCGCGCATCTAACAATGGCGATCGGCCATATACTAAAAATAACGAGTTTTCTTTTTTTTGGCTTTTCGCGGATAGCGTTTTAGCCACGTACAAAATGGGGAATTTCAAGTTTTCTTTATTACAAACAAAAACAAAAGTTATATTTGAGTGAAAGTTTTATTTAATAAACACGTACAAGTTGAAATTGTCTATTTAAATACGAAGTTGCATGAAATGTGTTGCATTTGTACTACTGAGCACGATCTTTTTTGTATCGAAACTATTTTAAGAACAAAGCAACTCAACCAATAAATTATAAAAAAAAAACATTACTCACTTGTGAATAATAGTAATGAAAAAGTCACAGTTTGATAACAGGTGTCATAATGTGTCACTTTATGAGCAAGTGTGTTGAAAAAACTTTTATTGCCTTACATATATCACGTTATGGTTAAGCCATCATTAACCGGTTGCAACTGCGTTGTAGATTAGAAACGTGAATTCAGCTTTATACCCTTTAAACCTTGCCATCATTTCACTCATATGTTTATTTTACTAAATATTTAAAATAATTAATACGATATTGACGATTACGTCTTTCGTTTTTTTTTATAATTTATTTTTCCTTTTTCTATTTTTTATATTGTCGGTGTATTTATTTTTTAATTAAAAATTATATTTTATCGTTGCGGTAAAAAGTTTTTCTCTTTTATGTTTTTCCTTTTTTATATTGTCGGTGTATTTATTTTTTAAATAAAAATTATACTTTATCGTTGCGTTAAAAAGTTTTTCTCTTTTATAACGCTACAACCTGTATGGTGGGTACTCTATCGTCGTCTATGAATAATATTGCTACATGTATTTATTATTTATTTATTATTATTTGACAATTATATACTTTATTGTCCAACACAAAAACCATACAGGACAAAAATTTACAAAAAGAAGTGTATTATTGGGTCACATTACAGTGGGTATTATCGCACAGAGCAATCTCTTACAGACAACCTTTGGATGGACTGAACGAGAGGAGAAGAATTTAGGACTAAATGTATAAATAATATTACTTAAACTTAATAACATAAAATACAGACATACAATACTTCATAATATAGGTACTACTAAATATCTAATATATGACTGAGAAAGGAAATAGAAGGTAGATATTCGTCACCCTCCCCGCTAACTGTCGTATGTCACAAACTGTCGTATCCTTTTTTTTTTTTTTTTTTTTTTGTAGGAAATCATCAAATGACTTCTCCCGCTCTGGGTGAAGCGGAAGGGCGTGTCAGACTTTAACTGACTAAAACCCACCCGTGTTCCTTCAGTTGCTTGTGCCAGGGCCGCGGTAACTCTCTTTCAAATTTATCCGCGAAATCCAGAAACTGTCGTATCTGCACTGACATTACCTACGTGTTCACATTATTGTAACGAACAAGTTCTCTCTAATCGTCGTTGTTGTATCGTTTACGAAGATAATCGCGTATTTTGTTTTGCGTATGTGCAGAAGGAGGGTAAAAATTTTCTTACTAACTGACGTATGTACATAGGGCACTTAGAATTTTTGTCTGTAATGTTTACACAATATTTTTCATTTACGTCGCTTAGAGCAAACATTTTTCTTTCGAATAAGAAGCTTATTGCCATAGGATTAAGTCACGTATTGTACCGAGCCAGCTGCCACCCATTTTTTGACTGTCACGGAAAATATACCGTACCAAGTCAATGTTCTTACTTACTCCGATTTCCTTGATTAATAAAAAATATCAGCCGATATTAGGATGTAAGGATGCTATCTGTTTGTAAAGACGACGAGGGCCGATGCTTGAACTGGACAGAAATGACGGAATTTTCTGTAGAGAAGGCTGAACCTCAAAAGATTTTTTTAAGAATAGCTACACAGAAATTATTCCACGCTCTCTTTTTCTTAGGATGCAGGTCACTCCTTTCTTGAAAGAGGAATTAGGACTTCTCAACCTAACACCACCCAAAATTGCGATGGAAAAATATAGTAGCTTGTTGTCACTAACAACAGGGGACACCCCAATCATTAAGTTGCCGGAGTATGTGACATTTTATACATCACTTTCTCTTTAATTAAAATACCTTTTTTTATGCCTTTTTGATTAGGTACCTACTAATTTACCATTGATTTTACAAGATAGTTGTTTTTATAATTTAGCTCATTCTTGAATATTAAGACGTTGTATCCTATAAACAATTATTATCCTGATTGCTAGTTCCTATGTTCAATAAATAAGACTGATTGACTGTAGGTACGCTTAAACCTTGGGGAGGGCTCTGTATGTACGCTTTTGCGGTTGCAGACAAGCTTTGCTTGCTTTGTAGCGTAGATACAGGCCTACCTTGCCTCCTCCCTAAGAGGCCGCAAGGTGGCGTGGTCTTGAGGGAGAGCGCTACGGTCGTGTAGATCCTCAAGGCAAGTCTGGTGATGTTCCTACTCGAGGTTGCCACCCTGTTATTGGTCTAATTCCTTAAGAATTAGACGTAACAAAAATCACTGGGCGAATTAACGCAGGGGTGCCGAGGTCATGCCCCTGGGTGTCCACCATCGAATAAGAGCAGATGGTGGATAGTAATGACCTCCCGCGTGTTTGTGCCGTGCGCGGGGATCCACCCGTACGGAGGGATGAAGGAATCTTGGTGGTTGAGTGGAGCAGGTTGCACACAACACACCACATTGGTCCGGATTTCCTCTCACACGGGAGGTTGTGGGGTAGCTAACCACAATCAATCGGCTGAGGTATCCCATAAGCGGGCTGCCATGCGAGGGTTGGTTTAGTGAGGGGGCGCGGCGTGGGGTTTCGGAATGAGTTGCGGCATAGTCTCGTGTCGTGTACAGTCCCGTGATCTTCCGTCGCGAGCGGGCTCGTCAACTTCTTGCTAGGCTGGCCCTATACCGAAGGAGTAGCTCTGGCGTTGCTCGTAGAACGAGTGACGTCCCCGACTGAGGGCTCCGTAGTGGGTGGAGAGCTCTAACGGTGAATTTATATAATGCAAAGATATGGATACAGAGACTTCTAAACTAAAAAAAGATGTGCCAATCGAATTGGTAGAGGAGAAAGGAATGAGCCAGGGTGGCTCACGTACCAGTGCTGCCGTAGCACCGAAACGTAAAAAAGGGGGCACAATTTGTGCGCCCGCCTACCCCGGCTGCTGACGAGATGGCTAGTGATTCATGCGAATCTTCCTGCTCGCAGATGTCGCACGCCTCTGAGTCGTCAACAAAGTCGACTCGATCACGCACGCGCAAGCGTGCTCAGCCTTTCACAGCAAAGAAGAAGTCGGCTAAGTCGCTAACGCTTAGCAAGCCACTTAACGACGGTCGAGTGCAAAACGGAGACTCCGAGCCAGCGAGCCCACCAGCAAAGCAGGCGAAAACTCGGGAAACGGCAAACCAGCTGCCAAACTCAGAGATGTTGTCCAAGACTATGCACGCACAACCAACGGAAGAGCTCAGAAGCTGCATTATGGATAGTCTGCTGGCTGTAGAGGAGGTTGCGAACGAATAGCGCAACCTCAAAGAAGATTTAGTCCATAGCCTTAAATTGGCGGCAGCCACAGTGCAGGCTGCGGTAGCCGAATTGGCCTCGCGATCAGCTGTCGAGATCAATGTTAAAAGACTAGAGACGGAGAATGCGGACCTGAAAGTTCAGCTTTCTAGTTTATATGCACATGTTGAGAAGCTGACAGCGGAGGTCAGCCTTCTACATCGCCAGGGTAAGGTGACGGTAGCCCAATTTTGGCTGCATCGACAGGACCTAGTCGGGATAATTCGGCGCCCGGGCCATTTCGGTCAGACGAGCTAGAGGCTCAGTTTCGGCGTTCTATAGCCCTGGAGATTGGGGGCATGATAGATGCTAAATTGGCGGCTTTGGAGAGAAGGTTGCCTCCAGAAAAGCCCTTAAGACCGCCACTTGCTGCCGACGTGAGGCAATCTTCAGCACCGGTTGCTCAAGCAAAGGCAATCACTGGTCCGAGCCAGGTCCCTAATCCCACAAAAGGGCAGAGGAAAGGTAGAACGGTAGAACTGCCTGCTGTTTCCACGGCGCCCACGCAGGCTTCGATGGCTGAGACGGAGACCTGGTCTACTGTGGTGGGGAGGAAGGCAAATAATGCAAAGGTTCCCCAATCCAATGCTAAGTCAGGTGGCGGATCTGCTCCGCTTGCGTCATCCACTCCAGGAAAGCGTAATAAGCAGCCAGTGAAACTGCCTAGAGTTTCCACTACGGCAGCTATTACGGTTTCAGTGAGAGAGGGATCGTTTGCCAAACTTGGTGAGGTTATGCTCGCAGCGAGGCAGCGAATTCGTTTGGCAGATATCGGCATCGATACTGTCGGCCAAAAGAGGGCTGCTGATGGAGGAATGGTGCTAACCGTCGCTGGTACCGACTCCTCTCTTAAGGCTGACAGTCTCGCGAACCATCTGCGGGAAGTCCTTACCGAGTTCGACGTAAGGATTGCGCGCCCAACCAAAAGAGCTGAGGTGAGGATAATGGACCTCGATGATGCCGTCACGCCTGATGAGATTGCGGCAGCTATTGCCGAGGTAGGTGGTTGTTCTACTGAAGACGTGAAGTTGGGAGAAATTCGTCGTCCACCTGCTTCTTTGGGACACGTCTGGGTGCATGCACCATTGGGAGCAATAAAAAAGCTGGCGACAAACAAGTGCATGCGCTTGGGTTGGACGTTAGTTCAGGTTCAGGTTTTGGGAGCGCGTCGTATGATGTGCTTCCGTTGTCTCGAGCCTGGCCACGTCCGCTGCCAGTGCACGAGTTTGGTAGACCGGAGCACCCAGTGCTATGCTTGAGGGGGAGCCTGCGGTGTCCGATATACGCAGGCCAGGGACTTCCATCTGATCATCGGCTGGGGGGCAAGAAATGCGCGCCGCGCAAGAAGCGGACTTTGCTTGCCCCTTCTAAATCAGAAGTAGCGACTTCGGCACCATCGAGTGTGGGCCCCGTGGAGGACATGGAAACCTCGCCTTCCAAGCCCTAAAAGGTCTTCAGTGCAACCTGAACCACTGCCGCAGCGCGCAAAATCTTTTTCTGCAGACTGTTGCGGAGTGGTCGGTAGCCTTGGCGGTGGTAGCGGAGCCATACGGTCTTAGGGATCATCCTCGCTGGTTCCGGGATACTGTGGACTCTGAGAAGCGGTGGGCCTCACTGCTCCCTATTAGATGGGGGGCATGGATTTGTTGCTGTGCAATGGCGATCTCTGACCGTATTGGGCTGCTACGTATCTCCCAACATTTCCATCGCCGAATTTGAAGGATATCTGGACGGGGTTGCGAACTGTATTCAGTACAAGTGCTCACCACGTCCCGTGCTCGTCCTGGGTGACTTCAATGCTCACTCCAGAGCTTGAGGGAACTCCCGGGACACACCGAGGGGACGCGTGGTACAAGACTGGGCGGCGTCACTTGACCTTCGACTGTAGAATCGTGGGTCCGTGTCCACATGCGTGCGGTGGCAGGGGGAGTAAATTGTGGATCTCTCATGGGCCATTCCTTCTGTTGCGCGCATGGTGTCGGAATGGAGGGTAGCGGAGCAGATTATCACCCTCTCCGACCATCGCCACATCGTTTTTGATGTGGAGCTGTGTCCCTCCAATAGTGCGAGCCGTCCAGATTCCAGCCCACCGGTGTGACGTTGGGCCCTCAAGCGGCTCAATCGAGACATGCTCATTGCAGCTGCCAACGTCGTGGCGTGGCCAGAAGATGTTTTTGCCGGGGGGATCTCGCCCGATCCAGAAAAAGAGAAGGCTTGGTTCCGGGACAGGATGACGTCGATTTGTGACGCTTCCATGCCCCGGGTTAGGTGCAGCCAGCGTCCGGGTGCGACTTACGGGTGGTCGGAAGAAATCGCGCGGCTGCGCGTTTTCTGTCTTAGGTCTCGACGCCAGTATCAACGCACCCGGCGCAGAAGACAGCCAAGAGTTGCGGATGAGGAAATAGCCAGAACCTACAGAGCGTATCGAGAGGCGACCATGGTGCTCCAACACGCCATCTCGGATGCCAAGTCAAGGTCCTGGAGGGACTGGACAGGGATCCATGGGGGTGACCTTATAAGTTGGTCATGGCCAAACTACGTCCATGGGTCCCCCCATTACGGAAACCATGGATCCAGGGCTGCTGGAAAGAGTGGTCAACACGCTCTTTCTTGTAGCTAGTGAAAGTCCCTCACCATTCTTGACCCCTTCGGACTGGACTGACGAGTTGGGGGTGACCGAAGGTGAGCTGGACCGTGCCGTTAGACGCATGGGGGCCCGTAACACTGCGCCAGGTCCGGATGGCGTCCCTGGCCGAACGTGGGTTCTGGCTATGGCTCCACTGGGGGACCGCCTAAGACAGCTGTTTAACAGCTGCCTCCGTGCGGGCGTGTTCCCAACCGACTGAAAGGAGGCTGGATTGGTCTTGTTGAGGAAAGCAGGCAGAGTCTCGGAGACTTCCTCTGCATACCGTCCCATTTGCTCGACGAGGTTTCCAAGCTGTTCGAAAGAATAATTGCCGAAAGACTCATCGGGCACCCGTCGCGAGAGTGCCCGACCTGGCTGATTGCCAGTATGGTTTCCGGCAGCAGCGTTCTACAGTGGACGCAATCCTACGCGTCCGCTTGCTGTCAGAACAGGTGGTGTCCCGGGGTGAGGTGGCGTTGGCTTAAGTTTTGACATCGTCAATGCTTTTAACTCCCTGCCCTGGGATGCAATAAGGCGGCACTAGTTTCATCATGGAGTGCCCCCTTACCTGCAGTGCATCGTCGGGGCTTACCTACGCGACCGGCACATTCGCTATGTGGGCCGGGATGGTAGCGTACATCGGAGGGAGATTACGTGTGGGATTCCACAGGGGTCGGTTTTAGGTCCTCTCTTGTGGGATCTTGCATACGACGTGGTCCTGCGTATCCATAAAACGGAGGTGCTATGGTTCCATAAACTGCCGAGCAGAGAGCCACCCAGCTCGTCAGTGACAGTTGGAGATGCGCAAGTCCAGGTGGGTCGATACATCAAGTATCTTGGCCTAACCCTGGACGATCGGTGGGGCTTCGAAGAGCACTTCGAGCGCCTGGTCCCCCGCGTTGAAAAGGCAGTGGGTGCTTTGCAGACTGCTGCCCAACCTCGGGGGACCTCGGGCAGAAGTTCGCCGCCTCTACGCAGGGGTCGTGCGATCAATGGTCCTTTATGGGGCGCCTGTCTGGTCAAGCAGACTATCAGGCGTCCGACGCTGCAGGACTAAAGTTAATAATAGCCTGCAGCGGAAAATGGCCATTCGTATCGCACGAGGATACCGAACGGTGTCCTTTGAGGCGGCAACTCTCCTGGCACGTTTTGCTCCGCTGGACATTCTGGCGGACATGGACGCGAGGGTTATAAAACCGAATTCGCGCCATCCGCCAGAATGGTGAAAGCGTGGGAATCGCTGTAGTAAGGTTGAGGCGGCAGGAACGGCGACACGCACTCGAGCGGTGGCGCAAGCGGCTACAGCAGCCGCAATATTCGCGTAAGCGCGTTGTCGAAGCCGTCCTGCCGCACTTCGAAGCTCCTGGCTGGAACTCTCCTGGCTGAAGAGAGAGGTGCGCATCTCCTACGGGCTCATTCAGGTACTCACCGGGCACGGTTGCTTCGGTGAGTATTTGAAAATTGGAGGGAAATGGCCTCCTTCTGTGAGACTGTGATGGCCCAGAAGGAGGCCGCCGAGCGGGAGCGTGAGAGGGCCGATCCCGCTCGAAGAAGAATGCGTCGGGGAGGCAATCGCCTCGATGCCTAAAACGCCGAAACCCCGCCTGCGTCACAAGCAGGTGGGACTCCGGGGTCGCGAGTGATCAGATTGGGGACTCTGTTCACCCACCGAGTGACTTCAGGAAGGACGGCAGCACAGTGGTCACGTGCTGCCGTACACAGCGTGGCTCAGGGAAAGCTATTCTTTCAGTTTCCCCAGGGATGTGCCCTCACAGGCGTTGCACGAAGGGGGTTCAGGTTTGGTCTTTTAAGAGGTGACGGGGCCCCTTCCAGGTGCTGATGGTGATCACCGGGGTGGTTTTAGTGACGTAAAAATCCCACACTCCCTTATCTTTTCCCCAAAAGTCCAGGCGCCTTTTGAAGGTTTCTCCCCTTTAACAAAAAAAAAGGTACGCTTAAACCTTAGGTAAAATAAGTCCAATTAAAGACTAATATTGCCTGCAAAGACTGTGATTGTAATTAAGGATTATTTTAAAGAAGATTAAGGCTCAATAAGATTGATCTTATTACTTCTCTTTTCTACGGTAACGATCATTTAAATGGCTACACATTTTATTAAACAATTTTTTTTTTAACTTTTGAAACATAAGTTATACAAAACTGCTTACGGAAGAACATTTGTATTACTTTAAATAAATATAAGTAGCATGTAGTATATATAATATAGTTAGGGTAAGTTGTAGGTCGTGGGTTTGAACCCAGGCAAGGGCTTTACTTTGTGTAAATTATTTCATCACCACTGCTCTCAAAAACGGTGAAGGAAAACATCGTGAGGAAACCGGCATGTCCTAGAACCAAAAATTCGAAGACATGTGACATCCACCAACCCGCACTGGGCCCGCGTGGTGGATTATGGCCCATTCCCTCTCACAGAGAGGAAGCCTGTGCCCAGCAGTGGGAACATTAATATTCTGATGATGTGTGATGTGATGTGAAATAAATATATACGAAATAAATAGAGTTTTATGAATATTTTTATACCAAAAAGTCACGTCGTAACAGAAACATGTTGTAAAACAAAGTTCTCACAGAGTGACGTATCTGCTTCAAAGGAGTATAAATAAATAAATAGATACCTTAGCAAATTTGGGCTATTACTAATTTAAAGAGTAAGCCACAAGCAATATAAAGAAGTTATTAATTCATTAATAAAGCAACAACTGACGCAACTGCAGTAACATGATTGAACCTCCCGACCGAAAAACGCTTGCCTTGGAAAAACAGCAAATGCTGGTTACGACAGTTAGCGGGAATTGTGACGAATTATATGTAGGTAGATAGTTAAATAAAACTCATCCTTACACATAGTATAAAACCAGGTCGCTGCCCGCTGTCTGTCTGTCCCTATGTATGCTTAGATCTTTAAAACTACGCTACGGATTTTTGTAATAGATAGAGTGATTTAAGTGGAAAGTTTATTTGTTAATAATAGATAAATTATATTATAAATTACTAGAGGACGCCTCGCGATTCCTGTAGTTCCCGTTCCCGTGGGATTACAGGGATAGAAAGTAGCCTATGTCACCCGGGGATAGAGTAGCTTCCCAACGGTGAAAGAATTTTTGAAATCGGTCCAGTAGTTTTGGAGCCTATTCGGTACAAACAAACAAACAAACAAAAAAATCTTTCCTCTTTATAATATTGGTATAGATTTATCATATAATCTTAAAAAAAATAGAATTTGACACTTCAATCTTCGGCTGAAGTTTCCTAGTCGACTACTCTGTGAAGAAACACCGAAACAAATTCTGAACGTACTTTGCTAACTAATTAGAAATGTTTATATTATGTTTTGAATGTTTATATTAATCTAGAGTCTTTAAATCTCAATACTTATCTCTTCTTACTCGGTTCCATCATTGCAAGTATTACACTACACACACAGGGCATCTGATCGTGAACACGTTATTTTAGTATCTTCTTTACTAGGATGCACTGGCTGATTCTGTTTGACAACATAGACAAAGACAGCGCGTCAGTCAGACTTTCTGTGTATTGTTGATTTAGCTTACAACAGCAGACGGCTACAGGGAAGGGAACTAATGAGGTCGTCACTATAAATAATAGTGAGTCTAACTGACTGACCGTACACTTGTACAGTACAGGGAGGTCGGAGTGTGGCGCACACAGGGCGCGACGCATGGGTGACGTCACGAGCTGTTCTTCCATTGGAGAAAGAGTGTGTATGTCGAGCTACATTCGGTACATCGTAGTAATTGTAAGACAATTATTACACGGTTCTCACTGTTCTCTAAGATTATTATGAGTGTTTCTGTAAGAAGTTTACGTTCAAGAGCCTAAACACAGTAGAAATGTAGAGGCACAGAAACCATACATAAACTGGGATATTTCAAGGTGGTTCAACAATTACTTTGCAAGTTCAACGTCACCTTGTACAGCAGACGTAGCGAACACTGAATCACTGATTTGACTTATTTTAACGACATTGATGATTACTACACTGAATCAGTAGCTGCACTAGTTTCAAATGATTACAATTTCCAAGGCTTGAGACGTATCTCCTGCTTATTATTTATATTATTGACTGGCTGACATTATAAACTCGCCGTGAGTCGTGGCTCTCATTCCACACTCGACCGTGGAACAATTTATGATCTAGTTCGGCCGTGAACTTGCCGATTTCACAAAACGTGTCTGTTTATTATATTCAATACTATTCCAGTTCCAATACATAGCGATGTCGACCAAGGAGGTTAATATTACTTTATAATTTACATAGCCACGCTGTTGCTACGAAACTGACCAATGTATTAAAATAAAATAGGACCATGAATTCCGTTGTGTATAAATTAGAATTGGAAACTTACAAGTAGGTAGATATTGTGCACAAAGAGAGCAAATGTGGTCTCGCTCGGATTGTGTGACCGCTGACGTCGACTGACCGCGAGCTTCACGCTGTCACATCCAAAGACCTTATACGTATTTCTTACTACTAGAATGTGTACCAACATTTTTTGTTTAGCTAAAATGAAATCTATCATCATACACCTAGGTTAGCTATTTCCTTATAAGCAGTAGCTAACCAAAAGCGGTCATGGCGAGAGGGTTTCCGCTGGTAGTGTGTCCTTGTCTGACCTATTGCTAGCACAACTAATCATTGGGTTTGGTAGAAATGGTAGAAAATTTTATATGTTTCTTTTTATGTTATACCAAAACGAACAATTCATAGACTTTGACACTTATTTAAATATTTCTAGAAAAGTATATAAATATTTCTACAGTTCCTATATTTAATCAATTCGTTGTGTTTTTAAAATTATCATTAATACTGAGTAAGAGTAGTACTTTTAAATGTTTGGGCCTGGTAATACTAAATGTAGGATGGTGGTTTGCGGATTTTTTGGCGGACTTTATTCGAGTGAAATTCAGTGACTGTTAATATTATTTGCAAATTAATTCCTAGTGGAATACAATTGGTGCAGTTTTATTTCTCAACTGTCTACGCAACTGGAATATATGTGAAATCATAGAGATCCTTTGAGGTATATTTAGCTGCCGGTATTTCAAAGCACCGTCAGAAGACTGCATGGTCATCTAACGCCTCTCCTTCATGAGCTTGAGAGTAGGATCAGAGAGCTTTTTGTTCCAATATATATGATGGTCTTGAAGAATGAAACTTGAAGAGACTTGGGATTTGAGGATTATTGAGTCGGGGAGGACTCTCTTCGAACTTCAGATAACCCTTTAATACTCCATCGTAAACTGCTCAATTCCTCTTCGTGTTCGGTGATATTTCCGTCGGTCCGGAGTGTGCACGTGTTGTACGTTGCCAGGTCCAGTCGTCGGTATTTGTTGGGGTAGCCGGATCTCGTCCGGGATTTTTAGCACCCCTTGCCATACCGTAACCTCGACCCTACCGTAATCGAAGGTACAGGCTGCCGGACAATTGGGGCTATGTTTTATTTGTGCTATTCATGCGGAGTGCTTTGCAGGCGGGTTGGCAATCGCAGTATGTTTGTTACAAATGCACAGAGAACGCTGCTGCCCATTCTCTGGATTTTCCCTTAGTCGCCTCTTACGACACCCACGGGCAAACATGGGATGGTGAAATTCTTTACGCCCGACACCATACGGTTAGTGATGTAGATACCAAAAAATATAAACACTTTTTTTATTAACTATAAATTAGGTAGGTTTAAGTAGCGCTGTTAGGTAGCATCAACATATCGGAATACTTAAAATGTCTTTTTACAATCAATTTGTCCCGTGTTCTGTTTGGTCATAGTCACCTCATTAGAAAGAGACACACTACCAAAGGGAGCCCTCTCGCTCGGACCGGTTTTTGCGCCATAGTTCACAGTCTAGTAGTAAGAAGTATAAGGTCTTTGGTCACATCTTAGTGCTGTCATATGTCATATCCATGCAGAAAAGGCTGGTACTGATACTGGTTCGTAGTCACAGAGGTAACACCGAATCTGCGGCTCATACAGTACAGGGATCCAATAGCATTAGGACGCTCCTGTCATCACTTTAAAAGGGTAAATAAAGGGTCATTTGTTTCGGCGAGTTTAGGACTATGTTGTGTCGGAAACATTATGATATCATGAGGTGAAATGAGTGACTGTACCTGCCTACTTACTTATACGATACGATACAACTAATGAGGTAAACGTCACCAGTTTGTAGTTCGCAGCGAATTCTATGTTTTCCTCAACCGCGAGCCGCTTTAAGTACCTAGTTTACAGTTTTGATAGAAAGTTGATTTGACCAGTAGACCACAAGATGTCCACCGTAAAATTCACTATATTAACATAATTTAAAATAATTTAATTATAAACTTTCCGATGGAATCTCTGCTAGTGAGTGGGACACCGGCACACCGCACTGGACAAGTACTGGTGCTTAGCGGTGCCGCATCTCAATATAGCAGAAAGGAGAGAAATATGGTAACAGATCCTTAGCGAATATTTAGTGGTCATTCATTATACAGGTATTATCTCCAATACACACAAAATCGTCATGATGATAATAATCATATCAAACTTGCGTCCGTGCTACGAACTGTTGAGGAGTGCCCTCGTGAGGAGATAATCCTGGCTGCATCATCAATTATTACTTCTATCATTTTAGTGTATTGTGTTTATAACTGACCAAGCTTGCAAAATTTTCAAAGTCGTATAAGTTTAGAGGAAGTAGTTGTTAAAAAAATCTCAAAGAAGCGGACAACTTTCACACTCGTAACAAAAGCTTGTAATAAGGTAATTACTCTCCTTCGGCAGTCGGGTAAAAATACAGAACTATTAAAAATTAGTGGTTGTCATAACGTGATGAGTGAAGTAAAGGGCGCGTGTCCGCGTGCGATGCTATTGACCTCCAAACAGCGGTCGCCGGGGGCTCGTGGCTCGGGGTTAGTGGCTCGGCCGAGGGTGGCTAATGTGCGCCATTCGTTAGCGCCGCGCCTGCACACTACTCATCATAATTACGACAACTGTGGGACGTCTAACAACCGCGCTGCATGCACGACGCTCCTCTGAGCAAAAACGGCGACACTTCCTAATATTGAGGCTTTGCTCGGTGTGTTTCCTGACTGAACTGAGAGTTTCACCCTTCATGTTCAGATGTATTTTGAAGCAGGCCTCCACGTGCTCCTACTCATAGAATCCACTCCGTCATAATTTAGACGTCCAAGTTCAATGCGATGATGCGTGAAGGACATCACTCAAACAATTATGTTTGCTTAGTAAATAACCTGCTACCGCAGTGTGCGGTGGTTAGTATTACTACAGGGCTGAACCCGATATGATGTTTATTGTGCCTGACTTCATATTGTGCTACTGTAAGTGAAGCCAGCGATGGTTGGAGTTTCGCTGAGAGCGTGGAATGATCACGTGACGTGTGTAACTCGACCGGCCTTCTTGTGCTCTGCCGGCCTAGTACATTGTAGTGCATAGTGATAGTCTAGCACACAGATTTCGTGGAACTTGTAATTACTTAATATGTGTGTCCATTACGCAGCATTTGTTTGTTTGTCGTATACAACACTTTCATAAACGTTCTTATGACTGTACTTACTGTGTGTACCACAGTGGGCACACTAAGCAGAATCAGAAATCATCAACATTTCAGATTTGTTAGGCAACAGTCCAATGTCATTAAATGCATTCTATTGAACTTTCAATCATGTAAATCATAGAACTAGATATGTTCAAGCTTTACATTCAAGCAAAAGTTCCATGTACAAAAGTTCCCTCTCAAATGTTCTGAGTGACAGAGTTGCTAGACAATCGTGTATGAACTGTGAGGAGCATACCCCTATTTGTCTACTGAGTTTTCCTATAGTGGCCTCCTTCACCAACCTTACGTTATAAAAGGTGACTGTGAGGAGCAGTCAGAAGGGGTTGTGTCAGTGGAGGAGCAGGGCTGGGGGCGCGCCACAGGTCGCCGGCCGCGCGCCACAGGTGGAGGGTGGCGGCGGCGTCCCGCGGGCCGGGCGCGCACCCTTCACTCACGTTTATCATAATTGTGACGAGCCCTTACTAATGATGTCACTGAATTGTACCGCGCCACACTGACAGACTGTCGCATTGAGGAGCAAACATATGGCGTTATTGTGGACGTAACGTGTTGGAGCTGACACATTGGTGGAGGTATCATTCGTAGTTTTTACGATTCCAAATTAATTTTAAGATCATCATCCGGCACGCAGCATTCAGTTCATTGACTGCAGTTCAATCACTGCGAATGATAAAAGTCGACTAAAACAATATTTATATTCGTCACGTCAGCCGCGGTCGCCGGTCGGTCAGCACCGGAAGGGATAGGCGGCGACGTATTTTCCGCATGCCATCCGCAAAATATGTCAATTTGTTCGCACTCTGCACTAGTAGGTGTATGCATTTGTCTGTCGCCGAACGAAAAACAAAGTCGTCTGCTTACATAACACGCCATATGCATTTAATATGTTTGATGAGGAAATCTGCAGATGGCCGCTACTGAAGTAAGTTAATAGCGCACAGCAAGACAGAACAGAAGATCCACTTCTAAAACAAAATAATAATAAGAAACGAATCCATTATCTCCTACACAGACACTGTTGAGCTAATCGGGGATCGGAGCATTTCATACACACGAGTCAAGTGGTTACAAAGTGATTTTCCAGGTAGACTGATGACACTTCAACAAGACTGTATGCTACTCAAGACTGTGTGCTACTCAAGACTGCGATACGATACTATAAAATATGGCCTGCAGTCGCCTGCCGGTGCAGCCCTCATAGGCACCTAGGTACAAAAAAAAGTACGGCTGGGCCGAGTACCGACTGCCACAACACGAGGTTACGCACCTCGAGGCATAAACTCAATAATAAACTTTGTAACATAGATCATGAACTGAATCAGAAGTCATCAAGTCACCAACTTTAGGTGGCCACATCTGTCGAATGATTCTGATGTATTAAGTGCTAATCATATTCACGATTACTCATCATCATCGATCTAGCCGAAAGACGTCTAATTGTTAGAGATAGGCATCTACATACATAAAGATAATTTACCATTGTGAAGGAAATAAATACATGTTGGTCGCGTGCAGACTGGTTCTTCTGGCAGTGGCGTGCAGTAGCGAAACTGTGACGTCACAGCGCGCGGCGCGAGAGGCGGTGGCGGCGGGCTGCGCGCGCGACGCTTCATTAATTGCTGCGCCGGATTGTTTGCCGCGAAAGTGAATAGCTTGCACTGTTGCGTCGCGCGCCGGCGTCAAACTCGCACATTACGCTGATGTCTGGCCGGCGCTCTTAGAGACAACATGGTCGCCACGCGCCAAGACCACTAAGCAGCGTGGGCAGGCAGTTAAAATGTTTGTTGAATGATGTCGCCAAGGCATATTAGTACGCTCTATGCAGTCTGTATGTTGGTATCACACTGTAGATACTAATATAAGCTGAAAGGATCTCTTTATTGTTGTGTTTCCAATCTTACTAATTTCACAAGTTATAACGAGACAGTTTGTATGTTTGAATGTTTAGGTTAGTTTTTTATTATTAATCTATCACGCCTCCACGACTGCAACCAATTTGTATGGAACTTGACACGCCTGCCGATAAAAATGTATCTTATGTCTGAACCTGGGTCATGACCTGGATATTTTTTATCCCCGTAGAACATTCCGATGTAATAAAACGGGTGAAGCCGTTGGCAAAAGCTAGTGATGCTATACCTTTATTCTTTAAATCTTCAACGTTAACGAAAAATGTTGGTATCTCATTTCTGTAAATTGTTTATTCGTTAATTTTTAAATGAACAGGATAAAAAGTAGGTTTTGACCGTTTTTGGCCTTCAGAAGTTAAAAGACCAAAATAGATAATATTAGGCGTTTAAAACTTCTGATATTATCTTTTAATCCGAGAGCAGTGGTGGCCCAGTGATTACTGCTCCGACTAACGAGTTGTAGATCCTGGGTTCGAACCCGAGCAGGCGCTTTAATTTGTGTAATTTATTTCATCACCACTGCTCTCAAAACGGTGAAGGAAAACATCGTGAGGAAACCGGCATGTCCTAGAACCAAAAATTCATAGACATGTGACATCTACCAATCCGCACTGAGCCCGCGTGGTGGATGGCCCACTCCCTCTATGAGAGGAGGACTGTGTCCCAGAAGCAGAAACAAAGACATGTGACATCTGCCAATCCGCACTGAGCCCGCGTGGTGGATGGCCCACTTCCTCTATGAGAGGAGGACTGTGTCCCAGAATAAGGAACAAAGACATGTGACATCTACCAATCCGCACTGAGCCCGCGTGGTGGATGGCCCACTCCCTCTATGAGAGGAGGACTATGTCCCAGAAGAAGGAACAAAGACATGTGACATCTACCAATCCGCACTGAGCCCGCGTGGTGGATGGCCCACTCCCTCTATGAGAGGAGGACTGTGTCCCAGAAGCAGAAACAAAGACATGTGACATCTACCAATCCGCACTGGGCCCGCGTGGTGGATGGCCCACTCCCTCTATGAGAGGAGGACTGTGTCCCAGAAGAAGGAACAAAGACATGTAACATCTACCAATCCGCACTGAGCCCGCGTGGTGGATGGCCCACTCCCTCTATGAGAGGAGGACTGTGTCCCAGAAGCAGAAACAAAGACATGTGACATCTACCAATCCGCACTGAGCCCGCGTGGTGGATGGCCCACTCCCTCTATGAGAGGAGGACTGTGTCCCAGAAGCAGAAACAAAGACATGTGACATCTACCAATCCGCACTGAGCCCGCGTGGTGGATGGCCCACTCCCTCTATGAGAGGAGGACTGTGTCCCAGAAGCAGAAACAAAGACATGTGACATCTGCCAATCCGCACTGAGCCCGCGTGGTGGATGGCCCACTCCCTTTATGAGAGGAGGACTGTGTCCCAGAATAAGGAATAAAGACATGTAACATCTACCAATCCGCACTGAGCCCGCGTGGTGGATGGCCCACTCCCTCTATGAGAGGAGGACTATGTCCCAGAAGAAGGAACAAAGACATGTGACATCTACCAATCCGCACTGAGCCCGCGTGGTGGATGGCCCACTCCCTCTATGAGAGGAGGACTATGTCCCAGAAGCAGAAACAAAGACATGTGACATCTACCAATCCGCACTGAGCCCGCGTGGTGGATGGCCCACTCCCTCTATGAGAGGAGGACTATGTCCCAGAAGAAGGAACAAAGACATGTGACATCTACCAATCCGCACTGAGCCCGCGTGGTGGATGGCCCACTCCCTCTATGAGAGGAGGACTGTGTCCCAGAAGCAGAAACAAAGACATGTGACATCTACCAATCCGCACTGAGCCCGCGTGGTGGATGGCCCACTCCCTCTATGAGAGGAGGACTATGTCCCAGAAGAAGGAACAAAGACATGTGACATCTACCAATCCGCACTGAGCCCGCGTGGTGGATGGCCCACTCCCTCTATGAGAGGAGGACTATGTCCCAGAAGAAGGAACAAAGACATGTGACATCTACCAATCCGCACTGAGCCCGCGTGGTGGATGGCCCACTCCCTCTATGAGAGGAGGACTATGTCCCAGAAGAAGGAACAAAGACATGTGACATCTACCAATCCGCACTGAGCCCGCGTGGTGGATGGCCCACTCCCTCTATGAGAGGAGGACTGTGTCCCAGAAGCAGAAACAAAGACATGTGACATCTACCAATCCGCACTGAGCCCGCGTGGTGGATGGCCCACTCCCTCTATGAGAGGAGGACTATGTCCCAGAAGAAGGAACAAAGACATGTGACATCTACCAATCCGCACTGAGCCCGCGTGGTGGATGGCCCACTCCCTCTATGAGAGGAGGACTATGTCCCAGAAGAAGGAACAAAGACATGTGACATCTACCAATCCGCACTGAGCCCGCGTGGTGGATGGCCCACTCCCTCTATGAGAGGAGGACTATGTCCCAGAAGAAGGAACAAAGACATGTGACATCTACCAATCCGCACTGAGCCCGCGTGGTGGATGGCCCACTCCCTCTATGAGAGGAGGACTGTGTCCCAGAAGCAGAAACAAAGACATGTGACATCTACCAATCCGCACTGAGCCCGCGTGGTGGATGGCCCACTCCCTCTATGAGAGGAGGACTATGTCCCAGAAGAAGGAACAAAGACATGTGACATCTACCAATCCGCACTGAGCCCGCGTGGTGGATGGCCCACTCCCTCTATGAGAGGAGGACTATGTCCCAGAAGAAGGAACAAAGACATGTGACATCTACCAATCCGCACTGAGCCCGCGTGGTGGATGGCCCACTCCCTCTATGAGAGGAGGACTGTGTCCCAGAAGAAGGAACAAAGACATGTAACATCTACCAATCCGCACTGAGCCCGCGTGGTGGATGGCCCACTCCCTCTATGAGAGGAGGACTATGTCCCAGAAGAAGGAACAAAGACATGTGACATCTACCAATCCGATAAATCCAATCAGCGAATATAGAACACGCAGAAGAAGGCGCAGTTTAGGAATCTTTCAGAAACATCTTGTCATTACAATGTGTCACATTACATGTAGGACTGCATATAGTCTGGATCTTACTGCTGTATATTTACGATCTTGCTGACACAATACCACCGTTGTTCTAAGATCACATCTATGAGAGCTTGTAATTGCACGTCAATGGTAAAAAAACAAATTAAAATAAGCTGGACACTTAGACTATTGAAACTACATGCTACGCTAGGCCAGCTCTAGGTGAAGGAATCACCACCGTCTTCAAGCTAGCCTTCTGTTCTTACTGCGGTGTGTCAGATCTCCACGCGCTGTAACTAAACAACGGGTGTTAGTTAAACACTCGCTTGTGATCTGCTGCGATTTCAAAACACACAAATAACGATAGAGTGCCGGTTCGGTTTAACTTTAGTATGGCAACGATGATAGTGACAAATTTTCTATTTTTCTATACAAAAGCGATCCAACCGCTTTATGTAGTTTTTTTCTTGTAATTGCAGCCGTAATGAATCTTATACCTAATTTAAAACAAAAAAAAAGCAATGTGGCCAATTAAAAATAAATTGATTCACTTACAATAATTACAAAATAGACAGCGATCGAATATTTGATTATTTTTTTGACGATTCTCGCGAAGTCTAGTGAGCTGATTTAAATATCTTTACACTACGTAACAGATAAAGCCTGATAGATATGTTTTTTAAGAGCTCCTCGTACTCGTGACGGAGCGGAGCGACCGAACGAAGAAAAACTCGATCAGTCCACGATCGCGACTAGCGAGGTTGCGGAGAAAGCGGCTGCTGTATTGAGTTTAATAGTGATACAATAGTTAAATAATCGCTTGTTAGTTACCAGACCAGCTAAGTAGCGTGTAAGGGTGTGCACATGTGTCGCGCATGTTACGTCTGGGAGCACGTGCGCGGTGCGCCGCTTGGAGACTATTATCTCACTGTTTTGTATGCCTATTATGAACAGTTGCCAAAAAGAATATTAAATTATTCTGTGATGATAACCTTCGCACTTAGTCTCATTCACAATTATTCCTAACGGAACCAAATTGTACCTACTGAGTGCTAAAATATTGAGTTGACGCCACATTCGGAATATTTTCAGTTTTTTACGATAGCTATATTTTTTCGAGGGCTCGAAATATTTTAATACTTTCTTTTTTACTAAATTGTTTAACAAAATAATGTGCAAACTTACCAACTAAACTACACTAACTTAGGTATACTAAACCCATGACTAAACCTAACTACGTACATATATATTTAAAAAAGGAAAGGTACAACTAGGCGTCGAAGTACTCCTCCACATCGCTGTCATCCGGGAAGTGCCCAGAAGATTTTGATGCATATTTGGTTTTGTTATTGAATTTAGTGCTTTTTCGTTGAAGTTTATTTTTGCAAGCACACGTAGACACTTAGATACATATTTACAAGCTTCCAGTGAATTGTGGAACATCTAATACCAGCGTGCGAACTTTCGTACCTATGTTTTTTTACAGACTAGCTGCAGTTCAAGCAAGGAGGACACGTTCGACACGAAGTTACAAAGATACGCGTAGGAACAAATATTTGTATGACCTACAGATAGATAGTTGTTCTGGCTCTGGGTGTTGTGTAAGTGAGTTTATGTGTTTGTAAACGCACCCACGATACAGGAAGAAATTCCTAGAGTGGGGCAACATAAAAAAAAAAAAAGACTTGGACTGTGGACCGAAAAAATGGTGGCGAGTGGGCCAGTGTGGTGGGCCAGCGTGGTCAGAGGGTGGCTGGGCGCGGAACAACAAAACAAACAGGACTTGTTTGACTACGGGTAGTCGACTGACACTAATACACGCAAATTGACTTCGTTTGTTCTGATATCACTTTTCTCCTTTATTTTTGTGAAGGAAATTTTCATCCAATTATGAAATTCAGTGTTTACTGTTGTTATGTTCGACTTGAGTTTCATGATGGGAACCTACATGTGACGGACTCTAGATCCCGATAATCTTTACTTCCTGTGTCGATCGGCGCACATCTGGCGCTCCGGCTCCGGCGCGCGGCGGGCGATGTGTGCTGATCGGTGACTACAGCACTTAGCAACATGCGCACATACTCCAGCTTATTAGGAATGCATAATATCACGCCCGCTCATCCCGAAGTGTTAGGTAGAGGTATATCTAGCCACATAGTACAGTAACATAACTCCTATGGCAGAGGGCAATTAAGCCTTACCGTTATTGAGCAGATTTCGAACTGTTGATTCTAAAAGAAATACCCATTAACTATTGGCCAAATTAGGAATCGAGACAAGACCTTAGTCCGTAGCTCAGACGAGGCAGTCCAGTAAAGCTACATAATCACAGTTGTAATAACAAGAACGTGGTAAGCACAGTACATACAGACTGGAGTTGGCATCGTTTGGGACAGACTAAGACAGTAGTTGATAAAATATCTGTATTGTTGACAGTTGCTAACGCTCACCGTTCAGCTTATCAGCTAGTAGGTCATCGGTCCAAGGGGTGCAGATAAGAATGAGCTCAAGGGCTTGCGTTCAATTTTACGACTTGTGTTGTTCATACCTCGTCACCGACCAAGGGTATTTTAGAAGCGACTATGTGATTATTTGAAGAGGATGGGATAGCGGTGTGTCACAATTTGGTAAGTATGTTATAGGAAATTTGTGAAAATCAGAAATTGTATACAATTTCTAGGAAATCTATAGAATTAATGGCTATTCAGGAAATGTGTGAAATGATAATTAGAAATGCATACATATCCTAGAATGTGTATATAATTCCTAAATGGTTCATAGAAACATGTTAAATAAAAGAGTAACCGAATAAATAAATCCAATATAAAATCAGTAACTATGCAAAACTTGTTTTTATTAAGATTCACAGTGCAATATTTTCATTCGTATTATGAAATCCTAAAAGTAATCATTGGTATTATAAAACATACAATTGATATAAGACACCATCATCATCATTTCAGCCGAAAGACGTTCACTGCTGCACATAGGCCTTCCCCGAGCGTCGCCACAATGACCAGTCCGTAGTAAGACTAAGTAACAATTAAAAAAACCGGCCAAGTGCGAGTCGGACTCACGCACTATGGGGTTCATACCATTATTGCAAAAACGGCAAAAAAACACGTTTGATATATGCGTGCCCCACTTAAATATTTATTTTATTCTGTTTTTAGTATTTTATTTAGCGGCAACGGAATACATCATCTGTGAAAATGTCAACTGTCTAGCTATCACGGTCCATGAGATACAGCCTGTTGACAGTCAGACAGACAGTGGAGTCTTAGTAATAGGGTCCCGTTTTTACCCTTTGGGTACGCAACCCTAAAAATAATCAGTCAAACAATCCTCTGACTCTCAGCTGGCGAATTCGCGTGTCTTGTGTGGCACCGATCCGCTCGTGCTAAGCAAGTTGACATTGCCCTAAATGAGACGTGCCGAATTACATCGGGTTGCCTCAAATCAACTCTGCTCAACATGCTATACCCTTTGGCTGATATTGCACCACCAATGGTACGATGGGATGTCGCATACGCGCCACCATACTACAACCCCGGATAGACATTAGAGTCGGAAGAGTTTTCTTCGATGCACACGGGCCATCCAAGACCTACCGCCTGTAGTGAGAAGCAAGCTGTGTAAAGAAGTGCCTCTTCCACTATCTGACTTCTTGAAACCCCAGGAACACCTGCCTACTGGACGTGAACTGCAGTGGCCTATATCGAAAGCACATGGAAACAAAGGTATAACGTGCTTTCCAAGTGAGGACGGAATCTCGTTATTTAAAGATGGTCACCCATCCACGGATCAACCTTGCAAGAGTAGCTTAATCTTAAGGATCCACCCGTGTGGCTGTTATATTTTAGCCATGAGCTTCTCAAACAGAACACAATCAAGAAAGTTATAAAATAAAATCATACTAATATTATAAATGCGAAAGTTTGGATGGATGCATGTTTCAAATCAAAACAAAATTTCATTATTCAATTAGGCCATTAAGCGGCACTTACGAACGTCAAAAAAAAAAGTAATAATAATTGATTCTACCGTCCATTCGGCAATGTACTCGTAGCTTGTTATGGAGAAGAAAGGACAAGAAACTCCACACTTAATCTTTAAAAAAAAAAAGTGTTTTACACGTATTTGGTTACAATAATCTTGTAGGAAAAATACATATATGTGAGAACGATGTAAAAAAAACCCACTTAAAAGCGTCTAGAGTAAAACAAACAATTAAAAATACAATAAATAGGTAATTAAAAACAGGCGGAGGCAGCTAAGATATGACCAATCCAGTTTGTTACTCAATCACGCCAGAACAGAACACGGCTGAACGGGTCTGGATGAAATTCGGCACATAGATATTTTATAGTCTGGAAAAGCACATAGGCTACTTTTAAACCCGGTATAATGTTCCCTTGAGATGATAAAACACTATTCAAGCGGGCGAAGCCGCTGCAGCTAGTTAAAAATAAGTGTTATTTTCTGAGCTTGGTCACAGATAATATAATACTAGCATACAGATGCCTCATCCCATACAAAGAAACCGTGCCGACGTAACTAGCGTTTTTCATCTGATTAATCTTGTTATTTTTTGTACATCGAACGCGTTCGGTTCTGTTTCACGGTGATAGATAGATGGTGTTAGCAGTGACTTGCAAGTAAAAGGGTTTACTAAGTTCGTGAATATTTTTTTCTTTAAATACAGTGTAGGTTCGTTTTATAGTATTTATTGCCACGTTTTTACAGTTTTTTTTTGCACCAAAATGTGTTACAATGCAAATTTTAACAATCGAGTGGAATGCCTCACAAATTAAAAAATGCGCCATCTATTGGCATGAATTCTAAATTATCCGTTAAAATAATCTTTGAAATGTGAATTAAGAGCCCAATATTCCATAATTTTGTACTTAGGAGAGTTGATTAAACAAGAACATACAATTTTTATGTTCAATTCCAAAAAATGTGAATTTTACACACATTCAATAACAGATACGTGCATATCGCGCCATCTAGTGAGATTTATTTGAACCAAATTTTCTTTGTTAGCAATGAGACCCCGTGGCTTGGTGAACGAGATTCGGACTCCATAATGAACTATGACGACCACGTGCTTACGTAAAGAATGCTTACGCGCTTCTAACAAAAACCCTCGTTTACCCCCTAACGGGCCGATATCCTGTTTTTATCAGATTTCCTATTGCCGCTTAGGAATTTTATAGAATTCCTAGGAAGTATGTGAACTACAATTTATTTTATACTTTTCCGATCGATTTTCGGAATTCTATAGATTTCTTAGGCATTGTATAGAATTCCAGATTTTATATATTGCCTATAACAGATACATTGAAATACAGATCAGCAATTTTTCGTATTTTGGCGGTTTTTGCGTACAATTTGGCTGTAATTCGGTTGTGATGGAGTTATACATAGTACCAGTCGGCCGGTCGGGGATTCGGGGCGACACATTTGTGAGTCAATGTTGCTGGCGCCCGCCGGCCAAGCTGTCTCATTTGAATGGACACGTGAGACACACGTACTTGTAGGTACTGTGTCCGCATAGCATCCATCATCTGTGCCATGTCTTTAACCACAACGTACAAAGTAAATATGAAATCATATAATAAGGTTTGTATTTTAAAGTCTCAAGAGACTGAAAAAAAGAGCTTCTATAATCTTAATAAAAATGGTGGTCCACAGTCTAAAAAGACATTTTGTCTCACTGTCAACTGTTTAGAAAATATGCGAGGAGGCTGTAACTGACAAACAACGAACATCAAGTACGGGGTGGCAGAGTTCGCCGATTCGTACTTGTCTTTTGGGTATGTGCACATCTGATCAGCCTTTAATATTATTTTCGGACAAACCCGCAATACTATCGATAACCATAGCCGTTCCTAAAAACCAGAACCAAATATCGTAGCAACCAACAGAAAGGTGCCGAAATGATAAAGCTAGAAGAGTCCCAAAGAAACGATTCTTCAACTGCGTTCGATTTAACTGGGTTGTTGCGAGATCTTTTAAAAGCCTGCTGAACGTTTTGTATGAACAAAGTTAAAAGAAAAGCACATCGAAAAGACATTGTTCGTTTGTGCCGTGTTCAAGCGAGTAACCTCATGGCTGCGCCCAATCCCCGCGGCTGTGGCGAGTCTGTTTGCTCGGCAAAATGGAGTAATGGTGTGTGGGCATGTCAGCTCTGACACACTTTCAGCGTGTTTGGTCAAGTGCACACGTGTGCCCCCCTGTCCCCTGCACCCCGCCCCGTGGCGTGCCCCTCAGGGGAACTCGAACAAATGTTATATAGAAGGAGCACTCTTAACTGTCTCTACACTCGCAGTTTCAATTCAATTGACATCATTATTCGAACTAGCGATATGCCATGGCGCTTTTCCTATTAGGCCGTTTACGAATGCAGACAGTGGTATCCACAAAGTTCACAAGTGAGTCCGTAATCATTTATATAAATCAAAACTTATCAAAATCATCATTATACCAGCCTGAACAGCCCCACTCCTGGGCTTAAGCCTCTCCCATTCCTTCCATTTATCTAAATATCTAGACAAATATTTTAAAGAGGTAAAAACGTTTGTTTTAAGTATGGTTGTAAAGGTACATAAGTAAGCTCTGCCATTATTTTATTACAAATCCAAGTATTAAAAATATTTCACCGGTAGAAAGCTTGATACTAATGCCGAGTGCTCTAACATATTAAGTTTGTTTTTAAGTCGCAGGCAGGATCTGTATTTAGAATATTGGAAGCGTTGGGCCTGCTCACCTGCTGTGTGTTTCGGCTGTTTTCTCTAATGTATTAGAAGGCTCGATGCAAATATTCTGTTAGCCACTGTTTGTCGACTGGCTTCGGTAACAATCGGCAAACAATCCATTCGTCCGTTGTCCAGAGCCGATGCCGCGAGGTTCTTGGTATATTGTGTCCGGGCTCCGGGGCGCTAAGAGCTGACGTCATATGACACGTTGCGTTCATTGCGATGCTAATTGATTTATATTATGTAAGAAAGTAACTGTTTTCTTTGTAGGCCGTTTTAACGAAGATTTTCAGAAAACTACGTCAAATTGTCCTCAACACGATTTGTTTTCAAGGTATGGATAAGAAAATGGTAATGTAAGTAGATTTACTTTTTTTGAAAATAATGCTGAGTAATTATGATTACAATATCAATTGTCATGTTCACTGGCACAAATATTACATAGTGACAAAGTTGGAATAGAAACATAACAGTAATCCTACATATCTTACAGAATAAACTATAAACGGCGCGAAAAAAACCTGGCAATCTGAGAAACAGTACCGAGCTCCTTTCTTATATCTGGTATCGAGTAAGTGCTTCAGAAACCTCAAACTTTGACATTTAGGGATGTCAAAGTTTCCCGAACAGATTCGTAGTCAATTTAGGTTTGGAGCTCACCCGTTAAAGTAAAATATAGATATAATGGTTGAGTAGATGCTAGAGAGTGGTTTCCTACAACTATACTGCGGCTGAAACCACGTGGTCACCGGTATCTAGACGAACGAACAACAAGTTAGTATCGCGTGACTGCGAACTGTAAAGTTGCAAGTTTTTAATTTATGAAGTTTATGCACATTTATGAAAACTATTCTAACGTGTAATGCATTAGCTGGCCGGTTCATTGAGCTAATTATAGCATGTTTGGAGCCCGGGACTAGTGTTGTAGTTAGTAAGTGACGATAGCCCGGGACCAGTATTGTAGTGCGTTCTGACGAAAGCCCGGGCCGCGATTGTTTCACACACATTGAACGTAGCATCTTGAAAGCTTCCCATCTTATATTGTCGCTTTGAAACTGAAGTATCTGCAATTCTGCACTGAAAAAAAAAAGTTAATAAAAAAAACAAAAAACCCGACTGCTTAAAAAGCGAACTAAAAAAAAAAAAACTTTTTAACAAAAAATAAAACCGACTTCCAAATAAAAACACTACAAAGTGAAAAATAACTTCAATTTCGGAAGTCGGTGTTCCTGTTTTGTGATCTTCGTTTTTTGACACCGACTTCCGAAATTGAAGTTATTTTTCACTTTGTAGTGTTTTTATTTGGAAGTCGGTTTTATTTTTTGTTAAAAAGTTTTTTTTTTATTTTCAATTTTTAGTTGTGGGTACATAACGGACCAATTCTCCAAAGTGAAGCCACAATACATTAACCCAGAAACAAGAAGCTTAAACAAAAACGGTGGAATTAGAGTATACCAGGGTGAACTGTTCACACCTGCGTACCCCTTTAGAGCGTGCTAGTGTGATGTTATGTTATGAAATAATGTTAACAATAAACAGACATCCGATTGCAGCTGTTCCGTGATTTTCCGTCATTTATTGAAGAGTTCTGATGTATATCTCCGAAGTTCTTCATCAGATCTTGATAAAATTTAAATGGGACCACATGCCAAGCACCAGCTTTCAAATAAGAACGACTTCGCAAAAAAGGAGGAGGTTTTCAATTCGACTGTATTTTTTTTTTGTGTGTTACCTCATAACTTGTTACTGGGTGAACCGATTTTGATGATACTTTTTTTATTTGAAAGCTGGTGCTTGTCATGTGGTCCTATTTAAATTTGATCAAGATCTGATGAAGAACTTCGGAGATATACATCAGAACTCTTCAATAAATGACGGTAAATCACTCGGGATAGCTGCAATCGGATGTCTGTTTATTGTTAACATTATTCCATAACATAACATCACACTAGCAAGCTCTAAAGGGGTACGCAGGTGTGAACAGTTCACCCTGGTATACTCTAATTCCACCGTTTTTGTTTAAGCTTCTTGTTTCTGGGTTAATCTATTGTGGCTTCACTTTGGAGAATTGGTCCGTTATGTACCCACAACTAAAAAGTAAAAAATAAAAAACTTTTTAACAAAAAATACAACCGACTTCCAAATAAAAACACTACAAAGTGAAAATAACTTCAATTTCGGAAGTCGGTGTCAAAAAAAGAAGATCACAAAACAGGAACACCGACTTCCGAAATTGAAGTTATTTTTCACTTTGTAGTGTTTTTATTTGGACGTCGGTTGTATTTTTTGTTAAAAGTTTTTTTTAAATTAAATTTTCTATTAACATCTGTTTAGTATTTTTTTTTTTTTAATTTGGTACATTTCATTAAAAAAAAAACCCCTTAAAATGGCGCCCAAAATCCGCCATTTTTTTCTTTTCCAATTTTAATGTAGCCAGTGATACTCGCAGTGGAAAGACGAATCGATTGACGTAAGAATCATCAAAATCAGCTAACGCGTTTGGTCTCTAGAACGCCACATAGGAACATACATACATAGACTGATAAACATATTGCCCTCCTCCGGCAGTCGGGTAAAAAAGCCTTCTCTACATTCTAACGTTATTGCCAACGTCAGCCTACAACATTATCTCCTAAACTGACTAGAATAATATGTAACAGCAGAGACCAGAGATTCGATAGCTCATTCCCAATCTCGGTAAGTATGTAGATGTGTTTGCTAATTGCTATAAAATAATAAGAGTATAATTTTCCTGGTCGTCCCTCACTTGAGGCATGTGATGGAGCAGTGTCGACCCCGATACCACACGATGCGATACGACGGAACGTTCTTGAGATACGGCCGTCGAGAAGCGCAGGTCAGGGGGCACGTCTTATCACTGCCCCGATTCACACAACCAATACAATACCTTAGCATGTCGTACATAAGATCGGTTCTAAGTTGTGTCGTCACCGGACACATTGAGAGGTCGCCGTGTTATCGGCGTGTCTCTTCGTTATTTTCCGATTATAGTGATTAAGTATAAATATTCGTTGCTCTATTTCTGTAGTGGTGACAGCAGATAAGGCGCCGATACGTTTTTATGGGGCTGCGATAAACTTGGTTATCGCGATGTTTGTCCTGTCCTGGCGGGCAGCGGGCGGCGCGCGGCGCGGTGTATTCCATCGTGCGTTGAGCACCATGCTTTGTTGCACCACCCTTTCCATATCAAGTCCTGTAAATATGGTGTAGTTATCTTAAAAAAAATACTAAAACGTTTGTTTTCAAAAATAGAAATAGAAGATTTACAAATACTTAGATCATTTACACTATTTATCGAAGTATTTTCTTCATACCTGCAAAGGCCTCGCTTCTCTTCTTGTCTATTTCAGTTGGCTAGGCTCTATGGTATACGTTTAGTTCTTCGCCATGCGACATCGGCTAGGGCTGCCGCGAAATCATTTGCGGTTATGGGTTATTTTTTCCATTGCAGATCGAGGTAATCTGATCAACCCAGTTCCATGTTAACTTGGTAGATGTAATGCATTAGTTACATAATAATAATGTTGTTATTGAATTGCTGACAGATGGTCCGGATTCCGGAAGGTCGAGGAAACCTTGCTCTGTCGCCACGTGTAGATAACATTAACAATTAATTGTTTTCCTAATCTGTATCTAATCAGGAAGCGATAACAAACTGACAGATACTACTAATACACTGCATTACACTAATCCTTTAAAGTTTTATTCAAATCGCTACTTGTACCTACCTACACAGATAATGATATTTACGTACAAACCAATAATATTCTGTTTGCTACTTAGCTATAGTAAATTATTTAATTGGTTTCCGATGAGCAGTAAACTGTAGCTGATTGAAAGAGCCACATCACAGGCAGTCACGCGCGAGATATTCCGGATCTATCTCGACATATCTACCTACTCGCAAACAGGTAATGTTACCATTAAGAGCTGTTATATAATAAATACAATTATTAATTTCATATTTAATAAGTAGCAGATAGCAAATGTAGAATATTTTCACGAAGCAGAACCGAGGAGGGTTCCTCTTCCCTATTTACAATAGGCTGTAATAACGCCAGTAGCTATATACTACAAAAATTAAAGTTTATACATAATTATAAAACTGATTCAACTGTCTCGAATCAGCAACGAAATGCATCAGAGGAGGTTATTGGAGAAGCAGACAATAACCGCAGTGTCTAGTAGACACAGGATTACTGGGTGCCCTACACAGCAGGAAGAATCGGAGATACTTGTTATTTATTACTGGGTGCCCTACACAGCAGGAAGAATCGGAGATACTTGTTATTTAGCCATAATCTTACTGAACTTATCCATAATTTAGTCGACACTAAACACCAAACACTCGTTCCCTTATCTCGCTACGTGTCGAACTCAAAGCACAATCAAAAACAATGATCTGCAAAACTGGAGTTATCCTTATCACATTATGGTGCAATGCCGGACATTCCAATACTTTGCGAGTCGCTGACAAAACGAAATTTCTGTATTTTGGGTGTCAGTAGCACGGAAGCGAAGCAACAGGTTGTGGTGGTAAGTAGATACTTAGATAGAGAGAAAAAGCGTGTCTTGCAAGTGTGTGAATATCTCGATCAGTAGTCGACCAGTAGACCGGCCGGGCGGGTCGCTGCGGTAAGTAGGTGCTAGCACTGATCCGAAGTATTCGGCGGCGGGTCAGGGCCGCGTGCATCTACACCACGCCGCAGACAAGCTGCAGAGGGTACACTCGCGGTTTCATCGGCCTTGCCGCATCAGCTGTTAGAAACATGTGTATTCTGCTTATTAAACACCTGAGCACCCAGACATAGTAATATTCTATAAGCGATAAGGATCAAAATATGTTAAAAATGAGTAACCCAAATATCAATTGGTTTCTTAAATGGCAAACAGCGGTTTGCCACATCAATGGTTGACAGTTGTTATCGTTGAAAGAATGTCTTTTTGTGTCTCTTCCTAGCTAGCAGTTCTGTGAACTCAGCCTGGCAAGCAATAATGACGTATTTCTTACAATAAAATAGGAGAATGAGAAAAAGTGTGCGTTTATGTGTGTATGTCTTGCAATAATTGCGCCAGTGTCAAGCTCATCGTTAGGACAATCTAGTAGTAATAGTTGGCTGTGTAAGCTTATACCAGCCTACAGAATAGTAATGAGGTGGGTTAGTTCCTGAACTAAAAATCCCGCTTGATATGGTAAGCCCTTAGATGTCTAACAGTGTGAAGCAAAGCTTGAGCCTATTGCCAATCGTTGTATTGAGTGTAACTTCTGCAAGTACCTGTCACGCGTGGTGTCGGACTAGCAGCCCCTCCTCACCCGCGGGCATCCACCGCGTTAGACAACCTGATCGGAACTCGTTTCAATTAACATTGATATGATTGCACCACAGTACCACAGCGCCACAGTCGACACTCCCGCGTGTGCTCGAACCATGCGCGCCGCTGTGGAGACAGCGGCGCGCATGGTTCGAGCACACGCTGTATAACGCAGCCGCCACCGCCGCCACCGCCGCCAGGTGCGCTATACAGGTTGTTGGGTAAAGGGCAGGTCTTAGGTAAGGAACCGTGGCTACTGTGCGGCTCCATTGAAGTCTTTAATTAAATATTAATGAGTTCAATAAGCCAAGTATGTAATGGCTGTATGGACCGTTCTCTTGAACATTGTGGGTAAACTGAAGTAAAGTAGGATTCCTATGGTTCTTTTACCAACTATATCATTTTAAATGCGTTTTTTTTAATAATTGTTACTGACAGAGCTGCTAAGCTAAACAACCAAAGGGTTTTAAACGAATAAGCCAATGAAGGTACATAAGATATTTTAGGGATCATGTTTTGTAGCAGTAAACAACAGACAAGAAATAGTTTACTGGCAGTGTGCAGTCAGCTGTCTACCGGTCACTCCAGAAGAGTTAGTCCCATACACTTCTAGGCTATTAAGACCTCCTGCGCTCCGGTGGTAATGCCCGGCAGCCAGGATCATAATGATGATGATTAAAACCTATAAAAATATGTAAAAACCAGAGATAGTCCGAATATACGACCGATTAGCTGCGGATGAAGTGGGAATGATGCTCAAATAGTTTGATCGTGACCTCTGCGCTATAAAACAAAACGCTGGAACTCGTCGGAGCGCTGTGAGCCAGTTATTACACTGTTATGCTAATCTGAGTAACAGCGGATAAACATGCAGATTACCTCATAAAAAAATACTGGTATTTTTAGATAGAATAAAAACAAAATTATTATGTAAAGGCTTTTTGTTCATGTTTCGTATCAGAATCTTATTAATTGCGCAAAGTCTCCGTCTACCGAGGAATTTTTGATGTTTACCTGTTTACGTAGTGCAGGTCATTCATAAAGTATTGACCTTCAAATGCCCAGAAGCTGTGTGCGGTAAACGCCAGCTTATTGTTATTATCATACATAGATATGCACCACAATATATTATCTACTTAGTTGATTTTCATACTTTTTAGGAGGTCCTTGAATTTTTTGAATGTATATTGGCGCAAATGATGTCTGAGTACGTATGTCAGACTAGGTGGTAGGTACTTATTGCTATATCAATAATACTCCTTTGTGTGGTAAGACAACCACAGACAAGAGAACACAAATTCGCAGTCATTTGAGCACTGTAAAGGAGGCCTGTAATTGATCACCGATTTCATTATGATCAATTAAGGCGATTAGTATCTATTGTGTTGATTGGCCCGCGCCCCAGGCGGCCCGGGCGGGAGGCGCGTGGCGGGCGGTAATGAGCGTGGCGAACAAGTGAACATCGCTGGCTAGCCCCGGTCAGTGGAACAACAGTAGTGGCCCAGTAGTCGAACATTTATTTAAGATGGTCAGCATTAGGTGATATTATCAAACGGCAGCATTTTTTGTAGTCTAAACACGATTGATATCGGTATACCAATCATGCTTTGTCGATAACTTATCTTAATGTTGGGACGATAACTGTTTGAAGAAGTGATTAGTAGTTTCTTATGGTGAAATATTCGATGGGAATGATTTTTGGAAATGTATTATTAAAAGGAATTGATTACATTGCTGATAACAAATGGCCCTATTGCTTATACTTATGTCAATATTGTATCAGTTCGCCACACAAGCTCGTTAACTTGCGGTAAGTTGCGAATTCTCCCTTGTTAATTTGGCCTGTTCTCTGCTGTCCTGATTAGTATGCGGCGCTTGATGGTAAATAATGGCGTATTTCACGAGCCTACTCAGCCGGCCTGAACTCACCGTGTCATAACACAGAGTTGCGTGCAGCCAGCATCGTAAGTTGTAGCTCTATGACGCACTTGATACCACACTGTTTCACTTGATTAGGGCTAGTTGAGAGTTATTTTTATTTATGTTTGCAAGGCTTTTCTATTTTTGTTCAACTTCTACAGTGCTTATTATGTGATCATGTATATAATTTTATTCGTCCTCTGAATAGGTAGTTCCGTCTGTGGTATGTTCCCAGACTTCCACCGATAGGAAGCGACTGTGTGGTTGTTATCGACCGACCGCTTCCGACATGTTTGACGAGCTTAGTTTTACTCACATGCACATTTGCAGTAAAACTAAAATAAAGGAGGCTTTGACTAGAAAATAATGGCGCGCTGCTACTCACAAAGGTTCGCTTTCAAGCCAATAGCATAAATCTACTAATATCTTTAGAATATAATCAATAGGCACGTCGAATGTCACGGCAGCGCGAATCACTCGCGTGAATGTTTGGCTTCCATCCACAAAAGGCTAGCAGTGGGATCCTGTTGCAGTACTAGCAGTGAAAGTCGTTGGTCAGTCTCAGCAAATAGTGGCTGCGCATTGTTAGTCTAAAAATATTCTAAACTAGCTTCTGCCATCTCGGCTGCGCCCGCGCAAAAGTAGCAAATTATCACAAGGGGACATCGGCCGGGATAAAAGTAGCGTATGTGCTATTGCTCCGGACTATACTCTATTTTTGTGCAAAATTTCATCCATATCTATTCTGCCGATATGGCTTGATTGAGTAACAAACATACATCCATCCAAACTTTCGCATCTATAATATTAGTTAGATAAAGTCACAGCTAAGAAATTCTAGAGCTACCTATTACAATGTATTCTAAAGTATTTGTGTGTTGCTTGAGTTTCACAAATACCATGTTGTTCCTATTGGGTGTAATGACTATTAAACTATCTAGTAGGAGTTGAAAACTAATCACTGCTCTATTGAAAAAGGAATAGATTAATGGTGCAATACAATAATCATCAAGTGAATCCTACCAAGATCTGATTCGGTTTTCAGTTCGTTGCTATGAGCCTATAGAACTGTATGTCTTGCAAGACGCGACAGATATTTTATCATTTTGGGTAATTGTCCGTTACGATAATTGGTACTTCCGGTAGATACCATATGTACCTTACTCACGAGTCACAAGTTATGTGAGAACATGTTGTGTCGTCGTTAAAAGACTAGACAGTTAGCCAGGCTGACTATCAGGACATGTAGGATCAAATGTAGAGCTAAGTATACAATGCACACAATCAAAATATGTTGTGAAGATTTCGAATAAAAGCATTTACCTACTTCGGAAACAATATTTTCTTGTTGACTTCACATAATTAATTAGTGAGAGTGCTGTTGGACTGTTGGGGGAAGCCCAGTGCCTCAGTGGAACCAGTTTAAGTGCCTACTTTCATTAACACAAGCCATACTTATGAACTTATCATACTTCACACACGCTTGTTCGGCTTGTAGTCACCATGACCTTACTGTATGTACCCATGTAGGTATTAAAGCGAGATCTCGCGTCCGGGACAGCGCTGGAAATCATAAATGTTTTATTTGATAAACAATTTGTTTTGATACCAAAAACAATCTATAATGAGTGTGGTTGACAACACTCGCGTAGGGACATGTGACTGTGTTTGTGCAGTGTTATCGCCCCAGATAATAAATCGTGCGATAGCCCCTGCACTGTGACATCTCGCGGACTGATAGCGCAACACATAATAACGCACTGTGCGGGGGAATACAGAAGCCCCACTCTCTATGGCAGGCAAATACTGCAGCCTTATCAGGACTAGAATATTTAACCACGTGTGATGTGCTAACTGCAGTGGATCAAAACTTCGCTAACGTATTTTCTAAGACGTAGTTGGTGTTATTCACTCAAGTTCCTCCCAGCCTATGGTCCTTCTGCTCGGATCTGCGTGGTGTATGGCGCAGTGTTATAACGACAGTCACAGCGCTCATCAGGCGGCCGCAAATAATGGCGGTTAGCGCGCCCGCGCCGCCACTAGTAGGTTAATTTATAATGCAAACTGTTCAGAATAATGAGCAACCTAATAAATATGGACGACCTGATTAGCTTACTTATTTACATTCAACCAAAATGTGTGTCGTACCGGTTATGACCTTTAGACAATGCTTTAAATCACGATGATACAATGAAATAGCTACTCCCTTTCTTCTCTTAATTAGACAATGGAATAATGTGTCTTGTAAACTACAGTCAATTTTGTAATGAAAATGCTGTTGTTGGTGAGTTCTAAGCGTCAACACAAATTCAAGGTGGCAAATTGTTTGCTCTTCCTGGGAATCGAACCTTGTCCACAATCTCGCTTGAACTAGCAGTTAATAGATCAATGCGGCTGTTTCACGATAAAATTAGTAATCCTATTTCAATTTTCACTAATAACATACAAGCTATGCCATTTAATTTTCATAGTTATGTTACCAAACCTTTTACTTTTCACAGCTATACTACCGCCATCTGTGATCTCTCCTATCAAGTACAATGGTCGGTATGCTACTCGCATTCATTTGTTTATCGCTCTTCTCGACTCTACCTCGCTCGTGCGCTGAAAATATTTTATGTGAATTAAAACAGATGGCGCTGCGTTCAATAAAACTAGTGACTTGAAAATATTTTTTCGTAACCTGTTTATAATATTTTTTTTACACAAAGGAGAAGTACTACTGCTTTTGTTTTTTCCTTTCTTATAGAAAATTATAAACAAAGTATATCTTGCTATGGACATAAACGCTCGCGAATGCCCATAAAATAAATAAATAAAATAAAAATAGTTTTATTCATTCCATACATGCATTTAATTTCCTTAGAGTAATCACTTGTTGAATAGGTAAAAATAAAAAGTAATAATAAAATCAATCTTTCATGTAAACACATCAACACGGTCTAGGGATATTTTTAAAAAAGCGAATTACTATCAATGTGTTAATTATTTATATGACATGTATATATTTAAAAGATACGTTATTTAATATTCTACCATTTTTTAATAATGGTTAAGGTACTTCGATTAAAATTTCAGGATTTTATGGAAAAAAAATGAAGCATAGACGGAAACCGTATATGAATTAACTTTTAATTTATGAGTAAAAACTGAAAAAATAGAAAAGTCATTTAATTTGTATTTATAAACTTGAAGTTAGTAGTCTGAGAAAGCGCCCGTGATGTTCATAACACATCGGCAACGATTCGGCATGCTCAGAACAAGGTTTTCAATGTCTTGCTGCGGAATATTGTCCCATGTCCTTCTGAGGTGCGCAAAAAGTTGATCTTCTGTAGCCAGATTTTCAGGAACTTCCTTCAGAGCTCTTCTTTGCAGCATATCCCACGCATGCTCAATGGGATTTAGATCTGGCGATTGAGCAGGCTAGTCTAAGGCCCTAACATTGTGTGTATGTAACCAAGCTGCTACCATTCTCGCCGTGTGTGCCCGGGCATTGTCGTGCATGAGCAGGAAATCTGCAGCACCTGTTGGACGTATCGTTCTGCCGTCATATTGCCCCGCACCCAAACGAGATCCGTCCGTCCTCCAAGACGAATTCCTGCCCAAACCATAATTATTCCTCCTTGGTATGGGTGAACTTCCTGAGGGTTCTGAAGACGGCTCCATCGTCCAGGAACTCGCCAAACACGCGTCCTTCGTGAATCTGGATGGAAGCCGAACCTGGATTCATCCGTGAACAGCACATTGGACCATTGCTCACGGCCCCAGTCCACGTGGTTCCGAACCCATTCTAATCGTCGTCCACGATTGCCTCTCCGTAAAGGTGGGCCCTGGAGTGGTTTACGAGAGCGTAGATTGCTTTCATGCAGTCGCCTTCTTGGTCACAGTTTGGTCACTCACAAGCACTTGGTGTTCCACTCGCAGCCTTTAGACCAATGGACCAGTGAGTCGCCGTTGCATTTGGTTGAGCTCGCGCAGTAATTTGCAAAAATCGGTCTTGTCTGGGAGTAGTGATGCGACTTGGCTCCCGGTGCCTCTCCGCTACTTCACCTGTGGCACGATAACGTGTCCACAATCTTGAAATTACATTTTGGTGGGTCCCTATGGCCTCAGCAACATTACGCTGAACAGACCCAGCTTCCAGCATTCCCACAGCTCGTAACATCTCCGCCCTCGTCAAATGTTGGCGTTGCATGGCTACAATACTTCAATTTTAACTTTATCTTTCGTTTAAAAATGAAAAAAAAAACTGTAACTAAACGTAATTCGTATTGTTTTCTAAATTTCGCTCAAATGAAAATTCCCCTACACATCAAGACATTTTTATGCCACCGAAACAAAAGAATTTTCAAAAATTTGAATTTGGAATTAGTCTGAGATAAATTACAAACAAATCGGTGTATAAAAGATTCCAATGCGGCCAGTACTTTTCGAGTTATTTAATTGAGTATGAAATATCCCTAGACCGTGTTGATGTGTGTACCTCGATTGCAATCAATTAGCTAATAATAAATAATTTAAACATTCAAATATTGCTATGATGTCAAGAAATATGAATCAAATTAGAAAGTTAAATCTAGAAGTATCAAATCAAATTTGACTACTAAATCTTAAATCATAGGATTAAAATAATTTTTGATTTATAAACTAGATACCTATTGGACATTGATTATTAAAATGGATATTAGAATTGATTTTTTTTAATATTTTGCCTTTAGGGGGGAGTCTCTGGTGTCCTGAAATACAGGTTACGACTTAGCTCAGGCACCAGTCTCCCGCAAATAACTATGTGGCATATCGTTATTATTATTTTTCCGTTTTTAGTTGATAAGTGTTATTTGTGGAAGAAAAATAAAGATGATTTTGATTTTTGATTTGATTTGATTGTTAAATAAAATAAATATAAGTTTTATTAAATTAGATATTGGAAATTGATTATCAAATTACATATTAGAATTGATTATTAGATTAGATTTTGAAGTTGATTATTAAATTAGATATTATGATTGGATATAAATTAGAAATGAAAGATTATTGAATTAAAATACACATTTAAGTCTCATTCATGCATGGACCCCTCTCGGGTAAAAGCCTCCTCCAAAGAGTGCCCAATGTCCCTGTCTTTTGCTTTCTCAAACCAGTTTCTGCCTGCAATTGCCTTTATCTCATCTTGCCACCTGGAGCATGGTCTGCCTCTGCTTCTGGTACCCTGTGGTTCCTCCCATGTTGTTAACCTTATTGTCCATCTATCGTCAGTGTACCTAGCTACATGGCCAGCCCATTTCCAGTTTTGTCTCAGGGCGAAGATTAAAGCGTCAGTTATCTTAGTCCTGCTACGTATGCCAGTAGCTATGACTCTGTCTCTCAAGGTGATTCCTATACAACTTCTCTCCATTGCTCTGTGTGGTTTGAATTTTAAACTTTGCTTTTATTGCAAATGTCCATGTTTGGCAGCCATAGGTTAGACATGGTAGTATAGCTGAGTCCATAACAGTCTTCTTCAGTTTCATTGGGAGCTGAGATTTTAATATCTCTTTGTGGGCCCAAAACTTCTTCCACGTTGAGACTATTCGTCTGTCTATTTCTTCTAAATTTCTTTTCGCTTTGAAAGACAGTTGTTTCCCAAGGTAGATATATTCCTGAACATATTCCAGTGGCTCATTGTTTACTAAAATCGGTACCACTTTATCATTAGTCAGGGGAATGATAATAAATAATAATAATAAAATTTATTCATCAAAAATGGGTCCAATTTATTTATCCTAATCAAAAACATTGAATACTAAGGTTTTTTGTTTTTTTTTAAAGATAGAGTGAACGACGATGACTGTACTAGTATAAACTGTGTTACAGACACCGGCGCCTTCCTCCTACAGCCAAAAGTTACAAGTCAATGATGAAAAAAAGAAAAATGATGCCCATAGGAAAATGTATTGGATCGCAAATATACAAAGAAAAAATTAGGAAGCAATTGTTTCGTTTGTCAATGCGGGTCGGCCATTGTTGTAGTTACTGCTTGATACATTTGAGTTTGTGTTTGTACACAAGGAATATATCACAATAGAGACTGAGATAACAGTTTAGCCAGATATTGACTGCTGAATCAACTTATATCAAGTAACGGCACTAAACGGTTGCGTTTCACAGATCTGCAGTTTGCTTATTGCCGATGGATTGATTGAGATGACTTCCACAAATCACTAGATGCTTCCAAGTAAATAACATATAAATAATTTCGAACTGTTCTTGGGAAAACCAAAAATATTTCGCTTTGGATATAACAATAGAATTATTTTTTTATGGAAAAAAATGGTAATTACCTAACTAGGTTTTTTTTTTAAATTTGATTTATAGGCTCGCGATTGACCACTATCTCACCTGATGGTAAGCGAAGATGTGGTCGACGGTGTAACACGCTTGCCTAGAAGTATCCCATTCACTTTTGACTTAAGACGACGACTGTCTCCAACGACCTTGAGGGAACAAAACGTGCCCTCGTTTCACACCCGCTCGACCCTTATTATTCTAAGACTTAAAAAAAATCCTGAGATCAAAATGTAGACAGTTAAATTGTCTTTGAGATGGTGACAATTTCATTAAAATACGCCCGGCGACTTTTGTGCGACTGTCGTTTGGTGATTTTGTCCGTGTTAGACATAACTTTACAATTAAAATTTTCTTAACTCAAATTATTAAGGGAATGGTCATGTCAATGGTCTCATGTACAGTCCTACCAACTTATCTGTGAACTGAGAGAGGACGGCACCGTCGATTCAGTGTTGCTAATTAATATAAGGTGCCCAAATTTGAGTAAGTTTTCAAGAAGGAAATTTCACATTAGACATAATCGTTTAATAAGAAATTTACAAATTAAAAACAATGATACTTATATAAAAACAATAAAATGAATTTGATAATTTACAGTTACGTAGGTACGCTAACAGTTTAGTCTCTCAGCAATAAACAATGGCTTTATCTAAAAAGTAATGCAATGAAGTGGAAATTCAGCAGATAAAATGTTCTACGGGGGGATACAACTTTCATTTAATGCGAAGTTAAGTAGGTACCTACCCTGCAAGAGGTACCTGGATGTCTAGCATTTAGTTATGACCGTACCTAACCCCTAACACTAGATTTGACTAATTATAATTGGCAGTGGTACCTAGTGGTAATGTAGTGTAATAAAAAAAAACAAAATGTTTTATTGAAAACCAGGTTTACAGTAATTGCGATCTTTAGATGAACCTGCATACACAACTTCATCCTGGTTGTGAGGCCATACTCCGCTTATTTCCGTACCACTACACTATCATCATTATCACTATCGCGTTCAGTGTCAAGCCAGGAGCTCAACACTGGGGCCCATAGCAGCGTTGGGACTCCTGGACCCTGTCTGAACCTGTATCCCACGAAACTGCCGTAACGCAGCAGTGGAAAGCTGGAAAGCAAAGGGAATTAATTCCTTATTGGGAGATATACTGGTTCCTACTACGGGTGTAAGATGTCACAAGGGTTGGCCGGTACTATTATATTCACTTACCTGGGATTCCTGCGGTAGGCTCCTGGGGGTCGATCAATACCGTGCCGTGCCGGGAGATTAAGGATAGGAGAATATATATAATACTAGGACGATAGGGGATAAACTGATGGCTGTCTGGACCGAAGGCTCCGGCGTCTACCAGGCTGTGCACGTTCCCATCAAAAGCACTTCAATTTGCGTGAAATATATTCAAAACCCGACGATATAGTGGTTATGGCTGAGACCATGGAGGACCTCAGTATAATGCTCGATGACCTCGGTAGAGCTTCCAAAAGAATGGGTCTTAGGATGAACATGGACAAAACCAAGGTGATGCTGAATGCCCATGTTACACCCACTCCTATTAAGGTCGGAGACTATACACTCGAAATTGTGGGCCACTATGTATACATGGGACAAACGATCCAGTTGGGTAGGGCCAACTTCGAGAAAGAGGTCAACCGTCGAATCCAACTCGGCTGGACAGCGTTCGGGAAGTTACGCGGTATCTTCTCGTCTAACTTACCACAGTGTCTCAAGACGAAAGTCTATGAGCAGTGTGTGTTGCCAGTGATGAATTATGGCTCTGAGACGTGGTCGCTTACAATGGGCCTCATCAGAAAGCTTACAGTCACCCAAAGGGCATTGGAGAGGGCTATGCTCGGAGTCTCCTTGCGTGATCGAATCAGAAATGTAGAGATCCGCAAGAGAACCAGGGTTACCGACATAGCCCGAAGAATTGCCAAACTTAAGTGGCAGTGGGCAGGGCTCATTGCTCACAGAACGGATGGCCGATGGGGCAGAAAGGTTCTGGATTGGCGACCGCAAACCGGAAGACGTTGCGTTGGAAGGCCTCCCGCCAGGTGAACTGACGACCTGGTGAAGGTTGCAGGGATACACTGGTTGCGAGACGCACGGGACCGGTCAAAGTGGCGACGCTCGGGGGAGGCTATGATCAGCAGTGGACGTCTTTCGGCTGATATGATGATGATGATGATGATGATATTCAAAACCGACTTCGCGGGCGCCCCAGAAACCGATTGCGAACGGCGGGCGCCCCACAAACCGATTGCGAACGGCGGGCGCAATTACAACTCACAATGGGCGAAACACATCTCGATTAGATATGATTCCACAAGAACCCAAATTTACCGTGTCCGTTACAGATTTTCTCTTTCGATTCTTCTCAAGTGTCAGCTGTCAAAAAATGCTGTTAAATCGCTGACAGCCAACTGACATGGTGTTCCAATAAAACAACAAAATATCAAAGAATGAAAGAAACGTTTGGTTCAGAACATCCCCCCGTCTCGGACATAAGGAGTTATGTCCGCTAACAAATGGGCAAGCGTGCTAAATTGCCACTGCTCGCTTCAAAACCGAATCTCCGACCATGACCTTTGCAACTCTGGGATCTCCGTCAGACCCATAGAATAAATCTACAATGCGTCCAAGACGCCAATACAAAGGCAACAAATTTGATTCTTTCACAAGTACAAGTCTCCAACTTTGGGAGGGACAGTTTTGTCAGACCACTTAACGCGCCGCGGCAAAATATGCAAATATTCTAAAGACCAACGATGCCAGAAACTTGGGGACATCCGTTGGGGCAATGCAAAACGCATCAATTGCGAAGATTTAATTTCCGAAGGGGTATTCCGGCAGGGCGTTGAGGGGCTGACCAATCAAAAAATGACCAGGGGTCATTACTACCAGGTCATTTGGGTCTGAGGAGATCGGACAGAGAGGTCGCGAATTGAGGACGGCCTCAACTTTACAAAATACCGTAACAAGTTCCTCGAAGGTGAAAATAGTTTCACCAACAACACGGCGGAAAAGAGGTTTTGCTATGCTTTCACAATGTTTTCAAAAATGCCACCCCAATGTGGGCAGACTGGGGGGTCAAAATCGCAATTACAAATTTCACTTAAATATCTATCAGCGCCCTTATAATTAGTACCGTTGTCAGAACGGATCAAAGATCCGTCCTCGGTGGGAAACAAATCTACCTACAACTGCATATATTTAAAGATTATGCCCCTTATGATGCGTCTGACAGTCAAAATTCAAAACTGACGCTGCAAAATGGCTACGTGAGCGGTGCAACCGATGTGTGCAGTATTAATGTGTCGATCGGACACCAACAACTTCACCAACGCTGAAGCAACGATCAAGGATAGCGAGCACCATAAAGCAAATTCGAATTCCGAAGTCGTTCTCCGGCTCGCAGCAAACCAAATTGGTCCAAGAATAAATTAAGACGAGCGATTGAGCCACTCAATGCTGAGCATCTCTTCAGGGCCTCAGTAGTCTGGTCAAAGTGCTCTGCTTGTACAGCACGAATCAAACACATCAGTAACTCTTGTCGTGCATGAGGTGACAAAACTGAGGACAACAATTCATTATTCGGCCTCCGTCCGTTACGTATAAAATGCCGGATCCAAACGGTAACTCCTAACAATTTCGACAAAGAACTGTATGTGTCCGAAAGAAAATCCAAATTGTATGCAGGTTGCGTTTCAATAATTCCATTACGCAAAACTTGCAAAACCTCTGGAGAGGAGAACCTATTCTGGGGCCAGGACGACTTGCGATGCGTCAAGCAGTCTGGTCCCCACCAAAGATGGTTAACAAGGGCAGGAGCCCCGCAACCACGGGACGCGCAGTCTGCGGGGCTCAATTCTCCTGGGACATGTCTCCAGATTAGTTAAGTCTCAGAGTTCTGACTCTGTGAGACTCTATCCGCCCCAAAAACCTCCAAAGCATGAGCTGAGGTGCGAAACCAACAAAGGACTATCTCACTATCAGTCCTTGGTCCTCAATCCGTGGGGCGGAGCCCTTCAACACGGCACCCGTAAGTCCAAAACCAAAAACCGTCCGTACAACTACTTACCCATTCGTCAGCAGAACCCACTTGGTCCCGGACAAAATCAAACCCAAAACATCCGCACCCATATACGGGTCCGGGTACCAACCACTTCGGGTCGGCAGGAGTTAGTTCAGACGTCAATTTTACCACTGCAGGGCTAAATGGCCACCTGCGGGTGTCTGCCCAAAATATCATTCAAAACAACGGCCTTGGCCAAGATTCTTAGCCCACAATGAACAGGCGAAACACAAATTTCAATTTCTCCCCGTTGACCAACCGCTTCAATACCACCCATATGGTAGAAGAGTGGAATCACGTGGGAGACCCAATCTTTCCACTAAACAAAAGGATACAAGACAGACTTGAGCACCCGAATCCAAAAGGGCACGAACTAACAAAGATTTACCCTTCGGGCCCCAGATCTTTACATAGACAGTTGGCAGAAGGACTGTCTCTGGCTGGGCGGCTGTAGTGGAGGACAGGGAGGCGACTACCTATTGTTGATAACTCCTCTGGGGTTGGTAGTCGTCCTGATAAGCGGACGCTTCCTCCAATTGAGGAGGGGGTGGAGGGGTGCCCCCGCCTTTGCAAGGTATACCCCGTCGAAGATATACCTTGGGTTGGTTGGGATGCACTTCCCCGCCTAAGGGGGAGCGTCCGGCTTCATCAGGGCCACCAACACCATTTTGTTCCGGACACAACACGCGGTGGTGCCTACCTTGACAGTGGTGGTAAGGATCCGACCTCTGGCAATCCCGCTGCAAATGCTGTCCCAGACAAGTGTAGCACCACTTGCAGCTTTTGGCAAATCCACGTCGGTCCTTTGTGTTCCGTTCTAGGAACTTCGGACAGGACGTGATCATATGGCCATCCATTTTGCAATATAAGCAACGCATACTGCGAACCTGAGTCGCTACAAATTAATGAGACCGGCGTCGTAGCTCACCCATACCACAAGTGAAGGGGCGCGCAACAACACGACGCTGGTCCGGAGAGGGCCGCTCTGGGGTCCGCAAGGGACCTTCAACACCAGCATTGTCCAAAAAGCGACATTCCTCATCCAGGAACTTCAACAAGTCATCGAAAGGGGGGAGGTATGTGGCATTATCCCCACTTTACCACTGCTCGAACCGAACCTTTAAGTCGGAAGGCAACCTTGACAGGACAAGGTGAAGTAACATAAAAGACCATTGGTCAATAGGTAGGCCCAATCGCTTCAAGGCGTTCAAGGCCACCGTCAGTGGGTTGACCAAATCCACTCGTAGGGTGGCAACCCGATGGATGCGAGGCAACGACAAAATCTGTGAGACGTGGGCGTCCGCTAAAAGCCTCACGTTCGCATAGCGCTTTATCAACAGTTCCCGGGCAGTATGATAGCTCTGATCCGTAACAGTTAGGTTACTAAACCCAGGGCCTCTCCTCTTAACGTGGAGAACAAGTAGGCCTGCTTTTGACTAGGCGACAAGTCTGTCCTAGTATCCACCAAACTGTTGAACAGGTCGAAGTAGGCAGTCCAACAACCCAAATCTCCACTAAAGTGTGGCAAGTCTAGTATAGGCAACCGTCCTAACAAAGCAAAATGGGTGGGAGACCTCGTCTCCACCTTCAAAACATCCTGTGCAGAACCCCTCAATTAACTGGTATCCTCAACAATATCATCAGAGAAACTGTAGAATTGTGTGACGTCTGCCTCAACCGCAGCGGCTAACTCAGTGTCCTCGGTAGACAATAGTCCCAAACATGCCGCATGATATTCATCTACCCTGGCTTGACGCGCTGGGAGTTCATCACAACGGACCAACAAAGCCCCTGATCTATCAGATCTACTTATTAAAGAGGCCGCCGAGGTCACCCATCTCAATTCCGCTCTAATCTTACAAACAAATGTATTGGCAGTCATACTTCCAAAATGTAAGCAACGGTGATCAAATAATATTTTATACACAAAATGTTCAACAACTTAAATTAATAATATATGTGTGTAACCAAAACAACAGTTTGACAGTTATTCTCTTACCAAATTAAATATCAAATCATAAAGTCTGTAAGAGAAACAACAATTTAATTCAAGAAATAGTACTGAACCCTGTTACATTTACTTAAATATTTTTCAGTACAAATTTATTATGGAACCCCAAATATCAATTTATAAATTATCAAAAACAAAGTGGGTACCTCAAGAAATACTCGTAAATTATCAACACACAAGAGGGTATTTAAAAAATAAAAATTATTAACACACAAGTGGGTCGGTTGATTTTACAATAGAAGTTCAATATTCAATTTACTTTAATAGTTAAAAACAATGACTTTAACTTTAATTAATTAGAATATTACTGTCTATTGACAGTAATATTCTAACAACAAACTAACCAATTTTCTTATTTAATTGGTAACAATATACTTTACAACAATAACTTATGTAGCGGGCACTGAGTATATTTACAATATAAACAAACTTACAATGCCAAGATAGAAGGTTCAAGGTCCAACAATAACTATGATTCAATCAAATACAACTAGGGAAGACTATTTAGTCTGCACCAAACCTATATTGTATACAACAAATAAACAAATTACAAATCTGTAACCTTCTATCCCGGAGTGACAATATTAAGTTGTGAGTTGTACACTTTATTTTAACAAATTGGAATGTAACTGTGGGGGTTGTTTGCCCCTAACAAGACACAGCTAACTCTGAGTGACTCAAAATGTACCATTTTCCAAACCAGTATTCTCAACAATAAAAAGGAAACCGACAAACAATACAGCGTTCAGTGTGAACGAGTGTCCTAGCGTTTACTATGATCGTGGAATGCAAACCACGCTCTTGCTACCAAATGTTAAATACAGGTCTTCGGGTCCCAAGCCAGGAGCTCAAGACTGGGGCCCATAGCAGTGTTGGTACTCCTGCCCCTGTCTAAACCTGTATCTCACGAAACTGCCGTAACGCAGCAGTGGAAATCTAGGGGATTTGTTCCTTATTGGGATATATACTGGTTCCTACTACGGGTGTAAGATGTCACAAGGGTTGGCCGGTACTATTATATTCACTTACCTGGGATTCCTGCGGTAGGCTCCTGGGGGTCGATCAATACCGTGCCGTGCCGGGAGATTAGGGATAGGAGAATATATATAATATTAGGACGATAAGGGATAAACTGACGGCTGTCTGGACCGAAGGCTCTGGCGTCCACCAGGCTGAGCACATTCCCATCAAAAGCACTTCAATGTGCGTGAAATATATTCAAAACCGAATTCGCGGGCGCCCCACAAACCGATCGCGACCGGCGGGCGCAATTAACAATTACAATGGGCGAAACACATCTCGATTAGATATGATTCCACAAGAACCCGAATTCACCGTGTCCGTTACAAATTTTCTCTTTCGACTCTTCTCAAGGTTCAGCTGTCAATCAAAAGCTGTCAAATCGCTGACAGCTAACTGGCATGGTGTGGCAATAAAACAATAAAATATCAAATGGTGAACGAAACGTTTGGTTCAGAACATTAATCTAAATACAAATCATGTTTTAAGTATTCTCCTTCTAACCTGCGAACGTGTTTACAATGCTGCGCCCACTCATGAACTGTAATAGCGTCAAATGCTTCTCTACCTTGGCGGGGAATTTCAGCATTTTTGTGCTCAATATTTACATCAGCAACTTTTCTTTTCATTATGCTCCATATGAGTTCAATGGGATTGAGATCACAGTGATAAGGTGGTAAATATAAGCATTTGTGTTCATTGTCTTCTAAAATTTTTCAATCTCATATACAGATTCAGGCTTGTTTCTCTTAATTATTTCTAATTTTGGGTCAACCATAATTGCATATCTTTTTTTAAGGAATTCGTATTTGGGACTTTATTCACACAAATACGGTGATAAGGAGCATCCATCACTACTATGGATGGCTCCCGTAAATTAAACACAAGTTTTTCAATAACCCACTTTTTAAAGTTGGTACTATTCATCTCGTCATGATAATCACCACTTTTTGTGTTTGATTTAAACACAAGTAGTGCATTTGTAACAAATCCAGTATCTCCTCCCGCAAGAATAATAATATATCTTTGCCCTTTCGATACAGGCTCCAATACTCCGTCTTCACCCTCTCCTTGCTAACATTTACACGATGTATGCGAATAGTGAATATAGGTCTCATCTAAATAAATTATGGGCCGGGGCTGGGGAGATTTATTATTTTTATCCACTGCATGCAAGTACTTAGCTCTCCAAGCTGATATTTCATTACGCTCCATAAGAACCTTCCCAATGGATCGAGATTTTCGCAGACTCTCTCGCTGTCCTGTGTAATTTATTTCTGTCTTTAAGACCTCTAGAAGCTTTTTAACAGTAGGGACCTATTTTTTAGCAGAATAAAATTCATGTACTTTCCTCCGTATAACTCCCATGTCAAAATCATCAACATGCACAAATCCACTTTTACGCTTTCTCTCCTTGCCTGGTGTTCGAATTTTTGTACCATTTTCTTCAGCTGCGTGCCCTTCCTTAACTATTTTTGAAATTAGTCCTTGACTCACACCTGAAATATAAGATAATAAAATAAATGTTAGTAGAAATTTGAAATCACTCACTTAGCAGGTTACCTAATAGATGTACGTTACCGTTACGCTAACCTGCAGCAAGAATAGAAACGAATATTCGTGGACTTAAATAATTAGTTAAGTATCGGGTAATTTATAACAAGAAAGTTGACACACTAACCTGTCGCTGGCGAAATTCGTTTGTATATTTGATTAAATGGAATAATCGGAGACCCCGCCCGAGCTTCTTCTTCAAAAAAGGTTTTAACCTTTAGAATAATGTTTCGAGCATCACTTTTAACAGGTTTCGGCATATTTAACTTTAAAAATTCAACAATATCACGACAAAACAACCAGAGAACCCGAATGTAGTAGACATTGACAATCGAATGACATTTCAACATGACGGCCGTAGTTCAAATTTTCGACATTTCACAGATAAGTTGGTAGGAGTGTAACAGGGTCATTATCAGGACACTCATTATTTGGTTGACTTCGGTGGCAATGTTTTTTTTTTCATTTAGGCCCTACTAATATGAAATATCAAATCTAGAGTTAATTTAAAACATTTTAATAATAGAGGGAATCGTATAGATCAAATGGATATGAAGGTATTTAATGTTTTAAAAATGGTCTCCACTGAAATCAATATTCTTATCACCGAAATCATCATCATCACATCATCAGCCTATTAATGTTCCCACTGCTGGGACACAGGCCACCTCTCTGTGAGAGGGGATGGGCCGTAATCCACCACGCGGGCCCAGTGCGGGTTGGCACCGAAATCATTTAAATCAATAATTTATATTTCAAAGACATTTTTTTTATGTATATTAACTGCCTAAGTGGGGAGAGAAGCTAGGGTAAGTTTTGGTGGGAATCGCTGTTGGTGAGAACAGCATTATCTATAAAGTGCCAAAAAATACCTTCTGCTGTACTCGTGGTGGAGTACCGTAACAAGCAGAGCCCTAGCCAGTCCGAGTCATCCACGTCCCCGTCGTTCTTCCTGGGACCTGCTGCAACCGCGCCGCCGCGCGTCCACCACCACGAGTTGCAGCTGAGCTAACGGATGCAGGGCGAAGGGGGAATATTCTGCGCCCTAAAACAGAATCGACTCACTAGGGAAGATACCCGACAAGAAACCGAGCAAATCCGTAGGCTCTAAAGCGGCAGCCCCGCTAGCGGATTAAGGCACAGTGGGCTAATCACTCGCTTGCCCGACAATAATAGATTAACGAAACTGAAACAGTAAGAAACCGGACCGATACCCTACCGACGACTTTTGGCTTTAAAACACGGACACGAATTGCTTTTTGGAATGTAAGAACGCTTAGCGATGACAGTAGATTAGCCCAAGCAGAAGCAGTAATGCTAAATTACATCCTGCAAATACTCGGTCTAAGCGAAGTGAGAAGAAACGGCTTTGGTGAGCTGAGAACGTCCAGGTGCTTGACTTTGCTGTATTCAGGTAAAGAAAGTGAGGAAGATGTGCACGAGTACGGCGTAGGGCTCCTCTTTTCTAATGCAGCTAAGAATAGCCTCCTGGACTGGAAGCCGATCTCGGACCGAATCATGTAGCCCGTTTTTACTTGAGAGCCCGGAAGATCTCCATCGTATAAGGCTACGCCCCAACTAATGCATCGCCAGAGGATACCAAAGACGATTTCTACAACGCCCTCAACGCCACCTTTAGGAGCATCAAGAAACAAGATATCGTCCTAGTCATGGGGGACCTGAATGCAAAGGTTGGGAGCGTTAACACAAACCGCGAGCGGCACATGGGTACGCAGGGGCTTGGAGTTTGTAATGAGAACGGAGACCGATTTGTCGAGTTTTGCCAGAACCACGACCTGACCATTGGAGGAACATTATTTGTACTTGGGGACCACCACAAATACACGTGGAACTCACCCGATGGAGTCACTAAGAACCAGATTGACCACCTTGCCATTAGCGCCAAATGGCGTTCCTCATTGCTCGATGTCCGAAACCGCAGGGGCGCCGATATTGATAGCGACCACCATTTGGTAGTTGCTGAAATCCGGCTTAAGGTTGCAGTGGCCCATGCGGCTGGAGGACCCGGCAAGATCGGAAGAAGGTTCGACCTCAGCAAACTGCGTGATCCAGGCATCCGTGAAACGTTCCAAATCGAGCTGCGTAATCGTTTTTCGGGACTTGATACCGGTTCGGAATCATTGGACGAGGAGTGGAAACGCATCAAAGTGGCCTATTCGGAAACCAGCTCCGTCGTTCTAGGACATAAACCGACTCATTCTCGCGAAGACTGGATGTCACAGCACACTTGAAGCCTGATCGAAGACAGAAGAAACCTTCATCTTAGATTGCTTGAGACCCGTAATGACGCCATGCGAGCCGTCCTTAATATGCAATACCGTCAGAAACGCAGAGAGATATATCGCAGCACCCGCAAAGATAGGAGGCAGTGGGCTGATGGTATTGCTGATCGTGCTCAACAAGCTGCTGTGGAAACTGACCCGAAGGATTAAACTCAAAATCTTCGGGTCAAATATCAAATCCGTGCTGCTCTACGGGTGCGAAACGTGGAATGTCACAAAAGACATCTCACGCCAGATCCAAGTCATCGTCAACCGCTGTCTTCGTCGCATACTCGGCATTTACTGGCCCGAGACCATCACCAACGTAGAGCTGATGGAGCAATGCCACGAGAGCCCGATCGACCGCCAGATCAAGCGTCGCAAGTGGAGTTGGATTGGCCACACGCTGCGCAGGGATTCTGACCATATACCGAAGCAAGCGCTGGATTGGAATCCCCAAGTCAAAAGAAAGCGTGGTCGTCCCCGTCAACCAACCTGGCGTCGCACCGTGTTGGCGGAAGCGACGAGCATCGGTATGACGTGGAGCGAGGTGAAACGTGAAGCTCAAGACCGATCGCGATGGAGGACTACTGTGGACGCCCTTTGCCCCATCCAGGGGACGTAGGACACTAAGTCAAGTAATTCAACTGCCTAAGTACTACTATAAACATTTATGGTCTGTAAGAAATTGCAAGTTAATTTTACACTAAAACATCTTAGTTTTATGAAGACTTATGTCCCGTTTATTACGTTATAGGAAAAATTTTAACCGACTTCAAAAAAAGGAGGAGGTTCTCAATTCGTCGGAATCTTTTTTTTTTTTTTTTTTTATGTATGTTCCCCGATTACTCAAAGACGCCTGGACCGATTTCAAAAATTCTTCTTTTGTTTGAAAGGGTATACTTCCTAGTTGGTCCCATACTCATCAGGTCAGGATCTGATGATGGAATCCTAGAGAAATCGAGGGAACTCCTCAAATGTTATAGGCAAACATATAGCGATTTTGGTATTTTCATCAACAATGCAATCATTTGCACTCAGAAAGTAACATTTGGTGAAGTGGAACTGATGAAGAAGACCACAGATGGCCACTGGAACTCCTAAATGCTAAATATGTCACGGGCATAAGATATCTCGAATAGTTAACCGACTATAATGAAGCAAATACTTATAAATAAATGTAACTGATGAAAATGGCACCATCGAACTGATCTGATGATGAAGCCGGAAGGTAGGCACTGGAACTCTTATATAAAACAATGTATCCTAGTCGTGTTTGGGCTTATTGGAATCGTCATGAGATGTACTTTGGCTATAAATGATAATCATGTTAATTGGAGGTACCTACCAAAACTAAAAAGAGAAAAATAAAAACTTTTTAACAAAAAATCAAACCGACTTCCAGAACAAAAAACTACAAAGCAAAAAATAAATTTCTTTTCCGAAGTCGGTGTCGAAAAACGGAAAATAATGGGTAGGTACAAAAGACACCGACTTCGGAAAAGAAATTTATTTATTGCTTTGTAGATTTTTGTTCTGGAAGTCGGTTTGATTTTTTGTTAAAAAGTTTTCAAAAATCTACTTTGGAGGGAAGCGTTAAATTATTACATGTAAGTAATTAAAAATAATAGGTAGTCTTAAACTAACAATATAGGAACCTAAAAAAATCTGAAATATTAGTTGAGATCTAGCATCACAGACAATTTACTTATTGATAAAAAAACACTACAAAAATCATTTAAAAATCAGTCTCTTCAAAAACAATTATAGAAAGCCGTTACTTAAATAATAACGCTTGTATTTTTATTAAAAATATGTCTTTGCCTGTTGATTCTAACACAATTAAATAAACTTTTAGGTATATTAAGCACCCAGCATTATACTATCAATGTAATAAAAACTTACAATAACTTCTAAACCGATCTTCTTTTGAATCTGCCATAATCACAATACTTCTTCTTCTTCTTAGCGTGTTAGCAAAAAATAGTCTCTAAATATTATGTTTACCCCAGAAGTCTGCCACGGCAATACCAGCCGGAGACGCAGCCCTAAGGTCTTCATATGCACAGGTAACAGGGTAGGCCACGCAAGACGAAAGGTGGACCATGGTCAGCGGGGAGATGCCGCACAAACACTGAAGGTTGGAGCCATCAGAGAATCCCTACCTGCGGAAGTTGTCTGTGGTGCGGCCGACCTGCGTGCGGAGTCTATTAAGAGTTTTCCAGGTCGGCCATGACAACGCGTGCCCAGGCGGCAGACTCTCCGATGGCTCAATGAAGTATTCAGGATGCTTTAGCTTCTCCCGCCAAAGATCGTATCTCTCCGAGGTGGCGTTGCCATCAGAAGGACTCACGCAGCCAAGAAAGCTTTTTCGGCTTTTCAGCCTTTGAGGTAACGGGCCGCACCCGTGCATTGGGTGGCGTGGGTTGTTTTCTAGTTTCGCCCTCTCTGTGTGGCCCGCTATAGTTCTGCGAATTTCCGGGGGTGGATTCCGATCAGTGGGTACAGCAATCGCACAGGAGTCGGTTTAAGGCAACCAGTGGCAATCAGTGGCACGTCTCATTTAGGGCTGTAACCATTAATTTACCAGCGGTGATACGAGTATATGGCCTTATACCAGGAGTTTGCAGGACATGAGGAGACGCCCCCCAACCAGTGGTCGTTAGGCGGCGTAGCAAGTTGTTTCTACTGTGCATTTTCCGTTTGACATTCTCGCAGTTCTTTCTGTAATTGAGGGACCTATCCAGAGTAATGCCGAGATATTTTGGATGTAAACTGTGGGTGACTGGCACCTCCTGCCATGACATGTTAAGGGTTCGGCCAGCTTGTCTATTACGGAGATGAATGGCTCACGACTGTGTTTTCGAGGGATTTGGCTTCAGCGCGTTGTCAGCATAGTAACGGCTAAGATGACAAAGGACGGTAGAAAGATTGGCCTCAATCTCCTCAAAATCAGCCATTTGGCAAGTCAGAGCCAGATCGTCGACATAAAGAAATCACAATACTGAAACAAGATGATGGGAAAGTTAAATAAACGATCTTTAAATGTAAATAAATAACTACTGATTGATTTCGGTGATTTTAAAATTGATTTCGGTGCACCTATTTCCACCGAAAACATTGAAATCAATGCCACTGAAATCAAAATAATTAGCAAAATCCTATTTATATTCAAAAGTAACCAGTATTTTAAATATTTATCCCTTTTATTGAAATCGCATACATATAAGATATACTTTTATTATAATTTAAAAATATTAATTCAAATATTTGTAGATAAAATGGATTCACCGAAATCAATTTTAAGGATATACCAAGCCACCGAAAAGGATTACGTACCTTAATAAAAAAGTAGCACGGAGACGCACAGACGTGTTAATCCATAGCACCGATGCGGCGCGATTGACAGTTTGTATTACTCGAACAACTATTCTCGCAGTCACTAGAATACAGTATAATGAACGGATTGGTGTGCGACACTGATATCAATTCGAAACGTCGGACGTGAAGACAACCAGTTGTAACTTGTCAACTAAGGCCTATTATGGCGTAGAAATATTATAAATTGAGTTAATAACTATCTAGTTGTTTGTGAACACATACAAAATAGCGTCATGTATTGTAGTAAAAAAGATATAAAATAATTTCCGCTGCAAGACGGGGCCGGACGCGGCACCGAAGTCAATATTTTCGAGGTTTTTATTTTTTTTAACGAACTTATATTAAAATTATTCAAAAAACAACAAAGGCCCCTCGTAATGTTTTGATCGTATCTGTTATAGAAAAAAATATCAAGTTGTTAGTTATCCATTTCGTACTGAATTTCGACCCGGACACGCGTATTTGAGCCGTCTGAGAATGAACCAACATATACTTTTTCCAAAAAAAATATGAGCTGCCGTTTAGACGAGATTCTCACTTTAAAATCAGCTACTGGGGGGTATCTGCGCCTTAAAGACCCCTAGTTTGTAGCTATCAGGAAACAAAGACTCCGGCACGGAATTCCACTCCTTAGCTGTACGCACAATGAAAGTATTCGCATAACGCTTTGTGCGTATTGGTGGGATGACTACCATGTACCGGTGGCGGGCGGTATCAGGCGTCGATTTTCAAGGCTCTGGAGCTTTGACTCGACCAGTGCATCGTTTTCCAATCTACTCAAGTGCATCAAGCTGGTATTTGGCAGGTGAGAGCAGTATTCCATACATGACCGAACTTGCGCTTTGTACAAGTACACAGAATGCAGTTTTAATTTTTTTTTCGTTTATAAAGTTCTTTAAAAAAGGACATTTTTTTTTAATTCTCTGCTTAGTAGATATATAAAATCTTCATTCATGACTCGCTGCGCGATGGTAGACAGATTCTATTAAAATAAACGAGTGCTCACGTTTGCATACTAATGCCGAAACTCTAAATCTTCTTACAGAGAGCTTAGAAAATCAGGAGCTTCAGAATAAAGCTGAATTATGACACTTTATATTATTATTTGAACATTTAGAATACACCGCCCTTTGGTAGCGGGCGTAGAGTTACGCACGGGAAACCACATTAAATTACAAATGTACTTTATTTTAAAATGTAGGTAACTAGGCTTTTCAGGCATATGAGGGTTTTAACCACATTGCACCATTATTCAATAAACTCGCACTAAGTTTACACGGTTTGTTTAATACGGCACCAACAGACAAGTCAAATTAGTGTCACCTTCATTCAATAAAATTTATTACATAAGTATTTTCTTATCAACTTCAAAATTAATAACTTCTTCGCTTCATATTTAAATGACTCTTTTAAATGAATTTTTGGAAAATTAGCGATGGTTAATTAGTTAGTTTAGGAGACTGACTTCTGGTTATTATTATGTTGTAATAGTAAAGTAATTAAGAGGTGCTAATTTAATACTTCAGAGTGAGTTTTTGTCGAAGTCGCCAATTATAATAATGAAATTGTGGGTAAGACGCGCTCGCGGTAAAGTTGAGCTCCGAAATAATTTAACTTTTAAATAATTACATTCATTGAAAACATTTGAAATAGTATTAAACAAAGTGTGTATCACGTATTAAACCTGTACAAGTGTTATCTAAACTTAAAAACAATATCAGACAAAGATCTAAGGTGAAATATAATCCGGACACACAATAACAATTTCGATAATAAAAAGTGCCATAATACTGTGTTTACAGTGCTCATCAACGAAAACATACACTGTAAACTAAAATTTAAACATATTTTGTGACCTAATATCGTCAAAAAGGTGATAATAAACTAATAAAGTGATCAAAAGTGAAATCCATACATAACAAAAAACTCAAAACAATATTCAAATCCACCTACAATTCGAATAACGAACTATTGAAATTACGAAGAATACATCTCCTAATTTCAACTCACATTATAAATGTTCAATTGGCGATTCACCGCTAGGTTCCGGTAGAGAAACTACTTGTCTTGAGTTCGAACCCCGCATCCAACAATCACTTTTTGGGAATGGAATGGTTCCACTGCTGAGCATATAAATTATTAAGTAAACATAGAATATTTTAACAAAAACAGTAACAATAATATTATATCATGAACTTCCTGGAGAACATTACATTGCGAGTTCGAGGTACTCGTCGCACTCGTTCAATGTCAGACTCGCAAATTAATATCAGTCATATTGAAAACGAATCACCAACGCAAACACTGGAGGATACCGCAACCAGTCTGCCCGAGATGAGCAATGATGACACTTATGACCAAGAAATGATGTCGAAACTAAAGGAACAAGTTGAGAAACTAACTCTTCAATTAAGTAGTGCAGAAGAAGAAATTGAGATACTGACATTAGAAAATAATAACCTTAAAGTCAGTCAGTCAAACCAAGAGTTGGTAAAAAGAAATGAATTGTTAAAAAAAACGACACTCCTACAAAGAAAACTACCCAAAAATCGTCCACTCCTAAAAAAAGAGAAACATTGTCTAACAAATACACACAAACGGAACAAATAGCTTGTACAACTGAAAATAAGAAAATTTGTAAGAGCACACAAACAGTTACAACGACCTCTAAGGCAACACTTAAGGAAAACTCTGTGGTACGACTAGAAATACCTCATACAACAAGTGAAAATAAACATCTGGAGAAGAAAGCTAATAAAATCTGTATTATTAGTGAGAATAAATACAATAAAGTACGTACAATTGCAGAGAATAAATTTCAAAAACTCTGAACTATGCCACTACTTAACACCATACTCTGGAATACATAACATGTTTCGTGATTTGGAACCGAAGTTGAAAAACTTTACTCTGGATGACTTCTGTATTGTTTTAATTGGTGAAACCGACTTCAAATCCACTAAGGAATATTCTAGCATAATTTTAAACATAAGAAATGTACTTGAAAAAATTCAACACACAAATGTTATTCTCTGTATGCCAACATATAGCCATTGTTTGAGTAATGTCACTCTGTATAACCGGCGAGTAGAAAATTTCAATAACCTACTATACCAAGATATTTTAGCTCACGAACATGCTTACTTTATTGACTCTTCTAACAGGAATCTTACATGGGACAACAAGATGTACAAACAAAATACAGGATCACTTAATAATTATGGCATGCAAATAATTTTCCGAGATATCGCCGAACTTATGCACCATATAATTGTAAATACCTCTGGAGATACAGAATCCGAGCAAATTGGGAATCGGACAAAACAACAAACAACAGATCAGTTTTTTCGTTTGTAAGTACCTAAATGTAATACATCAAAACATTGCGTAATATCTTTATCTGAACACTTCATGATGTCTGATTATGAAAAATCCCTGTTTATTCCTAATTTCACTTTGGCGGCATGCTACGCCCGAAAGGACAGTAAGAGAGGTGGTGCATGTATCCTTGTAAAGAAAGGTCATCAGTATAAAGAACTCCAAGATATAGCTAATCTCTCCATAAATGGAGTCTTTGAATGTTGCGCAATAGAGTTAATAATGTATAATACGATTATTATTTGTATATATAGAGTACCAAAATTTAATAACTTGACTGTATTTTTTGAACAATAAAGAAAACTGATGTGTACTATCAATAAAACAAAACTAAAGAGAAGTGTCGTAATTGCAGGTAACTATAACATTAATTCTCTTAAGCATAACAATACTTTGATGGAATTGGAATGTTTGCTCTTAAATTATAATTTAAAATTGGAGCTAAATCAGCCAACTCGACTTGCAAGCGGAACGTGCATAGATAATTTTGCACATAATCTAGGAAAGAAGTGTAAATCTGATGTGCTCGACTTCGGCCTGTCAGACCACACAGCACAAGTACTAAAATTTCCAGTTAATAAATCTTTTTTAATAAGTCATTGGCGAATAAGTAGACGAGACTATAGCAAAGAAAATATGAGTAAATTCAAAAACTATATTCAATCTATTTCATTCTCTGAAATCTATAATACAGATAATCCGAACACGGAGTACAATACATTTTTAGAGACCTTCATGATGCTGTATAATTTATGCTTTCCTGTCAAAAAGATTACTGTAAGAACCAAAGCTAAGCCTCAATGGTTATCACGTGGCATAAAAATATGTAGCAAAAAAAAGAGAGAGCTAATGTGGAACTATAGGCTTAATCGTAATGAACTAAATAAAACTAAATTTAAAAAATATTCTAAAATCTATAAAAATATAATCCAATTAACGCAACGAGCACAAAATAATCATAAAATAAAAACAGCTACTAATAAATCCAAAGCTACATGGGCAATTATAAATAGGCCAAGAAATAATTTACCAAAAGATACTATTACTTCCATAGAAACAAACAATGAAACTATAACCAGTCCACAGGAGATCGCAGATGCTTTCAACAATTTCTTTTTAGAAAAAATAAAACCGATACCAGGTTCTGGCAATAAAGTAACTGAAAATATTTCTAAATCAAGTCAATCAATGTTTATGGCGCCAAGTAAGCCATACGACGTACTAAAAATTATAAGATCGCTAAAAATACGACCAGTGTAGGGTACGATGGGATCTCGACTAGAATTATAAAATATGTCGCATATCAGATATGTGATCACCTAAGCCATATCATTAACTTGTGTATAAGTACAGGGTCATACCCTGAAAGGCTAAAAACTTCTATTGTTAGACCAATCTTCAAAAAAGATAATAAACAGAATATGAACTGTTATAGACCAATTGCGCTTGTTCCCATAATTTCAAAAGTCTTTGAGAAATACATATCTAACCAAATTTACAACTATTTTGAAAAACTAAATATTATTACGGAAGACCAGAAAGGCTTCCGTAAGAATAAAACAATAAACATGGCTATTTTTGATTTTATTAATAATGTTATGGCTAGCGTAGATAAAAGGACGCCGGTATGTTCCATTTACTGTGACATGACCCAGGCTTTCGATTATGTTGACCATGACATTCTCCTTCATAAACTGGAAGCGTATGGAATTCGAGGCAACATACTTAATCTCATAGAGTCGTATCTAAAAAACCGGAAACAATATACAGAAATTTCTAAAGTAAACATTCATACTAAAAAAGAAGAAACGTATTCATCGAGGAAACAAATAGTTAAATATGGAGTCCCACAAGGAAGTGTATTAGGTCCATTGTTATTTATCATATATATAAATGACCTTCCAAAAGTTACAAAATATCCAGTATCACTCTTTGCCGATGACAGCACGGTCACAAGAAATTGTAAAAATAAACACACCTATGATAACGAAATTAATAAAACATTGAAATGATTGGTTAACTGGTTAAATAACAATAATTTAATAGTCAACCTTAAAAAGACAAAAGTTACGTTCTTCAGTCAACGTTTGGCAACACCAAACATTAATGTTACTTACCAAGGGATATTAATAGAAAAGGTAGACACAACTAAATTCTTAGGTGTAACTATTGACAAACGTCTAAACTGGAAAGCACATACAGAAGAGTTAAATAAGAAAGTCTGTTCTTCTGCCTACGCACTCTATAAATTCATAATTACCACTGCGCTTATTACTGCTTATCACGGCATTGTCGGCTCAATATTAAGGTTTGGCGTTATATTTTGGGGAAATTCCACTAATAGGGAAATCATTTTTAGGTCACAAAAAGGTGCATTAGGGCTATGTTCGGCTTAAAAAAAACGGATAGTTGCAAACCGTATTTTATTAAATATAATATTTTAAATCTGCCTTCCTTGTTTATTTTTGAAGTGGCTAATTTCGTTCAAACCAATCCCAAACTATTTAAAAAACTATCAGATGTATAAATCCGCAATCGACGGGATAACAATAAATTATGGGGATTAAGATCAACCACGGCACTCATGCGTAAAAATATTTTCTCTTTAGCACCAGATATCTATACCAATATTATAAAGAGGAAAGATTTTTTTGTTTGTTTGTACCGAATAGGCTCCAAAACTACTGGACCGATTTCAAAAATTCTTTCACCGTTGGGGAGCTACTCTATCCCCAGATGACATAGGCTACTTTTTATCCCTGTATTCCCACGGGAACGGGAACTACGCGGGTGAAACCGCGAGGCGTCCTCTAGTTTATAATAAAATCCCTAAAGCTATTAGACAAATGACCACAACTCAATTTAAACTACATTTAAAAAAATACCTGATAGCCAAATGTTATTATAGCTTAACAGAATTTTTAAATGATCGTACTTAGTGCCTATCATTGCGACACTTCCTCAATCTCAAAACTGTACTTTTTTTAGTTTTAAAGTTTTTCCTATAATATGTTTATAAATGACTGCATGACAGTAGATTATATAATTGTTTTTTTTGTTAATTATATAAATTCAAACGGTTTATATATGTTATTTTAAGACCATGCAAATCTATTGTACACTCATGTTTTACAAAAATAAATATCTTGTCATATCTTATCTTATCAATGTCCACTTCCAACTGAACCTACTCTGATGTTTTTACCTAGACTAAGCTTCGCAGCAGACCACGTCGAAGATGACGAGATGAGCCAGTGCTCGCCCCGTCATCTTTGACGTTGTCTGCTGCGACTCAGGGACGCAGGGATCTATTGTGGACCCAGGCGCGGGTCCAGGATTTCGCTCAGGGGAGGGCAAATGTCTCTCTCTAGGGAGGAGCGGGGAGGAAGGTGGGGGGAGGTGCTAATGAAAAAATGCTGTCGCTGCATTTCGGATCGTATTAATAACCACCTTGTTTTTTTTTCAGTACTGTTTTAGATTAAATTAAAAATCGAAACTCACTGAGCTCAAGAGCGAGCGAAGCGAACTATAATATTTTAGGACTATTAACACTACTATCTCCATGCTACCTTTCCTCTCTAAAGTTCTTGAGCACATCGTTCGTGGTCAAATTGACAGATTTCTTTCGTCTAATGCTCTTATCTGTCCTTGTTCACAGCACTGCAACTGCACTTCTGAAGGTCACTGATGACATCTGCTGGACTATGGAGAATAAATCTCTCACCGTGTTAGTCCTGCTTGACTTCAGTTGTGCATGTAACTCGGTGGATTTTGACATTCTGCTTGGGGTCCTTAACTTTTCTTCCTCTGCTTTAGCCTGGACTCTTATCTTCGGGGTCGCTCACAGTGTGTTCGTCTTGAAAAATTTTCTCAGAGAGAACATCCCTGAGGTACGTCCCTGAGGTGTTCCTCAGGGTGGCATTCTCTCTCCTCTTCTTTTCCCTATCATCATAAACACTGTTCCCAAAGTAATCAGCTCCAACTTCCATCTTTACGCAAACGATTTGCAGCTTTATCGACAGCTTTATCCTGGGTAGAAAACTGATAATTCTATTTAGTCTGTCAGTGAGATTATCATATAATAATGGACCCGTATTTTTTGCTTTATCAAATAAATAAAAATTGACAAAGATTAGCCGCATCAAAGTTCAGTAGTGGGGGCTTGTGGTGTTAATTTGTCAGTATAAAGTGTAGCACACCGTGACGTCATACGATATTTCAACGCATTGTATCGTCGTAATGTTTTGTTTACGTGGCAAAAGAAAAATACGTGTCCAATATTTGTAGGTTATCTAGCTGACAAAATAGTTTTTTTTTCAACTATGCTCTTAGGTTATAAGGTATATGTGTAATTTATATATAATTAGTTAAGTTATAATAGTATATTTTAAGTTTCCTTATTTCTTTCTACACACTGTGTCTTCGTCTATCATCCAACTTTCCAGTCGCAGCTTTAAGTCGGGGGAAGGCCTTTGGCCAGCGGCAGGATAATACTTGATGGCTAGGAGTTATCCGTAATTTAAAATGACGATTTAAAAATCGAGTGTCTGATACCTAATCCTTTCACTAAGATCCAAATTTTCTGTGTCTCAGGAAAAAGAAAATAATCTGGTGAAACTAGAAGTTGATGATGACGATTCCCTATGACCCTCTGAAAACCTTGCTTATAGTGAGAGCCTCCTGTGTGTCCGATGGCTACACCACCTGTAGGAGAAGTATTCGGTCCAGTTGGTGGTGCGGACAGGGAGGAGAGAAGAGCCACTCCAGACGTGCCAATTAATTGCTCGGGAGTCGAAGTAGTCCCGATGTGAATACTTTACAGTAGCTATTTTGCTCTAGCGCCTATACGTTATAGCTCCCGTATATTTGTCACTTTAAAATTATAAATTGCTGAGACACAAAATGTCGTATAAAATACAAAACCTTTTCAGATTTGAGAGCTGGCCTGAAAACAAGGGTGGCATGGGCTTATGCATCTTATACATGATGATTGACGTACAAATGATAATTTAAGAACCAATCCACGTAATTTCTGGTAATGGAGTGTTAGGAACAAAATGGAATCTACCAAATATTTCGTCTTGACTTTTTCTCGTGCACGAAACCCTATCAATTTTGCGTACAAAATAAATCACAGCACCATTACCAGGACAAGTGGAATGAAGGATCTGGGTGTCACTTTTGACATGAGATTAACGTTTCACGATCACATGGTATTGGTAGCAAAATATTCTTTTAGGCGATTAAGTTTCATTCTACGAAATGCAAAGGATTTCAAGAACATCAGTGCAATCAAATCTATTTTTAATGTACTAGTACGCAGTAAGCTGGAGTCTAGTGCATGTGTCTGGTGCCCTCATGAAAAGAAATACACACTACTTTTGAAAAGGTTCAGAAAGTTTTTGATATTATCTATTCTTATAGCCTTCTAACTTCTCCTTAGGCTGTTTAGGCTACAATTCTCTCGAGGTCAGAAGGAAAAATTATCAAATCATAAATATGTGTACACGACGAACTATCCCATATTTTTGCCCCAGTCAATTATAGACGTAGTAGGAGGCACAGATTGTTCGTCGTACCGGGGAGTCGAACCATCGCTCGAGCCCAGTCTCCCATCCCTCGCACTCTCGCTGCGCTCAACGCTCTCTTAGATGCTAAGCCCGATTGTGATTTGTTCGCGGACGAATGGAAGAATATTTTGTCTGAAGTATTGTGAGATGAGCGTATGACTGCCGTGTAATTATAGATATTTTCATTTTTGTTTTTTTTATTTTAATACTTTTTTATAAACATGTTTTTAACTAATGTAATTGGCATTTGGCCGTGTTACGTTAAAGAAAATAAATAAATTTACCGCCTTTTTTATTATGATATACTACACAACAGCGACTTCGGACATTATTTAGAAAATGCAAACTGTCAACTGCACACAAACAAACAAAATAATGGAAAGCAATTTAGATATATAGAATAGTTACAGCACTGATAACAACATTTGTGCCACATGTTAAATTTAGTCTTGTTATAATTCTTTTTTTTACCTTTGTATAGATTCTTTTAAGGATTTTTTTGTGAATGTGTGATCATTGTAGGCCTTCTAGATGCTATTTAACATTTGTTAACTTTTTTATATAATATATAATCATTTTTTTTTTTTTTTTGAGTTTCTTACGACTTATTGTCGGGCCTACGTTGTCATTGTTTTTAGTACTAATGCTGTAACATGGAAATATTGTAAAACCAAACCATTTTTAAAAGAGTAAACATGGAGTTTTTTGCCGGTTCTTCTCCATAGGAAACGACCAACCCGAACCGTGTACCTTTTGTCGAAGCTTTATAAGTGCCCATGTAGGCCTATGTGAAATAAAAAAATAGATTTTGATTTTGATAACCTTGGAGTTATTTGCTTCGTTTTTTGTTATTTTGTACTAATATAAATACATGGGTCATTATTTTATTGACTTGATTTCAGAAAACAAACCTATTGTTTCTATCAATCCAAAATTTAGGATGTCAAACGGATGGTATCATCGCTATGACTGGTTTACCGATCAATCACAATTTCGGTCAATTCACTTAAACTATACCATCCACCTACAAAGTTTCTTAGCCTTGAATCACTAAGCGGCTTACGAAGAATTAATCTGATAGCCTATCATTTCGTCACAAAGAGATTTAATGTCAAACGTGAACTGTAGGCCTACTAATTCGAATAATTCGACGTGTCGTATCTTTAACGTAAGAGGATTCTGAATCGAAATGAAATTCCCATTTCGATGAACCAACTGACATTCTGGTAGTATTTGTGCTTACATGTTACTAGACCGTAGTTATCGTCTACATCGCTTAGCCCCGCCATGTATGTGATACGATCTGAGAGCCCCCTCAGCTCGACGCATCGTGACGAGGGTCTCGGTATAACCATGATGGCTTCATGCCTGCATGTCACCTGCACACTGGTGTACTAATAACAAATTCGTTCGTTTCAGTGCTCCAGTGCATGCAAGGACCCAACCCATAGGATCCGTCGAGAAGGCCTCGGCGGGTTTGGCGGTACAGGTCAGCAAATTGGGATGGGATGCGTTCTTTCTTCGCATCTTATCCTTGGCAGCCCACTTGCTTTTCTTCGGCTGATACTTCGTCTTGCGCGGACGCCGTGACGGATGTGTTGCGTCAGGGAATGGAGTACTACATTCCGTTCTCTGACGTAGCAATGTCTAGCGTTGACAGGCCATGGTTTGGCGACGAGTGCAATCGCGCCAACACGCTTAAACATGAGGCGTATGGGTCGACGCTCGGATGCGCAAAGCTAACAACGTGAGCCAGCGGCAGAGAGCCTTCAATAGGGCTACCACTTTCTGCAAGAAAGTATTGCGAAGGACTCGGTTTGACCACATAAGCCGTATTGGGGCCAAACTTGCTTCTCATCCAGCGGGTAGTAAAGCGTTTTGGTTGAATCGAATTCTGCCGTCCCTCACTACCACCACTGCTGAAGCCCGACGGGTAACTGGCCTACTCCACTGAGGAGTAAAGCAAACTTGTTTGCCTCTCTTTTTGCGGAATCTTTACGTCTGGATTCTGGTGACACGCGGCACCCCCTCCTTCTCATGTTGGATGCGTGACGAGAATGTCGGACATTCGCATCCATCAAAAGGACGTCCGAAGGGTGTTGTGCAACCTTGTCGTGAACAAAGCTAGTGGCCCCGACGGAATACCGGCAATTGTTCTGAGAACTTGTGCACCTGAACTGTCTCCGATCCTGACACGCCTGTTTTGCCTTTCGTATGAGACTGGCAAAGTACCGAATGCATGGAAGCAAGCTAACATTCAGCCTGTGCCCAAGAAGAGCAGGTGGGCTGACCCAGCCAACTACAGACCCATTTCAGTTACGTCCATCCTCTGCAAGAGTATGGAACGGGGGTTCAACTCCAAGCTTCTGGCATACCTAGAAGCTAAAGACATCCTCAGTGACCGCCAATGTGGCTTCCGCCGAAATCGGTCAACTGGGGATCTTCTAGCGTATGTACATCTGGAGTGAGGCCATCGGGAGGCACGGAGAAGCGCTTGCCATCTCTCTCGACATCTCGAAGGCATTTGACAGGGTCTGGCATGAGAGCCTTATTGGTAAGCTTTGTTCATTCGGTCTGCCCAGTGCCCACATAGCCCCCCATTCCCCCAATGGGTGGGTATGCGTAATGCATTTTTTCCCAGCGTGATCAAAAAAAAAAAAAAAAAAAAAAAAAAAAAAAAAAGGTTAGGTTGTGGCGAGGGCCTACCGGTCCGTAGGCTTTGCGGCGGCGTGCGCTCTGGCGGGCACACCTCCTTGGGAGTTGGAGGCTTGGGTGCTCGCCAGAGTGTACGAGTGGACAGCGCGGCGGAAGGCGCTCGGGGAGCGCCCCGCCGCTGAAGAGCGGGAGGCAGTGCGGCGGGAGGCGAGGGACGCCATCGTCCTCCATTGGACGGAGGACCTCGCCTCCGCCACCTTTGGCCGCCGGACGCTGGATGCGCTCGGTCCAGTCCTGCGGGGCTGGCTCGAGCGCAGACATGGTTTCCTCTCGTTCCGTCTAGTGCAGGTGTTGTCCGGACATGGTTGTTTCGGAACGCACCTGCACCGGATCCGGAGGGAGGAAACCCCGGCGTGCCACGACTGCGGCGCGGCAGAGGACACGGCGCAGCACACCCTCGAGGTGTGCCCAGCCTGGGCAGAGCTGCGCCGTGCCCTGAACAGCGAGATCGGGCAGGACCTCTCACTTCCCAGTGTGGTCAACTCCATGCTGGGGAGTGAGGAGGCCTGGGCGGCGGTTGCCTCCTTTTGCGAGGTCGTGATGTCGCAAAAGGAGGCGGCGGAGCGCGCGCGGGAGGTTGACCCTCTCGCGCCGCCGCTTCGCAGGCGGAGAAGGGGTGGGAGAAGGCGGTTGTACGATCGTCTCCTCCCACCTCCTGGTGGTGACTAGCGGACGACAGGCGCGGGGGCGCCTCTCGTCTGCATTGCACAGTCACCACCCTCGGGCGGGAACGGCCGAGCACTTGCGGTCGTTCCCGGGCCCCTCCACTAAGGGAGGGGCGTGAAGGGCCTGCCGTACAGGCAGGCGGTCGTCGGCGGAGGACTGGACGTAAAGGCTGTGCCAGTTTCCCAGTCCTCCTCCACACAGACGATGCGGGAGTGCCGCTGGGTTATTTTAGTGGGTATACCGGGCTTGCTTCCCCGGGGAGTCCCACATAGCCCGCTCATTCCCCCAATGGGCGGGTATGCGTAATGCATTTTTTCCCAGCGTGATCAAAAAAAAAAAAAAAAAAAAAAAAAAAAAAGGTTAGGTTAGGTTGGGGTGCGGGTCAGGTAACCTCCACGTTCTTTTTCCGCTAAAAGCAGCCAAATCCACCCGGCTCCTTCTTTCCGTGGGGTGACGTAACGGTTGACATCGTATTTTGGTCCATTCATTGAGGAAAAGCTCAACTAGATGCCAAAAAGTTGGGGATCCTTGCAAAGGTGAGATGGTACTTCACCCCAGAACAGTTGCTCAACTTGTATCAAGCGCAAGTTCGGTCATGCATGGACTACTGCTCTTACCTCTGGGACGGATCTGCCAAGTACCAGCTGGATGCACTAGAGTCGATCAAAAACGGGCCAAGAGGCTCATCGGTAATGAGATACTGGTCGACTCTAGGCTCCAGAGCCTTGAACATCGGCGCCAAGTTGCCAATCTGTCGGTTTTTTATCGGTTACATTTCGGGGAGTGTGCGATGGAATTGCATGAACTAATTCCTCCTAGCCCGTTGCATCATCAGACTACAAGATGTACGGCGATGCGTCATCGCGTACGTCGTGCGTACATGGTGGACATCCCACCCATATGCACCTACTATTATAATGCGTACAGCTAAGGAGTTGAATTCCCTGCCACAGTCTGTATTTCCCGATAGCTACAACTACAACCTAGGAGTCTTTAAGTCAAGAGTGAATAGATTTCTTCCAAGTAAGCGTGCTATATCGTCAATTACATCATCGCTTACCATCAGGTGAGATAGTGGCCAGGCGCGTGCCCACCAAAAAATAAAAATAAGCCTATCTATCCGCGCAGGGACTGAACTGACGATCAAGATGGTCTTTAGTTTGGTGATACTCAATTATGTTACATTGAGATATTCCGTATTTTGATATTTTTGAGTTACTAGCTTGTTAGATATTGGTTCTCTTCTTCGTCGGTACACGCTTGGCAGAGCGGTAGTGGTCATCATGTTGCAGTGAGAATTCGGGCTGCAAAGACATTTTATTTCAACTAGGCCACCAAGCGGCACTTTTGAACGTCACAATTAAAATTTACAAGGAATTAAAAAATATTCTACCGTGCATTCGGCAAGCAGCTTGTTATGGAGCACAAGGAACAAGGAGCGCACAAGAAACTCCATAAGATAAGATAAGATAAGATATATTTATTTCTGAGTATATGGTACATTAAGATCTTAATAATAAACAGTTTCACATACACTACCGTTGCCGGTGTAGAAATATTTAAAGTAACTTACAAAATCAAAGTGTCGAAGTTCTAGGCCACAACAATATAACTATAGGAAGTAGTTTGTCATCGAACGCTAAGAAGAGGCTATATTCCCCCATTGCGCATCAACAAGCAGACACAATAGAAACCACAATAGCTTACGCATACATGGTGTGCGCGCGACGTTTGAGGCGTACAATATTATAAATTAGTTTAGTTAAAAAATAGATAATTTTTATACAAGATAATTATGAATGAAATGTCAAAATTTAATAATTATATAATGTCAAATGCTTAAAAAAAAATAATAATAGTCAATTCAAGTTAACAAGTGTAAATAAGTATGAATAAAATGAAATGTCAAAATTTATTATTTAAAAATTCATTAACTGAATAGAAACAATTGTCTAAAAGCCAGGCAAATATTGTTTTCCTAAATTTATTAGTGGGCAACACTCTGATGCGTGCGGGTAAATTGTTAAATATTTTGATTGCCATGCAATTGGAATTCCTGCTATACGATTGTAATCTCTGGCTAGGTACAAGTAATTTGTTTGAGCTTCTGCTTTTCACTCTTTTAGAAATGTGTTCATACAATGGGAACATATGCGAATACTTTTTAATAAAAATACAAATCTCAAAAATATATAGGCAAGGAAGTGGAAGAATTTTTAGTGCTTTAAATAATGGCTTACAATGATCTAAATATTCAGCTCCATACACAGCTCTGACACATTTTTTTTGTGCAATGAATGCACTGTTCACATCTACTGAATTACCCCATATCACGAGGCCGTAACGCAGCACTGATGCAACATAGCCATGATAAGCACTTAGGGCTGTTTCTTTACTGGCTATTCTTTTGAGTCTTCGAAGCGCAAACACAAATTTGTCGAGACGAGTGCAGACTTTTTTTACATGTTCTTTCCAATTTAATTTTTCATCAATAACTATTCCCAAGAATAAGGTTGAAGGTACAGGTTCCAAAATTGTATTATTATAATGTATTTGCGGTGGTTTTACTAAAGAATTGTATGTTTGAAATTGTACTAACTTTGTTTTTTCAATATTTACACGTAAATTATTAGATTCCATCCATTTAATTGCTTTTAGTATTTCATTGTTAGTGTCAGTTTCTAGGTCATTTCTATTTGAAGATTTTATTGTTAGAGTAGTGTCATCAGCAAATAGTGTACAATTATGTTTTAGGTTCTTGCAAAAGTCATTTATGTATATTATAAATAATGGGGCCCCTAATACGCTTCCCTGAGGAATACCACAGCTATTTATTTTTAAATCTGAACTGTATATTTTGTTTGTGTTATTATCAATTTTTGTTACTACTGTCCTTTGCTGGCGACTCGATAAATAGCTTTGAAGCCAGTCATGTACCTTGCCTCTTATACCATATTTCTCCATTTTGCAAAGTAGGCGATTATGTGGGACAAAATCAAATGCTTTGCTCATATCTAAAAACACTGACAATACAGGTATTTTATTATTAAGGGCTTCAGAAATCAGTTTGACCAAAGTAAAACAAGCAAGAGATGTTGAACTATTCTTCCTAAAACCAAATTGGTTCTCAGTAAGAATGCTGTTTTTGTTTAAAAAGTTAATGATTTTCCCGTACATTGCCTTTTCAAAAATCTTTGATAGGATAGGGATCAATGTAATGGGTCTATAATTGGCCATATCCGTGCGGTTACCTTTTTTGTATAGCGGTTTGACAATAGATTGTTTTAATCTAGTAGGAAATGTGCCTGTCTCAAATGACAAATTAATTAAATAACTTAAAGGTTCTACTATGATTTTGCTGCTTAGTTTTATTATTTTTGTGGTTATTTCATCATATCCAGTAGCGTTAGTATCATTTAAAGAGTTGATAATTTTTATAATGTCTTGTTCATTCACTGGAGTCAAAAAGATACTGCCAGTGTTAGTGTTAATGTCAATGTTACTTACGTTATTACTATTGCTATGATTGAATTTATTGGTCATTTCTATAAAATAGTTATTAAATTGATTGCACATGTCATAAGGATCATTAATTATATTATCATTTATTATTAATTCATTGATGTCATTTTTATAATTATCATTATTATTTATATTATTTTTTATAATAGACCATGTTGATTTGCATTTATTTTTAGAATTATATAAATATTTTTTGTTATTTATCAATTGTGAATGTGATATACATGTTTTTAAAATTCTAGAATAGGTCAGGTATCTTCTTTTATGATATTTTTTGCTTAAGGCATCATGTTGGTAATTATAATATAAAGTTCTCTTTTTTATGCACGATATTTTTATACCTTTACTTATCCATTTATTTTTTATTGGTTTATTATATTTTTTTATTGTTATTTCTGGGAAACATAGTTTGTAAAAGAGAATATATAGGTCATGAAATATGTTAAATGCAGTGTTGAAATCTGTTTCTTCATATATTTCATTAAAACTTAAAGCAGATATACAGTCAAGAATTTTTTTAATATTGTTTTTATTGTAATCTCTTTTGACTTCATAAATGAAATTTGGCATCTTCGGCTTATTATTAGATATCGGAAGAAAGAACGTTAATGACTGCCCAGTATCATGATCTGAGAGGGCTAGGTTATGTATACTGCTTTTTGTGTCTAGGATCGAGATATTACTGGCTATTTGATCTATGCAGCTTTTTTTCCTAGTGGGCATTTTAATATGTGTCAATAAGTTGTAATTATGCAAAATAGATATTAATTCTCTTTTTTGTGTAGTGTCTTTTAGAATATCAATATTCCAGTCTCCGCATATTACGATACGATTCCTATTTTTATGAGTTAATTTGTGTAACAAAACTTCAATTTTTTTTAGAAATATACCAGCATCGGAATCCGGGATTCTATAAACACATACTAGTATTAAGTTTTGACTCGGCACTTCTATGCCGCAGCATTCGAAAGAATAATCGCTAGACATTTCATTTGTTATTTGTAAAGGGCTAAAAACGAAATCCTCCTTCACCAATATACACGTGCCAATATACACCATACTAACTCTTCACCAATATACACCATACTAACTCTTTTAGAAAAAATAAGTCTTTACAATTTTTACATAAGTACATAAATGAATAAATTGCAGTTATATAATAGGTACTAGAAAAATATTAACATCCGAAGCAGTTAAGTTATGACCAATCCCAACTGACGGCGCCCGTTCATGAACATGACGCATGAATCGGAACCACGCAGCTCAACCATCATGAAGGGAACCGAATGATCCAACACACGCGCCACCATTAGAAAGACATTTGAGAGCGCATGACACACTTAACTGCCAGGGCACACACAAGTCAACAAACGACACATAGGTACAACAAATAGTAGATTTACAGTTGGGTACATAGTACTCACACACGTGCTGTGCAACTGCACAGCTATAATATATAGCATATAATACTAAAAGAAATCAAGTTTATACAATGCAAATATATTCATACAGTCTTCAGCATGTCCTAAAATACTTCAAAACAATAATGTTGTGCATACCACTTGTTTTTGCGCCCTAGTGGTTGTGGAGCATTGAGCCAAGCATTTTAATCAGTGATGTAATTCCCCAACTTATAATATGCCTGCCGGGAACACCTAAATACTCCAAAATATTTTATTCCGAATTTCGATGTTCCGATTTTCAAAAGTCAGAAAGAACTATAATGTCTATTATTAAAAATCACGAAATTTATTTTACCGAAAGTCGTAAATGCAATTTGTTAGTTTTCCGATTTTCATACGTTCGAAGAATCAAATGCTCGAAGGGTTCTCGATCCGAAAAACGACATTCCAATTTTCAATACTTCGAATAAACTAAAACTCAACATGTTACGCTACAAAATTTAGTGACAGAAACGAATCGCTGCAAAACCGACTTCACGCAGTCTTGTCTGCCCTACCCAAGAGTGTAATTTAAGCCAGCGTAGGCGCGGAGGGGTGGGGCGGCCCGCGAGCTGAGCAGCAGGTGGTTTGAAGACTCGCCGCCGCGGCTGAGGCTGGCTGGCGAAGCCGGCCAGCAAGCCGGAGCTGCGGTGGTGAGCGTTAAAACCATCTGCGACGATAAGCTCGCGTGGGACCGCCCAAACCCCGCAGCGCCGGACCCGTTACAGAAACAATGCTTGCTGCTTGTTGCATGCCTGCTTGCTTGCTGCTTGCCTGCTTGCATGCTGCATGCCTGCTTGCATGTTGCATGCTTGCATGCATGCTGCGTGTCGCTGCGATCGTACTAACGAAGGTGTCAAAAGTCCCCCAAATTGCGAACTGCGACGTTGTACAATCATTTATGTATCTACCTAGGCGCTTTAATATCAAAAAAAGCGAACTGAAAAGCCAGAGGATAAGTATTTGCGAGCTGGCTGACCAAAACCAGATGTATCCTCCGACTGCACAGCATGATTTTCTTCTTGTTTACGGCTTTTTAGTTCGCTTTTAGCAGTCGGGTTTTTGTTTTTTTTTATTTTTATTGAGGTACATTTATACATTAGTGTAATATTTTTTTGAAATCACCTCTTAAAACCCTTTATTTTGATACCCTACACAATGGGTTTGGAAGAAAAAACAAAGATTGTCCTCCACAATATGGCACCCAAAATCCGCCATATTTATTTTTTCCAATTTTGATGTAGTCAGTGACACTCGCAGTGTTAAGACGAATCGATTGACGTATAAATCATCAAAATCGGCCAACGCGTTTGGTCTCTAGAACGCCTTCGGTAGTCGGGTAAAAACCATGGTGGTTGCTCGGACGAGATCTAACGACGCATACCTATATGGCCAAGTCTGCTATGGATAGGTTAAATAACATATGGAGGAATCGTAATATCACCAAAGCCACAAAAACTCAGTTCATACGGGCACTTGTGTTCCCCATAGGTATTCCTGTACGCAGCCGATACCTGGACGCTGAAAGAAACTGACAAGAAGAGAACAGACGCTGGAGGAAAATGCTTGGAGTGTCGTGGACCGACTTCGCACCAACATTTATCAATTCTCCAAGACATGGCATCAAGCAGTGTCTTTCGGCTATAGTCCAGGCTCAAGTACTCAAGTTCTAGTTCGAGGCACCTACTCTAGAGACCGGCTTGTAGTTTTGGATAAAGTGGAAGGAACGACAGCGCGCGGCAGGGTGCCCATGCGATGGACCGACCAGATTAAGTCGCAGTTGGCGGCGCATTGCACACGAATATCAGCCAAAAGGGAGGGATGGCGTCGCATCGTTAAGCGAATTTCAGACTGGCTAAAGTAGCCTCATCTTTCATGGAGTACTCTACAAAATGTTACAATAAAATTCCTCCCCACATTCTAGAACTGAATGAGACGAAATTTAAAACTTTTATAAAACGCACACTATGCAGGCAAGCATGGGTACACTACATACATAAGAAAATCTTTATTCCGTCAGTCATAAATTCGAACATGCAAGCAGGCATGCAGCATGCTTGCATGCATGCTGCGTGTCTGCATGCATGCTGCGTGTCTGCTTGCACGCTGCATGCCTGCTTGCATGCTGCGTGCTTGCTTGCATGCTGTAAATCCCCTGTTTATTGCATTCGGAATCATGAAAATCGGTATTTTGAAATTCGGATTTTTGACTGACGGAATAAAGATTTTCTTATGTATGTAGTGTACCCATGCTTGCCTGCATAGTGTGCGTTTTATAAAAGTTTAAAATTTCGTCTCATTCAGTTCTAGAATTATAAAGTAAATAAAATTAAACATACGTTGTGGCTTCTTATTCTCTCTTGTTACTTATTCTTACTAATCTAATCGTATTATTATTTTGCACGTATTTGGTGGAAGGGCCACAGTCAACTGCTCAGGCATCGGTTATCGCTTCATCTGACTTATTGGGACCTGGAATTACTGGGACTTTGTTCAGGTATACAATATGTAGTACCACCTCCCAGCTGTAAGTATCAGATCTCAAGTTATGTGGTGTGTAACAAGCAAAGAATAGAAGAGCACAGATCTGTTTGATCTAAGTATGAGTGTTCGTTGAAGTGTGCAGTATCAATAAATGTCTTCATATAAACGTTTTATAGAAAGCAGCCATTCGATTTTTCTGGAGATTTTCCACAACACATGAGTGAATTATTTGACTTCTAAGGAAGGCTTAAAAGCCTTCGCTTTCAAGTACTTACACAAGGATTCTTTTACATTGAGACTGTTAAAATTTGAGCCTTGTCAAGTCAGGGTCAAGTTCAGTTATTAGTTTTAATAAGAACATAAAAGGCCGATTTTTCAATAGTCAGGGGGGTGTGATCATACGCTTTTAGAGCAAGGTTATTTTTTGTGTAAGGGACAGATGTATATGACTTGGATACATCTGTCCCTTACGCACATTCATAATAATCTTACTCTAAGAGCGTAAGGTCACCCCCCAGATACCTGACGAATAAAAAAGCGGTTTGACAGCTTTTTTATAGAAAACATGTAAAACAGCGGGGTTTATTCTTTAGTAATAAATTGTCGTATTATTGAAAAATTTGCTCTAAAATGTAGTTTTTGAACCGTGAATACTTTTTATTTTTTGGCTGAAATCATAGAATCATAGCCTATTTCAAGTATTAGTAGATTGTGCAAATACGGCAATATTTCTTCATTTGTTCAAAAACTGTATAATTGAAATAATAAAAAGAACGAGTTACAACAAAGGAAATAATTCACTCTCAGAATATAGCTTCATTCAAAATGATCATATTTAATGTATTTTCATGAATATTCGAACAAGTAAATGTTTAATGAGACCTATCCGTAGCCTAGCCACATGAACGATGTTTCAATAAGCCGTGATTTCTAATGTGATGTTTGTTTCAAAGGAGATGTAAGTTCCTTCTGGGAACAGACGCTCTTGAAAGGCGTCGAAGACGGCTCTAAATGGTTTTTGGTAAGACACCTCATTACAGTTTATATCTCTTCAGAATATTCTGTAAACAACGTGGAAAGTAAAAAAAATCAAATTAATAGATGCTGTGAGAGTGCTTTTACATTTTAATTAACTTCTTTGGTGTAAAGCTTTCACATTTCATGTTGTGTCAAATAATAATCTTCCAGCTCAGAAAAATAACATAGAAATACATTTCAGCAGATTTACTAACGCAAAAAGTATCCATCTGATGTATCTACTTGAGTAAGCTTGTAAAATATTAATATCTTAGTTGTACTTTCATCATTTGCGACTAATAAGTCGCCTTTTGTACACAATATAACTTGTACACAATGTAACTAGGTGCGCGCTTTCGAAAGGAGCTCAAAATATAGTAAATAGCGAACCGCCCCGGCTTTGCACGGGTAGTAGAGCAGAGCATTATGCCTACATGTTTTTTCTGTCGTAGGTTCCTGTCATCGGCGTGAGAACCGCGCTTGAATTTATTTTCGCGCACGTTATTTTTAATTTGCGATAACTCCTAAGATATTCATTTAAATTATATGATGTAAAGGATATCGTAATCTGCATGATATGCTTAAGGTAACTAACGTATTTAAGTTGATAAGGATTGATACTGTATCCGTCCAAATAGCTTTTCAATTACCGCATTATACGTGACCTTATTTTTAGAAGTTAGAATGGGTATAGTAAGCTATCATTAAAATATAGACATATGCCATCGCGGACTTTTCTGTAGACCTATAAAAGAGGCACGATACATTGTTTAGTTATATTCAAAGGGATTAGGCAGCATTTTCGATGAAAGCTCCCAGGAGCCTAAACATTTCCGACATTTTACGCAAAACCATAACATATTATACACCTTACCCTTCCTCATAAATTACTCTGTCTATTGGTGAAAACCTCAAGAAAATTCGTTCAGGCTCTTTTGAGTTTATCGCAAACCGACAGACAAACGAACAGACACATGTGGCGGGGGACTTTGTTTTACAATATGTAGTGACGATCTAAATCTATATGAAAATGATTCTTGAGACATAATTCAATTTACATGAATTGTCTTATCTGACTTATCTTAGAAGTAATCGATAAAATGGAGTCTATCGTGTATGTGGCACAAAGTGATTGATATTCAGGTAGTCGGATAATTGCACCGGTGGCATCACTGGCGGCCGGTTTAGGTCCGGTTTGACTCAGATTTGTGCGTGTTCGTGCCCTGATGCGCTGTAATCTGTTACCGACTTGATGGAGCACCCACACCAACACGACGAGATGCAGTGTAGGTGCAGAGGTACTATACCAGATAACAATAATAAAGGTATATTATCTGCCTGGACAATTATTTATGACACATCGAGTATTAATATTTTTTCCAGAAGAGCTTCTTCACTGTTGTATGTACGACAGCCTCTTTCTGAAACTTGATCTATCATTTATGCAAGGAGAGCTGAACTGTATCTTCCGTAAACTGCTTTGCTGTGCATCTTACTAGGCTCTTTTAACTTCTCCAGATATTCTCTGATCTAGACGGGAGAAGTTCCCGTTTAACTGAACCTTCTGTATCCGCTAGCATTGCGCGGCGGACGCAAAGAACGCTGTGTTCCGACAGCTAAACCGATTATTCCTGTTCTTGCCCTGCGGTTACGTTTGACTTGTCGCCTCAGATCTGACTAACTGAAACGTGTCTACAGCCTCTGACAATAAACTTTATAGTTTATAGGATTACTGTGCCGGGGCGATGGTTAATATTCGTCGTATTTGATCAAATAGAGCCTTACAAGAACGGTTACTAAATTACATTACATTCTACAGAATCTTGCGCCTACGTTTTCAACCTTGTATTGATTGAAACACTCCCAGAACAGTTAAATTCTGGGAATTAAGGAAAACCGTAGTTGTACAAGCTTGAGTTAAGGACTTTACACAGATGTCAAGTCCTGGTAATTCTATTTAACGCCTGTAACTAATCTAAGTACTGCGCGCAAATATTCGGAATGTATTCTGTTTGTTTTCGAGATATTGTCATGTAATCAAATAGTGGCATGACGTTATCAGCGGATCGCGGGTAGCTTTCCATTGTGTATGAGTGACGCGGTTTAACCCGGAGCTATACCGGCTTGTACACTCAAAAAATAAATCAGAGATAGCAATTATATTCGAAATGTTAGATTAGGAATGGTAGCTCTCTTACAGCAACCACGCAGCCTCGGTCGCTGCTCTCTTACAGCAACCACACAACCTCGGTCGCTGCTCTCTTACAGCAACCACGCAGCCTCGGTCGCTGCTCTCTTACAGCCACCACGCAGCCTCGGTCGCTGCTCTCTTACAGCAACCACGCAGCCTCGGTCGCTGCTCTCTTACAGCAACCACGCAGCCTCAGTCGCTGCTCTCTTAGGATGTCGATTGGTAAATACAGGTCTGTGGATCCCAAGCCAGGAGCTCATCACTGGGGCCCATTAGCAGCGTGCCACTCCTGGATCCAATCAGAACCGTATCCCACGAAACCGCGGTTCGCGGCAGTGGAAAGCTAGGGATTTGCTCCTTATTGAGAGATATATTGGTTCCTACTACGGGTGTAAGGTGTCACAAACGTTGGCCGGTAATATTATGGGCATTTACCTTAGATTCCTGCGGTAGACTCCTGGGCGTCGATCGATCTCGTTCCGTGAGGTTAGGGATAGGAGAATATATATAATAAAGGACAATAAGGGATAGGCTGACGGCTGTCTGGACCGAAGAATCCGGCCGGCGTCAACCAGGCAGCACGTTTTCCGCAAAAGCACTTCGTTGCGCGTGAAAATATACTCTAAACCCACTTTAGGGACGCCCCACAACGCCGATTGCGAACGGCGGGCGCGATTAACAAATACAATTGGTGAAACACGTCTCGATTAGATATGTTTCGACAAAACCCCGACTTCCGCGTGTTCACGTTTTAAACTTTCTCTTTCGACTGTGTCGTGTCAGCTGTCAAAATCGTTGACAGCCCACCGGAATGGTGTTGCAAGTAAAATTCATCCCCCCGTCTCGGACATAAGGAGTTATGTCCGCTAATAAATGGGCAAGCGTGCCAAACCGCCACTGCTCGCTTCAAAACCGAATCTCCGACCATGACCTTTGCAACTCTGGGATCTCCGTCAGACCCATAGAATAAATCTACAATGCGTCCACGACGCCAATATAAAGGCAACAAATTAAGTTCTTTAACAAATACAAGGTCTCCAACTTTGGGAGGGACAGTTTCGTCAGACCACTCAACGCGCCGCTGCAGAATATGCAAATATTCCATAGACCAGTCAATTGCGAAGATTTAATTTCCCTGAAGGGGTATTTGGGCAGGGCGTTGAGGGGCCGACCAATCAAAAAATGTCATTTGGGTCTGAGGAGATCGGACAGAGGGGTCACGAATTTAGGACGGCCTCAACTTTACAAAATACCGCAACAAGCTCCTCAAATGTGAAAATAGTTTCACCAACAACACGGCGGAGAAGCGGCTTTGCTACTATCGCAATATTTACAAAAAGGCCAATTAATTCCCATTTGCGCCATGGCATATCTCAAAGTTTATTTATCCTTATTTAGATAATTACAAATATCATTTAAATATCTATCAGCGCCCTTATAATTAGTACCATTATCGGAACGGATCAAAGATGGTAGTCCTCGGCGGGAAACAAATCTACCTAGCGCTGCAACAAACGCATCTGTGCTGAGGGCAGTTACAAATTCCAAGTGAACCGCCTTGGAGGCCTGACAAACGAACACACACAGGTAGGTCTTGACAGCCTTGGCGTTCCGAAGTTGAGAAGTCTTCACCAAGAAGGGACCAGCGAAATCGGTTCCGACGAAGCAAATGGTCTGCTCTCCGTCACTCAGTCCGATGGCAAATCACCCATTATGGGTTGAGTGGGAGCAGCCTTCAACTTATAGCATGCATACATTTAAAGATGATGCCTCGAATAGTGCGTCTGGCCGACAAAATCCAAAATTCACGCTGCAAAATGGCTACGAGGGCGTTGCAACCGGCGTGCATTATTAATGTGCCGATCGGACACCAACAATTTCACCAACAAAGGATTGCACTATAAGACAAATTCGAATTCCGCAGTCGTCCTCCGACTCGGAGCAAACCAGATTGGTCTAGGAATGGATTAAGACAAGCGATTGAGCCTTTCAAAGCTGAGTAATTCTTTAGGGCTTCAATAGTCTGGTCAAAGCGCTCGGCTTGTACAGCACGAACCAACAACATCAGGGCCTCTTGGCGTTCATGAGGCGACAAAACTGAGGATAACAATTTATTATTAGGGTTCCGTCCGTTACGTATGAAACGCCGGACCCAAGCGGTAACTCCCAACAATTTCGACAAAGAACTGTATCTGTCCAAAAGATAATCCAAATTATATGCAGGTTTAGTTTCAACAATTTCAATACGCAAAACTGGCAGAACCTCTGGAGAGGAGAACATATTCTAGGGCCAGGACGGCTAGCGATGCGACAACCAGTCTGGTCCCCACCAAAGAGAATAGTTAACAAGGGCAGGAGCCTCGCAACCACGTGACGCGTAGTCTGCGGGGATCAATTCTCCTGGGACATGTCTCCAGATCAGTTTAGTCTCAGAGTTCTGACTCTGTGAGACTCTATTCGCCACAAAAAACCTCCAACGTATGAGCTGAGGTGCGAAGCCAACAAAGGACTATCTCACTATCAGTCCTTGGTCCTCAATCCGCGGGGCGGAGCCCTTCAACACGAGACCCGGAAGTCCAAAATCAAATAACCGTCGGTACAACTACTAACCTATTCGTCTGCAGAACCCACTTGGTCCCGGACAAAATCAAACCCAAAACATCCGCACCCATATACGGGTCCGGGTACCAACCACTTCGGGTGGGCAGGAGTTAGGTCCGACGTCAATTTCACCACTGCAGGGCTAATGGTTAACTGCGGGTGTTTGCCCAAAATATCATTCAAAACAACGGCCTTGGCCAAGATTTTTATTTATTTATTTATTTTATTTAAACTTCATGCAACATACTGGTACATAGGCGGACTTAATGCCTGAGGCATTTTCTACCAGTCAACCAAGAGTGGTGGAGAGATAACATGGCAGGTGCATAAAAAATAGAAATTATTATTAAAGTAAAAATTGAAGAATAGTTAAATTATACATACATAAGTGATAGAAAGGTGATTGAGTCGACTCTGCTATTGGTGTAGAAAGTAATGCCGTAACTTCCGCTTAAATGCATATTGACTGGTGGCCGTCCTGATATCGTGAGGTAGCGCATTCCAGAGAAGAATGGACTGAATATGAAAAGAAGAATAAATAAAATCAGAAGTATGAGAAGGACAAAGCAAGAGAAGATTGTTAGACGAACGCAGATTCCTGGCGTGTGAAGTACATAAATATTGAAAGTGAGGTGTGAGATAAGAAGGAGGAGTGGGAGAGTTGAGTAGGGAGAAAAGCGTGGTCAAAGCGCGCAAATTTCGCCTCTGCCGAATGGGCATCCACTTGAGTTCAGATCTGCAGCTCGACAGATGGTCATATTTCCTCAGGTTGAATATGAACCGGATGCAGTTATTTAGGAGCCTATCAAGCTTATCCAGGAATACCGCATTCAGGTCAAAGTAGCACACGGCACCATAGTCTATTATAGGGAAAATTAAAGTCTGCATAAGCATAGACTTCGTTTTTGCAGGCAGAAAGTTCCTCAGACGATACAGGCAACGCAAGGTCCCGTTGACTCTTTGACTGACACTAGAAACCTGGCTTTGCCAGCCAAGCGTCGAGTCAAGATGTAGAGCGAGATCTTTTACACAAGGGCTGATGGGGATACCGGTGCCATTAAAAATAATAGGAGGAAGAGAGCTAATCTGCACCCGACCCATCATGCGCGAGCTCCCGATCAAAATGGCATGACATTTTGAGGGGTTTACAGACACCCCAAATCTATCAGACCAATTCTTGACTGCAGCTAAATCCCGGTTCACATCGCCTATAGCATCCGACAAACCTTCTATCCGCGCAGCCGCATATAGTTGAAGGTCATCGGCATAAAGATGATACGAACACCGAAGACAGTGAGTTATAAAATTTATGAAGATGGAGAATAATAATGGAGAAAGAATACCGCCTTGCGGAACAGCAACAGCCAAATCACACCAACTCGAGGCACTCTCGTCAACGCGAACCGACTGCTGACGTCCCCGAAGATAAGAAGAGAACCATTCCAGGGCCTCGGAGGAAACCATAAGATGTGAAAGTATAGAAAGGAGAATATCGTGACTGACGGCATTAGAGGCATTAACACCAGAACAGTGACCTTGGTATCCTCCATCGCTTCTCTTATGTCACCAGTCACTTTGAGGAGAGCAGAGGCAGTACTGTGTCCCGGCCTGAATCCAGACTGGAATGAGCTAACAAGGTTATTCCGATGAACAAACACTGAGAACTGTCTGTGGACGAAGGCCTCCAGCACTTTGGATAGAAAAGGAAGAATAGAAATTGGTCGAAAGTGGTTATATAGGGAGCGATTAGAGATTTTAGAAAGTGGACGAACATAGGCCATACGCCACAAGGAAGGGAATTGTGCGGAATCAAGAGAAAAGTTGATTATGTGGGTAATAGGGGGAAGGAGAAAGTCGAGGATTAGGGTGACCATATAACGACTGATGCCGTCAAAACCCATAGCCTTGGATTTAATGGACAGGATGATTTTTTTGATTTCATCCAAGGTGGCCGGAGAAAAGAGGAACTGTTCTATAATAGGACCGGGTAGGCCAGTAATGAAATCAACCGTCTGAGATAACATTTGTGAATCCAAATGGCAGGTTGTAGTGAAGTGACGGTTGAGATCATCCAAGCCGATTGTCTTAGGAAAATCCACATGACGTGTCCTACCGATACCAAGAGTTCCAAGGAATTTCCAGATATCAGCCGGAGAAGAAGAAGATATATTTTCAAGAATATGGCGGCGTTTTGCATTGCGTATCACCTGATTACACCGATTCCTTGCAGTTTTGAAAAGGTTCCTGTTTTCATCACAGCAGTCCTTTTTAAATTTACGAAAGGCCCGGTCCCTGCACCTCATCGCCATACGAACCCCTGTCGTCATCCAAGGAGCAGGTGGACGCCTAAGTTTAAACCTCTTGACAGGAGCGTGTCTGTCGTAGAGTGCAAGGACCGTACGATTAAACAAATCCAGCTTATCGTCTACAGTCACTGCGGCAGCAATGTTTTCCCAATCTAATTCCGATGCATCCTGTCGTAGTTTTTCAACATCCATGCGGGCAAAACAACGCATGTGCAGAACTTTGGGGGGCAGTTTAGGTGGTTTTAGGGTATAGGAGAGGAATATGAGGTCGTGATTAGAAAAGCCAGGTGCAGGATACTGACTATGAGAGGAAACAAGGGAGGGAGTGGACGTGAGGATTAAGTCAAGCCAAGTGTCATCACCCAAGACATTGAAGTGTGTTGGTTGTAGAGGAACAATATGGAGATCGGCGGACTCGATGACATGAAGGAGTTTGTGGGAACCAGGGGCTGGACGAGAAAGGTCAGTGTTGAAATCTCCCATGATTATACAATGTGCATACTCTGACCCTACAGACTCCAGCGCTAATTCGAAGTTGGAAAAGTAGTCAACGGCGGGCGGACAGTAGACAACACCAAGCAAGGTCTTGACTCCTTTGACGTTAACCTCAAGAAATAGATACTCAATGGAAGCACTATAATTTGTAGGAGATGAGGCAAGGACTTTAAAAGGGAAATCACTACGAAGATAGATAGCAACACCGCCCCATCCCTTTCCAATCCTATCGTTACGGATAAGAATGAAACCGGGAAGAGGATAGGTGGTAGAGAGAAGATGAGGTTTGAGCCAACTCTCAGAAATCAGAACGGCGTGTACATTGGCGTCCGAAAAGGTGTCAAACAGATCACTGTAGTGACTTGGCACACTCTGAGCGTTGATGTGGCAGACATTAAACAAATGACGCTTTTGATGGCTGAAGTTCCCACGCAGAATGTCACCAAGGGTGTCAGTCAGAGAACTAAAACTTGCATTAGCGGTTGAGGTGAAGGAAACATTAGCAGAGTAAAAAGAATCGTCATCAGAAATCATGGTGTGTGTAAGATACAATATAAATAATACTAATAACCTAAATAAATATAATATAATTAACTATGGCACCAGTTTAACGGTGCTACAACACTATCTGTCCACCACCCACCAGCAACACAGGTATAATATAGACTTACAGATAGAACAACATATTGGAAAAATTATGGTTAAAAATAAAGGTATTATAAACACAAGGAAAAGCAAAGCGTAGAATGAAACTAAAACTATACAGTTGACAGTGGTACAATAACAAAAACAAATTGCAAAAAATCACCCAACACAACATTGGACGTTACAATGACTTTACATTTACAACAAGACACGACAGACAGATGATACTGGTGAAAGTGACTATGATTGACAAAAAACAAACATTATTTACAGCAAAAACAAAACGCAAATCACCAAACTTAACATTGGACGTCACAATGACATTACTACATATTGACAGACAACGACTGACAGGTGATACTAACTGGTGACAGAGACTAAGATTACAATCTATTGACCAAAAAAAAAACAAACACAATTATTACAATCAAAGCAAGCAAAACACTGTGCAATTACCACCAAACTGATAATAATTACTACTAAATAAAACACGGAAAGCGGGTACTCGTGCACGACAAAAGTTGCGTTATGTGAATTAAACCGTCACAAGTACAATAGACACTGTGTTATTGATATCAGAGTTAAGACCAGCCTTTCGATCCCCAGATAACCCAAAACCCGGCAAAACACGTCCGTTCAACAATTCTCAGTTTACAAAATATGGTGAAATAATTAACTCGCCAACTAATTTGAGCAGTTGTGAGGCTGAGAAAATAGGAAAAAAAATATAATGATAATAAAAATTAAAAAGGCATTCCTCTAAAACAACAAGCTAGCACATCCAACTACTGGCAGAGTCAACCACGGATCAAAAACTAGGTCTTAGAAAATTATGCCATGCAAACGCTCAGTCACTACGCACAGTACGCACTCCACTATTGCCACTCGATGCACCAGACGATTCCCCAGCCCTCTTAGGGTACCTTGTCAACAAGGGATTGAGCTCTTCCATTGCAGTAATTTTATGCCGTGCTCCATCAGGGGTTCTTATGACAATAACCCCGTCTTGTGTCCAGGACGCCGGCATCCCAAAATGCAAGCGTGCTTTAGTGAACAAGGCCTGCCTATTTCGGGTCAGGAACTCCTTAACCGAGACCGCAGAGCCTTTAAGTGCTGACTTTGCCTTCCACACAGCGGATCTATATTCAACATTTGCAAACTTTACCAAAATAGGCCGACTGTGTGTGGGTCCCCTGCTAGATGCACCAAGTCTATGGCACCCTCTTATGGACGATGCAGTAATTCCTGACAGAGCCATCTTGTTGCTGATAACGCCTAGCACTAGAGCGCGGCAATCCTCCTTATCAACCTCTGCAAAACCGGTGAAGATGAGCGCCTTCCATCGCGAACGTGTCTCCAACCCGTCAACCACTCTGGAGCACTCCATAATCTGTGTCCGCAGAAGCCCCAGCATAGCAAACATTAGCTCTCTAAATGTCCGGAGCTCCTCTCGGAACTTAGCCACAGTATCCTTTGCAGGTCCTGCACAATGGATCTGGGCCTCAAGCTCGTTCATCTTTCTGAGGAAGCACTCCTCCAGGTTCTTCTGGGCCGACTGAATCTCATCCAGCTGAGACATATTGAGGTGTAGAACAAAGGAAATGCTTTGACAGTTGAAAGTATTAGAGATAACTGGTAGGTGGTGTAGTTTAAAGTGCTATAATAACATGGACTGTTTTACCAATGTAAGATCAGTTGCTTAGACTGTTTGTTTAGCTAACTTAATATTAAAAACTTAAAAAAATGCTGAATTATATTTTAAAATGAATTTAATAAAACTAATTGAAAAAAAACGCGTCTTAACTTTTTCTACACCTACCGCCGAAAAAAAAGATTCAAGATAGAAGATGCAAGATTCTTGGCCCACAATGAACAGGCGAAACACAAATTTCAATTTCTCCCCGTTGACCAACCGCTTCAATAACACCCATATGGTAGAAGGTCGAAATCTACGTGGGAGATCCAATCCTTCCACTAAACAAAAGGATACAAGACAGCCTTGAGCACCCGAATCCAAAAGAGCACGAACTAACAAAGATTTACTCTTCGGCCCCCAGATCATTACAGGGATAGTTGGCAGAAGGACTGTCTCTGGCTGGGCGGCTGTAGTGGAGGAGAGGGAGGCGACTACCTATTGTTGATAACCCCCCTGAGGTTGGTAGTAGTCCTGAAAAGCGGACGCCTCCTCCAATTGAGGTGGGGGTGGAGGGGTGCCCCCGCCTTTGCGAGGTATACCCCGTCAAGGATCCACCTGGGGTTGGTGGGGATGCGCGCCCCCGCCTATGGGGGAGCGTCCAGCATCATCAGGGCCACCAACACCATTTTGGCCCGGACACAACACGCGGTGGTGCCTACCTTGACAGTGCGGGCAAGGATCCGACCTCTGGCAATCCCGCTGCAAATGCTGTCCCAGACAAGTGTAGCACCACTTGCGGCTCTTGGCGATTCCACGTCGGTCCTTTGTGTTCCGTTCTAGGAACTTCAGATAAGACGTGACCACATGACCATCCGTGCTGCAATATGAGCAGCGCATACCGCGAACCTGAGTCGCTACGTACTGAGGAGGGCGTCGTGACTCACCCTTCCCACGAGGGGGCGGGGAAGGCGCACCAACACGACGCGGGTCCGGAGAGGACCGCTCTGGGGCCCGCAAGGAACCTTCAACACCAGAATTGTCCAAAAGGCGACATTCCTCATCCAAAGACTTCAACAAATTATCAAAAGGGGGGAAGTGTGTGGCATCATCCCCACCATATTTCTCATGTGCAAAACCCCTCAACTTAGCGGTTGCCTCAACAATGTTATCAGAGAAACCGTAAAACTGCGTGAAGTCTGCCTCAACCGCAGCGGCCAACTCAGTGTCCTCGGTGGCGCCAAACACTCCGCAAAGCATTCATCCACCTTGGCTTGACGGGCTGGGAGTTCACTAAAACGGGCCAACAAAGCCTCTGATCTATCAGATCTACTTATCAAAGAGGCCACCGAGGTCACCCGTCTCAATTCCGCTCTAATCTTACAAGCAAATGTATAGGCAGTCATACTGTCAAAATGTAAGCAACGGTGATTAAATATTATTAATACACAAAATGTTCAACAACTTAAATTAATAATATATGTGTTCAAACTGTTGTTGTGTGTCCAAAACAACAGTTTGACAGTAATTCTCTTACCAAATTAAATATCAAATCATAAAGTCTGTAAGAGAAACAACAAGTTAATTCAACAAATAGTACTGAACCCTCAGATCAAATAAAAAGTCAATATGGAATGTTGCAAACAAGAAAGTGAAGCCGGTTCAAACTAAGCCTTGCCGTATAAATACACAATTATATGCTCACACGTATAACGAAACTACCCTTTAGCTTGTCAGTTGAGCTGTATTATTTGATCTGTAAGCTCGAAGGACAAGCTAAAGGGTAGTTTCATTATACGTGTGAGCGTATAATTGTGTATTTATACGGCAAGGCTTAGTTTGAACCGGCTTCACTTTCTTGTTTGCAACATTCCATCTTGACTTTTTATTTGATCTGAGACTGAACCCTGTTACATTTACTTAATTATTTTTCAGTACAAATTTATTATTTATTTATTTTATTTCGGGATAAAAAACAGGAGTACAATTAAATGTGATATATACTATCTAATTAAACAAAATACTTATTATACTACTAGCAGCATTATCCACTTATTACTAATTTGATTATTATTAATGCTACGTGTTAAAAAAAATGAAAAGAGAATACTTGAGTGAATGGAGTGAACGATAAATCGTTGATTAATTGAATTAATCTTTGTAACAACGAAATTTATGTAACAAAAAGAGAAGAAAAGAAAATAAACCACTTAATAATTTATAAAACTAATTGAGAAGAGAATCGACTACAGATTTCCTAAATTGATGTGCTGTTAGATTAAAATATCAATGTTTTCAAATCTAGTGTTGTAGGAATCCACAAGTTGGCGCAGAGGAGCGCGAAAGCCAGCATTTGAATTACATACGTGCCTGATATTAATAGAAAGTAGGCGGGATGAACGCGCTTGTCTACGCACTACTGTCCTCGGAACGATGTAACAAATTTTATTTATTAAGTCTGAACAATCATATCTGTTATGCACAATACCATGTAGAAACATCGCTCCGAGAAGCAGTCTTCTGGATTCTAGGGTTAACAGTTTGTAATTCTTAAGCAACATATCATGCGAACCGTGGCTGTGATAGCATCTGTAATGCAGAGCTCTTAGGAATTTACGTTGAACTGTCTCAATCGAGTCAATATACTTTGAGTAGTAGGGATTCCATAACATAGTAGCAAACTCCAGACAAGGTCTAACATATATAACATATATATAAGTATCTATAGGTTGATGGACGCTTGAAATCTTTGCGGTTGCGCAGCATAACAAACCCGTACATTTTAAGGGCTTTGTTGATTACATTGTCTACATGGATATTAAAGTTAAGTTTAGAGTCGAGCACCACACCGAGGTCACGCAATGAGTATACTCTTTTTAATTGTGTATTTAGCAAGTGATAGTTATAATCGTGCTGCTTTATGTTTTTGGTGAATCTAATCGAATTACATTTAGATAAGCTCAAGGAGAGTTTATTCAAGGTGCAGTAGCTAGACAGTCGATCTAAGTCACTTTGAAGCTTCAAACAGTCATCAATACGTTTTATAGTTTTGTACACTTTTAAGTCATCCGCGTATAGCAAAAAGTTCGAATGCTTAAAACAAGCGCTGATATCATTTATAAACAATGTAAACAACAAAGGGCCCAAAATTGAGCCCTGAGGAACCCCGGATGTGACGGAAATCAGCTCCGATTGAAATCCGTTAATAACAACCTTTTGAGTACGGTTTGTTATGTAAGAGGTGAACTATCTCAATAAATTGCCGCGATTACCATTGAAGGCAATTTTACGCAAAAGTAATTCATGATCCACCTTGTCGAAAGCCTTTTGAAAGTCTGTATATACTGCATCTGTTTGCAAACGATTATCCATATTTTCAAAAACATAGCCTACAAAAAAAGTAGATTTGTATAAGTAGATCTGTGTTGGACGAATCCGTGCTGTTCTTTAATTATAGCCTTGTGTAAAGTAGGATAAATTTCGTTATAAACCAGTCTCTCAAAAAGCTTCGACAAGGTGGACAGATTATTGTACACTTTCCATTTGGTCCAGGCGTTGCTTTTATTTTTGAATAACTTTATGAGGGGTCGAGTGAACCAAATGGGGAATTTAGAAGTTCTGTATGATTTTTGCGGGTCGTGTTTTCTAATTATACCGAACAAGATATCATAAAATGTGTTTACAGACTCCTCTGCCGGTAAATTTTTCAGTAAGCTGTCCCAGTCAATTTCAGATAGCTCTGCCTTTATAAGATCGTAATTGCCTTTAGTATAGTTACATTTGATGATTGGGCAGCGTTTCATAGGCGGATATTTCAAGTAAGGGGAAGTCACAGCACAGTAAGGAGGGTGATGTAGGTCCACGGGTACCAAACAATCGCTCGGTTGGTAAACATGGCAGTGTTCGTTGGAGATCAGTAAATCCAATGTTCGGTTGTTAGCATTTGTAAAATTATGATATTGCGTAGCATTAGATTCGGCGATGAAATTTTCTAGATATCTGCAACTGAAAGACCGGGCCTCACGGGGCTGGTTGCATGTAACACTGTCACAGGAAGACCAGTCCAAGGTCGGTAAATTAAAATCACCGATTATGTAAAAACAATGTGTCATGGGACTACTTAAAATTGTCGAAAGCATGTCTAAATATGTAGAATAGATGTCATCTGGTGTGTTCGGTGGAATATACACCGCGCTGATAATGTGTCGTTTCGCACGGTCACGGCTAGGTAATTGTATAAGTAGATATTCTATGTGGGTATGCAAAGAGTTACCTATTATATTGGTGAAATATATGGGTTGAAGTGTTCGTAAGATAGCAACAAGAACACCTCCACCCTCGCGTTTACCAGTGGCTGCGCGATCTCGGTCGCAACGAAAGACGTTATAGCGCTCATCTATAACCTCACAATCTGCTATATCCGACACCAGCCATGTTTCCGTTAAAACTATAATGTCGTATGAGTTACTTAAGATATTCGTATAAATTGTCTGAAGTTTGCCACGTATGCCCCTACAATTCTGATAATAGATAGTAAGTGTGTCAGGCATTAAGCTGGAGATAAATTATGACATTTGCTAACAGATTGCTGACAGATTGCTAAGAATGGGGATTGTACAATGGATTGTTAATAATTCATTCATCCATTAATTTTGATGTGCCGTGCTTCACCGAGGCTATTGATGCTTGGAGACTCGCTTGCCCGAACTGTAATCCCCCCGACTACCCATCTTCCCAGAGACGGTGGGATGAGCCGCTCTGCAGAGCAGTTCAGGAGCACCTAATTGCCACTTCAGCCACTCATGCCGAGCACGCTCGCCTGCTGGCTGTGGGTGAATGGGAGTCGGGCCTCTGGCTTCACGCAATACCGTCGTCAAACATAGGCACCTTGTTTGACGACACTACTTTCCGCCTCGCTGCTTCCTTACGTCTTGGCGCTCCTTGTTGTACTCCACATCGTTGCCACTGTGGCGAAGTTGTCAACAGCCTCGGTCACCACGGTCTTTCATGCAGCCGAAGTGCGGGTCGCTTCGCTCGGCACGGAAACTTAAACGACATCATCCGACGTACTCTCGTCACCGTCGGCGTTCCGGCCGTATTAGAACCCCATGGCCTGGCACGTGACGATGGCAAAAGACCGGACGGGATGTCTTTGTTTCCATGGAAGATGGGTAGGCCTTTAGTGTGGGACGCTACTTGTGTCGATACTCTTGCGCCATCCCATCTTCCGAGTTCATCGTGCTGTGCTGGCGCTGCCGCTGCGGCAGCAGAGAACCTCAAACGGCGGAAATATAATAACCTCATCGGTAGTTATATTTTCGAGCCGTTTGGGGTTGAAACTCTTGGTCCGTGGGGTCCGAGTGCTCACGCTTTGTTTAAAGATCTGTCCAAACGCCTAGTTGACACTTCGCGTGACCCAAGGGCTGGCTTTTATCTTGGTCAGAGATTAAGCATTGCCATACAACGTGGCAATACTGCCAGCCTTTTGGTTACATTACCAGTGGGCAACGATGTGGGGGAGTTTATCGACGCCATATTTTAGTTGTGTATATTTTTAGTTTTAGTTAGTAATAAGTTTTTGGTTAAAGTGTATATGTTTGTAGTCTTAGTTATTTAAGTATTTTATACACTGTATATACTTTTATCTATGTAAATAAATATTTTTCATTGCTAAGTAATGTAGAACTTGCAAAGATATTTAGAGATGCTGCCACTAAGCCCGGTGTTACAAATAACAGATATCGAAAATAAAAACAATATTGAAGGTAGAACGTTTTAAACTCGCATAAATTTAGATTGTTTAAATTTTATTTTTTCACGAATTGATGCTATAAGTGTGATCAGATTCTCCCCCCGCCTCTCCGGGACATTACACATTTCAATATTACAGGCTCTGGCTTGCTGTTCTAACGTGTCGATTTTAGCCTCAAGCTCAGCGACTAGACTATCGGTACGTTCCGAAGAGGTGAAGCAGCCTTCCAGTGTGGAGATCTTCTTGATGACATCGTCGCATTGATTTGAGGTAAACTGTAGCGAACCTTCCAATGAGTCTATGCGCTGAGTCAAGTCCTTGTTCCTACCATCTAGGGCTATCATCTGCCGCTTAAAAGTTTCCTGTTCAGCACGCAGAAAGTTGATGTCATTACGAATTTCTGTAGTGTGCGTGGTGAGAAGTTCTAAGTCGCTTTTCATACCAGTAATGCTGGAGTTGATAGCGGCCAGGCTCGAGTCAACATTGCTGCGAAAAGACTTCAAGGTCGATCTAAGCTCTGAAGCAAGCGCGTTTAAATTGTCAGTAAACACGCATTCTGGTTGTTTACGTTTCCTGCATGTAACTCCCGGATCGGCCTCTGACGTTGTTGTCCTCAAATCTGGGCTCGAGCTAGTTTTGTTAGGCGAGTGAGACATCATTATTATTATTAGTTCAAGTATTGAGGGTCCTCAGGAAAAGTAGGCACCAAATCAAAACAAAAATAAACTTAGCTTCAAAGTGTCGTTCTGACTATCGCTATGTATCGTGGTACAGGGCCACCAATGTGACGTCACTAAGCATCAAGCTACTGACACCGTATTTCGCTGCGCCGCACTCGTGTCGAGTTGGTTCGGTGGTCCGAGCCGCGGGCCCGTCAAGAGCGCTTACGCTGGGTGTCGCAAGTTCGAATCCCACCAAAAGATTCTTCGTTTGTATGTTTGTACTCACGATTTTTACGAGTACTGCAGAGACCCGACGATTGATTCGTTTCGTCTTCGGGGGAACACGAGCGAGACACAACATCAGGATCAAACATGGCCACCACAGTAAATGGATAATCCCGCAAGATAGTAAGAGAGGGACCGATAAATAGGAGGAAATCGCCAACTTGTCCGCCACTATAAAATTATAAAAAAAAAAGACTCTAAGAGAGGCAAACAAACGTCCACACGTAGCAAAATAAAAACGAGAAATGATGATTATGGAGCCCCAAATATCAATTTATAAATTATCAAAAACAAAGCGGGTATGGAACCCCAAATATCAATTTATAAATTATCAAAAGCAAAGTGGCTACCTCAAGAAAATAAATTATCAACACACAAGAGGGTATTCAAAAAAAAAACAAAATTATCAACACAAAGTGGGTAGGTTGATTTTACAATAGAATTCAATATTCAATTTACTTTAATAGGTAAAAACAATGACTTTAACTTCAATCAATTAGAATATTACTGTCAATATCAAATAAACTAACCAATTTTCTTATACAATTGGCAACAACATACTTTACAACAAAAACTTCTGTAGCGGGCTCTGAGTATTTTTATAATGTAAACAAACTTACAATACCAAGATAAAAGGTTCAAGGTCCAACAATAACTATGATTCAATTAAATACAATTAGGGAAGACTATTTAGTCTGCACCAAACCTATATTGTATACAACAAATAAACAAATTTCAATACAAAACTGTAACCTTCTATCCCGGAGTGACAATATTAAGTTGTGAGTTGTACACTTTATTTTAACAAATTAGAATGTAACTGTGGGGGTTTCCTGCCCCTAACAAGACACAGCTAACTCTGAGTGACTCAAAATGTACCACTTTCCAACCCAGTATTCTCAACAATAAAAAGCAAACCGACAAACAATACAGCGTTCACTGTGAACGAGTGTCCTAGCGTTTACTATGCTCGTGGAATGCAAACCACGCTCTTGCTACCTATTGGTAAATACAGGTCTGCGGATCCCAAGCCAGGAGCTCATCACTGGGGCCCATTAGCAGCGTGCCACTCCTGGATCCAACCAGAACCGTATCCCACGAAACTGCGGTTCGCGGCAGTGGAAAGCTAGGGATTTGCTCCTTATTGAGAGATATATTAGTTCCTACTACGGGTGTGTCACAAACGTTGGCCGGTAATATTATGGGCACTTACCTTAGATTCATGCGGTAGACTCCTGGGCGTCGATCGACCTCGTGCCCGTGAGGTTAGGGATAGGAGAATATATATAACAAAGGACAATAAGGGATAGGCTGACGGCTGTCTGGACCGAAGAATCCGGCCGGCGTCCACCAGGCAGCACGTTTCCCGCAAAAGCAATTCGATGCGCGTGAAAATATACTCTAAACCCACTTTAGGGACGCCTGACAACGCCGATTGCGAACGGCGGGCGCGATTAACAAATACAATGGGTGAAACACGTCTCGATTAGATATGTTTCGACAAAACCCCGACTTCCGCGTGTTCACGTTTTAAACTTTCTCTTTCGACTATGTCGTGTCAGCTGTCAAAATCGTTGACAGCCCACCGGAACGGTGTTGCAAGTAAAATTCGGGACGAAACATCGATGGTGAAGAAACCTAAAGTTCCTAGACTCTTTTGTAAGATTTTATCCTTCTAAAATTAAAACACAGGAAGGTTCCATCCGACCAGTGGAGCATCTGTTGGAATTCGATTCAGCCGTCCCCATTTCCGCTTGCCGTACGCAAGTCGTCCACCTTTCGCCAGCTGGAGCCGATTGTTTAGTATCAAATATTCCACCAGTCGGTTATATTAATGGCTGCTTATATCGCATGAATCGATTCTGTTTCGGTATATCTATACTGTTGTGTTTCGGTAATTGTTTCATACATTTTTTAATGTTCGTATGCACTTGTACCTCTTTGTCCTCTATCTCATTCCCTCATGCACTTTGTATATCTATATCTCAGTCGCGCAATGCTACAGAAGATGCGAGTGTGCTTTTTTATACTATGAACGTGCGTGAAGTGACAGATTAGTTCAATGTCTTCAAGCAAAAGTCACAGCCGCGTGCGCAAGAAAAATACCGTGATAATCGAGCACCGCAAACCAGCCCTAGGAGACGAGATCAGCAACGCCAAGTAAGTGCATGTGATCCTATCCTTCCAGGCAGCTGCCGCCCATTTGTCTATTTTTCCTCGAGCAGTTGTCTATCCTAACATATTGTACAAGTGTTCACGCACACACATCCAAAACCATCGAACACACTACGGCGTCGTCAACGAGCGACGCGGCACGGCGGCGGCGCGGGGGCCGGTAGCACAGCAGCGTCTCGGCTCGACATTGCATCGTCTGACACGACCGCGCTTAGACATATACTTACCTGTTTAATAATACTTAAATTGCTATTATATTGTAAACCACCTAATAAACCTATATACAGTCCACTTGCTTTCCTTTAACCTGGGCCTATTCATGGTCCTTCAGATCCGTCATAGCAACAATCAAATAGGTTTAAAAGTCGAGTCGCGATCGTAAGAAAAAGCCACGCCATCACAAAACGTCCGGAATTCAGCTGGAGGTCAAACAGCGGTCATCGCAACAGCGAGCGCAGCCTACTAGCATCTGGGAGCAGCACAATCAAGCAGCGTCGGCAGCATCAGTCGAAAAAGGACGAAAAAGGGTTTGGTAGCACAGTTTCGTGAGTTCGACCAATTCATTTCTTAAAAACTTCTCATCCAAACTCAAAGTCTCATTAAAAATCAGTGAACTTACTTGATTCCCGTCCATTCCCATTTTCAAGCAGAAAGCAATCTATTCATTTCATAGATTTCATTAAAATAAGTCATTCTTGCATACAATTATTTTTTCTCTTACCACCTACCCACATATTCTTTTTTTAATTCTTCGTAATTATTTTAGTAATTCAAAGGATTCCAATTACCAACCACTTTACTTAAACACGTTCATAAATATAAACTAACATTTTCCTTTGTTCTCCAGCATACATCGCCTTGCTCTGTGTGCATCGAGTGAGTCTCAAACCGAGGGTAGTTTGGTAAAGTTGCGTGATCATTGCACAGTGCCTGCCACAAATCCAATATAATTTAAGTATCGTTTTAATTTTATAACTTTGATTATGGAAACCAAAAAACCCCAAACATCTAATATACCTGATGATGACGATTCACAGGTCAGCACTTACAAAAAAAGACGAGCTAGTCACAAAGCCAAGGTCACAATTTTCAAAAATTATCTTGAATCGATAAAATCGAAAAAAACGTTGACAGAATTAGATATTTTCCAATTAAATAATCGCTTAGAAACTTACAAGCCCCTTGCAAAAGACTTTGATGAAAACCAGACCTACATCGACGAAATTATTGGGGTTTCAGATGAACAGCTGCGGGAGAGGGAGCAGTTTGAAATAGAATACCAGAATCAACTTGCACTCGGAATCCAGCTGATACGATCCAAAGAAACTGCTTGCGTCAGCGGGTCTGTACAAACTCAAAATGCAGGTGAACCAGGAACCAAAGCGTTCATTAAATTACCTACCATTGACCTTCCACACTTCTCAGGTGAATTTCATAATTGGCTAGAATACAGAGACACTTTCGAATCACTCATACACAAAAATAAATCAATAGACAACATACAAAAATATCATTATTTGCGTGCATCTTTGCAAGGTGAAGCTTCACAAGTTATTCAATCATTAGAATTGTCATCAGACAATTATCAGATAGCTTGGGAACTCATCTCGGATAGGTACAATAACACGCGACAGCTGCTAAACAACCACGTTCATGCATTGTTTAGCATAAATACCATAAGTAATGAATCCGCAACATCACTCAGACAACTACTGGATACAGTAAATAAAAACCTCAGAGCACTTGAAAACATAGGTGAACCCACGCAGTACTGGGATACGTTGGTAATTTATCTTGTTGCCTCCAAATTAGACTTCAAAACACTCAGACATTGGGAGGAACACAAGAGCACACTTGAGAAAAACCCCACACTACAAGATTTAAAAACATATCTCAATGATCGTGCCATTCTTTTACAAAATCTTGAAGACACTAAACATAACATCAAAACAGATTCGAAATCAAATTCATTCAAATCAACTACACAAACACACACAAATCAAAATCGCATGCCTAACTGTCCCTTATGTAAATCACAACACTATTTGTTCTCGTGTCCAGTATTTAAGGAAATGACAGTGCAAAAAAGAATAGAAAAGGTTTCCAAATTACATAACTATTGTGCTAACTGTTTACATACCGGGCACGAGACCAAATCCTGTCGCGGCGGTGCATGTAAGTATTGCCAACAAAAACACAATACAATGTTACATAGGGAACAACCAAAACTAGGATCAGAACACACTACACTCGCCAGTAACACTAGTACACAACACGTATCAGTTTTACTTTCCACTGCCCTAGTGCAAGTTATTGCCAGTGATGGAACACCACACTTGGCGAGAGCATTGCTGGACAGTGGAAGTACCTCTAGTTACATAACAAATAGTCTGTGTACAAAGCTCAATCTAACATTCGAATCCATACAAGGCACAGTTTCAGGCGTCAATCAACAACACACAAGTATTTTTCATAGCACACACGTTCAAATAAAATCAATACACAATTCATTCACAGTCAATATGCCATGTTTGGTACTTGACACAATTGCACACTCAGTACCTAACGTGCGCATCAACACAGAAGCTATTAACCTACCTAAACATTTAAAACTAGCTGACCCTCTGTTCTATGAACCTGCTGCAATTGACCTATTACTAGGTGCTGACATATTTTGGCAGATAATTGGCAACAGTCGAATTCAGTTAGGTAAACAACAGCCAACACTACAAGAAACAGAGTTCGGCTGGCTAGTTTCAGGGTGTACAACAGACACCAACAAGCACACAAACAATTGTTTTTTCAATAACAATAACTCAGATCAATTATCACGATTTTGGGAGTTAGATAGTTTATCTAATTCTCAGATTAATGATCCGTGCGACTCAGATGCGTGCGAGATCATTTTCAAACAAACAACCACAAGACAAAAAGATGGCAGATTTGTTGTCACTATTCCATTCAAAAAATCACCTGAGTGTTTAGGTGATTCCTATTATCAAGCCAAAAAAAGGTTTCTTTCCATAGAAAACCGCATGAATTCAAATCACACATACCAAGAACAATATTCAAAATTCATATCAGAATATATACAACTCGGTCACATGACTTTAAACAAACATTCACATTATTCACACAAAACTCCACCACAATCATCATACATTCATTCAAAAAATAATAACGAAAAATCAATCGTACAATCACTCAATCGCTCACCAGTGTACTACCTACCACATCACGGTATTATACGTGAGTCAAGCACCACCACTAAATTCAGAGCGGTATTCGATGGCTCCGCTAAATCGTCTAGCAAGTTATCGCTTAACGACATACAGTTAGTGGGTCCTGTTGTCCAGGACGATCTCATTTCCATACTCATACGGTTTCGTCAGCATAAATACATTATATCAGCTGACATAGAAAAAATGTTTCGCCAAATTGCAGTAGTCGAAAATCAGCGACCCCTACAACAAATCTTATGGCGACACAATCCAACGGAACCACTTCAAACATACACGCTCAACACTGTCACATATGGCACGGCATCAGCGCCGTTCTTAGCAACACGCTGCATTAAACAAATTGGCTTAGATTGTCAAGACAAACAAATTGAAAACCATTCAGACAACTATGATCACAAATTAGTCGCGGAGGTGATTTTACATGATTTTTACTGTGATGATCTCTTGACGGGGACAGATGAAGAGTCCAGTCTATTGGAAATAAGCAGAGGAGTATTTTCCGAGCTTAAAAAATATAAATTTCCACTTAGAAAATGGTTATCTAATTGTCCCCCCGTACTGAAAAAACTAGGTTTTCATGATTCAGATAAAACAACTGTCAATCTAAGTTCAAACGATCCATCTAAAACCTTAGGCATTTATTGGAACATTCACAAAGATACAATTTCATACACAGTACATTCAGACTTCGTATCACAAAAACACATTACAAAACGCACGATTTTATCCACTATAGGTCATATTTTCGACCCATTAGGCCTAATTAGTCCGTGCATACTTAAAGCTAAACTACTAATGCAACAGATGTGGGTGGATAACATTAGTTGGGACGGTGAAATACCGGTTTCGATTCAGACACAATGGACGAAGTTTGTAGAATCGTTATCTTATTTAAATCAGTTAGCTATACCTCGTTATGCATTCTGTGACTCATCACGTAATAATATTGAGCTACATATTTTTTGCGACGCCTCGCAACATGCGTACGGTGCTTGCGTATACGTACGTACCTATACAACAGATGGCAATATAAGTGTTCAGTTACTAATGGCTAAGGGAAGGGTGGCTCCTTTGAAAACACTCACAATGCCGCGACTTGAATTATGCGCAGCATTAGCCGGTGTTAACTTATGTAATAAAGTTATAAATTCACTTCGTAACATAAACAACTATAAGTGTTATTATTGGAGCGACTCGACAATTGTTTTATCATGGATAAATACACCAACATATAAATTGCAAACATTTGTCAAACACAAAGTCACAGACATTCTGAAACATACTGATCCACACTCCTGGTACTATGTACCAACCAAACAGAATCCAGCAGACATTATAACAAAGTGTACTAATGCAAAACAATTAATACAGACACAGTTATGGTTTTCAGGGCCTGACTTCCTAAGGAATGATGATAACGACAGCTGGCCTCAACAACCTGGCCATCTCAGCGTAACTGACCTTCCGGAAGTCAGGTCCCAAACGCATTTTACACTCATTGAAACAAATAACAACAATTCCTTTCTTTACAAATATTCCAATTTCAACAAACTTACACGCATCGTAGCTTACATACTTAGATTCATTCATCACTGCAGAAATAAACTTTCAAACACTTTCAACACAAGTAACGTAAACAAACAGGTGTGCATAGGTGACATCAAACCTTTATCAACCATAGAACTTAATGTAGCTAGATACCAGTTAGCAAAGATAGTACAAATAGAATCATTTCCTGAGGAATACGAATTGTTATTAAATAATAAAAAGTTACCTGCTAAACATAAGTTTAATTCACTTAACCCTTTTTTAGGGGATAATAAACTCATTCGTGTGGGCGGAAGGTTAGCCCATTCGGCATACAATTACGATAGGAAATTTCCTATCCTTTTGCATACAGCTCATCATATTACTAAAATCATATTTTCAACATACCATATAACACTTTTACACGCTGGCCCACAACTTTTGCTGTCACACATACGTCAACAATTTTGGCCAATTTCAGGACGTAATTTAGCTAGAAAAACGACACAATCATGTATAACATGCAAACGGTTTCAAGGGAAAACTATAACGCCTATAATGAGTCCGTTACCTGAGCAGAGACTGCATGCAAATTTTGTATTCAGTGACGTAGGTGTAGACTATGCAGGGCCAATTATGATTAATAACCGTAAAGGGCGTGGAAGTGTACTAATTAAATCATACATTTGTATTTTCGTTTGTTTTGTAGTAAAAGCTGTGCATTTGGAGTTGGTTACAGATCTGACGACAGAGTCATATATAGCAGCAATTAAGAGGTTCATTTCTCGTAGGGGTAAACCCAATCATATCTATTCAGACAATGGGAAAAATCTGGTAGGTGCTGCTCGCGTGATCACCAATTTCATCAGGAATCACAGTGAGTCAATTTACAGCTGCGCTGCAGAGCAAGGAATTAACTTTCACTTCATTCCCCCATACTCACCTCACTTCGGAGGACTGTGGGAAAGTACAGTTAAATCAGTAAAATACCACCTCAAAAGAGTTCTAGGCTTGGCACACCTCACATATGAGGAATTGTACACATTACTTGTTCAGATAGAAGGCATCCTTAATTCGAGGCCTCTCACACCTCTTTCATCCGATCCATCTGATCTATCGGTTCTCACTCCCTTCCATTTTCTAATTGGTCGTCCTCTAACTGTGTTACCTTACCCACAGATGTCCGACTGCGACCCATCACGGCTGCCGAGGCATCAACGAGTCGAGCTTCTGCGCCAGCATTTTTGGAGACGCTTTAATAAGGAATATATTTCCCAGTTGCACCAAAGGACGCGGTGGCAACGCTCACACGGCGCGCTCACAGAGGGCTCGCTGGTCATCGTAAAGGACGAGACGCTACCTGCAGCACACTGGCCACTGGGACGGATACTGAAGCTTTATCCGGGACCTGACGGAGAGGCTCGCGTAGCGGACATCAAAGTACAGTCAGGCACAATCAGAAGGGCATTCCACAGAATTTGCCCGTTATTAGATGGACCACCAAATTGATTATTCATTATTCAATTAACCCATCTGGACCGATCATCATTCATGTCTCAAACAATCAACATGGACCAATCAACATAAACTTCATGCATTCATCAACCAATCATTCAACCTGGCTGGACTGTTCGAGTCATCATCCACTGCTGGCCCGGGAATATGTTCACGCACACACATCCAAAACCATCGAACACACTACGGCGTCGTCAACGAGCGACGCGGCACGGCGGCGGCGCGGGGGCCGGTAGCACAGCAGCGTCTCGGCTCGACATTGCATCGTCTGACACGACCGCGCTTAGACATATACTTACCTGTTTAATAATACTTAAATTGCTATTATATTGTAAACCACCTAATAAACCTATATACAGTCCACTTGCTTTCCTTTAACCTGGGCCTAATCAACAAGTAACCATACCTACAGTCCACTCTCCAAAAAATTGTTATTTTTAGAGTTCCGTACCTCAAAAGGTAAAAAAGGAACCCTTATAAGATCACTTTCTTGTCCGTCTGTCCGTCTGTCTGTCTGTCCGTGTGTCACCACCGATTTTCTCAGGAACGGGTAGACCTAGCAAGTTGAAATCAATACCAGATACTGAGGTCCCTATTAGGTGTATAAAAACCCTGAGTCCTGAGTCACCACGGTAAAAAGATATGGTCTTACAGCACAAATAAAGGCAAAATTACAAAAAAAAAACAAAAGTTGATAATTCAGGTAAATTATGGTACTTTCAAGCTTTCGCGAAAATCTAGATTTGCCTATATCTTTAAAACTTAGCTACCAATAACCATTGAGGTAATAATGTAGTACATATTATCTCAATGCCAATAACCATATTTTTATGGCGGTAAAATTCAAATTCTAAACCTTTATTTCGAGCGAAGACTCTTAAAGGGTTAGTAACAATGTGCATTAAAACTAAGTATTAGTAAACAACACGATACTGTGACATATGTAACTGAAAGCAGTGAACTATGTATATATACGAACAGTCCACTCTATCAGCAATCATTTTCAGAACCCTGTTAGGGCTGTTCATAACTCGGGCCACCATTGATGTTGCGCGTTTGCGCATTATTGCGTAAAAACAAACGCACCGCCGCAAACATCCCTTACGCACTACAACGCCAAGGCAACCACATCAGTTTTCTGAATGCGTTATTATACTGGACACGAAGGGCTCCATACGACGCCCGTGAATACTTATCCCACAGGCTGCAAGTGTAGAAGGTGGTACAGAATGCTCTAAAGAGCGTCACCTTTATTTCTGCAGTACAATGTGCAAACCTACGAGCTATCATATTCGCACGCTCGGAAAGTGCCCTCCGTTCCTTTTAAATTTCAGCATTGTCCTTTAAAGCTTATTATTGACACAGACACCGTCAATATGCCGACCGAAACTGAAATGTTGACTGCTAAGCGCCACAATCACGGCATTCATATACAAATTGAAGAGGGCAGGGTAGGTCTATCCCCCTGTATATAATCCATAATATATCTTAGGAAACCAGATCAAAAGAACTAAACCGATCGAGGAAGCAAGCGGAAACAGGTGTTCCTCTTTTTGTGTAGTACCTGACGGCCTGCTTGAGACACAGAACTGCACTCTCTGTAGAAAGCCCTCCTAGCGATGACTTTAAAACAAACCGATTTCTAAAAAGGTTTGCGATATTCTTCACATCACCATCTACCATTCACACTAACAACCAAGCCTGGCCGAATGGTCAATTTAGTAGCGCTCTTCCAGAAACCGCGAAAAACACGCTTTGATTGCTTAGAGGCAATTATGTCTTTATCTGTATAATGGGTAGTTACGGAACCCTCGGCGCACGAGTTTGACTCGCACTTGGCCGGTTTTTTATTTAAGGAGTAATTTCTATAAATTCTCCATCATCTTGGTCCTTTGCCAGCATTTTTGGTCACTTCGGCCGGATAAGAATCTTTATTTTACTCTAATACGATTCATTTTGTCTACCGTCAAAAAGGTTATACTTAACCACCGCTTACAACTTACGTATAACTTATCGCAACAAGATTGAAGTAATTATCCATATTTTAGTCATATTCTTATGCACCCCGCATCGATAATTATTTCATTGTATTGAAAACCGCATAATGAAATAGTTGTTTCGTCCCAATTTTTAATGTTTACTTGCAACACCGTGTCGGTGGGCTGTCAACGATTTTGACAGCTGAAACTTAACAGACGAAAGAAAAAATTTGTACGTTGTGAACACGCGGAAGTCGGGTCTTGTCGAAGCATATCGAATCGAGATGTGTTTCGCCCATTTGTAATAGCTGTTGTTAAATATAATTCAAGTACATCGATGTGCTTTTGTGGGAGACGCGTGTGCGTCTGACGGAAGCCGGAGCCCGGCCCAGAACGCGTTGGTGGTCCCATCCAATCATTGTCCTTTATTATATATATGTTGTCCTAAAACCCTCACGGCACGATATTGATCGACCCCCAGGAGTCTACCGCAGAAATCTAAGGTAAGTGCCTATAATATTACCGGCCAACCCTTGTGCCACCTTATACCCGTAGTAGGAACTAGTATATCTCCCAATAAGGAGCAAATTCCTAGCTTTCCACTGCCGCGAACCGCGGTTTCGTGGGTTACAGGCTCAGACAGGGTCCAGGAGTCCCAACGCCGCTATGGACCCCGGTGTATAGCTCCTGGCTTGGGACCAGAAGACCTGTATTTAACAATAGCGTTATTCTGAAAAATATTCATAGTTTTATTATTTTGGTTGAAGGGAGGCGATTGCAAGCGGATCGGTTAGTCTCCGCGTAGGCCGGTCGGTAACGCTCGATCGGCTCCGTACGTTAGGAAATATACCGTATAGTCATTTTCATTCCATATAAATTCAAGTTATTGTTTTTTATAAATTTCTCAACGTTTTATATTATTGCGACTTGAAGATAAGTAATATAAAATTTCCTACATATTTAATTATAAATAATGGGAAAAGGTAAAAAATTAGATACTGAAGACGAATTGTGAGGATCATGTTCAGTTGACTATGTCACAGGCTAAACGCGATGCATTATTTGCTAGGTTGCAGTCAATATACGATTTATCTAAATCAGCTGTAGCCAATGAATCACAACTTGAAATATTAGAAATATTACATAAACATCGAATGTGTGTAATGTTGATATTTTACGTAGTGAGTTTGAACAGGCGTTAGGCAAATACAATACAATTACAAATAAACTCTGCAATAAAATCGATTATCAGGCTTGGATTTCGTTTCAAGAGATGTATTGTTATATAAAACGGGTTGAGTCTCAAATTGATGTCACTGGCACTAGCAATACAAATTAGTGCCATATACATGACATGTCTTCTATTTCGAAATCGAAGCCTAAGTTACCTCCTATTGAGTTAATGCCGTTTAATGGCATTATCCGAAATTGGCCCTTATTTTATCAACAGTTTAAAAGTGTTGTTCACGATAATTGTACGTTACGGGACAGTGAGCGTGTTTACTATTTAGTTGGTAAGTTAACCGATAACGCGAAGTCTGTGTGCGCCGGTTTACCGCCCACCACCGAGAATTATAATATCATATGGAATGCACTTATTGATAAATATGATGATCCTCGAGTGTTAGCAAGTAGTTAATTGAATCAGCTGTTGGAATTTAAGCCGTTGACCAATAATAGTGCTGCATATTTTGAAAGTTTTATAAATAATTTTAATTCTTCTGTTGAAGCGTTTAAACAGTTAAAACTTTTAAATATATCAGATTTTATTGTTTAAGCATCTGTTAGCTCAGCCCAATTTGTAGTCAGTAAGACATTTAACTATAAGTTTTTAATCAGGCGTTAATTTTACGGTCCAAAAATTCTTGTAATGTCATTTCGTAGTCAAATAAAATAAGTGGATCACTGCGTGCTACATCCTGAGTTTTTAATTCCCAAAAATCCTAAGAAGTTCTTCCAGTTTTTATACATGGTCCATACGAGCCGCATTAGTATCTTCATACTAGCAAAGTGGAATAAGCTGGAATTGGATATTCTGGAAATTGGATATTGAATAATAATAATAATGTTTATTTCCAATAATTACTTAACAAAGGTTACAGGTACAGTAATATGATACAACATAATGTGCATATGGTATTATCTCCTGGCCCCCAAACTAGGTTTATAGCCTGTGACTTCGGGACCAGTGATTCCATAAGGGTTCATATAGAAGGTCAAAAATCTGTTTTCACCAGTAACATAACTAACATAACAATATAATGACTATTTATGTGTTTAAATGGATAAGAAAAATAGTAAAAATAAAAATATGTGTTATAGTGAGAGTGAGTGTGTTGTGGTAGGTGTAATATTTGGAGTGTGTGTGAGTAAATGTGAAAGTGGGGAGTATGTGTGTGTGTGTGTTTGTTATATACTTGAAATGAGGGGAGATCTGTCTTAGGCATATGGGAAGAGCAATTTTTCGGTTTCGTCATACGATTTCTCAATCAGCCATTTTTTAACCGAAATTTTGCATTGGTGATAATTTAAGCTGTGGATATGGAGAAACTTATTGATTTTATTATATAAAATATAGCTGAGGTAAGTGAATTGGTGTTGAGCGAAGGTAGTTTTGTGACTAACTGGCGGAAGGACAATATCTGCGCGACGTTTCGTAGTTACTTTGAAAGGCAGTCGATGTTTTCTTAATACACATTGTAACACATATAACCCTCTCACAGACAGAACCCTGCATTCTCTAAAAAGTTTCCAATGTAGGGTATCTATAGGGCTTGCACAACATAACTTTGAGAACAGCTCTCTGAGCTCTCTCTAATTTCAGAAAGTATGTTTTGCAGGCGCCACCCCAAGCTGGCAAACAATACAGGAGAAGAGACTGACAGAGTGAGTAATACACCATCATAAGTGTTTCTGAGTCAGCCGAACCACGGAGTTTCTTAAAGATGGAAATGAGTTTGCGCGTTCGGCTGACTAGATTATCCAGATGACTATACCAGTTCAGATTCTTGTCAATTTGCACGCCCAAGTATTTTATACAAGATGCGGCTGTCAGAGAGGGACAGGTACAGCAGGAGTTTCCAGAACAGGTATGAGCTTTAATAGTAGGCGTTATATTTGGCTGAGTCTTATTACTTAAAGAAAATGACACAAATTTAGTTTTTTCCGCATTTAAGGTTAACAAATTTTTGTTAAACCAATTCATGACAATGTTCAGCGCCATCTGAGCATATTTTTCTGTTTCACTCCAATCACTGCCATGTAAGAGTAGGGCTGTATCATCAGCGTAGGTAAATATGGAGCAGTTTGTTAAAGGAAGGGAACACAGATCGTTAATGTAGATGAGGAACAAGGTTGGCCCTAGAATGCTTCCTTGTGGGACGCCGTATTCTATTCTAGTTTTATCGCTTATTACCTCATCCAATTTAACGTGTTGGAAAAGATTTTCTAGATAACTAGAAAAAATGTGAAGTGCAGGACCACGAATTCCCATGCGTTCCAGTTTTGATAGAAGTATGGGCGCAGAGACAGTGTCAAAAGCTTTCGAAATATCTAGAAATATACCCAGACACCGTTGCTTCTTGTCCATGACCTGAGTCACTTTTTCAGTTTTTTTTTTTTTTTTTTTTTATCTATTATAGGCTCGCGCTTGACCACTATCTCAATAACCGCATCTAATGCAATAACCGCATCCTCTGTTGCAATTCCGGCTCTGAAACCATATTGGTTTTCGGAGAGAAGATTATAAGCTTTCAGGTATTTAAGCAAACGGTTGTTCAATATCTTCTCCAGAATCTTCGAGATGGTTGGTAAAATAGATATGGGTCTATAATTTTTGACACTGCCTCTGTCCCCTCCCTTATGAATAGGGTGGACTAGAGCAATTTTGAAAGTGTCAGGGAAAAAACCGGTAGATATCGCCAGATTGCAGATATGGGTGATATAGGGGATTAAAATTTTGCGCGTTAACTTCAATATCTGTCCAGAAATACCGTCAATTCCAGCCACAGAACTTGATTTCAAATTAATTATAAGTTGCTCTACTTCCGAGTCGTCGGTTTCTAGAACACACATTGAGTTAGAGATTGAATCAGAACTTGAAGAGTGAGGTGGCACATTCTGACTCTGCTGTATATTTGTAGCTAGGTCTTTGCCTAAATTAACAAAGTAGTTGTTGACTCTGTTAGCTGATGCAAGTATGTCAGGTTCGAGGTGCAGCAGTTCTTTCAGCGGGGGAGGAGTAGATTTTGAATGTGTTATGGATTTAATGAGATCCCATGTTGCTTTGGAATTGTTTTTTCTTTTCATAAATTCAGTCTTCTCGTAAGTTATTTTCAATATTCGCATTAAAGAATTACAGAAGTTGCGATAGCGAGAATACGTTACTTTAAGGATAGGGTTGTCTGGTTGTGCTTTTAGAGTTAGATGCATTTTATCCCTGTTTCTAATACAGCGTAGTAAGCCAGGAGTGATCCAGGGCTTGATGTTACGGTTTTTTCGTGAGACTTTGGAGAAGCGGGTGTGTTTGTCAATAATTTGAGTCAGTTTAGTTGTTAAGATATGCGCTGCTTCATTAGCGTCATTAGAAAAAAGGATTGGGGAGAAATCGGCACTCTCAATATTCTTTTGGATGTTTGAAATGTCAACAACTTTAGCAGTGGAGATCGGTTTGGTTTTAGGAGCATCCAGGTTGACACTCAATAATACAGGTAAATGGTCGGTAATAGGTGAGTCTATCACAATGGATGTTCCTGGTTGTTTGGTTTTTAGAAGAATATGATCTAAACAGTTATTTACTCTTGTAGGATATAAGTGGGCCGGTAATAAACCATGGGAGGCTGTAAAAGTGAGGTATTCGTGCGAATGTCTGTCATTGTTGTTAGGTTTGATATCAATGTTAATATCACCGACTAAGGCAACATGTTGAAATTTTGTTAAGGGTTTTAAAATGGAATCAAGACTGTTTAAAAAACTATCAATGTGGATGAACGAAGGTGATCTATATAGGGCTAAGATGCCAACATTATTGTCAACTTTGCAAAGAAGACAGTTTGCGTCTTTTATATCAGGTTCAGAGACACTGCAGTGCAATGAAGACTTAGTATACATAACCACCCCATCGTTCTGGTTTTTTGTATTTTTTGTGAAATGTACATTATATCCATTCATATTAGGAATTACAGCAGATCTTAGCCAGCACTCTGTCAGTATGATGATATCACACTCAGTTTTAAGGAGATGTAAGAAAGCTATATTTTGTTTAAACTGCGAATGTTGAGTTGAAGTATGGATAAGTGCCTTTGTGTCTTCGGTATTTTCAATATACATTCGCCTAACGGTAATTTATATGATCTTGATACTTGGTAGGCATCCAATTCTATTTCAAGGGCATCAATGTGGTTAGCCATTGAAAGTAAATAATAATTTCCAAAATAAAGAGGTGCACAAATTTAACCATATATGAGAAGATGAGACAAATGTGACTGTATCCGGTATTGTTCCCGTAAAGAAGAGTTCAGTGTCGACGAAAATGAAGAAAGTACAAATATCAGTTTTAAAAATTATGATGCTGGAGTGAATATGAAATGTTAAGTATGGTGTTGTCGGAGTGGACATGTATGTGACGGTCGAGGGAGTGAATGTACAGTGGTTTATGGATGGAGAGTGAGTGTTGCGAGGGTAATTTGTATGTGAATGATGATTGTAGTGGTGGATAGTTTTTAATACATAAGCAAAACAAATAGTGTTAAAAATCTTAGACATAAATTGACAACTCATAATAAGGTAAGTTAAAATGATACCTATATAAAAAAACAATGATAAATGGCAGTTGAATAGTCATTGGTTCATTTGTGCCAAATCCCGTAGTGTCTGCTCTGATTTGACCAGTATTGGTTTGGCTCCCTCCTCCTTCCGCAACAGAATGTTACCATTGGCCGTCCAACAAAACTTATACTCCTTAAGCTTTGCAAATTCTCGTGCAGCAAAAAATAGTTTTCTTGAGCTGGCTGGGAGGTACTCACTGACATACAAGGGTCGGTGGTCGCCGAGAACACCTATATTCTTGGTACTGAGACGGGACTCTTTCGGTTGCTTGTGGTTAAAGCAGCGCACCGAGCTTATTAACACGTTCTTTGTCTCCACCGTGGTAAACTCAGCAACAACCGGCCGGGCGGCACCTGGTTTGCCAGGTAGTCGGTAAACATTGCGGATATCACTGTGTTTCAGAGGCACGCCGACGGCAGCACTTACCCGGGCAACAGCCGCAGACAAATCCTTCGCAGACTCATTTTCTTTGAGCGGGACATTGCGAATCTCCACGCAAGAAGAACGTGATAATTGTTGCAAATCTTCGATTTTCATCTCAGAATTTCGTATACAATCCCTGTATATTTTTTTATCCTTTTGTGATAAATCAATTTGTTTCATCAAGTCTTCATACTGTTTATTGATGAAGATTACCGTCTTCTCCATTTCAATGTTAGCTTTTTGAATGGCTAAGTTTTGCGATTTAAGCTCTGCTACGTCCGAGACTAGTTTAGCGAGGGATGAGCTTTGTTCTTGTGAAAACTTTAGGAAATTGGCTTGTTCTTCCGCCTTCCATGTATTGAGCATATCCAAAATTACCCGCTTGAAGTCCTGCAATTCGCTGCCAGGCGAAAAAACTTGTCGCGGACGCTTATAACGCGAGGTGATATTGACACCTTCATAAGGACTGTTCGCAGCTGCCTGAGGGATGTCGGAATCAGACATTGACTGAGCCATGCTACTGATAGACGCGGGAGTAGCCGGGGAGTACGTTTCAAGCGCGACATTAAAACGTGTCAACCGAAATCCAACCTTAGTGCAGAGGAAACAAGCCGCAATCTTAGATACTCCCGTAGCGGCGTAGCGCGTAGTCGATGCGCAGGCTCGTAGGCGCGTAGCAGTCACGCGGCACGTTGTAGCACTCACGATGACGTCAGCCCGTAGCACTGCTTACACACGGAGACCGCACTTTCGACGCTTGATGTCTAGTTAGGTTGGCACGGGACGAGAGCGCGCGATTGCCAATGCCACAGACGACGGTTCAAATCCAGTTAAATCCACCGCGCCCGGAAGCAAATCAAAGCGTCACAATTTTGGATGATATGACTTCAATCCGTTTGTCTCACTCTAAGACCGCCCATTAGGCGGAGTCAGTCCATAAGGTCACCCAAGGTGTAAAAAGGAATTAAAAATTCCAAAAAACAGCCAATCAGATGGGGATACACAAAGTCAATGAGTCACTGGGGAACACAGTCACTGTACACGACCGCACTGCGTAGCGACTCGCGCTGGAATGAATACCGGAGGGAGTTTTTGGGGGCTGAGTCACCCGCGTCCGTAGAAGAGTTACCCGTATTATTGTTACCCTACACGTGGTCCCCGGGTGGTGCTAATCAGGTGACACTAACTGGTGGTAGGCTTCGGCCGAAGGCTTCTGACCACCCACCGGTCAAAGACGTACCGCCAAGCGGCTTAGCCGTGTTCCGGTGCGATGCTCGGTGTCACTAGAGGAGTTGGGTCGAGATAGTTGTTCCACTGCATGCTGACCATACCCCTATTTGTCTACTGAGTTTTCCTATAGTGGCCTCCTTCACCAACATTACGTTATAAAAGGCGGCACACTATACCAGGCAACCCCTTACGAGGTGTCTAGGACCATCTTCGGTAGGTCACGCCTCCGAGAGCACTCGCCCCTGGTACTCAAGAGAAAATGTGAGTCGCCTCGTGATTACTCACTACCATTTGTCCAGAATGGTACCGGAGCAATAAAGCCGCTCACCACACGCACCCCAGCACGCCAGCACTAGTGCAAGCACCGGCACCAGCGCAGTTGGTGCTAGCGGATTCAATCCCCGTTAAGGACGCCAGAGAAGCTGGCTCCCATTTCTCCAGAATGGTCCCGGAGCTGTAAGCACGCTCACCTCTCGAATACAAATCATCGCATTTACCCAATGCCTACAGCTGGGTTGCCGGAAAACTAATCCAACGGGTAGTCCTCTTCTTTCTATCCAGGAAAGTGCCGGAGATGCAGCTCGCTCACAGGAGCTCACTTGCTTGAGGGTTACTCACGAACCCCGCGTCTGACCACCAGGTGTCCCTTTGCCTTGGGCCGGTAACTTCGACACTTGTTGCGCGCGAGGAATGACGCTCGACCCACACATAGCCGAGCAGACAACATGCCACTCCTCTGCAACCAGCACATAGACCACCGCGAGTCCAACCTCAATGTCAGGTCCCACCTTTGCGCTTGCAATGGTGGAGGGCCTACCTGACCCCGCGTACCCTAATCCAAACAGCCGGACCCGTAGTTCCAGCTGCGAAAGCCCCATCTGTTCGGGTCGTTCAGTGGTCGTACTGCATGCTGACCAGTCTGACTCGCGCTGTTTTGGGCGTATCGGGAGACTAGTTGCGGAGGGTAGCTGGATCCGAGGCACGGTGCGCCGCCGGCCGACCGCAGGTAGTTGGGGGCCCAAGTAGTGTGCCTTAAACTTAATTGTTGCTTTGTAAACCCTTTAACAGGCAGATAATTAATTTGTTTGTCACGTTATTTCTTAGAAATATTAAACTTTACATACTTTCCGACAGTAGCTATTATTAATATTTGCAGTGATACAACTTAACAGTTAAATTTGTACAATTAATAACTTGGGCTAGTTTTAGCTGGCAGTCTCATTAGTCACTACGATAGTTATTTGTTGTTACATTAACATTATAATTGTATATTATATATTGACCTGTAATTGTTCTACGACACTCTCCAATCGAAATTACTGACATTAAAGAACTTAAAAAGAAGCGAAGCAGTTATAAAGGAAGGTTAACAGTATTTGGAACCTATTAAAGTAATCTAAAAGATTCCGAGATAACCCCCTTTCAGGTAATGGAGTTGCAATTGCGAGTCGCCAAATTGGATGATCTTTTTGATGAATTTAATGAGGTTCAATTATAAAAAAACTTTAGTGATTTTACACTTTGTAGTTTTGTATTTGGAAGTCGGTAGTATTTTTTTGCAAAAAGTTTTTTTATTTTTCACTTTTTAGTTGTACGTACCTAATAGGCAAGTTAGTAAGGGAACTATTTCGCCAGAATAGATTTCATGAAACTTGAACATAACCGGTGAAATGAGAGGTCTGCTTACCCCTTAAAAGCGAACTGGCGTGATGTTATGTTATGAAATGTTATAAACAACAAACAGACATGCGATTGCAGCAATCCCGAGAGATTTGCCGTTATTTATTGAAGAGTTCTGTTGTATATCTCCGAAGTTCTTCATCAGATCTTCAACAAATTAAAAAAAAAAAAAAAAAAAAAAACATACTTGAAGTCGAACATAGAACCTCCTCCTTTTTGGGAAGTCGGTTAAAAATAAGAATGCTTATGTGATAAAGTTGATACTGAGACACTCGAAAGAACTACAATTGAATCTCAATATTATGGGTTGGTAGCCCAAGCTAAAATTATGTTAAGTAACTTTTCAAAATCTGACCAAGATGAAATAAAATCGAATTGCAGTACTTCTAATGTTAAGCGTCAGTTCGTCAAGTTGCCTACAATCCAATTACCCAAATTCACAGGATCATATGATAACTGGCTCGAATTTCGCGATACCTTCGCCAGTCTCATTCATGGCAATGACGACATAGACGAGATTAATAAATTTCATTACCTGAGGTCATCATTATCGGAATCTGCTGCTGTCGTGATCCAGTCAATTGAGTTTTCTGCTCAAAACTACAATGTGGCATGGAAGCTTCTTTGTGAGCGATTCAATAATGAAAGATTATTGATTGAGAATCACGTTACGGCGTTGTTCAACGTCGAGTCTATCGCTAGGGAGTCCTCAACTGCATTAAAAGGTATCATAGATAATGTAAACAAAAACATCAGAGCGTTAAAAATATTAGGCAAACCTGTTAGTAATTGGGACACATAACTTATACATATAATTCGACAAAAACTTGATATTACGACATTCCGAGAGTGGGAGGAAAATAAAGGACGTGTCGATAAATCTAAACGAATCACTTGTGATCAGTTCATTGTTTTTTTGCGTAATCGGGCTGATTTAATAGAAACACTAGAAAAATCACGTCATTCTACAACTAACATAAAACAGAATACTAAAATAAAAGCCTTTGTTACAACACAAAACCTAGTAGTTCTTCATCAATTGTTGTCCAAAATGTAAAAGCGATTACAACCTTAATTCATGTCCACAGTTTCTATCATTAAGCATCAACGATAGAATGTCTTTACTACCTAGCTATAAGGTATGTTATAATTGTTTTCGTCACGGTCACTATCCCAATAATTGCAAGAAACCAGAGTGTAAAATATGTAAACGCAAGCACCATACGCTTATTCATAACACAGACTTTAAATCAAAACCTGTTTCAAGCAAATCAACTGACGGCACGACTGATAAGGCTAAAGTTGAGTCATCCTGCACTGTTGACACAAACAATAGTCACGTTTCGCTCTCAGCTAATATCTCTGCGCATTCGCATACGAGCAGCGCAGGCGACATCCTATTGTCAAGTTGTCAACTGCGTTAGTGAGGTGCTACGACGTAAATAATAAATAACATATAGCTCGAGCGCTTCTCGATTCTGGTAGTTCGTCGTGTTTAATGACAGAGAATTTATTTAATAAGTTAAATCTGCCTTATTTAAACACAGACAAATCTATACAAGGCATAAATAATTCTATATCGCATGTGGAAAAAATGTGTCGTGTGCACATTAAATCGTTGCATGAATCGTACACTAATGATTTAATATGTTTTGTATTGCCCACAATAACTGATAACGTCCCCGCTAGACATGTGAATATACCTTCAAACATTCACTTAGCCGATCCGCATTTCCACACACTGGCTTCTATTGATATTATTATAGGAGCTGATGTATTCTGAAGTTTATTAGGATCAAATAAGATTTTACTAGGAGATGGGAAACCAACACTTTATCAAACTAGACTTGGTTGGCTAGTTTGCGGCCCAATTAACGGCGGCTTTAGTAATAATTCATCTCATCTTTCATTAATTAAATGTAATTTTACAAATGTTAATGATTATTATGAAAGTTCTTCCAGTTCGATTGAGTTAGATGACATCCGAAACCAATTGTCGCGTTTCTGGCAGCTCGAGGAAGTTTGTCATGATTCATCGTCTTATTCAGCTGAGGAGAAGATGTGTGAAGAAAACTTTATAAAAAACACAACGCGCTTGGCAGATGGCCGCTTTAGCGTTAAAATACCGTTGAAGGAATCTTCGAATAGTTTAGGCGATTCGTATTATCGTGCAAAACGATGTTTTCTGTCATTAGAGCGCAGAAATCTCAGCCAAGCCTCACTCGATAAAATGTACAAAGATTTTATGACGGAGTACATTTCTTTAGACCATATGTCCGAGTGTACTATTCATGAAGATCAGCGGTCATATTTTATTCCTCATCATGGAGTACTGCGCGAGAGTAGTAGTACAACCAAATTAAGGGTTGTTTTTAATGCTAGTGCACCCACCACCTCTGGTCTTTCTTTAAATACAATACAGATGGTGGGGCCTACCATCCAGGACGATCTGACCGCAATCCTTCTTAGATTTAGAATGTATAAGTACGTCCTCTCTGCTGACGTCGAGAAAATGTACAGGCAGGTGTCTGTACATCCTTCAGACAGGCACCTGCAGCAAATTATTTGGCGTGATGATGCTTCCAGTCCTCTTAAAACCTACCAATTGCATACAGTAACTTACGGTACGGCTAGTGCACCGTTTCTCGCCACTAGGTACCTCAAACAGGTCGGTATTGAATGTCAGGATCAAAAGGTCGCAGAAGTTATCCTTCATGATTTTTACGTCGATGATCTTTTGACCGGTACAGACGTGTTGGAGGATGCTCGAATGTTGCGTCATAAGGTGGCTGATGCTCTTGCTTCTGCTTGCATGACTTTAAGGAAGTGGAAATCTAACGATCCCAGTTTAATTTCAGAAACACCTGGTGATTCTTATTATGATGTTCACAAGGAAAGTTATGTTGTCAATAAAACACTTGGTCTTAGTTGGCAAACTAACACAGATGATCTGTGTTTTCCTATTAATGTTCCTGAATGCATAGATAATACTAAGCGTGGCATGCTAGCAGTAATCGCGCGAATATTTGATCCTCTAGGGTTGTTAGCACCGTGTGTCGTGAGCATGAAGATGTTGCTTCAGAAACTTTGGCTGGTCGGGTTAAAGTGGGATGACCAGTTATCACTTGAGGTTGGAACAATATGGGCGAACATAATTAAAGCCTTGCCTTGCCTTCATAATTTACGTGTTTCACGTCGTGTAGTCTGTGACGCATACAAACAGGTTGAATATCATATTTTTACTGACGCTTCGGAGCGAGCTTACGGCGCTTGTTTGTATATACGCAGTATCAATGAGCAGGGTGATGTCGACGTGCGATTATTAACAGCTAAAAGTCGTGTAACTCCTATTAAACCAATACCAATACCAATACCGCGACTTGAGCTGTGTGCTGCTTTGCTTGGTGCACGTTTATATCAAAAGGTTGCTAGTTCCCTTCGCATTAAACCATTTAGTGTAGTTTTTTGGACTGACTCCATGATAGTTCTGGGTTGGTTAAAAATGCTACCTATTAAATTAAATACTTTTGTTTGCAACCAAGTTGCCGAAGTATTAGAATTAACCGTCCCAGGTACATGGAGACATGTGTCGACACACGACAATCCAGCTGATTTAATAACACGCGGGGCGGAACCTACCGCTATGCAATCACTGGATTTGTGGTGGTTCGGTCCATGTTTCTTAAAGCATGACAGTGCTCCATGGCCACATCCTGTTATGAATTCAGGCATCTTACCAGACATTAAATCAAATATTTTGATTAATTTAGCCCATGATCATACTAACGCAGATTCATTTCAAGCATTAATCGATTTTAATCGTTTTTCCAATTTAACTACATTACAGCGTTCTATTTGTTACGTTTTTCGTTTTATTAATGCATGTAAAAGGCATTCAGCAAATACGTCCTATTTAAATGTTCAAGAATTACAAAATTCGTTAAACTTCATTATTATTCAATCTCAAAGGGAATTTTTTCCTGAATACAACTTACTATTAAATAATAAAAAGTTAACACATAAAAATCAATTATTAAGCTTAAATGTGTTTCTAGATGAAAACAAAATTATTCGTATAGGTGGTAGATTACACAATTCCGAATATTCATTTGAAAAGAAACACCCAATCTTATTACAGTCCACTCATCACTTTGTGAAACTTTTATTTAGATTTGAGCATATCAGATTAATGCACGCAGGTCCTCAATTATTACTAAGTACAATTAGAGAGACTTATTGGCCACTGGGTGGTCGTAATTTAGATAGAGCCTGTTATCGTCATTGCGTTCGATGTCAGCGTCTAAAACCACAGGTTGTTGTCCCTCAGATGGGTAATCTTTCATTGAGCAGACTCTCACCAGCTGACTTTCCCTTTCAAAGCGTAGGAGTTGACTATGCAGGTCCTATAACCTCGTCTAGTCGTCAAGGTCGTGGATGTCGATTGGTTAAGGTATACATTGTTATTTTCGTGTGCTTCACTACAAAGGCCATTCATTTAGAGTTGGTAGGTGACTTGACGAGCAGTAATTATTTACCGGTTTTACGTCGGTTTATGTCTCGAAGAGGAAAACCTCTTAACATATACTCCGATAACGGAACGTCGTTTGTAGGAGCTTACAATGAGATAACTGATTTCTTGAAACGCAATTGTGACTCCATAACTGACAGTGCGGCTCAAGATGATATTAAATTTCATTTTATTCCTGCTTACGCTCCACATTTTGGTGGTCTTTGGGAGGCGGGTGTCAAATCGACGGAATTTCATTTGTTACGAGTGTTGGGCAATTGTCATCTAACATACGAGGAGCTTAACTCCATTTTGGTACAAATTGAAGGCATTTTAAATTCTCGGCCGCTAACGCCGTTATCGTCAAACCCAGAAGGCTTGTTGCCTCGCACTCCAGGTCATTTTTTAATTGGACGACCTCTCACGTCTCTTCCTGTAAAGGATATTCGGGACAACTCCACTCATCACTTGACGCGCCATCAACGCATTGAGCAGCATTTCTGGTCAAGATGGAGCAAGGAATATGTCTCCGAGCTTCAACAGCGAGTAAAGTGGCGTAACAGCAACGATAGCCTGAATTTGGAGTCCCTCGTCGTCATTAAGGAGGATAACCAGCCACCGTTAAAGTGGAAGTTGGGACGCGTTGTTGGTCTTCATCCCGGCACAGATGGCATAAGTAGAGTTGCCGACATCAGGACTCAAAATGGAACTGTCAGACGGGCATTCTCCAAGATTTGTCCATTACTGGAAGACAACTGTTGAAAGGCGAGCTTCCAACGGCCGGGGGCATGTTTAAGCATCTGTTAGCTCAGCGCAATTTGTAGTCAGTAAGACATTTAACTATAAGTTTTTAATGAGGCGTTAATTTTACGGTCCAAAAATTCTTGTAACGTCATTTCGTAGTCAAATAAAATAAGTGGATCACTGCGTGCTACATCCTGAGTTTTTAATTCCCAAAAATCCTAAGAAGTTCCTCCAGTTTTTATACATTTATATTCTTACACATTGCGTTACGAAAACTAGATTTGGACACAGATAAACTATTTGAGACGATGTACCGTAAAGAAAAAATTCCATCATATTCCAGTCTTATTGATTTGTAAAGAAACAAAGTAAGGTCATGTCTCGTTCTATTGGTCAAAGGCCAGATACATCTAATAACTCCCGTAGTAATAAAATTCCAATTCCAAAACCTACGAAATCTTTTATGAACACGGATATAAACAATACACAAAAGGTTAATAAAGGCGTTGCTTTTTCTTTGTGTAAAATTAAATCAGCACTGATAACAAAATTTGTGCAACATGTTAAATTTAGTCTTGTTATACTTGTTTTTATTATTTTTTACCTTTGTATAGATTCTTTTACCGATTGTTTTGTGAATGTGTGAACATTGTAGGCCTTCTAGATGCTAGTTAACATGTGTTAACTTTTTTATATAATCTTACTTATTGTCATAATTCGGGCCTACGTTGTCCCCCCATATCTAAGTACTAATGCTGTAACATGGAAATATTGTAAAACCAAACCATTTTTAAAAGAGTAACCATGGAGTTTCTTGCCGGTTCTTCTCCATAGGAAACGACCAACCCGAACCGTGCACATTTTGTCGACGTTTTATAAGTGCCCATGTAGGCCTATGTGAAATAAAAAAAATGATTTTGATTTTGAATCACATGAACATTTATATCAATGTCCAGTTTTTATGTTTAAAACACCTTACGATAGGTTTGTTTACGTAAAAAATAATTCATTTTGTAATAACTGTTTAAGTTGTAAACACGGAACTTTTAAATGCTCTTCGCAAAAAACTTGCTCTCATTGTGCTGCTAAGCATCATTCATTATTACATTTCGGGGAATTAAATAATTCTAATAACGTTCATAATTATGTGCCCAATAGGAATGAGTCCACTACATCGCAGAATGGTAGTGTGTCTCAGTTGGAAAGTACATCCGCTTTACCTGCAAATAGCGACCCTATATCACATACAAATCAGGTTGACAATCAATCTAATGTCACATCTGCCACTTCTATGTGTAATGTTTCGCGCGATTACTCGGATCGTTTTATAACTACTACCCTTTTGGGGACCGCAAAAATTATAATTATCGATAATAACAACAAGAAACATTTTGTCAGATGTTTGATTGACACAGGCTCGCAAAGTGATTATATTGCGTCTGCTTGTTGTAAGCGCTTATCGCTTCACATATCTACACAAAATCGGTTTACCGAAGTACAGGGTATCGGTGGCAGTTCGCAGCGCATTCTAGGCGCAACTAATATCAAATATACTTCTCGTTTCGATAACTCCGCAGTGTATTCTATTAAGCCGTTGGTTGGTAGAAAATATTACGTCACAGTTACCCGACTAGTGCGTCGATACGTCAACTTTAGATTATTTGAGAGATATCTTTCTTTCTTTCTTTTCGTGTGAGGTGTGGCCACCTCTGGTGTCAGAGTTAATTAAGCCGCCTCTGGGAATCCCCACAGGCCTCTGACTTGGCTATTTCAGACTTACATTATAACTCTATAAGTCCAGGTTTCCTCACGATGTTTTCCTTCACCGTTGCCTGTGATGTCCAAGATTAACTTAGAAAGTACATATGAATTTGAAAAATTCACATTGGTACTTGCCCGGATTCGAACCTACGACCTCAAGCACGACAGGCGAGGTCTTAGCCACTGGGCCACCACGACACTTACCACCACCACTACTTGAGAGATATACCACTAGCCGACAACTCGTACGATGAGCCTGGGCCGATTGAAATGTTGTTGGGAGTAAATATTTATTGTCAAATATTTTTATTTGATCGTATTATGCGTCATAATGATTTTCCTTCCGCAATTGAAACTGCCCTAGAGTGTATAATTATGGGCCTATCGTTACGGCACCCAGTGTGTCCCGCACCTTTTGTTCATTTACTTATGATTCGCTTGATATAATATTGGAAAAATTTTGGAAACTTGAGGAACTAACTACCCGCAAATAAATTCATAAGTCCTGAAGAAGAAAAATGTAAAAATATTTTTATTTCTACAACTACCCGAAATGACACCGGCAGATATTCTGTAGTGTTTCCATTTAAGGAAAGTCCTGATAAATTGGGTAATTCTTATATCACCGCTAAAAGGAGGTACTTGTCATTGGAAAATAAATTTGACAAGTCACCTGAGTTACGTGTTCGTTATGATGAAGTCATTCATGATCATTTGGATAGGGGTATAATTTCGTGCACTCCACCAGAGGAATGCATGCTGCCGGGTTTTTATTTACCACACCATCCTGTCATTCGCGAAGATAAAGACACTAATAAATTACGCATTGTGCTTGATGGTAGTGCCAAGACAGATACGGGTGTTGCCTTAAACGAAATTTTACACCCATGTTGTAATCTTCAGGCAGATATATTCAGCATTCTTTTAAATGTTCGTATGTTTAGTATAGCATTCATTCCGACATACGACAGATGTACTTATGTTTAGAAGTACCAACCGAATACCGCAAGTACCAACGAATATTATATCGGTTTTCTTCAGACGAACCGCTAGATACATTTGAATACAATCGAGTCACATTCGGTTTACGCTCCTCACCATTTTTGGTGATGAGAACTATGCGTATGTTAGCTATGGATGAGGGCCACAAATATCCGCTTGCCGCTGATGTGTTGGAAAGAGACACTTATATGGACGACGTGTGTTCGTCAGCGTCTTCTGTCACCTTAGCGGCTGATACAGCCCATCATCTCATCCAAATACTCAAGAACGGGGAATTCGAGTTGGCAAAGTGGTCTAGCAATTCTTCTGAGTTTTTAGAGCATATACCTATATGTCGACGCAAGTCGGAGTCAATCTCCTTTGATAGTGACAATAATTTAAAAATTAGGTCTACGTTGGGTTCCCAATTCGGATAAATTTATATTTTCCACTTCATCACCTCAACCACTGGGCACAAAACGAGCAATATTATCGGCTACTGCCCGTCTCTATGACGTAATAGGTTTGGTAAGCCCAGTTATATTGTACTCTAAATTATTGATTAAAGTGTTGTGGCTACTCAAGTTGGGTTGGGATGACATACCTCCAACGCGTGTTTTAAGTATATGGCATGAATTCATTGCTGAATTACACCTAATATCGGAATTAGGTTTCCCGCGCCATATAGTTATTGAACCGGGTTGTAAAATATCTTTGTTGGCTTTTGCGGACGCAAGCGAGAAGGCGTATGGTTGCGTTATTTATTATCATGTTACAATAGGTGATCGGGAGCCAAAAAATATTGCGAAACGTATCTGACACTTTTAATAAAAGATATCCTGTTGATAATATGTATGCTTTTTCTGACTCAGAAGTCGCACTGAGCTGGGTGCACTCATCTCCACATAGATTCAATACATTTGTTGCTAACAGAATAGCACAGTGTCAATCTTATATTGACCCGGTGAATTTCTATCATGTACCCGACGTACAAAACCCCGCGGACGCTTTATCTAGAGGTCTTTTACCTTCGTAACTTAAAGATCATCACCTGTGGTTTACTGGCCCACCATGGACCACATTGCCTATCAATGATTGGCCCATTTCAGCATTTTCTCCAACCTCTGTAGAACCACCAGAGGCTAAGGTCATCCCTTGTGTAACCTCTAATATACCAGAAAATCCAATCTTATTGTTGAGTGACAGGTGCTCCTCATGGAGTAGGCTTCTCCATTCCGTGGTCTATGTTTTAAGATTTATGAAACGTCTACCTCGCATCGATTTAATAACCGCTAGTGACCTAAATACCGCTGAGATTTATGTTATAATTTATGTCATTCAAAATTCATCTTATTCACATGACATGAACAATTTAAAACGTGGACGAGCTGTTTCTTCCATGTTGCGCAAGTTAAGTCCGTTCTTGTCTTCTGACAATATATTACGAGTGGGAGGAAGTTTAGCTAATTCTTCACTCAATTATGCTCATAAACATCCTGCACTATTGCCGAGAAAGGGACATACGATTGAACTATTAATTGATTATCTCCATCGCACCTATCTACATGCTGGGCCTCAATTATTGCTTTCAATAATTAGGCAGAATTATTGGATTTTATCTGCTAGGCGTATAGTAAGGCAACGTATACACAAGTGTAACACTTGCTTTCGTATGAATCCAAGGCCAACATTTCCTATAATGTCTGACTTGACCGAGTGCCGCTTAGAGCAATGCAATGCGTTTACTCACACAGGGGTAGATTACGCTGGACCGCTGTATATCACGCTAACTAGGAGGCAAGGGGTGCGTAGTCAAAAGGCATATCTATGTCTTTTTATATGCCTGGTAACGAAGGCCGTGCATATCGAATTAGCTTCCGATTTAAGTTCGCCTACATTTTTAGATACCTTTAAACGTTTTTTGTCAAGACGTGGTCCATGTAAGATTTTATACAGTGACAATGGTAGAAATTTTATTGCGTCTAAGTCGTATCTCCGCGAATTACATGATTTCTTGAAGTCTAGTGATTATTATAAAAACTTTCAAAACGAATTAACTAAAAACCGTATTGGTTGGCGTCTCAATCCCCCCAACGCCCCACATTTTGGAAGGATTTGGGAGGCAAATATAAAAAGTGCTAAGGCTTTGCTTTTCCGGGTAATAGGGAGACAAATCCTCACATATGAGGAAATGCTTACCGTTCTCAATCAGATAGAAGCAGTTCTCAATAGTAGGCCTCTTTACCTTCTAAGTTCTGACCCGTCAGAACCTACCGCTCTTACTCCTTCCCATTTTTTACACACCGCTCCTTTAGCAGTCTTACTTGCAGCGGATGTCAGCAATGAGATGGTTAATTTACTCTCTAGATTTTCTTTAATGGACCCCATTGTCCAATCGTTTTGGAAGAGGTTTCGTACAGAATACCTCCATAATTTACAACCTCGGGCAAAGTTACCATACCTACAGTCCACTCTCCAAAAAATTGTTACTTTTAAGGAGTAATTTCTATAAATTCTCCATCATCTTGGTCCTTCGCCAGCATATACTATACTAATATTATAAAGAGGTAAAGTTTGTGAGTTTGTGACGTTGTAAGGGGTAATCTCTGGATCTACATGATCCGATTTTGATAATTCTTTCACCAGTAGAAAGCTACATTATGCCTGACTTTCATAGGCTATAATATATTTTCAAAAAATTAGAGATCCTTATGAAAATTGCAATAATGTAACCCAAGGTAGCAAATTGTTGCCTATAAAATTCATTCTTTGGCGTGCGCTGAGAAATCTATTGATGGTAGATAAAAATTTGTAGGTAGGGTAGGTTAGGTTGTGTAGGCAGGGTAGGCAGTGTAGGCAGAGTTGGCAGGGTAGGCAGGCTAGGCAGGGTAGGCAGGTTAGGCAGGGTTGGCAGGGTAGGCAGGGTAGGCAGGGTAGGCAGGGTAGGCAGGGTAGGCAGGGTAGGCAGGGTAGCCAGGGTGGGCAGGGTAGGCAGGGTGGGCAGGGTGACCAGGGTAGGCAGGGTAGGCAGAGTAGGCAGGATAGGCAGAGAAGGCAGGGTAGGCAGCATGGGCAGGGTAGGCAGAGTAGACAGGGTGGGCAGGATAGGCAGGGTAGGCAGCGTAGACAGGGTAGGCAGGGTAAGTCAATATATTTACGAAAACATCATGTACGTTAGAAATAATTTACATCTTTTTAGTAAAAACAGCGAAAGACATAGTTATGTTACTAGAAATAGGGACCAATTAATTCAACCAGGTTTCAGGCTGACTAAAGTAGCGTCATCTTTTATATAACTGTATTATATTGTAACTGTATAAAATGTTACAATAAAATACCGCCACACATTCTAGAACTGAATGAGGCGAAATTCAAAACTTGTAAAAAACGCACACTATGCAGGCAGGCATATTATAGGTTGGGGGATTACATCGCTGATAAAAATGCTTGGCCCAACACTATTCCAGCTCCATAACCACTAGGGCACAAAAGCAAGTGAAAATCTGAAAAGTTCTGAAGTATTGTTGGACCTGCTGAAGACTGTATGAACATATTTGTGTTGTATAAACTCAATTTATTTTTGGTTTATATAACTGCACAGCACATATGGTGAGTACTATGTACCAACTGTAAATCTACTATTTACTGTACCTATGTGTCGTTCGTTGACTTCAGTATGCCCTGGCAGTTGAGTGTGTCATGCTCTCTCTAATGTCTCTCTGATGATGGCACATGTGTTGGATCATTCGGTTCCCTTCATGATGGTTGAGCTGAGTGGTGCCGATCCATGTGTCATGTTCGTGAACGGGCGCCATCAGTTGGGATTGGTCATATCTAAGCTGCCTCCACCTGTTTATAATTACCTATTTATTGTATTTTTAATTGTTTGTTTTACTCTAGACGCTTTTAAGTGTATATGTATATATTTTTCCAACAAGATTATTGTAAAACACTTTTTTTTTTAAAAAGAGTAAGTGTGGAGTTTCTTGTCCGTTCTTCTCCATAACAAGCTACATTGCCGAATGGACGGTAGAATCAATTATTATTACTTTTTTTTTTTCGACGTTCGATAGTGCCGCTCAATGGCCTAATTGAATAAAGAAATTTTGATTTTGATTTTTTGATTTTGAGGTAGGCAGGGTAGGCAGGGTAGGCAGGGTAGGCAGGGTAGGCAGGGTAGGCAGGGTAGGCAGGGTAGGCAGGGTAGGCAGGGTAGGCAGGGTAGGCAGGGTAGGCAGGGTAGGCAGTGTAGGCAGAGTAGCCAGAGCAGGCAGGGTAGGCAGCGTAGGCAGGATAGGCAGCCTAGGTAGGGTAGGCAGCGAAGGCAGCTTGGGCAGGGTAGGCAGGGTAGGCAGAGTAGGCAGGGTAGGCAGGGTAGGCAGGGTAGGCAGTGTAGGCAGGGTAGGCAGGATAGGCAGGGAAGGCAGGGTGGGAGAGTAGGCAAGGTAGGCAGCGTAGGCAAGGTAGGCAGGGTAGGCAGAGTAGGCAGGGTAGGCAGCGTGGGCAGGGTAGGCAGAGTAGGCAGGTAGGTAGCCAGTTGACGGGAGCGAAGCCCCGCGGGTCAGCTGGTGTATGTAAATATGTGGTATGGATGAAGATGTAGCAGAGATATTCGTTGTCATAGAATTCGTTATGAAACTTTAGTTATTTTACCTATCATTGTAAACATAAAAAGTAAGGGTGCCTATTTATTTGGAACAGCATTGACTATTTTGAATTTAGTGGCAAAAAACCCTTTTATAAGTTGTACAAAAGTTTTCTTTTGAGGAATCTTGCCTGAAAGGAGAACTTTCTTTCATCGTATTTTGTAATGACTATGACTCATGTTGGCTTTATTCTCTACTAACTCTACTAAAATGTGAAGACGGGCAACTTCAATAAGCTAAATGGTTCAGTATGCAAAGGCGCATTTATTAGGGTTCCGTTCCTCAAAAGGAAAAAAGGAACCTTTATAAGAATACTTCGTTGTCTGTCTGTCTCTATCTGTCTGTCCGTGTGTCAAGAACTTTTACTCAGAAACGCCTGAAGGTATCAAGTTGAAATTAATATCTTATACTCAAGTCTGCAACCCCTTGCAATAGATAAAAAACCGATGCTGATTCTCTGGTCGAAAGAGAAATTTTGCGGATGCCGATATAAGATGAATGTCAGAGTGCATTGAATAATTTCGTTTTTTTTTTAAATTCCAAGGGATGTTGCTGCTTCCATAAAGGGGTATAGTGAAAAAAATACTTAAAATTTGGTCCAATACAACAATTCCTAATGAGAGTAAAAGCCGACTGAAAGACATTTTGGAGAGTCTATCCGAAATATGATTAAAACGGGTAATTTTGCAATCAATGAATGGATTAAAACTGTCATTCAAAATTGGGGAACCTAGGAGGTGCAGTGAACTTTTATCAAAAAATTATCTTTGGGGCTATTGCATAGAATTTCTGAAGGGTTGGTTGTCTGACGATATTGTCATAAACAAAAATTTCACATTTGGAGTGGTTGAGGTCAAGGCCGATGGATATGAATTGGTTTTTAGAGAATTGTAAATCTGCTAAAACGGGGTCTACGTCACCTCCTAGTGTTCCATCATCCAAATACCAAATTTCAAATATTGAATTATTTTTTGAATAATTGGATGAATAGCCAAACTGAAAATGACTGGCCCGAGAGGGTCACCTTATTGACAACCTACTGAAGATTCCAAAACATTATCTTTATACAATACTTTTGATGGGTGCCTGTAGGATTGCCACAACAAGCCGAATATTTATGGGAGTTCTTTTTAGAGTTCCGTACCCAAAGGGTAAAAACAGAACCCTATTACTAAGACTCCGCAGTCCGTCTGTCTGTCTGTTTGTTTGTCTGTGTCTGTCTGTGTCAGGCTGTATCTCATGGACCGTGATAGGTAGACAGTTTAAATTTTCACACATGATGTATTTCTGTTGCCGCTATAACAACAAATACTAAAAACAGAATAAAATAAATATTTAAGTGGGGCTCCCATACAACAAACGTGATTTTTTTGCCGTTTGTTTGCGATAGTGGTACAGAACCCTTCGTGCGCGAGTACGACTCGCGCTTGGACGGTTTTTTTTACTTCCGCCAACAAAATGCCCCTGTTGTCAGAATTGAAGGCGTTTTTAACATCAACCTTGAGGCTGACCTCATCCTTACCGGATTTAAGAATGTAGAAAGGGCATGTACGGTGGCCTCACACCCCCCCCTAGAGCCAAAGCTAAGCTGTAAGGGCTGGAATTTGTTTGTAAGCCTTTGGTCTTTACGACCTTACAACTTATTTTGGTTTTACTACCAGTATCGCAATCAAGATCCATTTCACCACAAAGACAGCGGATCAAAAAGAGATTGTTTAACAAAAAGACATCAATATACCACAAGGTTCGAGTCACGCTTGCCTGGTGATGCACAAACAAACGGAACAAATGTAGTATCGACTGTGTGAGTGAAGTTGTATGACATACAGCTGAACATAGGAGGACTGTTTGCTGCAGGTTATGGAACACGATAATATCTCAGTGACTTGGTATTATTACGTATGTTTGTATGATTTGCCCGTGTAATGTGATTTATTTTTATTTATTTGTTTACCCTCGCACTGGAACGCCTTGCAGCATTTACACCAATGGAGCACAATATTACAAATACCGTCAATAAGTCCTGGTTTCCTCACGATGTTTCCTTCACCGTTGTCAGCGATGTCCTAGATAAACTTAGGAAGTACATATAAATTTAAAATTTATTTATTATATGCAAATAAATATTGTATTCTATTAAAAAAGGTCACATTGGGACTTACTCGGATTTCAACCCACGACATCAAGCACGAGAGGCGAGGTCTTAGCCGCTGGGCCACCACGACAGTGTGATACATTCATATAATTCATATGGAAGTGTCTGCTATATATTTCTTTTCTATTCTATGAGTGACTGAAAGATTTATTTTTTCCATGCGTTTTGGGTGGACTGTTTTCTGCTTTTAATGGTAGAAACTTTAAATTATGCATTCAAACTATTAACTAGTATCATCGAAGATCGAACTTTAACCTCTATAAACGTATCATCCAGCTAATTGTTCAGTCTAGTCGCGCGAATAATTTTAGTTATGTGGACATGAAATTTATAAAGTACAATAAATTGAATTACCTGAGCTCGGAGCAGTAGCTCACAAACTCACGATAAATGCATACATTTCTGCGATACTAATATTTTCATTGGGAAAGCAATCAAGTGCCGATGTTTATGGCTGCAAATCATGCGCCGGCGCACCGCACGAAAATATCCCACGAAATCACGGGCAAATACAGAAGGCCCGTGTTCACCAACATTTAATCAACCAGTTAAAAACTTTAAAAAAAGTTATTTTTCGGAAGTCGGTGTCTTTGGTACTTAGGTACCTATTGTTTTCCGTTTTTCGAAACCGAATATAATGTAAAATAATAAAAAATAAAGATATTAAAATGATAAATCAATTAAAAATAATCATTCTAGAATGACAACGCAAAATTATTTAAAGATGTGTCAGGATATTAAAATATTTAATAAGTAAAAAGCAAATGTCGTAACAAAAATACAAATTAAGGATGTGATACTAGAATGTCAGAAAAAATAAAAATGTAAAGATATTAAAACAATATGTCAAAACAAAATATTCCAGAATGTCAGAATACAATTTTATAAGAATCACAATACCATCTAAACAATAATACAAACATTCAAGCATTCAAAAGGAGTCTGTCAAAAAGTTATTTATATTATAATAACACTTGTCTGTTAATAAATTTCGAATCTTATTTTTTAATTGATTTGTTGTAATAGCTTTATATAACTGTGGTATTTTGTTGTATATTTTCGGGGCCATACAAAAAAAAACTTTTCCCCATGAGGGCAGTTTTTGCCGAGAGCAAACAAAGTTGACTATTATCACGTCTGTTGCGTGGAAAAGTGTCAGATAGACGTGGAAAGTATTGTGGGTTAGCCTTTACAAACGACGCAACTTCAAAAATATATAAAGAGGGTAAAGTCAATAATTTGTATTTTTTAAACAATGGTCTGCAGCTTTCTGTCGATTGTATTTTTTTTTGTTTTTTTTATCTAATATATGCTCGCGCTTGACCACTATCTCACCTGATAGTAAGCGATGATGTGGTCGACGGTGGCGCACGCTTGCCTAGAAGTAACCTATTCACTTTTGACTTAAATAGCCCTAGATTGTATCTTAAACATAGCCCAAATACACCTCTTTTGAGCTTTAAACGCTATTTCTCTGTCCGTAGAGTTACCCCAAAATATTATACCATAACGCAGAAGTGATGACACCAATCCATGATTAGCTGTCACCAAAGCATCTGGGCTAAGTTCTGAAGACAGTTTGTATATGACATACGCGGACGAGCTCAGTTTTTACTTATATATTCAATATGCGCTTTCCAGTTCAATTTTGCGACTATTATTACACCAAGATATTTTGTGTCGTCTACTTTACTTAATACTGTGCCATTGTAGAGTGCTTTAATGTCAGTATCAGCATGTGCCCGTTGACTAAAATGCATTATCGTAGTCTTATCTGAATTAATTTTAAGATTATTCTTATCTAACCATACTATTATTGATGTCAAAGTTTCATTAATGTCATATTTATAAACGTCCTTATTATTACATGTTGTTGTCACTGTGCTATCATCTGCGAATAGGGGCATGAGGTAGTCAATAGCATCAGGCAGGTCATTGATATATAGGATAAATAATAGTGCTCCAAGCACGCTCCCTTGTGGGACACCATAAATAGGCGTTCGTTCGCCAGATACGTAAATTTCTTAGTATTAATTTTCTTATTTACGTGTACTGTTTTCTGTTAATTAGGTAAGACTCTATAAGGCTAAGTATATTTCCTCTTATGCCATATTATCTAGTTTTTGCAGTAGAACGTTATGGTTTACATAGTCGAAAGCTTGCGTCATATCACACTAGATAGCGCATAATGGGATTCTAACGTCCATCTTTATCATTAATATATGCAAGAAGTCATAAATAGGCATATTGGTTGTCCTGTTTTTCCTAAATCCCTTTTGCGCATCGATTAAAATGTGTTTCTTCTCAAGGTATGAGTACATCTCCTTATAAATAAACATTTCAAAAAAAAAATATTATAGGAATGAGTGCGATTGGTCTATAGTTGCCCATGTGTTCTTTATTGTTTTTTTATTAAATAACGGCTTTCCTATAGACACTTTTAAGGTATCTGGATATACACCTGAACAGATACACAGGTTTATGAGATAGCTCAAGTGGTTACAAATATGGTCAGATACATACTTGATTACCTTCGTGGAAATTCCGTCATATCCTGTACTATTTGTGGTTTTTAATGATTTTATAATGTTTTTAATGTCTATAGGTATACTCGGGGCAACATAAATTAAATCTCGAAGTTATGCAATATTGATTCAATTATTTCCTGAACATGGAATCGGTTGAATTTTGTCTACGAAAAAGTCGTAAAATGCGTTTGCTATTTCTTGAGAATCATTGATTATTATCTAAATTGATCTGTCTAATGGATTCCTTAGGAAAACACGGTTTTGCTTTGTTTATTATATTCGAAGTAGTTTTTGACTTATTGTTAATAGAATAATTGTTCCGGGCACGTCTAGTAAGTTTCATAAGTTTTTTAATTCTATTTTTGTAGTTTAAAAAACTTGCCTTATTCGTTATATTTGGTTTTAGTCTATAACGCCACAGCAATTGCCGTTTCTTTTTGCTACATAATTGTATGCTGTGTGATCTAGGTTTCCTTATCACCCTTATAGTTGTCCATTTAAATGGAAAACATAGGTCATAAAATAGTTTAATCGTGTCAATAAATATGTCAAATGCGTCATTAGAATTATCGGTTTCATAAATTTATGAAAAAGTCACTTGTTTTAAAATATCTTTAAATTTAATCATATTCTCTGCATTAAAATCACGTCTTTTTATACGCCAATATTTTAAAATAGCAGTTTTTTTCACCGGGCACTTTATTATTTGAGCTGGGTGATCTGAAAGTGCAAATTCATTCACTTCAGTTTTACATTTGGATTTAAAGTTATGTGCGATATTGTCTATGCAGGTTTGGCTATGTATCCTGGTTGGTTGTTTTCAAGCTAATGTTAGATTGAAATTTAATAACAGACATTCAAATTCCAATACAAATTCTTCATTACGTCAATATTAAAGTCTCCCGTCATTACAACATGCGTTTTTTGTTACATATGATTCGTAATATTTTTTCTAACACCTCATAGAATGTGTTTATATTATTTATTTTTGGTACCCTGTATACACACAAAATAATAATATTATACTATATGAGCTCTACACCGCAACACTCTATTACACCAGTTATTGACAAATTAGCTATCTGTGGCAACTCTTTCCACTGATGCTAAACTAAAATGCACGCACCACCACCCTTACTATTTTTTCTACAAAACACTGATGCTAAACAATAATTAGGTACATTTAAGTGGTTTTCGTAACCTGATATCATAATATGCTCTGTAATACACAGTGCGTCAATATTAATGTTCTTTTCTTCCAGTTCCTGTAGGCAAACAGTTAAAACATCTGTCTTATTTAACAGGCCTGCTATATTCTGATGCATCACGTAAATACTATTACTAACGAAGATACTGTTTTTCTGTTTCTAGTACATGTGTGGGTTCGTGGGTCGTTAATTTAACCAAGTGATTACTTGAAGACTGAGTGTTAAAACACTGTATGTTCCCAATTAAATTAAGAAGATTAACAAAAACGGTACGGAGTCCAAAGTTGTTTAGTTGACCAGATTGCCTAAAGAATGTGTTTTAATTATAGTCGATATTTGCATTTGAATCCAACACATATGTTTACTTATGTTTTTTTACTTATACATTTTCATATAAAAGTTGATTAAATGTCATGACCAATTATACAAGATAGAATTAACATTATATTTATATGTTAGTAAACAGATAATAATGTTAGTATGTGATATGGCACTGAGAGTGTTCCTTATGTCTAATATTAGTTTAGAGTAGCTATTACTAATTTTAAAGTCCTGTTCACCTATAAAAATTACACAATAATCATTCCTCGTGTAATCCTCAAGTTTACTGCTTAACCCTTCCAGGAGATTACATGTGGCTCCTCCTGGTGTCAGATAGTGACAAAAGTCAAATTGCTTCTCAATCGTCTCTTCTGCTATAGACATGGTCTTGTTCTGTTTATTAGTACTCAGAATGCATATTTTGCTTTGTTTATACTGTTCGTTTTTAATTTTATGCAATAATGAAGACTTTTCACACCGACAGTCGTAGTCACTCGGTTTTGTACACGCGCTGGTACTTTGAACGCTGTTCTTTGGCGTCGACTTTGCGTGTAGCATTTCCTCAGAACTACAGATTGATCCTGCTGTATTGGACGCTGTGTCTCCAAAATTGTTGGGGGTCTGTGTTACGGCATTGTCCTTTTGGTATGTAATTTTAGGATTAGTAGCGAACTTTGTCGGAGTAGAAAAGCAGCTCGTTCTAATAGTGTTTCCTTTTCTTGTAGATTTCGGTGAAAATCTCTTCGTTTCTAATATTACCTTCTTATATGTTTCAATAACTTTTTGATATTGGCCTATATCCATTTTTAGACGAAAGTTTTCACTGTTTAGGTTCTCAATTTCCAGATGGGCGCTTTCTAATTCCAGAGTCAATCGCCCAGCTGTGTATTTATAGCATATTGCGTCACTGTCATTAATTGAAGTGTTAGGCAAACTCATCATTGTTGTGTCCATTAACGTTGAATTTCTGCTTTCGTTGTAAATATTATCCATATCGAAGTTGTCCATTGTAATTTACTTTTATTGTTTTGATTTTTATTATTGTTGTAGTTACTGCCCTCTTGCATCTGATAGCAGTACTATATTTACTCCAGTCTGTTTTTCAATTTATGTTAACTTATGCTATTCGAAATTTACGAATTTACGAAAAGTGAATATTGCTCGGCGTGAGGTTTGAACTCGAGACCAGATGTGCGATGCAGGTTAACTATAAAAAAGGTAGTGACTATTGACCTAAACTCTACCTAGGGCAGTATGTGTGTGTCTTTGGCATCTGGAATCCACATTTAGTACTTACCTATTGTAATCTGATTTAATGCTGACGACGCTTGTCCATCCACTTATGCAAATACTCATATTCACTGAGTCACCTTCGGGAATTAGTAGGTCTGCGGGTAAGATGTAGGTACCTTTTGAGATGCACCTAGAACGTAGGTTATATTTAAAGCGCGTTCTTCACCAAATGCAAACGTCTGCCACATCTGCATCAGTTTACCTAAAGTCGCTACTCTTCCAGCAGATGGTGGCTAAAAGTCTGAAAGCCTTTGTGCCTCGGTGGAATCTAGGGCCACTTGCGCAGCGTATGTGTACTCGCCTTTATTTTTGTTTACACTTTGTATAATGTATGCACTATGCATGCGTTGATTTTTATGTGGCTTTGTATCCTTCACATTTTGTTGAAACGCTGAGTTTTTAACCGACTTCGTAAAAAGGAGGAGGTTCTCAATTCGATTGTATTTTTTTTATTTTTATTTGTGTTACCTCAGAACTTTTTACTGCGTGGACCGATTTTGAAGAATATTTTTTCTTTTGAAAGCTGGTACTTGTCATGTGGTCCCATTTAAATTTCATCATGATCTGATGAAGAACTTCGGAGATATACATCAGAACTCTTCAATAAATGACGGCAAATCACTCGGTATAGCTGCAATCCCATTTCTGTTTATTGTTTACACCATTACATAACATAACATCACACTAGTACGTCCTAAAGGGGTACGCAGGTGTAAACATTTCACCTTGGTATACTCTTATTCCACCGGTTTTTTTTTGAGTTTCATGTTTTGGGTTAATCTATTCTGGCTTCACTTTGGGCATTATTGGTACCTAGCCTATATAACTGATCCATTAAATACCACAACTAAAAAGTGAAAAATAAAAATAAACATTTTACAAAAAATACAACCGACTTCCAAATAAAAACACTACAAATTGAAAAATAAATTCAATTTCGGAAGTCGGTGTCAAAAAACGAAGAAACGAAAACAAGAACACCGACTTCCGAAATTGAAGTTATTTTTCAATTTGTAGTGTTTTTATTTGGAAGTCGGTTGTATTTTTTGTAAAAAGTTTTCAGAAAGTCTGCATTTTGGATTAAAGCATTGTATAATATGCTATTATGCATATAACTAGATAGATAATTTTGTTACTTCATTCTCTCTTCTTTCTTTCACGTAGAAATAGTACAGGCTAACTGGGACATTGAGATCTATACAAGAAATCTAAAACCCTTACAGTACGACAACTTTTTATCCTGAACACTCTACTAAAACAACATTCATTACTCACCTTTCACCCCTCAATGACACACGGTAAGAGACGATATAATCCCGTAAGTTGCACTCACTCTCCCCTTTCGACTGTTTTTTCTTACCGCTTCTTTTGCTTTTTGGTTAGATTTTTGTACAACAAAATCAATTCAATTCAACCCATATTTAAACTCAATAAGGAACAATGCAAAAGAAAGCTTACCATGTGGCTACTGGGACTCAACTATGATGACACCGAAAAACTACTTACCACCGTGACCTAATGTATACCGAATGCTATCTGATAAATCCTCACCCACACACTCACTCTCAGACATATATACACACACAAAACACATCTACCTACTCGCTAAAATGTTTACTAACAATACTAACACTACACCAAACCACAATATTGTTCTGGTTTTTTTGTTCCCGTATTTTCTTTTTGAACACTCCATTTTGAGCTACAGACTTTTAAAAGCTATTAATATTATACAACCTTTAATTCAAATTGTTAAATCAATATTTTTTTTCTAAATTTTAAGAGATGTATCTAACTGCTAGAGGGTGGAGACCTGGTGACCTGAAACACAGGCCTTTAAAGCCTAGCTTAGGCACCAGTCTACCACAATAAACTTAACTATTTCATGTACCTTATTGTAACAATGTCTGTAATGTTTATTGTGGTGTGAAATAAATAAATAAATAAATGATTAATGGTCGAATTTTTGGACTAGTTGCGCCACAGTTCAAAATTACTTTATGCTGCAGTCTAACGTTCAAATTAACTTTTTCTTGGTGACGGTTGATGTTGAAAATTGTTGTACTAATCACTTTTTTCACTTAGTCTTTGTTATTATTGTTTTTATTACACTTATTTCTAAATATTAGGATCACAGAGTGTCTTATGGATAATATTATATGGTTAAATGCTATTGTCACTTGTTATTGTATTGTTTTTATTGTATAAGTTACGGTTTTTGATAATATTAGTTTTTGGTTTTACTTTCACTGTTTGTGTATTAAACCCGAAGATAACACTGTCACTAAGTAATTAGTTAATTTTGTATCAGTTAACTTATTAGTATTCACTTCTGTACAGTTATAATATTTTTAAACATATAATTAACACAGAGCGTTTTTTTTTACGTTAGGCTAGACGCAGAGCCATCTACCTTTTTTGAACCGTTCACGTGGATTTTAGTTTATAAACACCGTCTTTACCTTCTTAGGGGTAATTGACCTAAGCTGACATGGAGCTTCTCCAAAAGGAGAACGAGAAGCTCCGAGCGGACCTGGCCGGGCTCCAAGGAGCCGGAACCCGGGAGAAGCCGCAGGGGAGGGGGGCAGCAAGGACAAGGCCAGCCTCTGCCTGCAGAGGACTGGGTTCTGAATCTGGTTCGGCAGAAGCTGGCTGCCTTCCAGAGTCGGTTCTCTGTTCTGGAGGCCATCGTCCTGCGCCCCCCCGCTAGCGGCGAGCCAGGTGGCTTTGGGCCAGCAGAAGGCGGCCTCATTTGCTGCCGCCGCGGCTGCCGTGGCCAAACCGGGTTCGTCGGGACAGGCCAATCGTGGGGCCACACGAAAACGGCACCCAAAAGGGGAGCGGAGCGGCTGCACAGGCATCGAGAGCCCCAGTCCGGGAGGCGGGACGGCCAACGCAATCACTGTCGCCTCCTGAATCACCTGCGGCCGACGCCGAATGGCAAGTGGCTGGGGAGAAGAGGAAGGCGAGCAAGGCAGCAAGGGCGGCCAAAAGGAAGGCGGCAGTGGCGAAAGAAGCAAAGCGTCGCGGCTAGGCTCCACGCCCCGAAATTCGCAGCTGTGGTGATTACATTACAGCCGGCAGCGGAAAAGAAGGGCGTGTCCTACCGCGACGTTCTCGCCAAAACAAGGGCGGCGGTGAACCTGGAGGAGCTTGGCGTCACCGAGGGCATCCGGGTGAGGGTAGCCGCGACTGGGGCCCGGATGCTGGAAGTTCCCGGTGCGGCCAGTGGCTTGGCCGCCGACGCTCTGGCCGAAAGGCTCAGAGCTTCCTTAAATGCGGAAAAGGCGCGAGTTTCCAGACCCATCACTACCACTGCTACCACCGCTGCCACCCCTACAGCCGTCGTCGCCGCCAAAACCACCGCGGCAGAACATGGAGGCAGATCCACCGCGGTGGAGGCAGATATGGAGTACCAATAATGGCCCCATTACGCCTTCTCCAGGCGAATATCAACCACTGCGCTGCTGCTCTAGAGCATGGCGCAGTGGTCGATTAACATCGCCGTGGTCGCTGAGCCGTACTTCGTCCCACCCAGGGATGACTGGGTGGAGGACCTGAGCGGCTCAGTGACCCTAATTTCGTCAGCCACCGCCGGTACTCCGTCCCTCTAGGGTGTCAAAAGGGGACAGGGTTGCGTGGCAGCACGTTTCGGCGAAATTGCCGTGGTGGGGGTATACTTCTCTCCGAACCGAACTCTCGCTGAGTACCACAACTCCCTCGCAGAATTGAGAATCGTCGTCGTCGGGTACCGCTCTCTCCCTGTGCTCGTCCTTGGGGACTTCAATGCCAAGAATGTGGCTTGGGGTTCCCGGTATACAGACACACGGGGCAGGATGGTGGAGGACTGGGCTCTGGAGACAGGTCTGGTTGTCCTAAACCGGGGTTCTGTCCCCACGTGTGTGCGGATGCAGGGCGAATCGGTGGTGGACATTTCGTTAGCCAGCGCCGCTCTGTCACCACTTGTCGTCGACTGGCGCGTCATGGAGGAGGTGGAGACTTATTCCGACCACCGGTATATTCGGTTCGAAGTCTCCACCCAGACCTAGAGCGTGCCGGTCCAACAGACCCCGAGTGGTCCGCGGTGGGCGCTAAAGCAGCTGGACCGGGAGCTACTCCTGGAAGCCTCCATTGTGCAGGCCTGGATGCCATCACCGGACAGGCCTGCTGACATTAACGACGAGGCGGAGTGGTTCCGGGAGGCCATGTCCGACATATGTGACGTGGCAATGCCCCGGGCCAGCCAGGACGCGCCCGGCGCCAGGTGTACTGGTGGTCGCCGGAGCTAACGGCTCTGCGCCAGGCGTGTGTCGCTGCGCGACGCCAGTACTCCAGGCACCGCAGGCTCCGTAACCGCCCTCCGGATACGGAAGCCATTGAGGCGGAGCTATACGAGAGGTAAAGAGCGGCGTGAATCGCCCTCCGAGCGGAAATCAAGCGGGCCAAGGGTCTGGCCCGCGAGGAATCGCTGGAGAGATGTCATGCGGTGTCCCAGAGGGTACGGTCCTGGGGCCGCATCTGTGGGACATCGGGTACGACTGGGTGCTGCGCGCCGATCTTCCTAGTGGAGTCAGCGTGGTATGCTACGCTGACGACACGCTGGTCCTGGCGCAGGGAAGTTCGCACCAGGTGGCGGCTGAAAACGCGACACGTGGGGTTGCGACAATCGTCGAGAGGATCCAGCAATTGGGACTCGAGGTGGCCCTGCACAAGTCCGAGGCCATGTGTTTTCACGGTCCTCGGAACGCGCCACCGCCGGGATCACAAATAACGGTAGGAGGGGTTCACATCGACGATGAAGTACCTGGGACTCGTCCTCGACAGCCGGTGGAATTTCGTGGAGCATTTCCGACGTTTGGCTCCCAGACTGGAGCGGGCGGGGGCTGCCTTCAAGCGGTTGCTGCCCAATCTAGGGGATCCAAACGCCTCCTGCCGGAGGCCCTGCGCGGGGGTCGTGCGGTCCATGTCCGGTTCCCTGAGGCGGCGACCAGCCCGCCGGTTGAACGCGTCCCAAAGTGTCATGGCCATCCGGCTGGTCCGGGGATATCGCACGGTCTCCGGTGAGGCAGCGAGCCTCCTTGCCGGATTGCCGCCATGGGATCTGGAAGCAAAAGTTATTTGCGCGAGGAGGCGAAATACCGGGGTGAAACTCCGTTGCCGCGACAAATCGCGGCTCGGCGGACAGAGCTTCGGCAGGATCTCATGGCGACATGGAGTGGGCGATTGTCGCAACCCAGCGCTGGGCACGCCAAAATTGCGGCGGTAAGGCCCCTCTTTGAGGAGTGGCTTGAGAGGCGTCACAGCGCCCTCACCTTCCGCCTGACGCAGGTCCTCACTGGACACGGCTATTTCGGGAGGTTCCTGTTCAGGATAGGGCGGGAGGAAACGCCCGGGTGTCACCATTTTGAGGATCGCCCGGAGGACACGGTAGAACACACGGTGGAGGTCTGTCCCGCTTGGGCGGAGCAACGCCGTGTCCTTGTGGAGGCGATCGGCGGTGGCGACCTCTTGCGTCCGGCTTTGGTCCAGACCATGGTACGGAGCGAGCTGGCATGGGAAGCTGTCACCTCCTTCTGTGAAGCAGTAATGCTCGCAAAGGAGGAGGCAGAACGCGTGAGGGAGACGCAACGGAGGCGCCCTCACGCCCCAAACCGCCGCAGTATATGTCAACATATCACTTATAAAGCATTTCCATAAGAACCCATTTCAAGCATTTTTGAAATTTTTGTCTGTTTATCTGTTTATTTGTGCACTCATCACGTAAAATGTACGAAACCAATGTAGATAACTATTATACATAAAAACTATGGGTAACTTGAAGTATTACATAGTTTTTGTTTCATCGCAATGGGTTCACGCTATCAAAAGTTAGATGAATTTAAAGTGTTCAAGAAGTAAAATATCACAACACACGCAATTCTGATACTCAGACAGTTGAACTCCACATTCGATAGATGGCGTTGTGCATTTGACTGAATGGCGGTAAGATTCTCCGCGGAAAAATTACATTTGAAAAAAGAAATGGTAGGTAGGTAGGATAGGTATCAAGCCAAGTAGGGTAGGCAGGTAGGCAAGAGATGTGAACTCTATCTTCTAGGGCTATTTCAGGTCTGCTAATACAAGGCTCGCAGCAAAACTGTCTTTACTTTTTAGGGTTCCGTACCTCAAAAGGTAAACAAGGAACCCTTATAAGATCACTTTCTTGTCCGGACTTCTTGTCGGACAGACGGACAGACCGTCTGTCCGTCGTCTGTCTGTCCGTGTGTCACCACCAATTTTCTCAGGAACGGGTAGACCTAGCAAGTTGAAATTAATACCACATACTGAGGTCTATAGTCCCTATCAGGTGTATAAAAACCAAGGTCCTGAGTCACCACGATAAAAAGATATAAGCAAATTTAGTTTTTCGCGAAAACTTGTAAGTACCAAAATTTACCTTAATTTTCAACTTTTTTTAATTCGGAATTTTCCCTTTACTTGTGCTGTAAGACCTTGTTTTTAACCAAAATTGACTATTCTAAGTCAACCGGAAGTAACCAAAAGTAAGGTATTACAGCACAAATAAAGGAAAAATTACAAAAAATTTAAAAAGTTGATAATTCAGGTAAATTATGGTTTTCACTAAATTATACTTTCAAGTTTTCGCGAAAATCTAGATTTGCCTATATCTTTAAAACTTAGCCACCAATAACCAATTTTTATGGCGGTAAAATTCAAATACTAAATCTTTATTTCGAGCGAAGACTCTTAAAGGGTTAGTAACAATGTGCATTAAAACTAAGTATTAGTAAACAACACGGGACTTCATGGAGTTCAAGTGCCTTATTTGGAAGACAATGAGCGCACTGAAGACACAGATGGAGTTGCTGACTGTAGGACTGGATCGGCATGAGATGGTGTCTCGCAGGCAGGTCTTGCTTCTCCATGGCCTTCCTGAGCAGAAGGATGAGGATCACACTTCCCAGGCAATATCGACGCTGACTGACAAGTTGAAGTTGGGAAACATCTCTGCTGCGGACATCACATCCTGCCATCGTTTGGGAGCAGACTCAGGCAAGCCACGTCCTCTTCTAATTAGGTTTGCTAATTATAACCTGCGTAGTGATGTTTGGCGTGGGAAGACTATGTTGAAGGGGTCCGGGTTGGTTTTCTCGGAGTTCCTAACAAAGCCTAGACATGACGTGTTCCTAAATGCTCGAAAACACTTCAGTGTGAAGCAGTGTTGGAACTCCGAGGGCAAGATTGTCATCCTACTCCCGGACAAGCCGCGTCAAAAAATTGAAACGGGGGCTGAACTTCTCCAGCTCATTGCGCGGTTCCCGGCGACTACATCAATTGTTGCATCATCGGATAAGGCATCATCGCGTAGGCAAACAAAATAATCGCTCCCACAGCCTATTGGCCATAATCTATTTTTAGTTATCTCTTTGTGTTGGTCACTGAACAATTTGTTACTTATTATTAATTTTATTTGTTGTGACTTCTGTGTTGTGTGTTTTGTGACTTTGACATTGACAGTCACCACTGATGTATTGAAGTTGGGTTATTCGTTCGGAAACTCAACTCAATAATTGTATTTTGACTTTACTGACTTGGATAGTGGTTTTTGACTTCTGTTTAGCGGGTGCATCGAGGATTTTTGAAATGACAGATGCGTTGACTGTTGTTTTGTTTACGTTTAATAATTTTGTTATTATGATTGTATATATATTTATAATTTATTATTTAGATAGGTATTTGTGTCATGTTAGGTCATATTAATAATAGTTTTGTTTCTTGTTCTTCTTCTTGTCCATCTGATGAGAGCTGCGATAGTGCGTTCAGTGATGATTCTGTTCACCTACGCGACCAACTGTTTTCTGCTTTTTCTTGCTTCAGTAAATTTTTCAATGTAGTACATATAAATGCTCGAAGCGTTCCAGCTCATCACTCCGATTTATTATCTTCATTCGACTCCGATCTTATTCATGCTGTTCTCGTCTCGGAGACTTTTCTCAAACCTGCACTTCCTTCAACGTAGTATTCACTACCCGGCTACAGGCTTGTGCGTAATGACAAAACGGTCAAGGGATGCGGAGGAGTCGCCATCTATCTCCGTGGAGATATTACATACAGTGTTGTTGATCAGTCCCCGAGTAATTATTCAAAATTTGCTGAACACCTCTTTATTGAAATTACATTTAATCATACTAAATTACTAGTAGGTGTTTACTGCCCTTCGTGCCATATAGATTTTTTCTCTTCGTTTGAAACAAAACTAGAATATTTTTCCTCATTATATGACCACACGATAATACTCGGGGATTTCAACACCTGCCTGATAAAGGATGATGTGCGCAGCCGTAAACTCAGGTCTCTAGTCACTTCTGTCAACATTCATATTCTTCAGCTTGACGCCACTCATCATGCTCCTCACTGCAACCTCTCACTTCTAGACCTTATTCTGGTTTCCGACCCAAGCAAATTGGCCACTCACGGAAAACTTTCTGCCACCTTCTCCTACCATGATCTTATTTTTCTTTCGTATAAAATTCGCCCTCCTAAACGTAAATCTAAATTTCTCTTCCTTCGCAGTTTCAAGAACATTAACCTGGGACGCGGGCAATATTGACTGGTCTCCTGTTTATGAAAGCAATGACTTGGACGGTAAGGTAGCCGAGCTAACCAAGATATTGTTGAAACTCTTTGATGAGCATGCTCCGCTTAAAAGGGTCAGAGTGAAGCATCTTCCAGCTCCCTGGTTATCTGACAGCATTAAAGGTGCAATGTCGAAAAGGGACAAGGCTAAAAGGCGGTATAAAAAGGATCCTACTGATGAGAACTGGTCTCTCTACAAGAGGTTGCGTAATAGGTGCGGTCGTATGTGTAGGGATGCTAAAAGGCGCCACATCCACAACTCTGTTCAAAACTTCAACACAGCACAAGTATGGCAATTTCTCAAATCCCTTGGTATCGGCAAAGCTGCTGATGACAGCACGCCTGATATTGACCTTAACGCAATTAATCTACATTTTGCGAAGCCCCCTGTCACTCTTGACGTCAACGTTAAAGCATCCACTCTAAACAATCTCTCTAAACTTCCTCTGCCAATGCTTCATTCTCATTTCACCCGGTTACAGAGGGGGATATAAAGCGGGCCATCACTTCTATATCCACGAAGGCTGTGGGTGATGATGGTCTACAAATCCAGATGCTTCTTCCCATCCTGAATGAACTCACTCGTGTTATCCTCCACATTATCAACTATTCCCTATTTTTTGGCTGCTTTCCTTCAGCTTGGAAAAAAGCACATGTTCTGCCTCTACCCAAGGTCCCTAACATCATCAGTATCCCAGTTCCGTCCTATTTCGATTCTTCCAATCCTATCTAAAGTCCTTGAGAGTGTTGTCAATAATCAGCTGTCTCATTACCTCTCCTCTAATGGCCTGCTAAGTCCTTATCAATCTGGATTCCGTCCTGGCCACAGCACTGTATCGGCCTTAGTCAAAATAACTGACGATATCCGACTGGCCATGGAAAACAGACTCCTTACAGTATTGATTCTACTGGACTTTAGCAGTGCTTTTAATTCAGTTGATTTTGACATCCTCTCAGGTATCCTATCCTCTCTTAATGTATCTCCTGCTGTGATCGTGTGGTTTAACTCTTATCTTCGGGGTCGCTCGTAATCCGTCCGCTCAGAGGAGGCTTTCTCTGACTGGTGTGATTTAGATGCGGGTGTTCCTCAGGGTGGCGTCCTTTCTCCTCTTCTTTTCTCCGTTTTTATAAACGCTATCACTAAGGTCTTATCTTCACACTATCATCTCTATGCCGACGACTTGCAGCTTTACCGCCACTTCAAACTTGAGGAGCTCACTGGTTCTATCGATGCCATCAATAATGATCTTGAAAATATTGTTACGAGCTGGGGTTCAGGGATAAATTATTTAAACAGCAGACTTCAATTAATCACTGTTTATTACAAAAACACTTCTTAAACAATTCTATTACTTCGCACTATTTTCCGCTTTGATCGCTCTGTATCGCTTCTCAATCGAAACTGACTCACGACAAACCCGACCGCTCTTTATATAGCACGGAAGAAGTTTCTAGAACGTTCCATACTGTTCTAGATAATTCGAGAAACTTCCAGAACAATCGACTTTCGAACTCATTGTTCCCGAAGCGACTAGAAACTTCAGAATGTCTTTTTGGTCTTTTGACCTAAACCGATCGAGGAAGCAAGCGGAAACAGGTGTTCCTCTTTTTGTGTAGTACCTGACGGCCTGCTTGAGACACAGAACTGCACTCTCTGTAGAAAGCCCTCCTAGCGATGACTTTAAAACAAACCGATTTCTAAAAAGGTTTGCGATATTCTTCACATCACCATCTACCATTCACACTAACAGCCAAGCCTGGCCGAATGGTCAATTTATTAGCGCTCTTCCAGAAACCGCGAAAATCACGCTTTGATTGCTTAGAGTCAATTATGTCTATCTTTATCTGTATCTTTGTCTGTATAATGGGTAGGTACGGAACCCTCGGCGCACGAGTTTGACTAGCACTTGGCCGGTTTTTTTTTGTATGAAGTCGATATTCTTCTCCCTAGAATAAATAATATTCTGTGCAAGTAGGTAAGTTGGGTAGGTAAGTAGGGTAGGGTAGGCAGTTAACGGGAGCGAAGCCGCGGGCACAGCTAGTTTCAAAATAAGAATTAGGTGCATGCATGGTGACAGATTGTTGTAGATACTAATTATTAACATAACCTTGGATCGTGTAGTAAGCTCTGTCAATTAAAAAAAAGAAAGAAAAAACTATATCATTGGATTTTTTAAAAATCAATATTCCTTGCCAGGAATCGAACCCGTTGATTTTTGAAAGAAAGTTACATGCTGTATTTTTACACCATTCGATAGTGTCACTTATAAGGATCAAATTCTGGGAAGTAATGGCATGTTGCAGACTTAAGGAAAAGGCTCATATATAAAATAGCATCTAATCAGTATTGGTCGAAGGGGAAGTATGCCCAAATGTGTAATTGTGTACCTACCCTACCTAAGTTTAAAAAAATGCACTCTCAGATCATCGAGTGTTTTTGTTTCAACTGGATTTTCTATTTGTGCTATGTATGTTTGTCTGCAATGTTGTGCGAGCCTGCGTGCTCTGTATTACGTATACTCATTATGTATATGACTATTATAAGTTTACGGCGTGTTTCACGTATTTTAAGCGTTATTTAATGTAATTTCCCCGAAGCGTAGCTATTCACAGCGTTTTGATAGATCTGCCTATCTGCGGTTTATACAAGTTACAGATAAAACTGGAAAGTATACAAATAAATCATTTTCGTGTGTTATTCTCAGGTTGTTACTCATACGGTGAGGTAGAGCGATTGTTTTACAGATAACTGAAGTTGATGGCTTAATAGTACGGCTATCAAAATAGTGGATGCGAGCCAACAGCGGTGAGTTGCCAGATGTCGACAATCATGTCAGATTTCGGGAACCTGTATGACTGAAATAAATTGACGTGTAGAGTTGCATTCTGACTAGTGGCTCGTGTAGCTAGGCTTTACTCATTTTATATGAAAACAATCTAAATAATAAACAGTCTGGTCAGTCAGTCGTCTCTATTCAGTTTATCATTGTATTTTCAAACGTTACAATGGTAAACATTCAGATTGTATATTATTAGGAGCAATAACACATAAATAGCATTGCCTTCGCAATATTTTCCTGCATGGTGTCGTTATTGTAATAAAGGCTCTTCTGTGTTCCCCGGGGCGGGGTGCGGTTCGTGAAGGGGAGGGTAACACAATTTATTATTATATTTGGGTTAGTGCAGGCTGTTGACAAAACACCACAATCAGTAACTCTTCCCCAGAGATGGTCATCTCTTGACTCACAAGAAAAATCACTACAGAAGTACCAATTTAAGGCTTTTCTATATATATATTATTTTTTAACAAATAGAGGAGGTCTCCTTTATTTGTTATCAAATTATTGTTGCGGTCGCACAGCTATCCGTTTGCACGGTCAACCACACGTCACTATATATTATTAGTATTTACACTTGAATTGGCGTATGTGAAACCCGAAAATCAAGACGCTTCCAAGGTGAAATTGTCACCTTTGAAGTGCGAGTTCTGTTTTACAAGACGGATCAAATTGAATAGAGAATGTTCTATTTAGCACCCCCGCCCCGTACTCTCGCTTACAACAAGTATTTATTTATTTATTTAAACTTCATGCGCGAAGATACAATGGCGGAATTAGGGATTCTCCACTAGTCAACCAAAAGTGGTGAAGAGATAATATGGAAGGTGCACTTGTTTAAAAGAGGAAAGCGAAAAAAATTAAGTATCCCAGCGTGCTTCGTGACAGCGTTGGTTTTCGGCTGTCATTGTTACTTGGTGTCGCTGACCTACATCCCGGGTCGGACACGTGCCGGACCGGCGTCGAAAGTTGCCTGACGCGCCGTACTCGCCGGCGCCGCCGGAAGCCCTCCAGAGTAAAGTATCCAACTTTCTCATGCTCAGCTTATGATCGAATGCGGAAAGTTCGCCAGAGGTAACGTTACCTGTTTGTTTTCGATTCCTTTTATCTTATTTATTTACTATTTATTATATACTTTATTGTACACCACTTAAATAATTACAGAACAAAACATTTATAAAGATAAGTGTACAATCTTACTTATCTTGCAAATATAATAAACTAGCTTCTGCCAGCGGCTTCGCCCGCGTGAATGTCGAAAATTATCCCAAGGGAACATATTCCCGGGATAATAATATTACGGCTGAACCGATCAAGAAATTTGGCACAGAGATAGATTATAGTCTGGAATAGCACAAAGGCTACATTTTATCCCGGTATAATGTTCCCTTGGGATAATAAAACACTTTTGATGCGGGCGAAGCCGCTGGCAGAAGCTAGTATATTATAATGCGAAAACTTTTTAACAAAAAAAACAAACCGACTTCCAAAACAAAACTACAAATTACAAAGCAAAAAATTACTTTCTTTTCCGAAGTCGGTGTATTTGGTACCTATTGTTTTTCGATACTGGCTTCAGAAAAGAAATTTATTATTCGCTTTGAGTGTTTTGTTTTGGAAGTCGGTTTGATTATTTTTGTTAAAAAAGTTTTTATTCATCTGTTTTTAGCTATGGTAGGTAATGAAAAAATAGGTTTATTTTGAAAACTGTACCAAACTTAAAGTGAAATTTTGATACTCAAAAATCACATCATCGTATACCTTAATCCTTACTACAACTAGCATTATAAATGCAACAGTAATTATTTATGTCTGTTCATAACGTTTTCATACCTAAACCACTGCTGTGTTGAATGATTTTGATGAACTTTGGGATAGAGATAGATTGGACCTTGGAGAAGGACATAGAATACTGTTAATCCTGGGGGTATGTTCAGCATATGCAAAGCCAGCGAGCAGAAGCTAGTACTTTATAAACGATTCCTAAACCTTCACCTTGACGTTAGTCATTCGGTAAAGTACACACGGTTCAGGTGGGTACCTACTTAGATAGGTGCTCGATATGTCAACTTTACTCCGACTGAAAGGAATGTGTGTGCCGTGTATTTGATCAATATATCTACGGTGCCACTTGTACGGCAGGGAACACTTCACATCACTCTCTCTAATACGTCCCGGAGTGTGCGACGGTTGACTCAATACACCTCAATATTTTATACGGATTTAACTAAGAGTTCACGTTTAAAAGCTCATAGGAAGCATAAAAGATGAATAAGTATTAATTAAGTATTTGTTTTTTTTAAACAAGCTTCTTGAACTGAAAGATACTAAACTTAATATCACTTGATAATACACATTCAATGAGCCCAAACACGATGGTGCTATCTTGTCTGGTTGACGAGTTGCTATGGCCACTTTCCGGCTCCATCTTAACACCAGCAACATATTACCATAATTATTATTTGAATGTTTTCAAAGTTACATATTAAGTAGATATGCAAAGTTTCAGCTATATCGGATACAAAAATACGAAAGCAAGGTAATATAAAGCTTGCAAATAGAGCTGGTCGTTCAATTGCTTTTATACCAGGAATTCGCAAACCACATCATAATGTGCATTAAGTTGACGTGGTACAAGAGAATTTGATTGATCGATTCCGCTCTCGGAGGGAGGCACTTCCGAGGCGATCCTCACAAATCCACCTCAACAGCGCGCAGCCACGTACTGCAATAACTGACGCGACCAGTTTACTGATTACTGCACATTCATGGCAAACATCATAACTGTGTCAAACATTTATATTATTATTATATTTTTTACCAACTTTCCAAAAAGGAGGAGGTTATATGTTCGACTTTATGTATTTTTTTTGATTATGTTCACCGATATCTCCGTCAATTGTGGACCGATTTAAAAAAAATATATTTGAAAGAGTATGTCCCGAAATTGATCCCATTTTAATTTTGGTGAAGATCTGGTGACGAACTTCGGATATATACAACATAACTCTTCAATAAATGACGGCAAATCTCTCGGGATTGCTGCAATCGCATGTCTATTTATTGTTTATACCATTTCATAACATAACATCACGCCAGTACGCTCTAAAGGGGTACGCAGATGTGTACAATTCACCTTGGTACACTCTCATTTTACCGGTTATGTTCAGTTTCATGATATTCGGGTAATCTATTCTAGCATTATAGGTACCTAACTACTTGCCTATTATGTAGGTACAAATAAAAAGTGAAAAAAAAAAAAAAACTTCTTACTAAAAATACTACCAACTTCCAAATAAGAAAACTACAAAGTGAAAATTAACGTTCTTTTTGGAAGTCGGTGTACCAATTTGTTGCTTTATGGACACCGACTTCAAAAAAGAATAGTACATTACTGCAGCGGCCAGCAAAAGAGGCATTGATAGACGAACGTGTAAATGTGGGCCGAGGCGAAGTATTTTTTGTAAAAAAGTTTTTTTCTCAAACATGCTTGGCAATTTGAGCATTATTTTGACAACCTTCTTCAAGATAAATAGAAATTACAGTACTGGCCAAATACATGCGAGCAGCGGCCGGCAAAAGTTGTATGCAGCCTTGCAGCCGGGTAAAAACTGAAATCAATTTTTGAGGTAAACAGGGGTAGACGGCAAAAATAGTATATTATACAGGAGGGAAAGAATATGAGCATTCCGTTTATTAGTTTCTCGCGTAATTCTGATACATGGTCATATTTGCTCAAACCAAATATGAACCTTATACAAAAAAAAACCGGCCAAGTTCGAGTCGAACTCGTGCGCCGAGGGTTCCGTACCTACCCATTATACAGGCAAAGATACAGATAAGCATTCAAAGCGTGATTTTCGCGGTTTCTGGAAGGGCGCTAATAAATTAAGCATTCGGCCAGGCTTGCCTGTTAGTGAGAATGGACTGAGTGATGCGAAGGATATTGCGAACCTGTTTAGAAATCAGTTTGTTTTAAAGTCACCGCTAGGGAGCTCTTGTGAGATGCTGGATGCTTAGCCCTATTGTCGCAAGGTGGGCACACGTGTCAGTGCCAAAGGTGTGGCCAGGGTCATCAGGCCTACGTCTAGAGGTAAGTCCCCTGGATATGACGGGCTCAGTGGCTCATCGTTTGCAACACACGCCGGTCCTCACTTACCGAGGCTTTTGGCACTGCTGTACAATTGATGTATTGGTCATTCATACTTGCTCTCTGACCTAATGAGGACGATTGTGGTACCCATTGTTAAAAGTAAAACAGGTGATCTTTCGGATTGAGGAAACTATAGATTTCTCCAGCAACCATAGTCGCTAAGGTGCTTGATGGTCTGCTTGGTGGTATGCTTGATACACAGCTAAACGAACATCTTGTGCTGCACGACAATCTGTTCGGGTTTCGGCCAGGATTTTCTACAGAGAGAGCAGGGGAAGCAATTTGTATATGAATGCCCTGATTGAGGCACTTAGCAGTCAACATGTCGGTTGGCATATTGACGGTGTATGTGTCAATAATAAGCTTTGAAGGACAATGCTGACATTGAAAACGGAACGGAACGGAGGGCTCTTTCCGTGTGTGTGAATATGATAGCTCGCAGGTTTGCACGTTGTACTGCAGAAGTAAAGGTGAAGTTCTTTAGAGAATTCTGTACCACCTTCTACACATGCAGCCTGTGGGAGAAGTATTCGCGGGCGTCGTATGGAGCCCGTCGTGTCCAGTATAATAACGCGTTCGGAAAACTGATGGGGTTGCCTTGGCGTTGTAGTGCGTCAGGGATGTTTGCAGCGGCGCGAGTGGATTGTTTTTACGCGATAATGCGCAAGCGCGAAACATCAATTGTGGCCCGAGTAATGGAAAGCCCTAACAGGGTTCTGAAAATGATTGTTGATAGAGTGGACTGTCCGTATATGATTCACTGCTGTCAGTTACATGTGGCACAGTATCGTGTTGTTTACTAATACTTAGTTTGAATACACATTGTTACTAATCCTATATGAGTCTTTGCTCGTGATAAAGTTTTTGAATTTGTATTATAATGCCATCATAATAAAATTAGTATCATTTTTATTGGTGGCTAAGTTTTAAAGATATGGACAAATCTAGATTTTCGCGAAAACTTGAAAGTACCATAATTTATCTTAAAATTCAACTTTTTAAATTTTTTGTAATTTTTCCTATGTTTGCGCTGTAAGACCTTACTTTTTGCCAAATTTCGTGATTCTAGGTCAACGGGAATTAAGGTCAATTTTGGTACTTACAAGTTCTAGCGAAAATCTAAATTAGCTTATATCTTTTTATCGTGTTGATTCAGGACATTGATGTTTATACAACTAATAGGGACTATAGACCTCAGTATCTGGTATAAATGTCAACTTTCTAGTTCTACCCGTTCCTGAGAAAATCGTTGGTGACACACGGACAGACAGACAGACGGACAGACAGACAGACGGACAGACGGACAAGAAAGTAATCTTATAAGGGTTCCTTTTTTTACCTTTAGAGGTACGGAACCCTAAAAATTGAAGACGCTCAAGTTTATCAAGTTGTACTTCAGTGAGGTCAAGATAGCTGGCATCAGCGTAATCAATGATGGGTAGAAGAAGAGATTGCGCAAGCGCAATCTTGGTGGCAGTCGGCAGAAAATTATGCAGTATCCTCAGAGATCCAGCAGATGCGAATAGCTTGCGGCTAACTTCCTAAGTTATTTCCGCCACAGTACAACAGAGTTGTCAAAAGAAACTTGTTGAAGACTCGTCCAGTCGATCCTTGAGACCAACCTTGAAATGCCCACTACCAAAACTTGCGTATTTATAGGGTTCACCGTAAGTCGGTGCTTCTTGCTCCAGTCGCATATACGGGCCAAATCACTATTTATGGTCAAGATAGCCTCAGATAGATTAACAAGAGGAGCTCGTGTGTAAATTTGAAGATCATCTGCATAAAGGTGGTAGGAAGAAATTAATTCATTGGATATTGAGTTAATAAAAACTGCGAAAAGTAAGGGAGATAGAACGCCGCCCTGAGAAACCCCGGTAGAAATACTACACCAGGAAGACAAGGTCTCCCCGATGCAAATACGTTGTCGGCGACTAAACAGGTAACTACGAAACCATTCAACAACCGATGGAGATATGTTAAGAGAGCAAAGGACGACATGCAAAACATCGAAATCCACGCCATTAAAGGCATTACTGAAATCCAGTACAGCCAAAACCATCATCAGTATTCAGAAGCGCCGTAGTTGTGCTATGACCAGGGCGGAAACCGGACTGGAAGGGATTAAGGAGATTGTTTTTGGAGAGAAAGGTGCTTGTTTGTTTATTTATGGATTAACCGTTCAAGAACTTTGGATAGGAATGGCAAGACGGATATTGGACGATACTTAGAGAAGTATTTGGAATTGGACTTTTTAGGTAAAGGAATTACTTGACCATCTTTCCATAAACTTGGAAAAACACTGCTAGACGCAGAAAAATTGAGGATGTGGCAAATGACGGGCAGGATAATGTCCAGCACTGGGAGTAGCATTTTACGGCTGATACAGTCGCTTCCTACTGCGTTTGACGAAATCGATGTTATGCTTTTCTTAACATCACATACAGAAAATTGACCAAAAACAAAGGGAGAATAACTGGGAGTCGGGAGAGATAAAAGATGATTCAATGTATTTAATTTAGTTGTCTTATCAAAATTGGACGAAGCAGTCAAATGATTATTCATTGGGTCACTATTTACATCTTTAGGGACAGTTTCTTTCGGGAGGCGCAAGCCGATTCCCGGCCACTGTAGGCGCGGGCTTGCGGAAGGCGAGTAATGGGTAGCTCACCGTCTGATAAGGACCAGGCCCGAGTCGACAACGCGTTGTGTTCCACGCGCGTCTCATAGAGATGTCAGCAAATTTGACGGGGCCCGCCAGGTCTGGCCTGGGTCGCGAATAAATTTGAAAGAGAGTTACCGCGGCCCTGGGACAAGCAACTGAAGGAACACGGGTGGGTTTTCGTCAGTTAAAGTCTGACACGCCCTTCCGCTTCACCCAGAGCGGGAGAAGTCATTGGATGATTTCCCACCCAAAAAAAAAAGAAAAAGGGAGAGTTTCTTGTCTGGATTTACCGACCTCCAGTGACCTTAGAAATTTCCAAACTTTGGAAGCGTCCCCATTTTGGACAGAATCATGAATATGTTGGCGATTGGAATTCCTACACACCTAGTTGCAATGTTCACGGATTGAGACATATCTTTCCCTACTAGCGTCAGTAGGCCAACGTTTAAATTTGGCTTTTGCCGTAGCTTTTTTGTTCATATTACTTTTAATTTCCTCTGTCAGCCATGGCGCTGGCAAATGCCTTAATTTAGCTGCCCGAACAGAAGCATGATGTTCGTAAAGCTCAACAAGTTTTGTTGTGAACGTAAGAACTTGCTCATCGACTGAAGTAGAGGGAAATAGAGAAGACCAATCTATGTTGCTGGCATCCTCACAAAGACTGTCAACGTCCATACCACCAAAATTGCGCTGCATGAGAGTTTTGGCTTTAGCCTTAGGTGGACGAATTTCATATGAAAGAAAAATCAGATCATGATAAGAAAAGGCATCGGCTGAGCATTGGCCTTGCTTAGCGACGCGGTCAGGAAAGGAGACAAAAATCAAATCAAGAAGTGAAGGGGTAGAGTTAGGAAAATGGTGAGTAGCACTAAGTGGGAGAATAGGAAGATTACTAGAAGACAAAACATTACTCAGGGAAGAAGAACGATGGTATTTCTTCAGGAGACAAGTATTAAAGTCACCCATGATTATGCTATGACTGTAAAAAGGGATAAGCATTTCTAAGAGCTTTAAAAGGATGAGAAGAAATTAATACGTAAAGAAGGGCAATAATAGACGCCAAGAAGTAATTTGGAATGATTTAGGTCGACCTCAAGAAAGAGATGCTCACCAGAATTCGATGGCGGTGGCTGTGCAGACAAATTGAGAACAGAGAAAGGAATATATGCGCGAAGGTTTATGGCAACACCACCACCACCAAACGTCCGCTCGTTTCTTATGAGTACGAAGCCAGAAAGAGAGTAACTAGTAAAAGGGAGACAGGGTTTAAGCCATGACTCGGAAATAAGAATGGCATGTATGTCTTTACAGTCAAAACTTGCCAGCATATCGTGGAAATAAGCTGGCGTTGCTCTGGGCGTTGATATGTATAACCTTGAAATTCTTAGGAACATCGGAAAACTGCGCTGTAACATTGTCTGCAAGAGAAGGTATACTCACAAAACTGTCGTCACCACTAGTCAAAGAAAAAAAACTATTGCTATCGCTGTTTTCATTTATAGACATGAATATATAACTAATATAATAATATAAATATCATCATCATCATCAACAGCCTTTTCTAATGTTCCCACTGCTGGGACTCAGGCCTCCCTTTATAGGGAGTAGGCTATAATCCACCACGCGGGCCCAATGCGGATTGGTAGATGTCACATGTCTTCGAATTTTTGGTTCAATGACATGCCGATTTCCTCACGATGTTTTCCTTCACCGTTTTGAGAGCAGTGGTGATGAAATAAATTACACAAAGTTTTGCGCCTGCTAAGGTGGGAACCCACAACCTACAACTCGTAAGTCGAGGCCGCCACCACTGCGCCACCATTGCTCAATATAAATATATATAATACACTAATAATAAATATACCTGCCAGTTGCGTTCAATAAAATTAGACAAGATACAAAAAATATATAAAAATTGGTGAATCTGGGCAACAAAAACAGAATCCGAAACAAAAAAAGTATAAAACAGAAATAGAGCAACAAGAAAATTAAATTAACAAATAAATAAAGATAAGACAGTGCACCGTTACCTAAAACGGAACGCACCGATAGGAACATACATTGACGTTTAGTATAGTTTAACTGACAGTGACAACTGTGACATGACGTGCAGACAACATGTAAACATGTTTTTCTTGCCACAGGTTTCTGGGAAAGCACGTGTAGTTCCGAATACTTGTGGAAAAAGTTTTTAAGTTTGCTACTTTTGGACTTGTTTTGTGTAAAAGTGTGTTGTCTTTGTGTTTGTCAACAGGTTGGTACTGTGATTGTCCCCTTTTTTATTAGTTTCCATAAAAATGGAGAGGAATAAACCGCCCGATCCTGATCCGCCTGACATCCCAGCCTCCTTACCTCTTTTTCCTTCCTCGCCGAACCCTCTATCGCAGTTTGCAGATGTAGTCTGCAGCGTTTCCGAGATGGAAGTCACGCAAACATCGCGTAAACGTCGCGGTAATACAGAAATATCTACGCCGACATCTAACAAACAACCCAAGAGCCAAATTGGCCGTGCAAAATACTCAGCTATGGATAAGGGACCATTTATTGTTCACGTCTCTCGAGTGGAAGCCAAGATTAATTCTGGCACCACTTTGCATCCCGTGAACTTCGGGAAGTTTATAATTTTAAATAAAATAGCCAACATTATTCGTGGCGGAGTTAACAAAGTCGGCAGAAACAGGGTATCCGTTGAGTTTGCTTCCCCTCAGGATGCAAACGCTTTTATAATCAATGCTTTACTATCTAAGCACGGTTATACAGCCACGATTCCGACCTTTAATATTACCAGGATGGGCGTAGTGACAGGAGTTCCTTCAGATTTAACCGAAGAAGAGGCTCTAACATATTTGACTGTGCCCTCGGGCTTTGGCCAAATCTTAAAAGTGCGCAGAATCAACCGGAAGGTTCACACTGAAGGTATAGTAGAGTGGAAACCTACAGAGACTTGTGTACTCACATTCGACGGACAGGCCTTACCTAAACGAGTGTTTTGCTGCTACACATCCCTCCCTGTCGAACAATATATCTACCCCACTATCCAATGCCGTAAATGCTGTCGATTTGGGCATGTTGCAAATGTGTGTAGGTCGAATCAACGCTGCAGTAAATGTGGCCACGATCACCCTGGTGATGGTTGCAGCATTTCTGAGGGCGAGGCCTTCTGTGTGCTTTGCTCGGGAAACCACTTCGCTAATAGCAAGTCTTGTCCTGAGCATGTTAGGCAGAAAGCCATCAAGACAGTCATGGCTGAAAAATCTATCTCATATGTTGAAGCAAGCAAAACAATCCCAGCAGCTTCCCGCAATTATGCCAATGTCACCAAATCACAGTCTTACCGAAAAACTGTCACTCTCAAGCCTAGGACCCATGCCCCACTTTCTCAATCTTATAATAAAGCTACTCATCAGCAAATAGTAAACATTCCACAATCCTCACAGTCTTATGGCTGTGCTCTTAACGATAATGTCGCCACCAATAATACTGTTTCAGTTATTGAACTTTTAATTAAATTGTTACCTTCACTTATTACTTCATCTTCTAGTAACTCTCAAATACCGTCCAACGTTGCCGATCAACTAATATCTCTCCTATTATCTTTTAAAAATGCCGTCCCACCAAATATTTCTCCAGTGGAATGTGAGGAGCGTGTGGCATAAAAAGCACGACCTCATATTCCTCTTGAATAAATACAAGGCATTGGCTTGTTCCATAGCTGAGACTTGGCTCACCCCAAGCCTCAGCTTCCGTATGCCACATTTTAACATTCTTAGGTGTGATAGATCCGATGGGTACGGAGGGTCGGCTCTCTTCGTTAATAATCGGGTCCCACTTTCTCCCTTTTCATTGCCTTTATTTGAGGGCAATTTGAGTATTGTAGCAGGAAGGTTTGAGGGCATCACAGTGTTTTCTATCTATATTGCACACCTTCACCCTGATTTCATAGCTGTTTTAAGAAGCATTTTTACCAATGTGCAAGGCCCATTGATGGTCATGGGTGACTTTAATTGCCACCATTATAGATGGGGATCTGAACGCTGTGATGCCTTCGGTGTAGCTCTGGTTGAGATGTTGGATGATTTAGATCTCTGCATTTCGAATACTGGCTGTCCAACTCGTCGTTCCCCTCCCGGTCAACAAAAGAGTTGTGTAGACCTTTCATTTTGTTCTGTTGAATTGGCTGCATCTGCTCTCTGGGAATGTACAACCTTGTCGCATGGTAGTGACCATTACCCTATTGTTATATCCCTAATTAACAGAACTTATTTAGAAAAAACTTCTCCTCCACTTTTGAAATATAACCTGTCCAAACCAGATTGGACTAAGTTTGTGTCACTATTGGAGGATAAAATTGATTCTCTTCCAAATTTAAATTCATTTTTACCAGATCCTTCTGGTCACCACCATGCCAAAAGTTGCTATGAGGGTTTCGTCACAGCTGTTACCTCAAGTGCAGATTCCTCTTTTCCCCTGAGAAACAGTGCCAGAAATAAAATCCCTTCACCTCCATGGTGGGATCCAGAATGCACCTCAGCAGTTAAAACAAGGAATGAGGCCGAGAGGCGACACAATGCAGATATGAGTACCTGTAATCTCTTGGCATATCTTCAGTGTAATGCCAGGGTCAGACGTCTTCTTCGCAAGAAGAAACGTGCTGGCTGGGTTCAATTTTGTACCTCCTTGTCCCCCTCCACTCCAATCTCAGCAGTCTGGAAAAGCATCAATAGATTTAGGCGAGGCTGTTCTCCTTCTATCACTTCACCAGTTACTAGAGAAACAGCTGAAATTTTCTTTGACAAAATAGCACCACCATATGTTCCCCTATTTTCTGAATGTGTGAATGTCCCCTTATCCAATTCAGCAGCGGATCCTTTTGATGCGCCATTTACCTTGGAAGAACTGAACGTGGTACTCCGTCATGTCCGGGACTCAGCGCCTGGTATTGACGGTGTGCCATATTCTTTTATTTCTCAATCTGGCGACAAGGCGAAAACTTACTTTTTGAACATAATTAACTTCTGCTATAGTCATGGCTGAGTACCAGATCAGTGGAAGCTACAGATCATCATTCCATTATTGAAACCTGGCAAACATACAAATGATCCGAATGGCTTTAGGCCAATAGCTTTATCTTCAGTCCTAGCCAAGCTACTGGAACACCTTATAAAAAATCGTCTCGAGTGGTTAGTCGAATCGAGAGATTTGCTGCCGAATTTCCAATTTGGCTTTAGGAAAGGGCTTAGTACTATGGATAATGTTGGCATCCTGGTCACAGACATCCGTTTAGCCCTCTTCAGAAACCAATCTGTTGTTGCCGCTTTCCTTGACATCTCCTCCGCATACGACAACGTACTTCTTTCCGTACTCAGGCAAAAAGGCAAAGATGATACAGTGTATATGTGAACTTCTTCTGTCCCGGTCATTGGTTCTGAGGGTTCAAGGAGAGGAGTTCGATAAGAGGCAGGCGTGGAGGGGACTCCCTCAAGGCTTTGTCCTCAGTTCTCTGCTGTACAATTTGTACACAGCCGATATTGGGTCTTGCTTAAACAACAATTGTCAGATCCTACAATACGCCGATGACATTGCTCTATACGTGACAGATTCCTCCATCATTGACGCGGCTTCTTCTCTATGCCTCTCTTTGCACTCTCTGAGCCAGTGGCTTTTAAGCCATGGTGTTTCTCTCTCCGCACCAAAGAGCTCGGCAGTAATTTTCTCACGCAAAAGGCAGTTCCCTCAGATATCAGTGAGCATTTTAGGTAATAATATCCCAATAGTCGATAAAGTAAAATTTTTAGGCGTTTTCTTAGACTCTAAATTAACTGACAAGCCTCACATAAACAACCTCATTAAAAAATGTGAGAGAATTGTTTCAATTTTAAAAGTCTTAGCGGGTGTCTGGTGGGGTGCTCACCCCTACACCATGAAGTTAGTGTATAACGCCTTAGTTCGTAGCGTTTTGGACTATGGAACGTATCACTTGATTCCTTGTAACAAAGGTGCTTTGGCGGGGTTAGATAGGGTTCAGTCCAAGTGCCTTCGGATCTTCTCTGGTTGCATGAAGTCCTCCCCCGTTAACGCATTGCAGGTTGAATGTGCCGAACCTCCCCTTGCCTTAAGACGGCAATATCTTGCCACCCGTTTTATATCTAGGTTAATCTCTAGGTCGTCCCATCCCCTTATAGTTAGATTGCAGGAGCTAGACGCCTTATGCAGAAGCTCCAACTATTGGAGAAATAAAGAAATCCCATTAATTTTAAAAGCTTTTCGCAGTGTTCAAAATTTAGATTGTCCGATTCTCCAGCATCCTAGATTACCCCTTTTTGACTTCGCTGACGAAGTATTATTTTTTACCCCCAAAATTATCTATAATATTGGTATATCCAAAAGATCCCCATCAGCTAATTCGACCTTCAATGCGGTGGTGGGTGTGAGATGGATTGGTTTTCAACTATTCTTCATTGATGCCTCGAAATTAAATAGCCTTAACAACACTGGAGCTGCGGTATATTACCAAAGCTCTAGAATTGTATTACAGTTCAAGTGTCCTAAAGAGTCTTCTGTATTCACAGGCGAGTGTGTGGCTATATTGGAAGCTTGTCTCTTTATAGAGTCACACACTAACATTAAGAAAGCCGTCATCTTTACAGATTCGCTTAGTTGTTTGCAGGCCCTAGAACAAAGTCCTTTTAGAAGTAAATTACATAGTCCTCTTATCTCAAAAATTAAAAAATCTTGCAGGATAATGCTACACCAGCAGGTAATAACTATAAACTTTTAAAAGGCACTGATTTAAAGAGGCAGTTGTAAATAGCGGTTTTGGTAAAAATTATAACCCGCAGCGCGGGGCTCCTATTTCTGTATGCAGGGTCTAAAGTAACCTAACACGAACGAGATGACGGGAACTGAGTTCGCTCGCTTTGGTCGCTCACTTCAGCTCCCGTCATCTCGTTCGAACCTAACCTGACCGTGTCGGGGTGCCCTAAGCTCCCGAGCTCGCTTCGCTTGCTCTTGGACTGATTCACTGACCATAATGCACTCGCACGCTTATTACGAAAACAAATGCAAGAATTCAAAACACGAGCTCACGCGAATAAGCTCCGCCCAACTAACAAACATTTACCTCTCTTTTCAATGAATTTGAGTTCGGGTGTCACCGCTCGCTATGATCTGCCGAACTATTTATCGAACCGCTCATTCCATCATTTTTACCGCTCATTCAGTTATCGTACTGCTCAATTATTTTTAGAATTGACATTGTATGATAAAACACATTGTTTTTTTATTACTGTCCATGTTTTACTGTCGCAATAATTAATCAACCGCCATTAAATTAAAAAAACTGCTCAATATGTTTTTCAACTGATCATAATAACATCTCTAATATTTAAATAACAGATCAAAAAAATTAGTTCCCCTTTTAAATTTGGTCTTAAAATATTATTAAATACTATTCTATTAATTTTAATTTAATTTTAATAACGAGCGTTTTTTATTTGGTATTAATTAGTACAACTATCCAAAAAACACAAAACTGTATAAAATAACTATTTAAGTGGGGTTCCCATACAATATAAACGTGATTTTTTGCTGTTTTTTTCGATACTGGTACGGAACCCTTCATTCGCGAGTCCAAATCGCACTTGGCCGGTTTTTTATTTTTTATGTAGGTATGTTCAAGGTATGTTTCCTAATTACTCAAATACGCGCCGGGGCGAATTTGTTTTTTTTTCTTTTGTTTTAAAGGGTATACTTACCAGGTGGGCTCATGGTCATTAGGTCAGGATCTGATGTTGGGATCCTGGAGAAGTCGAGAGAACTCTTCAAATATTATAGGCATACATATAGCAATATTGGTATTTTCATCAATATTTAGTTCCACATTCAGTTTTTAGTAATGATGTGCGCGCGAAATATTTTACGATCACCCTCACGTATCCACAGAATTGTATCATTAAATTAAAATAATACATATCTAAACTGTACCTATTGTACCTGTAAGCGTGGCCTAATTCTGGTAGTAATTGTTAATTTCACATAATTATGTTTTCATTTAGCTTGCACATTGACGTTTACTATAAAATAGATAGAACCATAACATTCTCATCATGCTAATAAAACAAGTGCAAATTCAATCCAGACCAATAACATCCGGTAAATTAAATAAATTTAACAGTACTTTAATCGGTAAGTTAAGCGTTCAGGACCTCACAGTGAATGATGGTAATATTTTGTATGATGAAGTTTTTTCAGTAGTTCAAAAAGAGTTCAATAACAGTTTTAAGAAGATAACTAAAACTGTACCTTTGCCCTAAGTTTTTATTCAGTGACTGGAAGACTACAGGACTTAGAAAAAGTAGGGAAAGACTTTACTAGCTATATGGCCATAAGCCTTGTATTAACACTGAAACGTTTAGTAAGTATTTTGCTACTTACTCGAGAATTTTAAAAAATACATGATAGCGCTGGCAAATGAAAGCAGTACCACAGTCTGTAACAAACGTCAAAACATTTGATGACATAACGGAAATACGAATCGGTACCTAAAATCAGTAATAAATAAATATGTGTAAGTATTGTTAATTTCATGATTTGTTTATTTGTGTTTAAGTAATAATTTAATAAAAATAAAAAGGAGGGTAATCCACTGTGACTGTTAGTACATTTAAATAAAATAATTGGTAGTTAAAATGATTCAAAGTATTTGTAAAAGGCATTATTAATTACTAATCAAATATTATAAGCAATTACTGTATTTTTACTAACCTAATTCTAAAATAAATTGTGAAACGGATATCACGGGTAGTTGATGCTGCGTGATGTCTTGTTATTTGCAAAAACGTTTAAATAGGCTCGCTTTAGTGGAAAAAGGACTGAATTGAATTGTAATTCGAACTGTGCACATCTCGTTGTAAAATTAAGTTGTGTGACTATTGATTGTGAGTAATAAAAGTGTTTACAAGATGTCTGAAAATTATCATTTGAGAACCCCGAGTCGTCCCGCTCTCACATACATGTAAGGCAGCTAAGGCCTTGTACATTAGAAATAAGGTTAAATTAGCAGAAAATAAAATCAAGACGGTTTGGAAAATTATAAATAATGAAACGAACAGGAATAAAAGAAATATTACTGATTACACGCTTGAGACCACACACGGACTTATTAGAGATAACAAAAAAGTTGCGCAAGAATTTGTAAATTTCTTTACCAACATCCCAATTAAAACTACTGAAACCTTAAATTCTTCGCCCGCGCTTGCTTTTGGATTATTAAACGCGAACGTTTCAGCCTGCCTGAATGTATTTAACTTTTCACATATAAACCCCATAACAGTAATAAAAGCTTTTAAGCAAATCAAAACCAACCGACTGAAGATCTGTGGGGAATGTCAATCAAAGCTTGTACCTCCATTATTCAGACTATAGCGCCGTACTTAGCTGTAATTTTCAATTTGAGTGTGGATCAAGGAGTCTTTCCGGATCTAATGAAATATAGTAAGGTTTTACCACTTTTTAAATCCGGGGACAGTAAATACACAAATAATTATAGACCAGTATCCGTGTTGCCGGTTTTCAGCAAGGTATTTGAGAAGATAATGCTAAATCAAATGCTCATTCATTTTAATACGAATAACATCTTGCATGATAAACAGTATGGTTTCACCAAAGGACGTTGTACAACTGACGCTGGTGTCACCCTATTTAAAAACACATCTTTAATGCGTGGTAAGAGTCGCACGATGCCATAGGTATCTTCTGCGACCTGTCGAAGGCGTTTGATTGCGTTAATCATGAAACATTACTTCTGAAACTTGAGCATTACGGGCTAGGTCAATCATCGTTAAGTTTGGTTAAACGGTGTGAATTCGTCGGGGTTAAACGTGAAAATGGGGTACCCCAGGGCTCAATTTTAGGTCCTTTCTTATTTTTAATATACATAAACGATTTACCCCGTTTATTATTATTGGGGCTGGTCTGTGTTAGCAAACTTACGCTTTGAGCTGACCGCAACAAGCCCTGTAGGGCTTGGCTTTGTCGATGCAGTGGGCTTGGCTTTGTCGAGTGCAGCAGGGGTGGCGTGGTCTTGAGGGAGAGCGCTACCTACGGTCGTATAGATCCTCAAGGCAAGTGCGGTGATTTTCTATCTCGTGGTTGCCGCCCTGTTCTTGGTCTAATTCCCTCTGAAATAGACGTAACTGAAATCACCGGGCGACGTATCACAGGGGTGTCGAGGTCATGCCCCTGGGTGTCCACCATTGAACAAGGAAAATATTGGATAGCAATGACCTCCTGCGTGTTGTGCCGTGCGCGGGGACCCGTATGGGGGGATGAAGGGATCCTGGTGATTGAGTGGAGCAGGTTGCACACAACACATCACTTTGGCCCGGATTTCTTCCGACACGGGAGGCCGTAGCCTAGCCAGCTACGGTCAATCGGCTACGGGCTCCGGTCAGACGGCCCCCAGGCGAGTTCACTCCCATTGGGGGCTTGCAGATGGCGGCGCTCGCTCGCATCGCTAGTGGTAGTGGTGTGAGTTAGTGTCGTGCAGTCTCGTGAGCAACTAATGGGACGGGGCTATATCCCTCGGCTAATCCCTGGTGCTACCGTAGCATCGCCACTTGAGCACTTCCATGGAGGGTGGGGATAGTCGAGGGATGAAATTGATTTAAGGATTTTTAAATGGATTCAAATAAAAAAAAAACCACAAGGCGAAAGGACCGGCGAAATTTGGGACTGCGCTCCAAAAGGCGGGACCGGCGAAAGCCGGGACTGCACACCAGACGGCGGGACCGGCGCAAGCCGGGACTGCATTTTCCTTAGCAGGAACGTCCAGAGGCGAGACTGCAGTGTGATCGTCTCGAGGTGGGGCTGCGGCGGGACTGTCAAATGTCGGCACTGCTGTGGGACCGTCGAAGGGTGGAACTGCACAACAGACGGCGGGACCGGCGCAAGCTGGGACTGCATTTTCCGTAGCAGGAACGCCCGGAGGCGAGACTACAGTGGGGTCGTCTCGAGGTGGGGCTGCGGCGGGACTGTCAAATGACGGTACTTTTGCGGCACTGCCGAGGGCCGGCACTGCTGCGGGACCACCGAAGGGAACTGCAAACCAGCCCACCGGGCACAAAGGTACTGCCAAAACTGGCGCGACACGTGACTCTTGTGTTGGAGGTCGAATGACCTCGGACCTTGGGGCCTCGGACGCGACCGGCAAAGACAGCACCTCGTTGTCTCCCGGCGGCCGGCATGAACCAGGCTGGTTCCGGTTGGACGATCTGGGGCGCGCAGGAAAAAGCGCCGAAAGCTGAGACAGCAGGCGGCTCTAGAGGGGACTCCTACGGAGGGCCCATCAAAGAGACCGCGGCCAAGAGGATGAAGACCCAAGGGCAATCATCCTCAACCGGATCCTTTCGGGATGCGGTGGCGGCTGTAAAATTCGTTGTCGTCACAGTCAGGTACCCGGAGGAGGACTTGAGGGCGGAGGACTTGGTGCCAATCCAGGAGCTCATAATTGTGAAACTGGAAGTGGCGCCGGATCCTCTGCCTGTTCTAACGGTTGCTCCCGGAGTTGTCGCAGGTGCAGTTCAAGTATCCTGCGACAACTCTGATGCAGCTAGCTGGTTTCGGGGTGCCATCCACAATGTGGAACTTGGCTCCTTGAAACTCAAGGTTGTTGACGCCAAGGACCTTCCAAAGCCAGTCAAAATGGCATGAAAGAGTCGCAACTTGGCGTTGCAGGACTCTGCCCGAGTCATTCGATAGCTCCATTGGCTTAACCCTGCCTTGAGGACGAACGACTGGAAGGTCGTGAATACTTTCACTGTGCAGACCGGCATCCGTCGTATAGTCCTCATGGACGGGGTGTCCGCTCGGGTCATCAAGGCCGCGGGCTACTCTCTTCCAGGAGGAATTGAACGTTACTCGTTCAAGCTCCTGGAAGAAGATAAGGGAGAGGCACCCACTGCGGAAGCAGAGGCGGAACCCTCCGAGGATGGACTACACCGACGTGAGGAGGCCATTGAGGAAATCTCTGCTTAAGGCGCAGCGCAGGAGGCAGAGATTGGGACCAGGGCGTCAGAGGCAGACCACGAGGGTGACATCTTCGGGGACTACGACACCCTGGGGATTCAGTCGCCGATTGCTCTTAAGGAGAGCCAGGCGTTGGAGGAGGAGCCTGAAAACTAAGGCCCTCCTATATTAACACAGGCCCATCAAAATCATCCAAGATGGAGGGACTAAGGTGTGTACAAATTAATTTGCATCATTGCAGAGCCGCTACTGCCCTTCTGGTTCGGCAACTGAAGCTTAACACATATGACGTTGCCTTGATACAGGAACCTTATCTGTATAAGGGTACTATAAAAGGCTTAGGAGGGACAAGAGGCATGGTGCTCTATTACTGTCCAACTAATGACGCGAGGACTTGCATCTATATCAAGGGCGGTATAGAGGCAATGCCCTTACGTACTTTCTGTTACAGGGATCTCACAACAACTTTGATCCAAGTGGGGATGGGCACAGAGAATAGAAAAATTATCCTTGCCTCTGCCTACCTCCCATATGAACAAAAGGAACCAGTAATACCACTAATCAGAAGACTGGTTGACTACGGCAACCAAGAAAACCTCGACCTGATAATTGACTGCGATGCGAATGCACACCATGTCGTTTGGTGAAGCTCGGATGTCAACAAACGAGGGGAGGATTTGTTGGACTTTGTGGTAAGCTCTTCTTTACAAATCCTTAACACAGGCAATAAACCTACTTTCAGGACCTCGGCGAGAACTGAAGTTATTGACTTGACACTGGCTTCAAACAAGGCCAGCGCTTACATCGAAAATTTGAATGTATCAGACGAAATCTCTCTGTCTGACCATAATTATATATGATTTAGGACGGCGGGAGAAGCCGAAACTAGACGAGGGAGAAACCCAAGGCATACAAATTGGGACTCGTACAGGAGGGACCTAAAAGTAAATCTAGGGAGCCCTAAAGGTAAGCTTAATTCCATACTAGATATAGAATTTGAAGCTGATAGAATCAAGGTGGGCACCATCGTTGCATGGGTAGATAACGGCCCAGAGCAAAAGGCCTTTTTCAAAAAGGTACCATGGTGGACTCCTGAACTAGCTAAAATACGTCAGGAAACACGACAGGCCTTTAATGATGCAAAAGCCAGGAAAGATTTTTCTGGCTATCATAGCATGCTGACGAGGTATAAGACGGCGGTACGCAAGGCCAAAAGAACTAGTTGGCGGCAGCATTGCACCTCCATCGAAGCTCTGCCAAATGGAATGAGGTTGTGCAAAGCAATGTCCATGACTAAGACAAACCCACTATCATCTGTAAAGGATGAGAATGGGTATCTAACGGAAACTGGACAGGACACTCTGGGCGTCATGTTTAGAACTCACTTCCCGGAATGTATACTGCGCGACAGCGATGAAGAGGAACCAGTCAAAAGGGACGAGCTCAAAAGGCACACGTCCAAAAATAACTGGTTCACGGCAAAGAAAGTGGTAGATGAAAATAAACTGAAGCTTGCCATAGCGGGCTTCCAGCCTCTCAAATCCCCGGGTCCGGATGGCATCTACCCAATACTATTGCAAGAAGGGGCATCTGTTTTGATACCTCATTTGAGTAAGCTCTACAGAGCCTGCATAGCCTTTGGGTATGTACCCAAGGCATGGAGGGAGGTCAAAGTCACCTTTATACCGAAGGTGGGTAGACCGACTTAAGAAGAAAGAAGCTAAAGCTTACAGGCCAATTAGTCTATCATCTTTTCTCTTAAAAGCTCTGGAGAAACTGGTAGACAGGTACCTAAGAGAGGGACCACTTAAAGTATTCCCTCTACATAAACTACAGTGCGCCTACAGCCCTGGCAAATCTACAGAAACAGCATTGCACTATGTTGCCAGTCGAGCCGAGTCTGCGCTAGAGGGACAAGAGATCTGTGTCGGGGCTTTCCTCGACATAGAGGGAGCTTTCGACGAGACAACATTTGAGTCCATACGCATCGCTGCAAAGGAACATGGCATCAATGATACCACGTGCAACTGGATTTACTATATGCTGAGAAGCAGAACAGTCAGATCGGAACTGATGGGAGACAGACTTAGTGCAAAAACAACAAAGGTTGTCCGCAGGGTGGAGTGCTGTCACCATTATTGTGGTGCTTGGTAGTAGACTCGCTACTTACCAAGCTCAATACTGGACCATTCTACACAGTAGGCTATGCAGATGACATAGCTATAATGGTTAATGGTAGATTCCCGAACATAGCCTCTGGATTATTACAACAGGCATTGAGGATGACAGAGGAATGGTGTACAAAGAACCACATCTCTATCAACCCAAGCAAAGCAGTCATTGTTCCATTCACGAGGAAGAGACAACTAGGAAACCAAGGAGAGCTCTCCCTCAATGGAATATGTTAAATATCTGGGTGTAATGCTTGATAGAGAACAAAGGTGGAAAACTCATGTGGAAAATATTACAACGAAAGCCCTACGAGTGTTCGGCATGTGCCGTTCCACCTACGGTAAAACTTGGGGGTTAAAGCCCAAAGTGATACGATGGCTGTACCGGACAATGATAATACCTATAATCACATACGGCAGCATAGTGTGGTGGTCCAGAACAAAGCTTGCCTCGTGGAAAGCGCCACTCACCAGATTACAAAGAACTGTGTGTCTAGGCATCACGGGTGCTTTCAGGACAACACCTACGGCAGCGATTGAGAGATACCTCAATATCCCTCCTCTGCATATGATGGTTGAATTCGAGGCAAGGAAGACATTACATCGACTTGCTGTGGCTGGACTATGGGATGCCTCTAAGCCAAGGACCAACCATACAAAGTTCAACGGGAATGAAGGCTTCGATCGGCCTTTATCGGATAACAAGCATGTTATCCGATAAAATGCAAACTATGTTTGTGTTTGAAAGGTCTTTCAAGGTCCAAATCCCTACAATAGAGGACTGGACGAAGGGAATCGATCCACCAGAACAAGATAGTCTGGTGTGGTACACTGATGGATCCAAAATGGAATCAGGTACAGGGGCGGGAATATGCGCAAAAGGTTACAAATGTAGCAAAAGCCTAGGGAAGATGGCAACTGTATTCCAAGCAGAAACTTATGCCATAATAACCTGAGCTCAAGAAAATATAGATATAGGAACCAGAGGTAAATCCATATATATTCTTAGTGACAGTCAGGCTGCAATCAAAGCCATGGCATCTTACAAAGTGGACTCCGGACTTATTCTGGATGCTGTCCAAACCCTAAACAGGCTTGGGAAGCACAACAGGGTAAGACTGATGTGGGTCCCTGGGCACAAAGGAATCCATGGTAACGAAATGGCAGATGAACTGGCAACAGAGGGCTCAGCAAATGATTTTGTGGGTCAGAACCATGTGTAGGCATCTCGACGTGCCTCGTAAAAGCCGAATTTAGGGAGTTTGCAGATCACAGACAGCGAACTCATTGGCTATCTAGCACCGGTCTACAACACGCCAAGAAATTCCTAGGCTCAAAGCCCGGGAATGCATTTGGAACATGAGCAGGGGGCAAATCCGCTACCTGCTTGGGGCCTTTACTGGGCACTTTGGAACCAACGACATGCTCATGAAGATGGGTCTAACCGCGACACCCATGTGCAGGTTGTGTGGGGAACATACGGAACGCATGGAGCACCTTCTTTGCACATGCTATGCACTGGCTGGTAAGCTAATGAGTCTCTTGGGGATTGGATATCTAAGACCAGAAGACTATAGGCTCATATCGCCCAGTCTCGTTGTAAAACTCAAGAAAAGAGTTTTCAATGGTTTTCAACGAGATTGGGGAGGAGTAAGTTATCTAGGGGACCACAATAGATCCCAATGGGTCGAAGTGTCCGAGTTGTTTCTCGGCTCCTTGACAAGATAAGATAAGACAAGATACCCCGTTTATTAAAAATAAATAGACGTACTTGTCAGGTTGACGACGTAAATAACGCGCTACGGCAGGTTCAGGATTGGTTCACTGCCAATAATTTAGTTTTAAATGGTAAAAAAACCAAGTGCGTAAAATTTTCCTTGCCGAATGTAAAAAGTACTGATTGTGACATTATATTAAACAAGGAGAAGCTAGAATTGGTCGATAAAACGGTTTTCCTGGGGATCACGCTAGACTCAAGGTTACAATGGGGTCCTCATTTAATATCACTTGCAGGGCGGCTAAGTTCGGCAGCTTATGCTGTTAGAAAGATTCGTCAATTTAGTGATGTAGATACCGCGAGGCTGGTCCTTTTTAGTTACTTTCATAGTATAATATCTTACGGTATTTTACTATCGGGAAGGGCTGGAGACATTGAGTCAATTTTTATTCTGCAAAAACGAGCCATCAGAGCGGTATACAATCTTCGCCAGCGCGATTCTCTAAGGGAACTGTTTAAGGGCATTAACATCATGACGGTTCCTTGTAAATATATTTATGAAAACATCATGCACGTGAGAAAGAATTTACATCTTTTTAGTAAAAATGACATAATTACATTACTAGAAATAGGGACCAATTAGTTCAACCAGGTTTCAGACTGGCTAAAGTAGCCTCATCTTTCATGGGGTACTGTACAAAATGTTACAATAAAATTCCTCCCCACATTCTAGAACTGAATGAGACGAAATTTAAAACTTGTATAAAACGCACACTATGCAGGCAGGCATATTATAAGTTGGGGGATTACATCACTGATAAAAATGCTTGGCTCAATGCTAGTCTTGCTCCACAACCAGTAGGGCGCAAAAACAAGTTATATGCAAAACATTATTGTTTTGTAGAATTGTTGGACCTGCTGATGACTGTATGAATATATTTGTATTATATAGACTCAATTTCTTTTAGTATTGTATAACTGCGCAGCACGTGTGTGAGTACTATGTACCCAACTGTAAATCTACCATTTGCTGTACCTTGGTGTCGTTCGTTGACTTGTGTTTGCCCTGGCAGTTGAGTGTGTCATGCTCTCTCAAATGTATCTCTGATGGTGGCGCGTGTGTTGGATCATTCAGTTCCCTTCATGATGGTTGAGCTGGGTGGTGCCGATTCAAGCGTCATGATCGTGAACGGGCGCCGTCAGTTGGGATTGGTCTTAACTTAACTGCATCCGAAGCAGTTAAGTTAAGACCAATCTTTTTAAAGCTAATGTTTTTCTAGTACCTATTATGTAACTGCACAGTACATGTATGAGTACTTTTATTACTTTGTGCCTGTACGTAGTATAGTGTGTAGTGATTCTGGGAGTATTGTCCTCACACATATAAATTTATTCATGTATGTACTTATTGTAGCGTTTGCTGGTTGATTATCTAAGAGAGATAAATAATACGCAGCACTATCTACATAAAATTTAATAAGAAAGGTCGCAGGTACAAAAAGCCGTTTCTAATATATTTTCCTTCTTTAAAAATGGAGGTAGGCGCTAAGTACTATCCTGGCCTGGCAGCAGAAGCGGTCTCGTAGACGTGGAAGGCCGAGGACTAGGCACCAGCAGGATGACGTCCCGCAGAGTTGGCGATGATCTTATGATGTCGGTTCTTCCGATGAAGGTCCCAGGTGGTTGAACCGGGACTTTGGACCCTGGAATTTTCTAATCGTCGTATAAGTTCCTTTGTCTCCCAGCTTATCCTTGTCTGATTGTGACCGCAACAGCGTAAGCGGGCAGAGGATGTACTACGGCGCTTAAGGCGAATGTGTGCTTGTCACAATCAGAACCGGAGCTCTAGAGTTTTTTTTTTTAATTTGTTACGGTAAAAACATTTAATTTTAAAACAAATAACAAAATAATAAGTGCCTAACTAAAAACAACCAACAGAAATTATAGGAAGGGTGATGATATTTTGTCATGTGATGGCCGTAACCAGCATGATTAAGCAAAAAGTAATTAAATGATAAATGATTTTATTTCTGTAAGTTGGTTTGTACAAACACTTTTACATGTAGAACATATTTTTAAAACTAGATGAGGTCGGCGTTTCCTATCTGACTACTCTGAGAAGAAAGGCCGAAACAAACTCAGAGGTCACAGTCTCTTTTAAAGTCCTGACAAAATCTTGATTAGATCATGTGAAGACCATGTAGACTGATGTCTGAAATGGTCTTTTGAGGAAAGAACCAGCCGGATTGAGTGGACCTGTCCAGTCAGTGCACGCATTTGTCAATAACCGAGCAGCTCAACTCAGAATTTAAGGAGCTCAACGATTTGACGAACAATACCAAATAAAGGACATTCGGGTAGGCCGCATAAACTACTCAAACTGCCAGACCATGATTAAAAACTAAGATAAATTTAAATAAAAACAAAAAAAATATATATATCCACATAGTCTTTACATTCACAATAATTAAAATAAAATAATATAATACTTTAAAAAGTAAATATTCTTGTCATTGCAAGAAAACCAAAAAAAAAAAAAATATTTATAATAACAAAATGCATAGTGCAAAATATAATAAAAAAACAAAATTAATTGGAGCAGCTCAATCCCAAGCCTTTTTGTCCTCAATGTAATCTTTTGTTGTATAAAACGCTTTCTGGCACAACTTACGTTTAATGAAAGACTTGAATTTATTAAGACTTAGATCTTGTACGTGGCTTGGAAGCTTATTATAAAAGCGTACACATTGACATCTAAACGAGCCACCTATTTTCTTGAGCCTTGTTGTAGGTACTACAAATTTGTGTTTGTTCCTAGTATTTATGTTATGGATATCACTGTATTTTTTAAACAATTTTATATTTTTATGGGCATATAAAAGATTTTCATAAATATACTGAGAAGGCACAGTCATTACATTAATCTCCTTAAATTTCTCTCTGAGAGAGTGTCTCGGGCTTAATTTATAAATTGATCGAACAGCTCTTTTCTGCAAAACAAAGATAGTCTGGATGTCGGCGGCATTTCCCCACAACAGAATACCGTACGACATTACACTATGAAAATAGCTAAAGTAAACTAAACGGGCTGTCTCTATGTCAGTTAAATTACGAATTTTTCTAACAGCATATGCTGCGGAGCTTAGCTTCTTTGACAATTTATCTATATGTGGGCCCCACTGAAGCTTAGCATCCAAAGTTAAGCCTAAGAATACTGTGCTATTTTCAGGATTCAATTCTTCGCCCTTTATCAACACATCGGTTTTCACCTGCCTAACGTGAGGTAGGGACTTAATGCATTTGGTTTTTTTTTCATTAAGAAGTAAATTATTAACATTGAACCAGTGAACTACTTTTGAGATCGCGCTATTTACATCGTCAGTAACCAGCTGCTGACGTTTAAGTTTAAACAAAAGTGAAGTATCATCCGCAAACAACACTATATCATGGTTATCCTTTATGAGGTAAGGCAAGTCATTAATATAAATAAGAAACAAGAAAGGACCAAGAATCGAGCCCTGCGGGACTCCCATTGTTACCATAGATCCAGGAGATCTTTTTCCATTAACGTCAACGGTCTGAATCCTATTACTTAAATATGAAGTAAGAAGATCCAGAGCGCTGTTCCGGATCCCGTAGTGGCGGAGTTTCCTGATTAGCGTTTCATGAAAAACACGATCAAATGCCTTGGACAAATCACAAAAGATTCCCAAGGCATCGCACTTATCTTCCCATGCATTATAAATATGTCCTAAAAGCTCAACACGCCGGATCAGTAGTTGAACGACCCCTTGTAAAACCGAACTGTTTGCTATGTAATAATTTATGTTTATTAAAAAATCTTTGCAATTGCTCTAAAATTAATTTCTCAAATATTTTGCTAAACGTAGGTAGTACTGAAATAGGTCTATAATTTGTAGGGTCTGATGTACTACCTGATTTAAACAAAGGTATTATTTTACTATTTTTCATAAGGTCAGGAAACTCCCCACAGTCGATACAATTATTAAAGATAATAGCTAAACTAGGTGCGACAATGTCAATAATAGTCTTAGCAACTTCTACAGAATGACCCCACAGATCTGCAGTCTTTTTAACATTTAAAGTGTGAAAGGTTTTAATTATGTCTTTACAAGTAATATGTTCAAAACGAAATTCCGAATTGCAAACATTAACATTTTCTTTTAGCAAAGACTCAGCAACAGAAGGTGATGAGTTTAAGTATTTAGTAGTTGAAATGGGAATATCTGAAAAGAAATTTTCAAAGGCCACTGCGACTTGTGAGTCTGATTTTATGATGTTGCCATTAATAGACAGGCCGTAGTCAATATTTCGGTTACCAGATCTTCCCGTTTCACTATTAATAATATTCCAAGTCGTTTTAATAACATTACTACTGTTTTTAATCTTCGAGCTCAAATAACGCGACTTGGCCAAACAACAAACTTTTTTAAATAATGTTGAATAATTTTTAACATATAAATTAAATTCAGCAGTGTTTACATAAGTCCTTTCACTGTACAGCTCATAAAGCCGTGTTCTACTTTTATGAATACCAATGGTAGCCCAATCACTGAATGATGCGTTACTATTAACGGAGATAGTCTTTGGAACAAAGGTCGAATTAAATTGTTTACAGTATATACTAAAAAAATCATCATATAGATGATTAGGATCAGCATCAATTGACAAAATTGGTAATTTATTAATGAGTTTAACTTTAAAAGCTGCCAAGCGACTTGCAGTTTTAGGGTTAACAGTGATATCCTTTTTAGCCACTTTGTTGTTTTGGTTTGGTATAGTAATCCTCTGCCCGCAATGATCAGAATCTAGTAAATTTATAATTTATTTGTGGACTGGTATAACATTAGTATAAATATTATTTAGCATGTAGCATTGTCAACATAGTATTGTCAACACTTATTGTAGTATTGTCAACACTTACCCAATACGGGGTTAACACTGAAGCTAGATTTATTTTTAATGAACACACTCGTAGTGGTTATGATTCAACTATTTTTCTTATAAGAGTACACGTAAAATGACACGCTAAGTATGTAGGAATGATACTATGGGGCGAGTGTACGTGTAATCAGCTGAGATATCCGAGGCCTTAGTGCGAGTTTTTACTCACGCTCACTCGGGATACGTAAACGATCTCTTATGTCAAAATGTATACAAAAAAAGTCGTTTCTCCTTACTGTCACCAGACGGCGCTTATCCAGTTTCAATACAAAATTATGTTTACGTGATCACGAGTGAGCGTGAGTAAAAACTCGCACTAAGGCCTCCGATCGTCAATATCCGTCCGGTGCGTTGATAAAAGCCCGAGTGGTGTTGGTACCTAATAATTCTTTTTTTTTATATATGTGTGACTACCGCCACATGGGAAGTTTTCGAGTCGAAACGTAGTGCAATGACTAGTCGATTTTTCAATATCTTTACGTTAAATGTATATATATAGTTATATATTAGGTTTAATTTATCCTATTATGATATTATCGCCTACAATATGTTTGTTATCTGATTGTCACTTATTTTAAATTATTAGGTTGTAAGATTTTTGTTGATCTGTGCATGTTTTTACCGCAGTTTAGTTAGGAACGTTGATCGTTACTATTCAACGTTACATTATGTACCTAAACATAGTAAAAATTTTTTTTTTTTTTTAAAGAGTAAGTATGGAGTTTCTTGTGCGTTCTTCTTTTATATTAATTTACAAGGAATAAAAATTGATTCTACCGTGCATTCGGAAATTAGCTTGTTATAAGCTACTTTCTGAATGCACGGTAACGAAAGCTCCTGTATGTCGTTGGCTTCAACTATTGCGTTGGTGTCATCTGCAAAAACTGTCAGCCGTGTGTCGGGAAATATTGAATTAATGTAATTAATTTGTCTCAAATCAAGAAAAATGCCAGCTACCCTCTTTTTCCTATTCAATTCGATCATAATAGCGTCCCCTGTTCCGACATGTTTTTGGTATCCAAATTGCCTCAAGTGCAAATCCTTGTTTAAATTTAGATGAACTAAAAGTCTGGAAAATTTTGGAAAGAACAGGAAGCAAAGAGATAGGTCTATAGTTTTTTTGGATCTGTTTTAGAGCCCTTTTTGTGGATTGGGACAATTCTTGCTATTTTGAACTGATCCAGAAAGATACCTACTGCAATGCATTTATTGTAAAAATCAGTCAAAGGTTCAGCTAATATATATAAATTTTCTTTAATAACTACTACATTCCAATGTCGTCATAACCACATGATTTCTTATTCTCCATACCATTAACTATTTTCACTAACATAAATGGTGAAATAAGAACGTACCAGGATGAACTGCTTCTGCATAACCCTATAGACCATACCAGTCTGACGGAATATTATGAAACGGCATAAATAAATCTCATTTGGAGTAACAGGCGCAATAAACATGTCATTTTGTTCTCTTTTAGTGATTTGTTCAAGAAATATATAGGGCTCTAGATTCTTAATATTACTCAAAATATATAAAATCCGACGGTGAGTTTACTGAAGAACGATATTTAGTGTTTAGATGCGACCGTGACCGCTGCACCACGGGGATGCGTGGCGGTGACGGGGTACTGATAGCCGTTTTACGCAATTTACGACCAACTAGCATTTTGACGCGCCACTCTCACTCTGATATTGAACACGTCTTGGTTCAACTACTGGGGTTGTATCCCACAAAGCACCATATCATAAGTGCAGCCTATATAACGCCGCGTTCGCCGGACGAATTGACATCACACTTAGAAAAAATGCTGGCTGTAATGAATGCTATTAGTACGTGTACTTGTGTTGACACATTCTATATAACAGGCGATTATAATTTACCGGGCATTAACTGGCTGGATCGTAGTGGATGTAAATATGTTGTTCCACAACCGACCGATAATTTGAGCTGTCATTATGCAACTTCATTTCAGAAAAGCGTTGAGGAGGCGTATACTGGACTTACTTATTTCTAACGTCGACTGTGATTCTATAAAAACAATTATAATTAACACAAAAAGCCCGACTGCTAGAAAATAATTAACTGAAAAGAGAAAAACAAGTTGGTACCAGGTATAATTTTATACATTTAAGAGGTGCTGCCAGCGGTGACTAACGAAGTTTTGTTAGGTTTTTCTATAATTTTTGTTTGCCGTCACCTGCAGCACCTCATATACGTATAAAATTACTAGCACTTCACCTGCGACTTCGTTGGCGTGATCCGTATTTTATCCTACAGAGGCCTTAGTGCGAGTTTTTACTCACGCTCAATCGCGTTAACGTAAACATCATTTTGTATTGAAACTGGATAAGCGCCGTCTGGTGACGGTAAGGAGAAACCACTTTTTTTGTATACATTTTGACATAAGAGATCGTTTACGTTATCACGAGTGAGCGTGAGTAAAAACTCGCACTAAGGCCTCAGATGACTTTTTAGTTTCACCCCCTTAAAGGTTGAATTTCCAAAAATCCCTTCTTAGTGCTCCCCTACATCATAAAAAGAAGCCCTGTACAGAAAAAATCTTTAATACCCCCTAAATCGTCTTTTAAATTGACAAACTCATACTTGTCGACTAGATTATAGGTTTTAGACATTTCATTAAGGCCCGAGTCCGAACTATGATGTGTGGGGTATATTGGAGAATCCAAAGGAATCAAAGTGCTCGGCGACGAGCACCGCACCGATATAGTAATTAGCTAATATGCGCGCGCACGGCGCGCGCATGACTCTTAGTACCTATGTTTAGTAGTGAGTACGTAGGTACAGGAACAACCCATGCGCAGGGCTGTTGGAAATATGTGTGTGGTCCCCGCAGCAGCCACCCCCAACTCCAGAACTTGTGAGCACGCCTTATATTTCTTTAAAATTTGACAATTTGTTTGCGTTCAACAAGAACAACTCGTTGACTGGATTCGAACTCGAGCCACACGACGCGGCAATCTTCCCAGTAAGAAACAGGCTATCTGAGTGGAGATAATTTAGAAGAGTGGTGATTACAAAAATATAAACCACTTAAATGTTCAAACGTCAATCGAAAAAAAAATATAACTATAAGGTTGAAAAAATAATAATCAAAAACCTGCCTGCTTAAGAAGCGCACTAAGCTGTAAACAAGAAAAAAACATGCTGTGCAGTCGGAGGATACACATTCGCAAACTGCCTGACCCCCTGAATCTCCGACTGCACAGCATGATTTTTTCTTGTTTACAGCTTTTTAGTTCGCTTCTTAAGCAGGCGGGTTTATGTTTTTTGGCTTTGTCTATGTAGTCGTAGCAACAAAAACATTACCAATACAACATGTAGCAGTGGTCAGTGTAATTCGGGTGACAAATTAAATGATTTAATAACCTACTGCTATCTGAATTATCTTCTAAAGTCACCATAGACAATTACTAGTTTATTACCCGTTGCAAGTTTTGCCAAAACATCTTCCATCACTGACTCAAATAAAGAGTAGTACATAAAGCTGCAGAGAAACTTCATCCCCTAGAAATGTATAAAATGCGACACCTATGGACAAGAGGATATACTACGATGTTTACGTGCGCTGCGTGCGCGCCATCTCTGTGAAATCAATGAAACTGCTAAGTAATTCTAACTAGAAACAAAAAAACTACCGGCGCTCAAGCAAGCGACCGCTATGTAATATCCATCACATCCTACCTATTGATATTTTTTAACTTTCAAACGTGTTCCACAAACATTATATTTTTTACAATTTCCAAAAAACTCATAACTGAATTTTAAAATTTAATAAAATCATTAGGTCAAAGTAAGAATTGAACCTGAACTCTACAGTTCACGAGTCAAGCTATTAAACCGCTACGCTAATCTGTCGCTTAACATGTCTGTGCAATTCATCTATATGTTTCCATTCCATCCACCACATCATTCATGTCGGCCTTGCGGTTTATATTATAAAATAGATAATGAAAAAGATTGAGGGTAAGCTTTTTGATAAGTAAAACATGACATCGCTTCATAGCAAAATTATTCGTCTGCTTGTGCTGTTCGAATAACGACTTATATTAACAATAAAATCATGCCTCGAGTTAACTCATTGTAACAGACGTTTACGCTGAGTTAGCAGTCACCGTCAACATGCGTCGTTTTGCAACTTTGCATTTACCGCAAAATTAGATCATTATTTTTTCTTTGTATTATATTCAGTATTGCATCAGCCACCAGCTAAATATCCTGTATTTTTATAACTAAAGTAATTGTGTAATAAATAAATATTTTTTTAAGTAAATCCCCGACCGCCGAAACATAACTGGCGCAGTCGGTAGGATCGCGACGTTCTAAGATCGAATCCAACTCTTCATCTTAAGAACCACGGTTCTCAAATCGTTCCTTCGTGATCTACAAAGAACCTATCGCGCGGTCGGACACCTCTACGGTCATCGGGATAATTCTCCGGAGAATTGGAGGAAGCTGCGTTGGAGGAGACTCGACTCGACAGGAGTTGCAGTGGCTGCTTTGGTAAGTACTCTCGTTTTACCAAGTGTCCTTGCTCTATTTCCTGCCCTATTCTATTTTTTGTATTTTATGTTAATCTTTGTGTATCTGTCTCTAAGCTAAAATCGCAGTAGGCAGCCACAAAATTATAATAATTAGCGTTAACTATCCTACGCGTAAATTCCAAGTGTTTAATTTGACACCTCTATTGTTTCGCGCTGAGCGCCACTAGGTAGAAAAGCTACAGAAAAACAATGTCGCTCAGGGATTATGATGCCAACTATAAACCGAAAAAAGGGAATTAGAAAACTTATTACTGTTAACTTCCGAGGCAGATTGTTCGCACCCAGCATTCATCTGCTTAATTCAAAGTAGGCTTAGTGGGCTAGCCATAGACGCAATAGCGTACGAAGGCCACTTGGACTCATGGCTAACAATTAAGAACGCGTTAGTTAGGCGCCTTGGCGAACCACGAAACGAAATACAAGTAATGCAGGAGTTAACGCGAGTGCGTAAGTCTAAGACAGAAGACGCTGAAAGCTTCGGCAAACGCCTCCGCGAGCTTCTAGATACTCTGCATTCCGTAGGTGAACATGGGAATAAAACGTATTACGAAAAGATGGTTATTGAACAGTATATAAAGCAGTTAGACTTCCATGTCTCGTTGGGCGTTCGAATCGCCAAACCGGACACCTTCGAAGCAGCCATCATAGCGGCCAGACAAGAAGAAGCTAGGCTTTCGTATAATAGAGCTAATTACAGCAATAATCCTTCAACGTCACAAGCAAAGCCAAGGGAGTTATCTAAACAACCAGGCAATAATAATCCCATCCGTAATACAGCAAGCCCGTTTGCACCTGGCTTTATTATTCCCCCACAAAACTTTGCACCTCAACCAAATTATAGGACCCCCGAACAGCGTCAACAATGGGTACAATCTGTATTGCCCTGGAAGTCCAAACCAGCATCAGGTAACTCTAGACCGAATGCTTCAAATAACTTTAGGAATCAAACTAACATTCCAAAACCATCGGTTCTCACGCCAGTATCATCGGACGTCACAATGCGTACGGCAGGTAAGCCAGAAAACCCACAGTTCGCACAGCAGTTGTTCTACATTCCAATACAGATGGCCACTCAAGATCAACCAGGATCCAGTGACATGGAGCTCTATAACACCATCACAGACGGTAACGGCATAGCACTTGAGCCGAATGTAACCATGGACGAACAAGAGGTAAGTTGTGACCAGGATTTTACCCTGGACACCAACCGAGACAACCAGACTTAGTTTCAATCAATTTCCAGACCAAGAAATATTTACCGTACATAATACTACCAGAGTTTGACGGTAAGTTTCTATTAGATACAGGGGCCAGTCATTCAACTATAGCAACTGACGTAGTTGCAGGCATCATATTTGAGTACTGTGTAGAAACAGAACCCTTTCAAATTAATACTGCACACAGTTCATCAGTTCACGACAAAGTAGTGTACCTTCCCTTACCTCCCGCGTTTAATAGTGATATAACACATAAGTTCCTAATATTCGATTTCGACCCTAAATATAAAGGTCTTATCGGAATGGACCTTCTGCAAAAATTAAAGAGTAACATTGATTTAAATAACAATGTGTTACGTACATCTACGGCGGCAATACCAATACACTTTAGTTCTTCACCCCAAAAGATAAGTATCGAACCTAGATGCGAAAAGATAGTCAAAGTAAAAACTAACTACTTAGATGGACAATACTTTCACGACGATTTAATGTGGTCAGATGATTTAATGTCCCCAGCAGCTATAGTTAACGTCACAAACGGTTCTTTTAAAACATCGTTAATTAATCATAGTGATCAAAAGAAGTGTATCCCGCTTAACCCGTCAATTAAATTAGAAACATTTTCCAATGCCAATGAAAACGATAGTCACGATATTAATACCATACAGGTAGATAATAACATTGACCGTATATTAAACGAAAACCTTCAAAAAATCCGTACAGACCACATGAACGAAGAAGAAAAGCGCGAAATAACCCGGTTATGTTATCAGTATAGGGACTTGTTCTATGCAGAAGATATACCACTCACTTTTACACACGCTGTTAAACACGAGCTCAGATTAAGCGATAATACACCAGTCTTTGTACGTAGTTAGAGACAAGCTCCTCAACAACGCGAAGAAATTCGTAAACAAGTGGATAAGCTCCTTCAGCAAGGTATCGTGCGAGAGAGCATATCTCCTTGGTCATGTCCCGTTCATATCGTACCCAAAAAGCCCGATTCCTCAGGCAATGTCAAATGGAGACTCGTAATTGATTACAGACGACTCAATGACCGTATCATTGAAGATAAATACCCTTTACCAAATATACACGACAAATTAGATAGATTAGGACGAGCTTAATACTTCACAACCCTAGACCTTGCTAGCGATTTTCACCAAGTGGAAATGCACCCTAATGATACTGAAAAAACCGCATTCACCACAGAACGAGGGCACTATGAGTTCCGTAGAATGCCATTTGGACTCAAAAATGCACCAAGTACATTTCAAAGACTAATGGACCATATATTAAGAGGCATAGACAATGTGTACACATACTTAGATGACGTAATAATAATATCTACGTCATTGCAACAACACATAGAAAAATTAAAACAAGTATTCGATCGATTCAAAATACATAATCTAAGGATCCAGTTGGATAAATCACAGTTCCTACAAAAACAGGTTAACTTCTTAGGACATGAACTAACAGATGAAGGTTTAAAACCAAACAAAGACAAGATAAAATCCGTACTTAACTTCCCCTTACCTAAGACCTAGAAGGAAATAAAAGGCTTCCTAGGTTTGGTCGGATATTACAGAAAATTCGTAAAAGATTTCGCTAAGCTTACTAAACCAATGACCCTTTGCCTTAAGAAAAATAGATAAGTCATACACTCCCCGGATTTCTTAGAAGCTTTCAATAAGTGCAAACAAATTTTAACTAACGCTCCAATACTACAGTACCCTAATTTTGATGAGCCCTTCATCCTCACCACCGATGCTTCGGACGTAGCATTAGGTGCGGTATTATCCCAAGGAATAGTAGGATCCGACAAACCGGTAGCATTTGCATCCCGGACACTATCAGATACCGAATCGCGTTACTCTACAATAGAAAAGGAGCTACTCGCTATAGTATGGGCAATAAAATACTTTAGGCCCTATCTTTACGGTAGAAAGTTCATAATATATACGGACCACAGGCCTCTCACCTGGCTTATGTCATTAAAAGACCCCAATTCAAAATTAACTAGATGGCGTCTAAAACTCTCAGAATATGATTACAAGGTTGTATACAAGAAAGGGCGTCAAAACACTAACGCAGACGCTCTATCACGTATTAAAATATTCCACGGTAGTGTCGACTCTTTAGCTGTTAATTTAGACGATAACGAAGACGATGAGATAATTAATAGAATATTCGAAAACGTGCATAGAGAAGCCGAAAATCAAACAGACACAGAAGCACCCAATGAAAATATACAATTACAAACCCCAAGTATTCTCGAATCTAATATAGGTACGGATAGCATGAGTGTAGTGTCAGCTGAACCTGAACTAGTGTCTACAAGACATACACAGCCTGACAATGAAAATAAAGGTATACCCATCATAGCAGACGCTATTGATAGGCAGTTAAAACAGTTCCACATTAGGTCAACACCCGGTTCTATGTATAGAGTAGATAACAGATCCACTAACTCAAAGGTAGTTATAAAAGATGTCTTTATCCCAGTAAATAATACAGAGTCCGAGATAATTAGATTCCTTAAAGAGCACACCATTGCTGATCATATATTCCATTGTTACTTTCATAATGAAGAATTATACCATGCCTTTTCTAGAGTTTACACAACAATATTTAACGACAGAGGCCCTAAGCTACTTAAATGTACAACACGCGTAACTCTAGTAGAAAAGAAACCGGAACAACAAGAGTTGATTAAGAAATATCATGAAGGTAAGACGGTTCATCGTGGTATTCAGGAGACGTATAAACAGTTGCACAGGAATTACTATTGGCCAAACATGCTTCTTACCATTCAAAGATTCGTTAATCAATGCGACACATGTTTGAAATCTAAATACGAACGCAACCCTCTTAAACCACCTTTAGCTATAACCGATGCCCCTCGTAAACCGATGGAGCATATATTTATGGACCTTTACTCAACAGGAGGCGCAACGTTCCTTACAGTCATTGATAACTTCTCTAAATACGCCCAGGCAGTCCAACTAACAGCATGCAGTAGCGTCCATATAGCTGAAGCATTGCTAAACGTTTTCTCAGTGTTAGGTTTACCGAATAAAATAACCACAGATTCAGACACTAAATTCGACAACGATGTTATTAAAGAAATTTGCGCACTACATAACATTCACGTACACTTCACGACACCCTATAATCCTAATTCTAATTCCCCTATTGAACGTTTACACTCTACCTTAGCCGAAATAATTAGGATACAAAGAATGACTAACAAAGATGATCCTATACAGCTAATTATGAAGTACTCTATAATAGCGTACAACAACGCTATCCATTCAGCAACAGATTATACACCTCATGAGTTATTATTCGGACACACAGCATCCTAGTATTATAAGTCCTCAGAATTTAATAGAAGAGTTAAGAAACTTAGAAAGTATGTTTAAACTTTATGTTTAAACCAGTAGATAGTATTAGCATTAGTAACATATACAGGATAGAGAAGTCAATTAAAGTTAAAGCTTACAGCACAGAACACTCTGTTAACTTTATTCTCGAAATCCCCTCAATTATCTCAAAAACCTACGACCTTATCCATCTCTATTCTATCCCAAATAAAAGTAACCTCACTATCATTCCAAAATCAAAATACCTGGCACTTGGTAACGATGAGTACACTTACCTGGAAGAAGATTGTCAGCCACTGACCGACAACACCCAGCTCTGCAAGCTCCTCGAGACCAGAAGAATTGAAGACTCAGATGACTGCATACTATCACTCATCCAGCATCGCCCAGCAAATTGCACTCACGCTAAGATGAACTTAAGAAGAGGAAAAGTTCAGAAGATCGGAGACAACAACTGGCTACTCGTCCTCAGAGAAGAAGAAGTTACCAAAAACACAATGCAACTCCAAGACAGATTACAAGAAGCTGTCGGGAATTCATCTCGTTACACTAACAGAAGACTGCCAGATGAACATCATGAATAAGACACTGCGGTCTCACACCGACACGGTCGTTATCAACGAGGTCATACCATTACCGGAGCAGCATAAAGTCTCAGAACAATCAGTACAATACGAACTCCAATTAGAAGACATCTCGCTAGATAGCATCCACGAACTTATCAACAGAGCAGGCGACATCTCCGTGCCAGAAGAAGATAATTGGCCAATCATAACAGTTACACCTAGCTGGAGCACAATCATCCTATATATCCTACTGGTCGCAGCAGCATCCTGGAAGCTGTATCAATGGAAAACAAAGAACATCCCGGTGGACACCAAGGGCAGCGCGGACGCCGCCAGAAGCAAGAGATGCTTCTATCCTATGGAGGGAGGAGTTAACTCATCGTAACAGACGTTTACGCTGAGTTAGCAGTTACCGTCAACATGCGTCGTTTTGCAACTTTGCATTTACCGCAAAATTAGATATCATTATTTTTTCTTTGTATTATATTCAGTCTTGCATCAGCCACCAGCTAAATATCCTGTATTTTTATAATTAAAGTAATTGTGTAATAAATAAACATTTTTTTAAGTAAATCCCCGACCGCCGAAACATAACTCTCGATTGAGTTAAAAAGTAACGAAATAATAAAAGCGAAAATAATCATCCTTTGGGAACAAAATCAAAGTTTAAAGAGCTCGAGAATTAAATGTCGACGTAAGTGTTATCTAAAATAAAATCCGTTTATATTTTTCCATTAGAAATCTAACTTTTTAATTTACCTACTTCTTTGTAAAGAAACACAGTTCGTTTATGGTTGCGATGGTATTAATAAACTGGTGAAGTGAAGTGTAACAGCCAAGGGCCACATCCACTGACCTCTATTATACAAGCATGTATGATAGAGGTCAGTGGCCACATCCAATTGATTACACAAATCAATCCAGCCGTCATCGTGATATTGTGAATAGCCAAACCACGGATTCTTTTACAACCACCCGATTTGGTGCTATAAGACATGGCATTTGGCTTACCACTGTCAGAATACATTTACATGCAACTGGGATCTATAATTATAAATATGCAAAAAAAAAAAACTAACCGAAGCTCATTGTCAAGCCAGGATAAGATTTGCAACCATTGCAATTTGTTTTAATAATATGGTAAATGGAATGAGATCAAGATTAGAAGTTATAGAAAATAAAGGTTACCCTCTCTGTTAGCATGTTAGTTATTAGGTTTGCTAGTCACAGATAATATAATACTAGCACATACAGTTAAGTTTTTTTTATAGATAATTGTTTTGAAAACAGTTTTGAAATTTTTCAAGGGATGTAAATTGTTGTTCTGTTTGTTTCAAACGTGAGTAACATGTTGGTACTGTTTTGAAATATTCAAAACTATATCAGTTTTTTTCAGTAAATATATATTTGTTAATCTAAATTAGGTTACTAAATTAATTCATACCATAAAAATAATACTGTTCTGTTTTTTTTTGTTCGCGATACCTGTGGGCTACTATTTATTATATTTTCAAATGTTTTTTTTTTGTGTTTAATAAAAAAATTTAAAAATGAAACACAGAAATAAATTAAATAAAGGACATAATAAATAATACTACGTATATAAGTGAATCTCCTTTATTTTGAAAGACCGCCTTTTAAGCACCTGTTTTTGTTAACTAATAATAGCATATACCTATTAATTTTTATTATACCTACTTCCCCTCAACCCGCAACACCCCTCTATAGCCTGAAGTTGGTTAGCGCATGATAATTTTGAATGGATGTCAATAACTACAGAAAATAAATTATATTGATATCACAAAGATGCCGCACACGTAAACATCGTAGTATGCCACAAGGGTTGCCTAAATATGCTGAAGTTGGTCAGCGCATGACAATTTTGTATCAATAAAGTAAACAATTATTGTTAAATGGGTATCCTGCACACTTACTTGTGGAATCAATGTCAATAACTACAGAAAACTAACTTCATTGTGGTCACAGAGATAGCGCGCACGCGGCGCACGTAAAAATCGTAGTATATACTCCTGCCCATAGATGTAGCTTCTAGGGGTGAAGTTTCTCTGCAGCTGTATGTACTTATAACTATGGGGTCTGTAAACGCACACTATGACATGCTTATCCAGCTCAATACAGGACAGTTCAACACTATGTTCAACTGATAGGTCTACTATATCTTTACGATGTTTTGATTTATTACCATATGTAACTAATTTAAGTGAACCCCCACGCAACATAATATTTCTGTTAAAACAACTGCCCACAGTGTAATTTTCATAATTGATTAGCATTACATAATATTTCAGCCAATGCTTAGTGAAAAAACCAATTTCAAACATTGTTTTTTCTAAGAACAGTTCGGTTTCAAGGGTTTCTGCTCAGACCTTTTTTTATTATTTTTTTGCGAGCAAGAACGTACCTTCTGTGGATATACTCGTAACTATTCCGTTATTGGTACCCTTCCTTATCCTATAAACAAGTTTAGAATAGAATAAATATTAATAGCATTTTTGCTAACCTTATTCAAGGTATTGACCTAGTACTAGCAATAGTTCTTTCGTGTGCGTGAGGCTGGCGGTCGTCTCGGGTGGCGGTACCTGTAGACTAAGAATGGCCGTATTTTGTCTAAGCAGGGTGATGGCAAACCTACCCACTGGATTCGCAGGGAGGAGGACATTGGTCGTGTTTTTGGCCAGGAGATATCTACCGAGAGGGATAACTAGCTCGCTGGTCATTCGAAAGCTTTATTTTGTAGGGTTAATTCTAAGGCTTACAGTTTTACTCTATGTGTTATGTGCAATTTTGCTTTTGTTTTTGAGTTTGCCCTGTGCGCGGTCAGCAATGTTCCTGTCTCAGTATGTAATGACTTCTTTCTGTTGCCCAGCTGCCCGAGCACTAACTATTTATCATTTACATTATATAATCAACTCGCATTCGGTTATCGTTGGCACTGCTTACAGGCCACCGTGGCTTGATGTGAACATCTTCCTTGATGCGATTACCGACTCCCTCTTCTCCTTTGCTGGCGCTGACAAGGTTGTTTTGTTGGGTGATTTCAACATTAACGTGCTAAACGTCTCAGAAAATAAAGTTAAACTTCTGAGCAACTTCTTAACATGCTGCAAATTGAAGCAAATCGTTACTGAGCCAACACACTATACGGATCATAGCGAGACACTTATTTACGTCGTGTGTACCGACGCCCGTGTGCGGGAGGTCACTGTATCTCACGTACCTGAGCTTGGTCAACATGCGGTTGTTTCGGTTGAGCTCAATTTCAGGGTGGAGAAGCCTTCCCCGCACTGGGTCACTTATAGGCCTCTCAGGGACATACTTATTGACCATTTCAACGAAGACTTGAATAAAATGGACTGGGAATACATTGTGAGATTGGATGATGTAAACTCCATGGTCGAAACTTTTAATGGATACATTTTGAATTTATTCGATTTGCATGCACCTATTAAGAAAGTTTTAATTAAAGAAAAGTCTTCCCCATGGATTACTTGCACAGTCATCCATGGGGAAGAAATAATGAAGTTGCGTGACAAGTGCCATTTAAAGGCTAAGTCTACTAAATCCTTAAGTCATGTTAACTCTTACAAAGAACTCAAATATCTGGTTAGGGCTGCTATTGAAAGTGAGAAGAGTGCATACTTTAAAACATACATTAACAACAATTTAAAACAACCAAAAAAGTTATGGAGTCACATCAAGTCAACTATTGCCACTGGTATCTCTAATGGTCCAGAGCGCAGTTTACCGCATTTTTGTAATGATCCCGAAAAAATTAATGAACACTTTTTGGATGTTCCTGGTACTGGTAGGGTCTCTGCTGCTGACTTAAAGCACTTTGAGGACCACAGATTCGGCAGTGGACACTTTCAGCTTGAGCCGGTCCAGGAGGACATGGTGCTGAAGCTGTTGCATAGTCTTAAGTCCAATGCTCAGGGTTGTGATTGTCTCTCCTTGGAGATGCTGATGATGACTCTTCCTCGAACCCTTGCAGCTATCACGGTCATCATTAACCGTTCCATCACCACCTCATCTTTCCCGGATCTGTGGAAATTGGCAATAGTTAGACCCATCCCTAAAGTATCTAATCCTACCAGTGTGAAAGAACTTCGGCCAATTAGTTTATTGCCATGCCTCTCCAAGATCCTGGAGAAGGTTGTCTGTAACCAGCTTCGGTCATACCTTGAGGAACACAGCATTTTGCCGCTCGCTCAATCAGGTTTTCGCAAAGGACACAGCACGGCCACGGCCCTTCTTGTTGTGGTTGGGAATATTCTGGAAGCTAGAGATAAGGGCATGGGTACCCAGCAGGTCGTACTAGATTTTTCGCGCGCTTTTGATTCTATTAATACCTCGCTCCTCCTATCGAAGTTGTCTTATTATGGATGTCAGCCTGAGACAGTAAAGTGGTTTGAAAGTTACTTGACTCACCGTTCTTAGTTTGTCCAGGTGACGAGCGATAGTGATGGAGCCGTAAAATCCTCTGGTCCTAAGTGCGTGAATAGGGGTGTACCGCAGGGATCTATCCTGGGCCCGCTACTCTTCATTCTTTACAGTGCTGACATCATTAATTGCCTGCTCAACACCAAGTTCCACTTATATGCTGATGATCTGCAAATGTATCTATCTTTTCATCCCGAGCAGGCTGTTGACACAGTAAAAAGTTTGAATGAGGATCTTGATAGGATCTCGGCATGGTCTATGAGAAACGCCTTAGTTTTGAACCCAGCTAAGTCTAAATTTATTTTAATGGGATCAAGAGATTTTTTGAATAGAATGGGTAATGGGAATTTGGACTTAAAGATTGATGGGTGTTCCATTGAAAGGGTCCGGGAAGCCCGTAATCTTGGGTTACTATTTGACGAGCACCTACACTTTGAGACCCACATAATGGAGGCTGTGCGCAACTGCTTCTACAGGCTTAAGCTTCTGTATCGTATGCGTCCCTAGTTTTATCTAAGTTGAACTACGCTGACACTGTGTATGGGGCGTGCATTCTAGGTAGAAACGAAAGGTTGATTCAGCGAGTACAGAATGCTTGTGCAAGATTTTGTTTCACCATCCCTCCTAGATCACATGTAACTCCTTTTTTAAATAAGGGTAATTTGATGAGAATGTCAGATCGTAGAAAGCTGCATCTGGCTACCCTGCTCTTTGGCACAATTCTCACGAAAAAACCAGACTATCTGTTTGGTAAATTGTCCTGGTCGCGTGATGTAAATGAAGTTGCTGTAGTTAACGTCACACAAAACTGCTGCATTCCGTGGAAGTTTCAAATTCGCTGCCTCTCGTATCTGGAATGATCTTCCTCCACCGTTTCGCGCTATAAAAACTATTGCATCATTTAGTACTAAATTCAAGCAGTACTTATTACTTAAAAAAAAGGAATCCGGAAGATAAGCTTACCCGTGGTTTGCATGTAGTTAGTATTACTGCCCTTAATACATTTTCATTATTTTGTAATTCTTGCAAACACCACACCACACATGATATCATACACATCACTCTGTTTTATCCAATACTAGCAAAACACTATTCTATGTATCCTTTTCGTCTGGTTTATTTACACAATTTCATAACATAATTCTTTTGACAGCCGACCATATATTTCCTTTTTTTTTTTTTTTCTCTTCCTTTCTAAGAAATTTAATATATTACCTTTTGGTCCGCGCGCTCTGTCATTGTCTATGGTTTTGACAAATGATCATTGAGCATCGCGGACTTTGTACATAGGTCTACCTACATTTAATATGATTTTATTTATAGATCTGTATCAAACTTACACATAATTATAATATACATACTTTGACCCACCTTCTGTGTTTATTCTATTTTGTTTGTTATTTATATATTATTTTAGTATTTTCGGTTTCCGTAAGTATGTCCGTGGCATCAACAGTGGGTCCTATCAGAATATCAGCGCGGCGTTATTTTCTTTTTGGATATCGCTGCACATGCTGAGATAGGAACCTTTTTGGTCTCGCATAGGGTTTTAATTTTTTTATTTTATATTATTGCAAAATTTTATGCATATTTCTCGTGTCTCCTGTGCGGGTCACAAATAAATATTTTTTCTTTCTTCTCTCTTTCTTTCTTTACTATTACTAATATTAATAATAACTGAATACTTCATACTTACTTTAGATTTATATTTGGCCTGCGCAAATATGATCACATTTCTGAATTTCGGACAAAGCTCAAGTGGCTTCCCATACGTCTTCGCCGGGATTCTCATATTTTATTTCTGCTTTACAGTATTCTATACAATCCCACAACCCCCTCTTATCTCAAAGAACGTTTCAAGTTCCTTCATGACACACATAATACACACATCAACACGGTCTAGGGATATTTCATACTCAATTAAATAACTCGAAAAGTACTGGCCGCATTGGAATCTTTTATACACCGATTTGTTTGTAATTTATCTCAGACTAATTCCAGAATCAAATTTTTGAAAATTCTTTTGTTTCGGTGGCATAAAAATGTCTTGATGTGTAGGAGAGGGAATTTTCATTTGTGCGAAATTCAGAAAACAATACGAATTACGTTTAGTTACAGTTTTTTTTTCATTTTTGAACGAAAGATAAAGTTAAAATTGAGGTATTTTAGCCATGCAACGCCAACATTTGACGAGGGCGGAGATGTTACGAGCTGTGGGAATGCTGGAAGCTGGGTCTGTTCAGCGTAATGTTGCTGAGGCCATAGGGACCCACCAAAATGTAATTTCAAGATTGTGGACACGCTATCGTACCACAAGTGAAGTAGCGGAGAGGCACCGGGGGCCAAGTCGCATCACTACCCCCAGACAAGACCGTTTTTTGCAAATTACTCCGCGAGCTCAACCAAATGCAACGGCGACTCAATTGGTCCAAAGGCTGCGAGTGGAACACCAAGTGCTTGTGAGTGACCGAACTGTAAGAAGGCGACTGCATGAAAGCAATCTACGCTCTCGTAGACCACTCCGGGTCCCACCTTTACGGAGAGGCAATCGTGGACGACGATTAGAATGGGTTCGGAACCACGTGGACTGGGGCCGTGAGCAATGGTCCAATGTGCTGTTCACGGATGAATCCAGGTTCGGCTTCCATCCAGATTCACGAAGGACGCGTGTTTGGCGAGTTCCTGGACGATGGAGCCGTCTTCAGAACCCTCAGGAAGTTCATCCATACCAAGGAGGAACAATTATGGTTTGGGCAGGAATTCGTCTTGGAGGACGGACGGATCTCGTTTGGGTGCGGGGCAATATGACGGCAGAACGATACGTCCAACAGGTGCTGGGGCCCGTAATCTTTCCCCAAAGAACACAAATGGGGCACGATTTCCTGCTCATGCACGACAATGCCCGGGCAGACACGGCGAGAACGGTAGCAGCTTGGTTACATACACACAATGTTAGGGCCTTAGACTGGCCTGCTCAATCGCCAGATCTAAATCCCATTGAGCATGCGTGGGATATGCTGCAAAGAAGAGCTCTGAAGGAAGTTCCTGAAAATCTAGCTACAGAAGATCAACTTTTTGCGCACCTCAGAAGGACATGGGACAATATTCCGCAGCAAGACATTGACAACCTTGTTCTGAGCATGCCGAATCGTTGCCGATGTGTTATGAACATCATGGGCGCTTTCTCAGACTAACTTCAAGTTTATAAACACAAATTAAATGATTTTTCTATTTTTTTCAGTTTTTACTCATAAATTAAAAGTTAATTCACATACGGTTTCCGTCTATGCTTCATTTTTTTTCCATAAAATCCTGAAATTTTAATCGAAGTACCTTAACCATTATTAAAAAATGGTAGAATATTAAATAACGTATCTTTTAAATATATACATGTCATATAAATAATTAACACATTGATAGTAATTCGCTTTTTTAAAAATATCCCTAGACCGTGTTGATGTGTTTAGATAAATGAGGTCATCGGAAAACTTGGGACTAGAGATGCCGATGCATTCCACCAGCTTTTACGACAAATCTTTTACAGTTCAAGCGGTGCGGTTGTGGAATTCTTTGCCCGTGTCAATAAGGCGTGCTCAATCTCTACCCATTTTAAAATTATGGTGAGGAAACACTACCTCTCTCTTTAATAGTTGTTTTTCTTGATTTCTATGTTTTTGTTCCATACTTATAACTGTATATATTTGTCTATATAATATATATGTATTTATTTTATATATAAATAGTACACCAAAGACTACCTACAGTACTGTCTTACCTTTATTTTAAAAATCCATCCAAAGGTTGTCTTGAAAAGATCGCTTTTAGCGATAAGGCCGCCTATTGTGTAACCCAGTGTAATGTTTTCTTCATCTATACTTTCTGTAACTTATATGGTGTACATAATAAAGAGTATTCTATTCTATTCTACTTCATACATACCACATATCACTTATGTCTGAGTTTATTGTATCGTATAATAGCCGAGCTATTTGAAGTCTTACCCTAGTAGGCAGATACAAAATATAGTCTGTTGACTTTAATTTATCAACAAAAATGTTGATGTCAGAAAAAACTAGTTTGTCACTATAGTGAATTTCAAGAAACTGAAGATTCTTAATAAGCATGCGAATGTGACTATTTTGTCTATTTGACAATTTATCCAATTAAGGGAAGGCACAAAAAAATATTTTATTGCAATTTAACATTCTTTTACACACTAACACCTGGGGTCCAAGCACTCGATTATCGGGCTGTTAACGTAATCGACTAATAATCACCGGTTGATTCTACTTTCAGTTTCTCAAAACCCAAATGTGACAAGCGCTTAACAATTTGTCTCACTTGACAAAAATCACGAATTAACCACATGTTACAGCATTTTTGATTTCTGAGAACCTTTTTCAATGTTTATCTCTTGTCAACGAGCCTAATTTATAATTATTGGAAATTGGTCGATTATTAAATTAATATTATGATTTTAAAGGCTTATATTAATACTATAAAAATATAATAGGTGTCGTCGAAAACTATAGTATGGGTTCAGTTATAAACAAGTAAAATTTAAAAAACCCCCGACACATTTATCTTGCGAAAACATCCCGATTCAAACAGTAAAACGCCCATAACTTTTGAACGGCTGAACCGTTTTTTTTAAACATAGCTAAGAACACTCTCGACACAATCACCTTTCCAACAAAAAAAACTAAATCAAAATCGGTTCATCCGTTGAGGCGCTATGATGCCACAGACAGACACACAGATACACAGATACACAGATACACAGATACACAGATACACAGATACACAGATACACAGACACACAGATACACAGCAACACACCTCAAACTTATAACACCCCTCTTTTTCCGTCGGGGGTTAAAAATATGTTAAATTAGATCAATTATTTAATTACCAAGATTTAAAAAATGTAGGTTATTACAAACTTTTTAAATTAATTACGTTATAAAAACTTGACACAATTATCAAAAATAGATATTTTGTATGTAGGTAAATAAAAATACAAACTGTTATTGAGCTGGAAATCAAACAGCTTTAATGTTGACTGTACCCTGTACTTAGTACTTACCAACGTCAGTTTCTGGATAGGTTTATGTTTAACTTGAAGCGGCCGGGATGGTGACTGGTGACTCTGCCAGGGTAAACGGCACTTATCAAGGTCAGTCTTTGGATGGGTGACCACTTTTTCTGGGTTCTTTTGTATTTGGATGGGTGACCCCGCCAGGGTAAGCAACATTTACCACAGTCAGTATTTGGATGTGTGACCACTTTTTTATGGTCCGTTTGTTTTTGGATACTATAGTTTATATAGGTATACTATAAGTTTTAGAGTATCGCCGCAATTGAGGATTATTATTTTAACTTTGTTGGATCGTTATTGATTCTTTTTAATTAATTTCACTATTTTAATAAAGAATTTTCTTAAAATTTTGATTAAAAATCGAAAATATACTGTCAGTCAGGACTCCTAAAAAAGTGTGTAATAGCGTTTTAACATGAAAACACACACATGTAGACATGTCGTCGCTACATATCGATGCATTTTTTTTTCAGTACATCGCTGATAACTACTTAATACTACTGTTAAGGGTTTAGCATAAGCATGTTATTATAATGTATGTCGTTTTGTGACAAATAAACACTTTTTCTTTCTTTTCTTTCTTTCTATAAGCGACCAAACTATCCGAAATCGTTTACGTGAAGTGGGTCTGCGTTCCCGAAGGCCGTTTATAGTTCCACCTAAAGCAAACACAGAAATTGGGAAGAAGAAGACTGGCGTTGTGTTTGCGTTGCCGATTAATCTCGTTTCGGTATGAGGCCGATACAATACGTACTCGAGTTTGAAGGACCTCTGGACGTCAAGTACGTTTGAAATTGTGTCAGGAAGTTTATTCATATGGAGATGGAACAATAATGGTTTGGGCCGGTATTTGGATCGGTGGAAGAACCGATCTCATTTGGGTCAGGGGCAACCTCAATGCTCAGATTTATGCGAAGAGGATTGTTTCAGACGTGATCATCCCTTTGCGACGCCGGTTGGGTGATTTGTTCTGACTAATGCACGACATTGCAGGTCCACACACGGCTAGAGTCGTAACACGCACTATTAGCGATGCACGATCAACGTTCTGCCGTGACCTACTCAATCGCCAGACCTCAACCCAATTGAGCACGCATGGGGTATGCTCCAAAGAAGAACTCTGCCAAGTGCCTTGCATACCCCACAATAACTTTTTGCCTTCTTAGAAGAACGTGGGCGGCCATTCATAAAAGTGATTGTGTGATTCGTGTCATAATTTAATAATCCTCATTTTAGCCTTTTTGCCATTTCATTGACGACATTATACATACCTATACGTAGTATAGTATGTAGTGTTATTTTGAGTGCATCGTACTCACTTATACGTAAATTAATGAATGTATGACGTAAATATTGTAAAACACTTTTTTTTTAAGGTTTGGTGTGGATTTTCTTTTCCGTTCTTCTCCATAACAAGCTACTTATCGTTATTATAGGTAGAATCAATTATAATAAAGAATTTTGACTATGACTTTGAACTATTTTAGATAAACCTTGTCCAAAATAGACGCTTAGATACTAAGCGGTACACAACACAACATCTGAATAGCTACTGTAGCACACGCATGAATAGGTATCTCAGCACGATTAATTCTGGTTTCATGACCGCTAGGCTACTGATCAATAAGTAATAATGTTCGTAATCAAAAGTTATCAACAATCGTGCGATGAGTCGAACGTGTGAGGGATAGTTTTAAATTAGTTTTGTGCCTCTTACTTACCGGTCAAATATGCTCTCGAAGAGTGTGTACCTATTAATGTTAGTGTTATTGTTTAGTAATGTATCGGCAATATGAAAATCTCACGCAGAAACCGGCAAAAACTCTATGGAAGACAAATAAGGAAATGTAATAATCTTTAGCTAAGTTACCTGGTAGAGCAGTGGTGGCCCAGTGGTATAGGCCGCGACTTACAAGTTGTAGGACGTGGCGTCGAGCCTAGGCAGGCGCTTTACTTTGTGTAAATTATTTTATCACCATTGCTCTTAAAACGGTGAAGGAAAACATCGTGAGAAAACCGGCATGTCCTAGAATCAAAAATTCGAAGATATGTGACATCCACCAACCCGCACTGGGCCCGCGTGGTGGATTAGGGCCCATTCCCTCTAATAGAGAGGAGGCTGAGACCCAGCAGTGGGAACATTATTAAGCTGATGATGATATGATGATGAAGTTACCTGGTATGCCGCCAGGCTATACGCCGAATTTTAATTATTGTTCATAATAAAACTCTCGGCATCCAATTCAGTTTATTTTTAGAAATCATAAAATAAAACGCTTCATGTACGCAATTCCCCAATACGCGTGGAACAAGTTTAGTGTGGTGATCCATGCTCCTCTCAGTACATATGTTTGCAGATAATGTAGACACTGCAGTAAGGCAATAATAGTAAGGCATAAGGGCCTCATGGGTCCATATCTATGCAATTTTTGGCAACTCTTGTTTCTGTAGATTCAAACGTAAAGTGCGTTTTTAACTGCGCAGTACCCCACCCCACACCTCACCCCGCTGTCACTTAAGTAGTTCTGGAGCTACTCATGTGGTAGCTCTCTTTGTTTTCTCTGTAATAAAGAAAACTTGACATTCCCCATTTTGTACGTGGCTAAAACGCTATCCGCGAAAAGCCAAAAAAAAAAGAAACCTCGTTCTTTTAGTCTATGGCCGATCGCCATTGCTAGATGCGCGCGCATAGGAAAACTTTACCTTCACAATCTGGACTTGAGAAACATTCTGGTTTCAGCATATAAACAGTTTCGTCAAGGTCGCCGTTTAGGAAAGCCGCTGTAACATCCAGGTGAGTTACATCAAAGTTTAATTGCACTGACAATGCAAACAAAGTTCTTAATGTTGTGTGTCTTACAACTGGCGAGAAAGTTTCTACATAGTCAACACCGTACTTTTGCATGAAACCTTTGGCTACTAGCCGTGCACGAAACCTCACATTGTTGTCACTGTCATACTTTTTCTTTAGAACCCATTGACACTTTACAATTGTACCATGTTTTGGAGTGTCTACTAAGTCCCAAGCACAACTGTCTTCAAAACACTGAAGTTCCTCATGAATAGCTTTTAACCATTGTTCTTTCTCAGCTCCTTTCAATGCTTCTTGCACTGATAAACCAGTAGCATCATCAAATGCATCCTCACCAGTAGATGTATACCATCCATATCTATCTGGTTTCTTCACTAATCTAGTTGGATATCTCTCCACATATTCTTCTGTTGAATCGTAGTCACTCGGGACATAAGTGCTATCAGAAACATCAGCGTCACCTTCTGTTACAGTGTCCTATTTTACAGACGTTTCCGCCACTGACTCTAAGAGTCTCTTATCACTGTCCATGTTTTCTTGCACTGGTACTTCCGATTTCTTTACATCCTCCATAACAATTACATCCCTGCTGGTTATGACTTGCTTTGTTTTGAGATTAAAGAGACGATAACCTTTGACATCTTCTGGGTATCCAACTAAAATATGTTTTTCAGACTTTTTATCCCATTTCAGTCTTTTTTCTTTGGCTATATGAACCATAACAACACTGCCAAATATTCTCAAATGACTGATATCTGGAACAGTGCCGGTCCACATCTCAAATGGTGTTTTATCATTTAAAGATGATTTCACAATTCTATTCTGTAAATATACAGCTGTATTAGTTGCTTCAGCCCAAAATTGTTTATTAAGTCCAGCATCAAATAAAAGGCACTTTGCTTTTTCAATAATAGTTCTGTTATAACGCTCAGCTAATCCATTTTGTTCCAGTGTGTACGGATTGGATTTCTGGTGTATTATTCCATGTTTACTCAAATAACCATCAAATTCTTTATTGCAGAATTCTTTGCGTTATCACTGCGTAGGATTTTGATCTTTCGGTTCAACTGATTTTCTACTATTGCCTTATATTGCTGAAAATAAACAAATGCTTCACTCTTTTTCTTTAAGAAGTAAATATAAGTCATCCGACTGTAATCATTGACGAACAACATAATAGTAGTTTATGAAACTCTTGCATAATGAGGGGTATTAAAACATGAGTGTGTGTTTAAAAACCGAGCCGTAGACGAGGTTTTTAATAGTTTTCACACGAATGTTTTAATACCTAGTTATGTGCAGTTTCATACACTACTTTATCTACATTCATAAATTGGGGTTGAACCTACTAAATACCTCTTTTTGCATTTTCCATGCCATAAAATCGTGATAGCATTTGTCATATACTTTTCTCGACTTTGCTGGTAATAAATTAAGAGTAATTTCCTTCGCCGCATCTAAAATATCGGGCGGGGTCAAATTTTCTTCACATTCACTGATATCAGACATTCTTAAACAATAATTTAAATAACTCATGAAATTCAGTACAGCAAAACTTGCAAAACGTATGAATGGCGCCAAAACCCAGCACATCATCGCATTAACCGCGGATGCGCTAAGGCTTAGCACGCACTGTGATCTTTATTCGCGCGATTTTTTTCCGCCCATTCTACGACCTATGGAATTGTATGAAGTTGTTCGCATTGCGGTAAAGAAATTGTGCGGAAATAATACCGCAAGAAATCCGTGTTTTGCCACAGAATCCACCGCACTTTTCACACCAATATTTTGAGCTCTATGAACAGGTAGAAGGAGACAAAATTCGCGCGAATAAAATTCGCAGTGCCTGCTAAGTCTAAAGCGGGCATTGTCATAGACAATTTAAAATAGGAATCAAATCTTTTTATAATAGGTACTATAACATAGCATAACAAAAAAAAAATTGATGGAAACTCCTTAATGATTAACTTCTTGGATTTGTCCTGTATCGTAATAGAAAAAAAATTGTTTTATAGCATTATTTTGTTAGAGAAATAGTGTTATAATAAGATTCTATTTTTAAATTTCGGTATTGTGTTTATAAAGTATGTCAATATAAACCCGTTTTGAATTTTATAATTCGAATATTACGATATGAGAGTAGATAAAATATTTTGATCCACCAATGGAAAAAATTTCCATGGGACCACAAATGTCAGTATGGACTATACTAAGCAATTCACTACTTCTAGAGCCAATGTGACTGAAGGGGAGGCGAGACTGCTTACCTTCACAACATACTGTACACGACGACTTGGTAATGTCCACTCGCTCGTCTAGTTCCATTCCTTGAACTACGCTTGGCATTTTACTCATGTACTTGCTTAGACCGATAGCGCTAGGTTTTGAGGTTTCAAAAATATTAAAGTTGTTTGTTTTTCGCATATAGTTGCCGGACCATTTGCCCAACCTAATACCTTAGTTTGTGTCATCCTAGGTATTTGCATAGGTAGAAATTTAGCTGTTTGTCTTTTCGACCAGTATCGGACGAAAAGAAAATTAGAGATGAAAATTTTACTTTCATGATAATAACGAAGTAGTAACTGATGTACATAGGCATTTTGTGTCATCTCTGTCCACGGGAATCCTAATACTTAAACCAGTACCTAACACCTAGCCAACTAGCTCTAAAAGAATATTAAAGTAGGTTAAATAGGTATTACGCGTTTTAGAGTACTGATATCTGTTGTTTAAAATATTTTGTGTCAAATTCATCCACGACTTTTAAAGATATTTTATTTTTTTACTACAACACCCTGTAAAATCCACAAAAGAAAATACAAGTTATTAGAGTTTATGTGTTTTTCATTATTATGGTGTGACAAAACACTATTCATAATTTGTGTCGTTTTTATCCACGAAATCGTATTATTCTAAAAAAAATATCTAGACTTCTTCGCACGAAGGGCGAGCGCGGGGATAAGCGCAGGCACAAGCGGCGCGGGTGCCGGCAAGCCATACGCGCGGCGCGTTTATTTGTTTACATTCGGTCTTTGCAAGTTGCAACAAAAAAGTGCGTGCGTTATTTATGATGTATTTGATTGATTAAGGCCCATTGCACGAAAAACTTAACTCAGAATTAGTTGCTAACACGAGATGAAATTGACAAAGGTCAAAGACAAAGGTTAAATTGACAATATTGTATAACAAACTGTCAATGTAACCTAGTCTTAGCAACTGAGTTAAGTTTTTTGCGTAAGTGGGCCTTAAAAGTTAGTTATGTATGAAGCTGTGAAAGACTAAAATGGAGATTGAATTTAATAAATGTGTTATGTCGACACCCAATATGAATAACATAGTAACTCAACATTGCATAGTTTTCAACACAGCTATTTTCTTTTTTTGTAAAGTTTATTTGCTTTATTTTAGGTTTCATGTTACTAATTTTAATTGCTCTTTCAGTTTTGATAAAACCACTGCAAGTATGATTTTCGCAATTTTACAATTTACAGATATTTAGCATTTTTAATATGAAAAACATTGTAACTACGGTTACAATAGAGTCTTGAAAACATTTGAAAGATTTTTTCTGTGAATATTATTGTACGATTACGAATTATACCGACAAAAAAAAAACTTTGTTAAATATTATTGTAAGCAACAATTACAATGTGTGTCAATGTTAGATTTAGATAAAAAGACATGTAAAGTACTATGGAAGAGCTAATAAACTCGTTTTTTAATAATTATTATAATTCAATTAATATTCACAACGCTTTGGGCTCTGGTGGACACAGGTCTGGATAAAATTATCTATGCCCGTGTCTACCGTTCGCACAGCGGCGATCAGGAGACAAGCAGGCTCACAGATTACCTCAGTTAAGCGGCTGATGCGGCACAGTAGTGGTACTCTTCCACCCAATTAATGATCCAGGGGGACTTTAATGCTCACCATCAGCAGTAACGTGGTTCTTCCCATACCAGTGCAGTAATCATGCTGGATGGGAAATGCATAAGCTTTCGTTAGTGGTAATCCGCCAGCTGGTTCGGGAGGCAACAGCAACGGGGGATGTTGATTCGCACACGGCCAATTGCTTGGACCTTCTGCTGACAATAGATCCAGGCCGATACTCTGTGTCGATAACTTCACCTTGGGAATGCGAGTGACGTATGTCAGAAAAAAGGCCTTCAACAGTGCTGCCAAGTCCTGCAAGAAGGTGTTGCAAAGGGCTCGGTTCGACCACATTGGCCGAATAGGGACATAACTTGCTTCTTACCCAGAAGATAGTAAAACGTTTTGGTCCCTGGGTAAGTCGGTTCAGTCGAACTTCTGCCATCCCTCACTACCACCACTGCTGAAACCCGACAGATCGCTGGCCCGCTTCGTTAAGGAGAAGGCAAACTTTTTTGCCTCTTTTTGCATAATCTTCGCGTCAGCATTCTGGTGATGCGCGGATGTATTCTTTCTCCTGGTGGATGTGAGACATATATGTCGGACATTCACATCCATCAAAAGGATGTTCGTATCAACCTCGACTTGAAAAAAGCTAGTGATCCCGACGGGATGGGACGGGATACTTACACTTGTCCTTAAAACTTGTGCGCCCGAACTGTCTCCGATTTTGACACGTCTATTTTGCCTTTCGTGTGAAACTGTGAAAGAGTCGAATGCTTGGAAGTAAGCTAACGTACAGCCCGTGTCCAAGAAGGAAAGTTGAGCTGACCCTGCCAATTATATACCCATCTCTTCGTGTGCTTAATATTTAGCTCCTGGTATACCTAGAAGCTAATGACATCCTGAAGTGATTGCCAATACGGTTCTACAGGGTTTCTAGCTTATGCCGTTCACATCTGCAGTAAGGCCATCGAGAGGCGCGGGGAGATGCTTGCCATCTCCTTCGATAACTCGAATGGTTTCTATAGGGTCTGGCACGGAAGCCTTATTAGTAAGCTTCCTTCATTCGGTCTGCCTGGTGATGGTATGTGTGATTGGATTGCAGATTTCTTGTGGGATCGGTCCATTCCAGTCGTTATCGATGGGTTCTCGTCTGACCAATTGGATATTTATACCGGGGTCCCTCAAGGGTTGGTAAAGTAAGTAAAGTGCTTGAAACTTGGCTATGCAGACGACAGCACTGTTGCTGAGAGGTACTTTTCCATCCTTGTCCTTTGTGAGGCTGTGGTGGAGCGTTTGAGCTTATCTTTGAAGCCAGTCTCCAAATGGGGCGATGCCAATTTGGTCTGGTTCTTTGCTGCTAAAACTCAGGCGTGTTTTTCTCTGTTAAAATGTGCCAATTCTACTCGGCTCTTTCCTTCCGAGGGGTAAACGTGCCGATAATGGACCATCTTGTGCTTCTTGGCGTTACTTTTAACACGATCCTCAATTTTGATCCACACATTGAGGCAAAGGTTCAACTGGCTGCCATAAAATTGGGGATCCCCACAAAAGTGAGACGGTTCTTCACGCCAGAACAATTGCTCAAGTTGTGTCAAGCTCGTCAAGCGCTAGTTAGATGATGTATGGAGTACTGTTATCATTTCTGGGCCGGATCTGCCAAAAACCAGCTTCATGCACTTAAGTTGATCAAAAAACGGACCAAGAAGATCGGCAATGAGACACTGGTCGAATCGTAGCTCCAGAGCCTTAAACAACGTCGCCGAGTTGCGAACTTGTCGGTTTTAATCGGTTAAATTTCGGGAAGTGTGCGATGGAAATGTACGATCTGATTCCACCTAGCCCATTCCATAATCGGACTATAAGACTTACGGCGATGTGCCATTGGTACATGGTGGACATCCCACCCATACACACTAAACATTTTGGGAATACGTAGATTGTACGTACAGCTAAAGAGTGGCATTCCCTGCCGGAGTTTGTGTTGCTCGATAGCTACAACTTAGGAGTGTTTAAGTCAAGAGTGAATAGGTAACTTTTAGGCAAGCGTGTTTAATCGTCGACCACGACATCGCTTACCATCTGGTGAAGAAGTAGTCTAGCGCAAGCCTTCCAAATATAAATGAAATGCATTCCCCCTATTGCAAAGCTTACCACGCAGTGGATAGTAGATCCTAGAGCAGTGATGGCCCAGTGGTAACGGACACAATTTACAAGTATGGTCGTGGATTCAAACCCAGGCAAGTGCTTTAATTTGTGTAATTTATTTCATCACTATTGTTCTCAAAACACTGAAGTAAAAATGCATTGCATTGCAATGCAAATCTAAGACATGTACGAGTAACATCCATCAAACCACATTGGTCCCACGTGGTGGATTTCGGCCCATTACTTCTGACAGAGAGGGGGCCTAAACGCACAATAGACCAAATGGGAGTTTAAGTTCAGAAAAGGGGGTCCATCTATCCTGTCCTATCCTAATGCTTACGACGCCTATCGTTTGCAATTACTTCTACACATTTTTTTGTATTATTCTTCTTACCCACATATCTGTAATATTGAATGAGTCTAAAAAAATGTTTATTTCATTCCTACTCTTAGTTTTTCTCCAAGACCATTTATGCTGATACTACTATATTCAATTGATGTACTAAAAACCTATTCTCGATGTCAACACTGCATCTTTCTTTACAATGATAACATTTAAATTAACTGTTTAGATTTAAGAAGAAAAGCATTGTAACTTAAAATTACAATATCATCATCATCATCAGCCTATTAATGTTCCCACTGCTGGGACACAGGCCTCCTCTCTGTGAGAGGGGATGGGCCGTAATCCACCACGCGGGCCCAGTGCGGGTTGGTGGATGTCACATGTCTTCGAATTTTTGGTTCTAGGACATGCCGGTTTCCTCACGATGTTTTCCTTCACCGTTTTGAGAGCAGTGGTGATGAAATAATTTACACAAAGTAAAGCGCCTGCTTTGGCTCGGACCCACGACCTACAACTTGTAAGTCGCGGCCGTTACCACTGGGCCACCATTGCTCTCAAATTAAATTACAATATAGTAAAATATAAATAGAGCAAAATTTAAAATGTATTACATTGTATGTCAATTTAAATTACTTTAAAACAAAGAAACCCTTGTTACCAAAACTTTTGTGTAGGTATTGGAACTTGATCGACAAGTATACTTTAGTAGAAACATTGTTCATTTTTAATTACAATAAAATTATTCCATTTTACAAATCAAATAAAATTATTAAATTTCACATTTTCTTATCCTTTATTTCTGCCTCTTAAATACGGTTAAGAGGCAGAAATAAAGGTCTGTCCTTGCTGATTTCATATGACATAAAGTTGTACCAATGTGTAACTAAAGTTATAATGTTATTCAAATTGGGTGTTGATATGTGGATACTGGACGTTACATACAGTGATTGTCCTTTGTGAAAGGGGATTGTTAAAGTTCATAGAATCAAGCATTGTAAGGAATGACGGAAAAGCAGACTGTTTTAAGGACCGTGCTGAAATAAAACTACACCAATAATCACTATCACCACACAACAAAAATATCTAGTATTTTTTTACTTCGTGTATTATTTGTCTTACTGACTGTAGGTACAATCGGCCAAATCTATATCTGATCACCGTAAGGACTATTTTAGCTTGCAGGGGTCGCCCGCTAAATTAACGCCGACATACTCATCAACCAATATTATCGCAGCATCGGGTGACTGTTTCTCTAGTACCTGTCAGCCCCTTGTTTTTGTAATTAAAAAAAGACGGCAAAAAATCAAACAAGTCATTTGGCTATGGTCGACGCAAAAAGGGCGGTACCTAGTACACTACCTAACCGAAGCGGGGCGCGGGATATCGAGATGCAGTATAATGAAATAGCGGTAGGTAGGTAGGTGTCGGCATACCAACCAACCTACCGCTTTCAGGTTTAAATTCGAAGCGAATCGAAGCGTCAATCTAAAATAATATTGACCACATTGACCGTCTTCTAAGCATTGACCATTGACATTCGTAGGTAATGAGATTGCAGACGCGCTGTGTACAAAATTAGCACTTCATTATTTTTATCTCTATGGGTTACACATTTGTTCATTACGTAGCGAAGATAATAGTCAATCAATACTCAATATGATAGGTATGTTATTTATTTATGAACGCTTCGCATCTAAGAAGAAATTGTACCGAACGAACGAGTTTGCGTGCGTTTGCCGCCGCCGCGTCCGCCCGCTTCGACCGCAACCATTGTTTTTGTGTTTTATTCATTTTAATACTTACCGTGAATGAAAATGACACAAATTTACAATGTCGATTTTTCATGCATTTATGATATTAAATAAGTGAACTCTAATGATTGTAATATTTTTTTGAAGCGTTTGTAGCTTAGAAAAACAAAATAATTAAAAATCTTAAAATTGCGTGCCCTAATTTGGCACAAATTTATTTAATAGGCATATGTAAGTGATCTGATAAAGGAAATAGTTATTTCATAAACTGTAATTTTTTTTTTGCACTATATTTTACATATTGACCCTATGTCAGTTTGCATTGGACGATTATGACACAAATTGGGTTTGCACACTCCGCAAACTATCCTAGATATAATACCATAAATATTTTAAACTTTAAATATTTTTTGCCCGTTTTGATTTGAATAAAAATTATCAACCACAAATCAGCGAATTACTGAAAATGCAAGTATCAGATCTGACACAAAACGCAATAATTACCTTCATAGGTACGACTGTATCCACAGGCAAGAAATAAGCAACTTTAGAATTTTTTAAACTTATGACATCAAAATAGCCTAGCGCTATCGGTCTAGCTGTTCACATGCCTAATCTACGATGCCACGTGTCTGCCGACACAACCGATGCAACCAACTCAGTTTTAGGCACTCTTAGCTTGTAGACTCCATTAACTAGCGAAGCTGTTGCAACTAGGTCACCAATTTTGTTGTAAACATTGCAGCCACTCGCGGCAAATTTTACTTTATTACCGTTTCGTATCAATTGACTAACAGACAACAGGTTTGTGGTCAATTCTGGAACACATAAGACGAAAAGTAACTGGTATTTCGTACTCACATTCGTCGGTTTCTGTCACGATGTTCACATCACCGGTACACAAAACTTGTACCTTATTGTTATTTTCAACAATAATCTCTTTGTTTTCTAAGTAAGATGCGTTTGTTATTCATTTTTCATTAGCAGTGAGGTGTGTACTAGCGCCTGAGTCAATATACCACTCATTTTTGTTAAATTCTGCACTTACGAACACAGCACTAAACGCGTTTGATTGTTTTCTTGACATCATTATTATTTGATGAATATTTAACTTTATTCGGGCACTGACTTAGATAATGACCGTATTGTTTACATTTGTAACACTTGACGTTTGGCTTACTGTCATTTCCGCTATCTCTGCTGCTATTGGTCGACTTACTAGCGTTGGACATAGACGGTTTCTTGTTATTACGTTGGCACTTCTGCGAACTAATAAATGCACCATTCATTTCGCTGCCGTCGGTAACTCTTACTTCCGTTTCCTCCATATCCATAAGCTTGGATTTAATGGCGTCCGTTGTAATTGAAATGCCGGAATGCTCAATAGCCATTATCATAGGTAAAAATGTCTCCGTCAATCCAGCTAGCAATAAGCACCCAATCCACTCGTCACTAATATTAAAGCCGGTCCCACTTAGTTTTTGAAACTGCTGTTTTCAAATCGGATCGAAATCAGATTTCGTAATAAACTTATCCGTCTTGTAAAACCGGAATCATCAAACAATGTTTTCAGTCTATTCCACAATTCTTGTGACGTACTTACATTTTTTATATGTACGTACAGTGACGAATCAATAGTTAATATTAATTTAGCTTTGGTCCTCGCGTCATCTGCGGTTTCTATAGGCTTCCCAGTAGCTGGCTTGACACAATGCAGCATGTTCTCCAGGATTAAGAAATTCTCCGCCGCGAAGCACCACTTTTTTTTTTTTTTTTCTAATATAGGCTTGCGCTTGACCACTATCTCACCTGATAGTAAGCGATGATGTGGTCGACGGTGGAGCACGCTTGCCTAGAAGTAACCTATTCACTCTTGACTTAAATACCCCTAGATTGTAGCTATCGGGAAACACAGACTCCGGCAGGGAATTCCACTCCTCAGCTGTACGCATAATATGTATTTGTTGTAGTTTTCACGTCCCTTCAACTTGGGCACGTTGACCAAATATAGTTTGTCGAGGACATATTTCTCGATACTTTCTTCTATTTGTCAAAATATCAACACTGACCCTACAGCGAACCTAATCTCACAAATTTTCTAGCTAAATCTGGGACTGGGCCCATAACCTATTGGACTTTAAATAAAACGACGTGTTATCTTCACAAGGAAAAAGATGGAGACGATTTTATTTCATAGACAATAGCAGTACACATTCTAGAACTATAGACTATTACTATTTTGTCATAGACGAGTATCGTTTAGTCGATACATGTGGAGTGTCATTATTTTAATACTATAACAACAATTAAAATGTCTACAAGTACTAATTATGAAGAAAATGATTTTCAACCCACTTGCTTGTAAAGTGTGTCTTATTACATCGCTTTTAGGGCCATAAACCGAGCTATAATAATACACACGTGCGTAATAACATTACACACTAGTGCGTAATAGAATTATCCCTACGAAGTTAAATTAGTACCTTTCTGCAAGTTATGTGCGAGTAAACAGAGCATTTTAAATTTAACCGGGTAATACAGTTTTTTCATCTCACTTCTTAGCCATGTCTACAAGCTGTTTTCAAGAGTCATCTCGAATCGTCTCGCGCGCAGATTTGACGATTTCCAGCTTCCCGAACAAACCGGATTCCGTAAAGGCTTCAGCACCGTAGACCACATACATACGCTGCGGCAGGTTATACAGAAAACCGAAGAGTACAACCTGCCTCTCTGTTTAGCGTTTGTGGACTACGAGAAAGCCTTCGATTCGATCGAGACTTGGGCTGTACTGTATTCTCCAACGGTGCTAAATTGACTACCGGTACATCGAGGTGTTGAAGTGTTTGTACAAAAACGCCACCATGTCAGTTCGACTTCAGGATCCTGGGAACCCGTACATTTGCAGCAAGGTGTGAGACAGGGAGACGTCATATCTCCGAAGCTGTTCACCGCTGCACTGGAGGACGTCTTCAAGGTTCTGGACTGAAGAGGGCTAGGCATCAACGTCAATGGCGAGTACATCGCTCACCTTCGGTTTGCCGACGATATAGTGGTTATGGCTGAGACCATGGAGGACCTCAGTATAATGCTCGATAACCTCAGTAGAGCTTCCGAAAGAGTGGGTCTTAGGATGAACATGGACAAAACCAAAGTGATGCTGAATGCCCATGTTACACCCACTCCTTATAAGGTCGGAGACTATACACTCGAAGTTGTGGGCGACTATGTCTACCTGGGACAAACGATCCAGTTGGGTAGGGCCAACTTCGAGAAAGAGGTCAACCGTTCGGGAAGTTGCGCGGTATCTTCTCGTCTAACTTACCACAGTGTCTCAAGACGAAAGTCTATGACCAGTGTGTGTTGCCAGTGATGACTTATGGCTCTGAGACGTGTTCGCTTACAATGGGCCTCATCAGAAAGCTTACAGTCACCCAAAGGGCAATTGAGAGGGCTATGCTCGGAGTTTCCTTGCGTGATCGAATCAGAAATGTAGGGATCCACAAGAGAACCAGGGTTACCGACATAGCCCGGAGAATTGCCAAACTTAAGTGGCAGTGGGCAGGGCACATTGCTCGCAGAACGGATGGCCGATGGGGCAGAAAGGTTCTGGAGTGGCGACCGCGAACCGGAAGACGTTGCGTTGGAAGGCCTCCCACCAGGTGGACCGACGACCTGGTGCAGGTTGCAGGGATACGTTGGTTGCGAGACGCACGGGACCGGTTAAAGTGGCGACGCTTGGGGGAGGCCTATGTCCAGCAGTGGACGTCTTTCGGCTGATATGATGATGATGACAGTTTTTTTAGTAACAACAAAGAGGTTTTATGCCGCTGAAAATCCATAACCATTTTTGAAATAAATGAATGTGTAAATCCTTAATTAAGTCAAACAAACATATATTACTGTCAAATTATTCATAATTCACAATAATTTGTTATAAAATATTTTGTTATATCTTTTTGTTATCATCTTTCTCATTACCTCTCCTCTAATAGCCTGCTAAGTCCTTATCAATCTGGATTCCGTCCTGGCCACAGCACTTGATTGGCTCCAGTCAAAATAACTGACGACATCCTGTAAGATAACTTTCCTTACTTACTCACCAGCCAGCTCAGGGGTAGATATTCTGGATGAGACAATTGCAGGGATGATTTCGCATGAGGGTAAAGGGAAGTAAAAGTCTTTATATTTGGTCAACTATTTTAATAATACACAGGCATCACTACTGCATCACAATTTTAAAGGTATATATATCACTTACTTGTGGATGGTATATAAACTACCCTTTAAACTTAGCATCAGATGTATGATATCACAACCAGCATCGTTCATTTTGTGCTGATTGCATCGAGTATCTCACCAGCCGAAGTATCATGGGTGTCCGGAGCCTGTTGTTGAATGCGGTGTTGCTGTTCTTATATAGTTTTGTTGACCATGTTTTATACTAGTTTATTATTATTTAGATTAATCCTAAGGAACCCTGTCGATGGGCAAAATGCAAGATAAGCGTCGTACAAGCACATGTCTCACAAACATGAAAATATAGTTCAATTCCACGAATACTCACAGCGCTTGCTGGCACATAATAGTTTTAAATTTAGGGCTGTTTCCCTGTCTCCTGCGAGTCATTTTAATTACTTTATTCTGTTTTCTTCACTAGGATTTTATTTATTGGACTCCTGCGTATCAATTCGTAATGAAAAAGAAATGTCACTCTCATCGGCCATAGACATTGAGCATTTTATTGTCCCATAGAGATGTCATGTCTATATTTTCTCTAAGTAATTAAGTATACCAGAAATTAATAGCCTAGATATGTAGGAGATTGTGTGCTTGTTGAATTATATTAATACACACAATATCTAACAGGTTTTGTAAAGAATTTATAATAATTCCGCCCCGACCTTAACGCCATCTAGCACCAAAGTCGTGAATCTCTTACTAGCTTTCTCTCATGATTGTCATTGCTTCTAGTGCAACTCTGTCAGATGCCGCTGTAAGTCGTTACGGAAATATATTTGTTACAATCCGACTGGCCATGGAAAACAGGCTCCTTACGATATTCATTTTACTGGACTTTAGCAGTGCTTTTAAAACAGTTGATTTTGACATCCTCTTAGGTATCCTATCCTCTCTTAATGTATCTCCTGCTGTGATTGCGTGGTTTAACTCTTATCTTCGGGGTGGCTTGCAATCGGTTTCGCTCAGAGGAGGCTTCCTCTAACTGGTGCGATCTCGCTGCGGGTGTTCCCCAGGGTGGCGTCCTTTCTCCTCTTCTTTTCTCTGTTTCAAACTATCATCTCTATGCTGACGATCTGCAGCTTTACCACCACTTCAATTTTGAAGAGCAGTGAGCTCTAACTTCGATGCCATCAATAATGACCTTGGAAATATCTGTCAGCGGACTAAAAGTTTTCGCCTTTTAGTGAACCCAGCAAAATCAAAAGCTCTCGTTATTGGTGGCAGACATTTCGTCAATTAATTGAGTAACCAGTCTCCCCTTCCTGTTTTCTACGATGCCGTCGCTATAACCTACTCCAAAAAAGTAAAAAACTTAGGTGTTTTCTTAGACTGCAACCTATCTTGGAATATTCACATTGCTGAAGTTAGCAAGAGCGTCTCCAGAAGTTCCTGCCTTTCTCGACTAAAGTAACTCTTGGTCAGTCTCTTCTTCTTTCTCTTCTTGACTATACTGATTTCTGCTTCATTGATGCAACTGAGGCACTTCTTGATAAGCTCGAGCGTTTGCAGAATTTGTGCATCCGCTTCATTTTTGGCCTCCGAAAGTACGACCATGTGTCGGAATTTCGGAAGCGGTTGAAGTGGCTACCTATTCGACAGCGCCGAGATACCCACACTCTTTTTCTACTCTTTTCTGTCCTTTACAATCCTACCTCTCCTTCGTATGTTCAGGAGCGCTTTGAGTATCTTGTTCCGAGAGGAAAGTCTTGCCGTTCCTCATCATCTCTTCTCCTTCGTTTTCCTCCTGACTCATCAAGTCGTTACGGGGGATCTTTAACTGTTCGTGCTGTCCGCCTCTGGAATAAACTTCCTCACACCATACGGGATATCATTATCGGATCAATTATATCGCATAATAAAAATTAAAAAAATCCGATGGATTTAGAAGCAAGAAATCACAGGATTTATCGTCTGACGATATTGAACAATTTGTAAAAGATGCTCCAATAAACAATATCTGGCTACTAAGGTTAGTTAAAATAATTTTAAATTTCTACGAGACTTCAGCCTGTGTGTTGAACTTAATTATTGTTTTTTTTTTCAGGTTGGTTTAATATTTGGTGTAACTGGTGCTTGTAGGATCCAATAATTAACAAATATAACTGTAAAAGACGTAGAGAACCATGGCCAGATGTTTTTAGTGAAGATACCTATCACGAAAAATAAAATACCAAGGTCATTCACCATACGCGGTCCATTCTATGAAATTGTTAAGAAGTATGAAAGTTTGCGTTCACCAAAAGCAAAAAATTACCGTTTCTTTCTAAATTACCAGATTGGTAAATGTACCTGTCAGCCTATAGGTTTCAACAAATTTGGTTCTATGCCTAAAGAAATCACTAAGATTTTAGGTTTAGCAGATGCTGAGAACTATACTGGTCAGCGGTAATCCCGTAATCATCAACTTTACACACTTTTACCAGAATGCACTATTATTACTACTTCTTTACACATGGACCACCTGGAATAATAAGGAATATCATAAGGCTATGTTCTAGGAGCTGTATAATTATAGACTGTGTGTTTACCTAAATATTTGTGAAACCGCGTGTAACTTACAGTCAGCAACAATAGTAATTTTATTTGGTTGCACTTTATTCGTAGATTTTTCTATTTAATTTAAGTTTCCCTGGCATGGTCAGGGTGGGTAACGAGATACTTATAATGCTGTCCAAAATCGCGCTAAAGATGACATTTTGCACACTGGTGGACTATTATTATGTACGTTTAATTTCCTTAGTTAGGATTTTAGTGAAACCGCGGGCAATATCAAGTAGTGTTGAGTTATAACGAGAAATATGTATAAATAGGTAAATCACACACTGTTATTTCTAGGCATATACACTTCAAAGTTAAAGAGACTCTCACTAAGTAATATTTTAACTTGAAAATCCTAAATGGAGTTGATTTACCTGCGAATAGCAATCAGTGCCGAGCGCTAATTTGTTTAATGAAGAGGTGATGCCACATAAACTGGACGGTTTTCACAGAGGCCGTACCCTGACCAAAACACCGCCGTGAACATTACTAGTGCCCTAGCCTCCCCTAGCGGCACACTGGTGACGCATGAGTTACGCCCAGATTTTAGAATAAGTTCTTTATAAAATCGAATTTTGGTATTTAAAAAAAATTAAACTTAAAAAATGTTCGTTATTTATTTGTCTATCCATTAGTGTTAGTACAAACATTAATTAATGAACACTTTACGAGGAGATGCATGCTATCAATCATTATTTCTCATTTTTATGGTTTTTTTGGAAGGAGATTAGTGAAACATATACTTCATAAAAAAAAACTACCATTTTGGAATCAATAATTTGTAGAAATTCAATAGAATAGAATGTAAGTTTATGTCTCTCAAAAAGGTAAATTTCCTTAAACAGTATCTAGGTTACAGCAGATTCAAACCTTTGTTATAGCCCGTGATCACCAGGCGTGAGCACTTGCTTGCCCGAGAGTGTGTGTGCGTGTGTGTGCGTGTCTGTGTGTGACAAGGTGAAACGCGCTTTAGGATGGAGGTGAATATTTCCGGTAGGCGAAATTATTGTAAAATACTTAGTATATTTTCGGTCTCTGCATAATCCAATTTTAGTAGCCATGTCGTTAATGTTTTTTTACATTTTGATCTGCACATAGGGTACATATTTAATATTTTATTAGCCTTGTTATAGACGTAGCTACTGAGGAAAGGGAAACTACGTTGGGCCGAACGACAATTTGTGCAGATGGAGGGACAGACAGTATTTTTACGTCGTTTGGTGCCAAACTTGCATGGATCGTAGGGAGTCTGAGAGTGTGTGGTTAAAACAAGGTTAAGGATTAATCATTTGCGAATAGTGAGAACCGTACACGCTTCATAAAGATCGATGGTAGGAAAGCGGTAAGGTAACCGCCATCCAACCTGCAGGAGTGCCCTTTGCGCACGTTCCAGCTTCAGCATGTGAGTTTTTGCAGGTCCACCTCAAGTAGTTATGTAATATTGTAGAAGCGATTGGCAAAGTGCGAGATATATAAGTCTTAGCACCGTTGTGTCTGCAGCGTGACGAAGGGACTTAAAGATGTAGGTCAACCTACGCAGTCGCGAGGTTAGTGTGTTTATGTGCACAGATAATGACAAGCAGTCGTCAATTTGTACACTGAGATATTTGACAAAATTGATGCGAGAAAGGCAGGGGCAATTACAAGTCGTAAGGTGAGGTGAAATATAAGAGTGTAAAATCAAGGGGCAAAGTAATGTTTTTTATTAGTTGATATTTCTCCTAAAAACTGCACGAAAAACGGCTAGCGCGGCGTTTTGCTCGGGGTAGCACCTTAATCAGCATTCTGGCCCAGGCAGCTAATAATATGAACTATAGGCGAGCTCATGCATACAATCGCAAGACGTTTCACGTAATCATCATCTGCCTAGCCTTTGCCCAACTATTTTGTAGTCGGATTCGAGTATAACGCACCACAATTCCTACCACTTTTATTATGGAGTGACATCAGATAGGCACAACTGACCTCTAAAACACAGTTACTGGGAAACACGATATTCCATGGTGAGACTGCTTGGCAGGCTTACGCAGTAACATATCAATTAATATACCTACGCCGGCCATAGAAAATTAACATCAATTTGTAGGTTTTAATTTTTTACATAGGAACAATGTTGAGTGACAGTACCTTCCGGATCGCTACATGTTTGCGCCTAGGTACTCCCAGCGGAGCTCCACATCGTTGTCAATGTGGTGAAGCAGTCGACCGCCTCGGACACCATGGCCTATCTTGCAGTAAAAGCGGTGGTCAGTTAGCACGGCACGCCAGCATTAATGACATCTGACATGACTCTTGTCACCGCGGGTGCCAGCTGTTTTAGAACCCAATGGCTTGGCGCGCGACGATGGGAAGAGACCGGACGGGATGACCATAATGCCATGGAAGTTGGGTAGGCCTTTGGTGTGGGATGCTACATGTGTCAATACCCTTGCGCCATCCCATCTTCTTAGCACGGCGGGCTGTGCTGGGGCGGCTGCTGCTGGTGCAGAAAACCTCAAACGGCGCAAATATAACAACCTTACTGGCAGTTATATGTTTGAGCCGTTTGGGGTTGAGACATTAGGTCCATGGGGTCTGAGTGCTCACCGAGTGTTTCGAGACATAAGTAAACGGTTAGTCGACTGTTCGCGTGACCAGAGGGCTGGCCTTTTATTTAGCCAGAGAATCAGCATTGCCATTCAACGTGGCAATGCTGCCAGCCTTCTGGGCACGTTTCCCATTGACATCGATGTGGACGAATTTTTTGATGCGCAGTAAGCTTTTTTTTGTTTTGTTATTAGTCATAAGATTAGACATATTCAATTAGATATACTATTATATGAATTATAAATTAATTAATTAATAAATACCCATTATCATTTGTAGGTATATATATAATAGTATATTGATGAGGTGTAAACTCATTAGCGACAGGAAATGGCGCGTGATCGTCTTTATTTGCATATTCCACACAGAACACATACAGATACAGAAAGTTAGCTCAGTACAACGCTCGAACACGCACGCATACATAGACACGATTTACGTACAGCGAGTGCAAGCGCACTCCCGAAAGGCTGACGTTTGAGACCGTCGTATGTACGTGTGTGTGTGTGTGTGACTATTTTCGCTCGTTGTAAGGAGTCAACCTTCTGTATCTGTATTTGTAGGCCACCTTACATCAATGCCTGCGGGGCGATGGTGAAAGGGGCGTTTGAACTCGATCAAATTATCTACTAGTAGTTAAGAATTTTTAATTAAACGATCCTGATATTTGTTTATAGTGGGCTTTATAGTGTAATCAATCATGCGTGCTTCCTTAAATATAGTGCTAGTTTGTTAATAGTAAATAGTTAGGCACAATATAGCGTGTGCGTGTGCAAGTAGTATTTAATTAAATAAATTTATTTGCAGCTAGTTATTGGTTTATTGTCTACTGCGTAATTAAAGATTGTACACTACGCTGCTACGAAAGCGTAGACGTTAGTAGCCACATAGCCTCCCCGTAGCACCGTAGCCGCGTAGTGTTTGCTTACTACCGTAGTACGGTGGAAGGAGAACACAGACAACTTGGGAGTGATATGTCTTTAATTGGCTGGTACCGTAGCAGTGAAGCAGAACTCCCTTATACACAATCTCAAGGTACGTTGTACTCTTTTTAGGTACAATACATATCATTACGCTTGTATTGGCGAGGCAGAGAGTGGTGTTTAATACACTCACATTTCGCTAGTTATCTTTAACTCCTATATAATTTAATAATTTTATTACTTGTAGAAGATGATTGCCGAATTGAGCTGGTTACGATTGAGTATTATATGGTTATTTGAAGTCCGAAGAGAGACGAAGGACTCAATAATCCTTAAATACGGTAACTAGCTATATTGCCGAGAGGGTGACCGGCACACCCAGGGTAGTATCGGATTTATCGTCCACAAGTACCTTGTGAATAGCGTTATGGTGGTGTACCTTATACTAAGAATAACCGCAAGATATTCGCTGAAGATCATATAGGTCTACGCCCCAACCTCAGCACACCCCGACAACGAAGTAGAGCTACGAGAAAATGATGAGCTGCAATTTGGTGTTGGCTCGGAACCACCGGGATCATCTACTGGCCAGCTTTATGGATAAGGAGGGCATATTTATGATGAGCTCCTTCTTCAGAAAGCGTGAGCACGGGAAGTGGACCCGGAAGAGCCCCGATGGTGCATTTAAAAATATGATCGACTTCATCATGTCAACCAAAAAGCTAATGTTCAATGAGGTCTCTGTGTTCAATTCGCTGAAAACCGGAAGCGATGGGAAAGTGAGTATTGAACATAAATATCAAGCTTGAAAGGTCTCGACTGATGAAGTCTACTTACGCTGCGATCAGCACAGATTCAAATCCAAAAACCCGAGAGCTATCAATTCGAAACGAACCTGGACGAGTACAAAATAGCTTTCGTGTAAAAGGTCCATACGGTTGGGTCTAAGTTCTTCAAGACCCGTACTCGCACAGATAAGAACAAAAGCTATCTGAGCCTACTCTCAAGGTCATAAAGGAGAGGCATGAGATGATCCTGCAGTCTTCATACGAGGCGTGCAAGTACCGACAGCTCAATAGCTGGATCTTTAAGTTCTTAAAAAGCGATCTCCGTCGCTATAAAACCGAGCGTATTAAAGATGCGATTAAACGGAATACAGGCTCCAAGGTCCAATAGATCTATTTTTTGAGGTAGATCGAAAAATTCTATGGGCAGTTGTACATGTCAGGTCACCATGTCTGTCCGACTTCAGGAGCAGACCACGGAATCTATCCTTCTGCAGCAAGGTATTAGACAGGGAGATTTATTTATTTATTAAGACTTCATGCACAAAAGGTACAAAGGCAGACTTAATGCCTTAGGCATTATCTACCAGTCAACCAAGGGTGGTGAAGAGATAACATGGGCGACCGTGCAAAAAGTTGTTATTGTCTGTGTGTGTGACTCCAAAAAAACATGAAACTGACACCCGAAACGAAGGTCTGACCCCACATTCACAATTAGCCACCATGAAAATGACACCCATGACAAATTTCAAATATTTCGGTAGGCGCCATCTTGGATTTTCATTTTGACCCCATATTCGCATTTAGCAACCCCGGAAACCATGTAAATAAGACCCATGACGAAAGTTTCATAAATTTCGATCGGCGCCCTTTTGAATTTATATTTTTATTCAATTTTTTTTTTTATATATAGATACGCTCGCGCTTGACCACTATCTCACCTGATGGTAAGCGATGATGTGGTCGACGGTGTTACACGCTTGCCTAGAAGTTATCTATTCACTCTTGACTTTGATCCCGAGGTTGTAGCTATCTGGAAACATAGACTCCGGCAAGGAATTCCACTCCTTAGCTGTACGCATAATGAAAGTATTTTCAAAACGTTTAGTGCGTATGGATGGGATGTCCACCATGTACCGATGGCGCATCGCCGAACGTCTTGTAGTCCGATGATGAAACGGGCTAGGCGGAATTAGATCATGCAATTCCATTGCACACTCCCCGAAATTTAATCGATAAGAAACCGACAAGCTGGCAACTCAAAGACGATGTTCAAGGCTCTGAAGCCTTGACTCGACCAGTGCCTCATTGCCAATGAGCCTCTTAGCTCGTTTTTCGATTGACTCTAGTGCATTAAGCTGGTATTTGGCAGATCCGTCCCAGAGATGAGAACAGTATTCCATGCAAGATAGAACTTGCGCTTGATTCAACTTAAGCAGCTGTTCTGGCGTGAAGTACCGTCTCACCTTCGCAAGGATCCCCAACTTTTTGGCAACCAGTTGAGCCTTTGCCTCCATGTATGGGCCAAAATTGAGTGTCGTTACGCCAAGAAGCTCAAGATGGTCCGTTATAGGTACGGTTACACCTCGGAAAGATTCCTTGTGCCTTGTGAAATTGGCTTTTTACGCAGAGAAAAGACACGCCTGTGTTTTTGCGGCATTGATCTTGACCAGATTGGCATCGCGCCATTCGGAGACTGCCTCGAAGGACAAGCTCAAGCGCTCCACCATGGCCTCATGGAGAGACTTGACCTGAGGCCCAGTAGCCCGTGCGTTGGATAAGTATCTCTCAGCAACAGTGCTGTCATCTGCATACCCAAAGGAACCGGGTTTAAGCAGTTCATTTATGTGCTGCAAGAATAATGTCGCTGAGAGAACCGAACCATGAGCGATCCCGGCATTAAAATCCAATAGGTCCGAAGAGCAGCCATCGATAATTACTCGAATGGAACGACCCCTCAGGAAGTCTGCAATCCAGTCACACCGACCACCGGGCAGACCGAATGAAGGAAGCTTACCTAAGGCTTTCGTGCCAGACCCTGTCAAAAGCCTTCGAGATGTCGAGGGAGACGCGAGCGCTTCCCCATGCCTTTCGATGGCCTCTATACGATATACGATACGCTAGAAGATTCCCAGCGGACCGATTTCGAAGGAAGCCGTATTGGCGGTCGCTAAGAATGTCGTTAGCTTCTAGGTATCGGAATAGGTTCGGAAGAACAGAGATGACCCCAAAAACCAAAAAAATTACACCCATGACGAATATTTCGGTCTAAAAACTCAATAAATAAACCGAATTTAGAAACACCTCGTTTCTTAGAAGTCAGTTAAAAAACTTACCTAACCTACTAATTTTGTTGCACTGTGGTCTCATAATAAATCGCTCGATAGATTAGCGGGAAGTCGAGCGCGAACAAAAGTGACATAGGTCCTGCCTCGTCAAGGCCGAGGCGACTGAAGAGCCGTATGGCGGCCGCTGTGTTATATATTATTTTATTATTAAAACAATTAAACTATTTTATAAATTCTACCCTGAGAATATAGTTCTATAGGTTGTCATTTTTTTTTATATTTGTTTTAGGTAGTGAATCTTTCATAATCTTCTAGAACAATAAGAACATGATCAAAAAATATCGTTTTAAAGTCTATCCACACATATCAGGGCCGTGCCCGGGACATGGCCGGGGCCAATCAATGATGCTTCGTTACTGGCTCGTGCACGGACCGTGCACGGCCCTGTTTTTTGTGGATAGACCTTTAGGCTCCTTTTCAGTTTTTTTTTAGGTTTCAATATCACGTTTTGAATCACAGAAATGAAAAAATCAAATGTATTTGCCTCTCTTTTTGCGGAACCTTCGCGTCTGAATCCTGGTGATTTGCGGCCCCCTCCTTCTCTTGATGGATGCGAGACGAGTATGTTGGACATTCGCATCCATGAAAAGGACGTACGTAGGGTGCTGCGCAACCTCGACGTGAACAAGGCTAGCGGCCCCGACGGCATACCAGCTATGGTTCCAAGAACCTGTGCACCTGAACTGTCTCCGATCTTGACACGCCTTTCATATGAGACTGGAAAAGTGCCGAATGCTTGGAAGCAAGCCAACGTACAGCCCGTGCTCAAGAAGGGCTGTCGAGCTGACCCGGACAACTACAGACCTATCTCTGTAACGTCCATACTCTTTATGAGTATGGAGCATGTACTTAACACTAAGCTCCTGGCATACCTAGAAACTAACGATATCCTTAGCGACCGCCAATACGGCTTCCGCCAAAATTGGTCTACTGGGGATCTTCTAGCGTATGCCATTCACACATGGAGTGAGGCCATCGAGAGGCACGGGGAAGCGCTTGCCGTCTCCCTCGACATATCGTAGGCTTTCGATACGGTCTGGCACGAAAGCCTTATCGGTAAGCTTCCTTCATTGGAAGCTTCACAGCACAGACCACCGTCTGTGTGATTGGGTTGGAGACTTCCTGTTGCTGAGAGATCGGTCCATTAGAGTGATTATCGATGGCTGATCGTCGGACCAATTGGATATTAATACCGGGGTCCCTCAGGGGTCGGTACTCTCAGCAACATTATTCTTGTTGCACATTAACGATCTACTAAAACCCGTTTCCTTTGGGTATGCAGACGACAGCACTGTTGCTGAGAGATACTTGTCCAACGCACGGGCTACCGAGCCGCAGATCCGGTCTCTCCGTAAGACCATAGTGGAGCGTTTGAACCTGTCCTTGCAGGCGGACTCCGAATGGGGCGATGCCAATTTGGTCAAGTTTAATGCTGCTAAAACTCAGGCGTGTCTTTTTTACGCTAAAAAGAGCCAATTTCATCCGGCTCCAACTTTCCATGATGTAACCGTGCCAATAACGGACCATCTTGAGCTTTTTGGCGTTACGTTGACATCGACTATCAATTTTGGGCCATACATTGAGGCAAAGGCTCAGCTGACTGCCAATAAGTTGGGGATCCTTGCGAAGGTGGGAAGGTACTTCACGCCGAAACAGCTGCTCAACTTGTATCAAGCGCAAGTTCTCATATCTGGGACGAATCTGCCAAATACCAGCTTGATGCACAAGAGTCGGTTGAAAAGCGGGCCAAGAAACTGATCGGCAATGAGGCACTGGTTCTGCATCGTCGCCGAGTTGCCAGCATGTCGGTTTTCTATCGGTTACATTTCGGCGAGTGTGCGATGGAATTGCATGATTTAATTCCGCCCAGCCCGTTCCATCATCGGACTAGCAGACGTACGGCGATGAGTCGTCGGTTCACGGTGGGCATCCCACCCATATGCACAAAACGCTTTGGGGACACTTTTATAATGCGTACAGATAAGGAGTGGAATTCCCTGCCGGCGTCTGTTTCCCGATAAGTACAATTTGAAGTCTTTAAGTCAAGAGTGAATGGTTTTTTTCTAGGCAAGCGTGCTTCACCGTCTACCACATTATCGCTTACCATCAGGTGAGATATTGGTTAAGCGCAAGCCTACAGATAATAAAAAAACAAAAGATCATATTTACAAAGGCCGAAAATAAAGCGAATACAGTTGTTAAGAAGTCGATCCATTTTGTTAAGAAGTTCTTGGGATAGATCAGAGTAACAAACATCATCATAGTCGATTATACATATGTATGTATAATCGACTATGCTGATGTTTGTATGTACAAGAGATTGAACCAAGGTGGTTTAAGTGCTAGACGGAAGAAAATGTTTGAATCTATAGAGAGACCGCATTGGGAATGTGACTCTCTGGCTAATCTGAGCGACCTGCTTATTCCAGCTTGTCATCAATGTAAACGCCTAAGTCTTTAACGTGAGGCGAGAGAGGAATATCTAATGGTTATGAAGGACATGACCTTCAGGACAGCCCTCTGTGCCCTCTCAAGATGAATAAGGTGAGTCTTGGGAGCAGCTTTGGATTTTTACACCAAGATATTTAATTGTTTTCGATATCGCTAGCGAAGGGCAGGCACACTGTGGGATAAGCGAGTTTGTGTTTGGAGATCAAGAATGAGCTTTCAGTATAATCGCGTCTGAGGCGGGTAAAGTAACAGCTTGCAAGGGAAAGGGTAAGAAAGTGGTTTATGACAATTTAGTAATAACAAAGAAAAGCTACTCAGCTAACTTATTAATAAAATAAAAATGAAATCCATGACCATTGCCTAAGGACACTTAATAATACTGATTTATTCACATTCCGGAAAATAATCGTTTTATTTGCGACCCTATGCATAGTTGAGATTCACAAGAGAGTGGAATATAATGTGTTGTGGAAGTATTTCAGGGACAACCCTGATTTATGCGCGGCACCCTGGAGGTCGGTGACAACCCTATCTATTACCGGCTATAAAGCGTGCCTATGTGTGTGTCTGAATAATCGCTTTAATATAAAAACTACAGCGATTTTTTCATTTTGCAAAAACTTTTTGATCTTGTGGTTTAGTAAAAGAATTTAGTGTTATAAATAACGAATTAAAAATTAATCTTTAGATTTATTGTGTCTTCTTGGTGTCGCATTGGAAAAACATTTTGACTGACAGTCACACTCACTTCATGATCTACGATTGCTTTGCACCGTGTTTATAAATAAGAAACATCATGTAATCAGTTCCGCTACCAACCTCGCTGCCTCGCTAATGTTAAATGGAAATGTATAACATGTTGTGTGTGTCGCTTTGTTAGACAACGTTTATCGAAAGAAAAGTGTTGTCTGAACGATTACTAGTTTCAGTTACATCAGTGGTCTGTATTTGAAAAGTTTCTTCACTTTAGTGAACGTGTAAGTTAAAAGGTATTATTATAGGGTTGTCACCCCGCTAACAACCACTAGGATGACGTACAACGTAATACGCGCACACATCGTTACACTACATTAGCAGTCATACATATGCATGCGATGTGCAATATCGTAGTTTTATCACAACACCAGCGCGTCGCCAGAGGACTGACCTATTAATTAGTCGTTAGCTGTGAGCTACTAATAACATGGGACATTGTGTTTACTATGGTGTCGTTGCACTCTAGCTAGTATAGGGTTATTAAGGATCTTATTTGTGTGATGATACGAGTATAGTGCTAGGCAAAAATGAGAATATTAGAGGATGTTTGAAAGTGGCGCCAGTGACAGAAATTTTGAAAGAGTCCTGGTGATGCGAAGGCATGGAACGCATGTTACTGAAAAAGATGTTGGATGGATGGAGAGGAGGTGAAGGCTATAGAAAAGATGGATGGATTGTGCGAGTAATATGAAAGAAAAAAGATTCAGTGATTGCGTAATAATTGGTCGGACGATTGGAAGAAGAAAACGCGTTGCCCAACCACAAGTAACACGGGATATGGGTAGGAAGACGATGAGATGATGCTAGTGCTTGGCAGAATTATGTCAGTGGTCAAGACTATAAGAACGTGATAGTTTAAAATATAGACAAATATTCTAAAGTTGGGACTGTGCCGCTTTGGATAAAACTGTTCGATCTTGTGATTCGTCAAAATGATTTTTTGTTATTAATAAGTTGCTGTTAATCAGTGTCCTACGACTAGCCCAGTAGATTACCTAAGTTTTGACTTAGCCAATTTAAATCTACACAATTTACAACCACGCAAAGCTCTACTTAGTTTTTGTCTGTACAAATTACTATCAATTATCCAAAGTTCTATTTCTACTAGAAATTACTTGAGATTTTAATTGCATTGCTCCTCTCATCCTCTAATCCCCTAGTAGTCGGAGCAGAGTAAGCGACAGCGATGTAATAAAAAAACTATTCTGAAGTTAATTGTCTGTCTATCTAGTTCTAAAGGTCATTAGTTAGTGTTATTTGTTCCGACTGTCGTAAACCATTCAAGAGTAAAAACTTTTTTATTAATTGACTACAGTCGATAATGTCAATACATTAAATTGACAACATTCGGCCGAGGTTACCGACCTGTCGCGAGCGGGTAAAGACATCCCACGTCTGCTTTGTTTTCAGGGGTAACTTTATGATTAAATCTAATTTGCATAAACGATGTGATGCCTGCCTAATTCAATTATGTTAAAGTATTCTGCACTTACCATGCGCTTTGGATGTGCATTGACAGGTATTGAATTATTTCATGAAGTTCGTCTTTATTCATATTAATTAAAATCCTTAAATTATGATAATTAGGATACATTATAATTCAGAGAGAAACTGCAGTAGGTACCATAACAATGTGCTATGTGTGTGCACTTAATGTACCACGTATCTTTTTCTTTTTAGAAACGCTCATGATTGGAAAAAATCTAAAATTAAACTCCTCAAATAGAATATTTGAATTAAGAATCGGTATGGTTAGCGAGTTTTTATAAATAAGGTTGTTTGTGTACTTTGTATTGTGTTTTCACTGAGCGTGCCCGCTCTAAGCCCGTATGTTTCCAACGCTAGGGTTGTTCCACAGCGAGAACATAAAGCATGTTAGGGCCGCCACTGAAGTTTTTTACAAACACCGTTTGTAGTTGTTTAGAAGTTTGTTAAGATTTGTTGTTATTTACTCGCTCTCGCTACGGCTACAGTAGCAGGACGTAAACTCAACTCCACCCTCTGTCTGCAAGCTTTTGTTTTTAAATTGTCTCGGTAGCTGTGTACGGTAGCTGTGTGTGTGTGGGAGATTTGTCCTATGTTTTGACTAACTTTGTATTTACACAATCAATATTAAGATGAATGTTTGTTGGATGTCAGTTCAAGAGGTGGCACAGTTTGTCCTTGATGAGACTACCGCGTCTCTTTATTTTACGAAAGGCTACGTACACAGACGTATAATATGATTACATTACCTGTGTGAAGTTTATCTTATTTTAGAATTCTAGTTGAAAACTACGAGTAACATCCATCCGTGACCCGAACTTATACATAAGTTCATGGCCAGTTTTTTACATTTGACATAAATCTGGTTTAATATTGAGGTAAAACCAGAATAAATTGCGAGAAAAATGCATAAAAACGTACTTTACGAGTCTGATGGTCAACACGATATAGGTAAATGTTTTTGTAAACACAAACAACCAGATTACCTAAGTTTATAATAATCAAATAGACAAGTATCTAATAACATTTGGCTTCTGATGTGTTCGGCTTTTATAACGACCATAGGATCCCTTATTGAATGGCGTCTATACACTTACCCTTTTACAAAAGGTTTTACCTTTCTGTAGGTCAAGAGTTCTGACGTAAGACTTGATAAAGGGTCGCAGAAGTACTCGCATAGCTAACATGATGCTTCAGTACCTACTTAGAAGATGCCCTAACAATATGTGTGACTTCGACATCTACAACTTTGTCTCATTAGATTTGGAAGTGTGTCATGTGTATTGTAATCTGGCAATAAAAAATTTATTATTATTATTATTTTATTATTATTATCTCCTGGCAACGGAGGTTTTGTAGAGTTGAGGTACCTGTGAGTTTGATTGCTGGCACGCGTTACATTGAAACGATTTGGCTATTTTCTCTTGTTGTCTTACAATTCATTATAATTCATACAGCATCCAGATCAAAACTTGCTAATTTATTGTATTTGGATGAGATTAATAATCGATTTACAGTGTAAGTTTGATGTCTACCGCTTCTAAGGGGAAACTAAACTGCCGAGCAATGAAAAAGTTCCACCCACAAAATGCCAACAAACACCTTAATATCTCCTAAGACATAGAACCTAGAAGACCTAGAAGCTCCATAAATTAAAAAGTATAATGAAATCTATTTTATTATGCAAACTTAAACTCTTTTAAATACTGGTATTTTTGAAGCCATGGAAAAAAAAAGTAGAAAATCAACATTTTGGGGTTTGAAAATTTCGGAATACATTTGTTTCGTTTTTGTTTTGCTTTTGATTTCATCCTTGTTTTCGCCGTTGTGAAATAATTTTTAAATTGTAAAGTCTTACGGCTCTCGTACCCATAAATCATGCCTCTATCACCCGAGGATTGTACGAGAATCATCACTATGGTGGAATTGGTGACCAGCCAAAGAAATACGGCCACAATAATGGGCGTGACACATACTACTGTCCGACGAGTGATCCAAAGGTTTAGGGAGACTGGATTAAACCTGAGAAGACCAGGTACTGGCAAGCCAAGGTGCACAACAGTCCGAGAACATCGTTTCATTGCGGCAGCCATGTTAAGAAATCGACATCAGACAGGAGTTGCGGTTCAAAAACAACTTCTGCAAGTTCGAAGGGAGCCAATAAGCGAGTGGACAGTCAGGAGACGTCTTGCCGAAAGAGGATTGAAGCCTTATGCCAGCAAATGTCCCAAAACTGGAACGGCATCATAAAGTTGCCCGATTGCGATACGCCCGCGAGCATACAGAATGGGGTGAGGACGAATGGGCAGAGTGATGTTCTCTGATGAGTCAAGATTTATGCTGTACCATCATGAGGGGAGGAAAAGAGTATACCGACGACCAGGAGAACGTTTTGCACAAGCATGTTTTGGAGAAAAAGTGTCATACGGCGGAGGTACCGTTCACGTGTGGGCTGGTATCTCTGCAGAGGGTCGAACAGCGTTAGTTTCAATCGAGAACGGGAACCTAACTGCTGTGAGATACATCAATGAGATTCTCAATGAACAAGCTGGTCCGTTATTGAACAATATGGGCAACAATGCAGTGTTCATGCACGATAATGCACGGGCCCACACTGCTCAAGTTGTAAATTAGTATCTTCAGGACGTAGCAATCCACAAAACGGAGTGGCCAGCAAGGGGCCCCGATTTGAATCCTATTGAGTATGCTTGGGACGAGCTTGACAGAAGCGTGAGAAAACGAGTTCCACCTCCAATTACTCTTCGTGACTTGAATTACGCGCTCAGCGAAAAATGGCAGAACATTCCTCAGCATATGCTGAGGAATCTGGTATTCAGCATGCCCAATCGCGTAGAAGCTGTATTGAGAGCACATGGAGGAAACACCAAGTACTGAGTTATCAAAACCTACGTTTACACCTAATAAAACCCCTACTTAGAGATTTGGTTTTATTTGCCAAATGGCCCCATTTTTTTAAAACATTTAATTTAAAATTTGAATACAATATTTATGTTTTTAGTTGGTAATATTCTGATGCGCTGTTAAATGTACTTCAATATTGCAGACGGCGCCATTAAGCTAGCCTTTCGCGTTTAGGAGTAATTTGGTGCTATGTCACTGGAACTTTTTTGCTCCGAGACTTCGTGGCGTTCTCATCATATGGTAAACTCGTTCTTGATCTCTTTTACGAACTGTTCTTTCGTGTCCTGTTGTATTTTTTTTAGCTTAGGGTATTTCCTAGAATTTTGTAATTTTGATTAACTAATTAAAGTTGATTCATTCGTTGACAAGTCAAGTCTAAAGACGGTCAGCTCATAGTGACGTCGGAAGGGCAGCTCTTACGCTGGCGTAATCACTTTGAGAAGGTCTTCCGTTTGTCAGCATCATCAACACCTGACGCGCTACAAGTCATTTCTACACCATCCCGGCCTCTCAACATCGACACGGAACCACCGTCAGCGTCGGAAGTTGCAAGAGCAGTCCTCTCTTTGAAGACAGGCAAAGCACCAGGACTCGACCTGATAACTGCGGAAATGCTACAAGCTGACTTATCCTCCGCCGTCAACGTTCTGACGCCTCTCATTGAGAGGATATGGGCCACCGAAGAGCTTCCGGACGAATGGAACAAGGGTCTTTTGATAACTGTACCCAAAAAGGGAGATCTTAGTCAATGCGATAACTGGAGAGGTATTACGTTGCTCTCAATTCCCTCGAAGGTTTTCTGCAAGATTATACTGGATAGGTTATCGAAGGCCGTGGATCCTCTCCTACGCAAAGAGCAGGCTGGTTTCCACGCAAACCGCTCGTGCACGGATCAGATCAACACTCTCCGTATCATTTTACAACAGGCATTAGAATGGCAGAAGGAGATCTATCTCACCTTTGTTGATTTCGAAAAGGCATTTGATATGCTGAAGTGGTCCAGCATCTGGTCCCGCCTACTGGACATCGGAGTGCCACCAAAAATTGTCCGTCTGTTGGAGAGTATTTACAAGAATTATTCCTGTAAAGTAACTCACGACGGCCTCATCTCGGATGATATAGCAGTACACGCAGGTGTCCACCAAGGCTGTCTCCTTTCACCGCTCCTCTTTTTAGTTGTTCTTGACGGGATTTTGCTTCGCATTTTCGGCAACAAGCGCCGCGGGATAGAGTGGGGATTATCCAACGTCCTAGAGGACTTGGATTACGCCGATGATCTATGCCTGTTGAGTCATACCCACGCTGACATGCAAGCTAAATTGAAAGATTTAAGTAAGGAGGCGGCAGAAACGGGTCTAAAAATAAACACCCGGTAGACCCAAGAGATGAGATCTGGTGTGAAGAATACTTCACCGTTGCTGATTGGCACTGAGGCAGTGGAACGCGTCCACAAGTTTACTTACCTCGGGAGCGTCGTGTCAGAAACTGGAGGTAGTGAAGAGGATATCGCTTCAAGGATCGCCAAAGCAAGAGCTACCTTCGCGCAGCTGAGAACTGTTTGGAAATCGCGGAAACTGACCCGAAGAATTAAACTCAAAATCTTCGGGTCAAATGTCAAATCCGTGCTGCTCTACGGGTGCGAAACCAGATTCCTCAGCATATGCTGAGGAATCTGGTATTCAGCATGCCCAATCGCGTAGAAGCTGTATTGAGAGCACATGGAGGAAACACCAAGTACTGAGTTATCAAAACCTACGTTTACACCTAATAAAACCCCTACTTAGAGATTTGGTTTTATTTGCCAAATGGCCCCATTTTTTTAAAACATTTAATTTAAAATTTGAATACAATATTTATGTTTTTAGTTGGTAATATTCTGATGCGCTGTTAAATGTACTTCAATATTGCAGACGGCGCCATTAAGCTAGCCTTTCGCGTTTAGGAGTAATTTGGTGCTATGTCACTGGAACTTTTTCATTGCTCGCGAGTGTATTTAAATAACACCTTTAGAAGCAATTCCTTTAGAAGCATGTTCAATCCGTTGAGTCACTTCCTGAAATATCACCAAGCCCTCCGCGTGTTTTACGATTATACCTGACACTTCGCCACAGCATGCACTCATTAATAGACAATATTGACTGGTCGTTAATATTGACACTCGTAGTGGTAAAGCATGCCTGTCTAAAATTACCTACCTCGTGTGGTGTGCGGTGTGCCTGCAACATGGCAAACTGTAATAAACATGGCCCACTGCCATTAGCCGTAGTTGCTAAATAAAGCGCGCAAAAACTGTCGCTAAAAATTATAACGATCGAAATTAACGCCGTGAATTTGCCGTGTCACTGTTTTTATTCTTGCAGCAATTTGAAAGCATATTGGCAATTATGGTTTCGAGGAAAAGCTTTTGCTACCCACAAAAATAGAACTTTTTGGAACAGAGTAATACTGTCCACAGCTTTATGTTTGTTTTCAAAATGGTGTCCAATACTTTTACTTTGATCGACTAGTGGTAAGATGCGATTGGTGAGCTGCTTGAATTCCATCCCTTTGTTGGGCAATTTGCCAATAAAAAGCAGCCTATGGAATCTCAATTTACCATCCTTTATCCACTCAAAGTCGCTTCTTTTTACCCGACTGCCGAAGGTATGATAATGTGTTTAACAGTCTATGTATGTATGTTTATTCTTAAGTGGTGTTCTAGAGAGTGGTGGCCGATTTTGATGATTGTTACGTCAATCCATTCGTCTGAACCTTGCGAGTGTAGCTGGCTACTCTAAAATAAGGGAGCCATATGTAACGGCTACGGCTGTGCATGGGTAGCCAGCGCAGGCCGCTAACTGATAGGTAGGTAGGTAGATGTAAAGTAAATCAGCTGGACAAGTTAATACATATATTGAAGTAACTAAAGTTCCACAGCTAAGTAGCGGGTTTGTAAAATTACTATTGTTCTGCACCGATAACTATCACACAGTTAATACATAAGAAGGGTACCGTCCCTTGGCAGCACGTGGCAGACGCAGTGACCTGTCAGCACAGGCTCAGCGGTAGGCCACAGGAACTGTAACGGCTAGCAGCGTGCAACAGTAGGCAAGGGGTCCAGTCCTCAGCCCATAGGAAAAGGCCTCCCTTGGCAACACGTGGCAGACGTGGGGACACGCGGCTGTAGACCGCGGTTGGCTTAGCAGTAGGCTGCAGGGACTGTAGCGGCAGGATAGGCTGCGCAGGCCGCTCCGTCCTTTGGTAGTCGCACGGCGGTAAGCCGCAGGTAAGCAGGGCAAGACCCGGGCAGCGTGCGTAGGCAGCGCACAGGCACATCAGTAGGCAGGTCGAGGGGTCAAGCCCTCAGCCCTTACGGTGAACCCTGGAAGCACCATAGGGTGCGCAGGTTAGATGCGGTGCAATTAGCAGCAAGCCGCATGCGACGTACCAGCTTCTTTCCCTCTTTAAGCCAAGGAACGGTGTGGGAAGCATTGTAGGTGAAAGCTCAGCAAATCGCAGCGGTTTACAGGTAAAAGTGTGCGAACATAGCAAGCACATTGACAGATGCAAAGTTAGGTTAAGTATGAACATCTGATATGCATAAAGTATAAGTGATCACTTATAAATAACACAGTGAGCACTACACCACATCGATGCAGTAGAATAACATATTATAAGCGGTAATTGGATTTTAGTATAAAAAACACAGATAACACGAAAAATATCAACTTTAATTGACTTACTTGACTTAGTGTCCTACGACCCTGGATGGGGCAAAGGGCGTCCACAGTAGTCCTCCATCGCGATCGGTGTTCCGTCCCGATCATTGGTATTTACTTGCAACACCGTGTCAGTGGGCTGTCAACAATTTTGACAGCTGACACTTAACGGTCGAAAGAGAAAATTTGTAATGTGAATATGCGAAAGTCGGGTTTTTGTAGAAACATATCTAATCGAGAGGTGTTTCACCCATTGTATTTGTTAATCGCGCCCGCCGTTCGCAATCGGCGTTGTGGGGCGCCCCTAAAGTGGGTTTAGAGTATATTTTCACGCGCAGCGAAGTGCTTTTGCGGGAAACGTGCTGCCTGGTGGACGCCGGCCGGATTCTTCGGTCCCGACAGCCGTCAGTCTATCCCTTATTGTCCTTTATTATATATATATTCTCCTATCCCTAAACTCACGGCACGAGATCGATCGACGCCCAGGAGTCTACCGCAGGAATCTAAGGTAAGTTATATTGACTATACTATTACTGGCCAACCCTTGTGCCACCTTATAACCGTGGTAGGAACCAGTATAGCTCTCAATAGGGAGCAAATCCCTAGCTTTCCACTGCCGCGAACCGCGGTTTCGTGGGATACGGTTCTGATTGGATCCAGGAGTGGCACGCTGCTAATGGGCCCCAGTGATAAGCTCCTGGCTTGGGATCCGCAGACCTGTATTTAACAATCGGTCTTTAGCTTCACCCTTTACCTCGCTCCACGTCATACCGATGCTCGTCGCTTCCGCCAACACGGTGCGACGCCAGGTTTGACGGGGACGGCCACGCTTTCTTTTGCCTTGGGGATTCCAATCCAGCGCTTGCTTCGGTATATGATTAGAATCCCTTCGCAGCGTGTGTCCAATCCAACTCCACTTGCGACGCTTGATCTGGCGGTTGATCGGGCTCTCGTGACATTGCTCCAACAGCTCTACGTTGGTGATGGTCTCGGGCCAGTAAATGCCGAGTATGCGACGAAGACAGCGGTTGACGATGACTTGGATCTGGCGTGAGATGTCTTTTGTGACCTTCCACGTTTCGCACCCGTAGAGCAGCACGGATTTGACATTTGACCCGAAGATTTTGAGTTTAATTCTTCGGGTCAGTTTCCGCGATTTCCAAACAGTTCTCAGCTGCGCGAAGGTAGCTCTTGCTTTGGCGATCCTTGAAGCGATATCCTCTTCACTACCTCCAGTTTCTGACACGACGCTCCCGAGGTAAGTAAACTTGTGGACGCGTTCCACTGCCTCAGTGCCAATCAGCAACGGTGAAGTATTCTTCACACCAGATCTCATCTCTTGGGTCTACCGGGTGTTTATTTTTAGACCCGTTTCTGCCGCCTCCTTACTTAAATCTTTCAATTTAGCTTGCATGTCAGCGTGGGTATGACTCAACAGGCATAGATCATCGGCGTAATCCAAGTCCTCTAGGACGTTGGATAATCCCCACTCTATCCCGCGGCGCTTGTTGCCGAAAATGCGAAGCAAAATCCCGTCAAGAACAACTAAAAAGAGGAGCGGTGAAAGGAGACAGCCTTGGTGGACACCTGCGTGTACTGCTATATCATCCGAGATGAGGCCGTCGTGAGTTACTTTACAGGAATAATTCTTGTAAATACTCTCCAACAGACGGACAATTTTTGGTGGCACTCCGATGTCCAGTAGGCGGGACCAGATGCTGGACCACTTCAGCATATCAAATGCCTTTTCGAAATCAACAAAGGTGAGATAGATCTCCCTCTGCCATTCTAATGCCTGTTGTAAAATGATACGGAGAGTGTTGATCTGATCCGTGCACGAGCGGTTTGCGTGGAAACCAGCCTGCTCTTTGCGTAGGAGAGGATCCACGGCCTTCGATAACCTATCCAGTATAATCTTGCAGAAAACCTTCGAGGGAATTGAGAGCAACGTAATACCTCTCCAGTTATCGCATTGACTAAGATCTCCCTTTTTGGGTACAGTTATCAAAAGACCCTTGTTCCATTCGTCCGGAAGCTCTTCGGTGGCCCATATCCTCTCAATGAGAGGCGTCAGAACGTTGACGGCGGAGGATAAGTCAGCTTGTAGCATTTCCGCAGTTATCAGGTCGAGTCCTGGTGCTTTGCCTGTCTTCAAAGAGAGGACTGCTCTTGCAACTTCCGACGCTGACGGTGGTTCCGTGTCGATGTTGAGAGGCCGGGATGGTGTAGAAATGACTTGTAGCGCGTCAGGTGTTGCTGATGCTGACAAACGGAAGACCTTCTCAAAGTGATTACGCCAGCGTAAGAGCTGCCCTTCCGACGTCACTATGAGCTGACCGTCTTTAGACTTGACTTGTCAACGAATGAATCAACTTTAATTAGTTAATCAAAATTACAAAATTCTAGGAAATACCCTAAGCTAAAAAAAATACAACAGGACACGAAAGAACAGTTCGTAAAAGAGATCAAGAACGAGTTTACCATATGATGAGAACGCCACGAAGTCTCGGAGCAAAAAAGGGCGACACAAATGACGCGCACTGCTTATATACCCTAGCTGTCAGTAGCTGTCAATTGACGTTCAAAAGTGACGTCTTCATTCGAAGTCTTCTAACACGGCTTCTCCTGACACGTGGTTGTCCTCAACCACCTCTTCAGTAAGAAGCTCAGCATCGACGTCGTGATGCTCGGCAAGTGGACTCGGGTTGGCTGTGCCTTGACACGCAGCACTCGGTGGATCTCCATGGCGGGCTTCAACTTGCTGGCTCCTAGATGTACTAGTAGGCGGTCCAGCTTGGAAGTCGTCTTCACCTGAAAGTGAAACAAAATACTATGAAAGTATTTTTCTTTAAACTAAACCAATAGGATATTTGAATATCCCAAAATAATGTCAACTTGTCTTGAACATCATTGCAGTGTTATTACATTACAAACATGCAATACAGAAACGGCATACAGTTAGTAGCACGTTTCAACTCAATTACACGGACAGAGGCTCGAGTACGCTTGTCCCCGCAGAGCGTCATGCTCAATGCCACCATAGAACAAGGACAGCGACACAAGGCTCGTCCTGGCAGAGCGTCATGCTCAATGCCACACACAAAACAAGGACAGCGGCCAAAGGCTTGTCTCGGCAGAGCACCATGCTCAATTGCACCATAAAATAAGGACAGAGACACAAGGCTCGTTCTGGCACAGCGTCATGCTCAATGCCACACACAAAACAAGGACAGCGGCCCAAGGCTCGTCCCGGCAGAGCGTCATGCACAATGCCACACAAAAAACAAGAACAGCGGCCCAAGGCTTGTCCCGGCAGAGCGCCATGCTCACATGCCACACACAAGGCAGAGCCAGCAGTTCGATGCCACAAAGCAGAGCCACATACTCAATGTCACGCACAAAGCAGAGCCACATACTCAATGCCACAAGACAGAGCCACATGCGGAATGCCACGCACAAGGCAGAGCCTCAAGTACCGAAACTGTCGAAACTTACTATCGAAAAACATGGCACATGACTCGGGGGTCCACTCTCCACGCCAGGCAACCATATGCTTGGCGGCAGCCTGAGACACCTTACCATACGAGCCACTCAGCAATTGTAGCTCGTATTGACCGTAAGGCAACCGAGGGTCCTCGCATTCCCGAGTCCAACTTGCCTGTAATTTGAGAAGTTTTTATTATAAAAACAAAATCGTTTGACCTTTCGATTCTTATTGACATAATCATCTTGCTTAAGTCGGTTTTGATCTAACAATTCGCTAGTGCGCTGCCTTTGCAACTCTCTTAACCCCTCGCGATTTGGTCGTGTGTTATCTAATGCTACGTCACGGACAAGTGATCTTATAACCGGGGTCACCGCTTCAGCAATAAGCAATTGTAGTGGTGAAATTTGCGTGGTTTTGTGTTTGGTGCAGTTGATAACGAGCTGCATTTTCCACAGCGATTCAGACCACTTTCTGGCTTCAATATTGGCTTCTGTACGCAACATATTTAACAGAGTGCGGCAGTAACGCTCCACTTGACCGTTTTCACAATGCATCTCGGGAGTTACAAAGTGAATTTTGCAACCCTTATCAGAGACCCAACCCTGAAAACTCTTACTCTCAAACATTCGTCCCCTATCGCACACTAGAAGTTTGGGGTACCAAAAAGAGAAATAGCGTTAGACACTACTCGTTTGAGTTCGTCAGTATCTTGCCTTTTTATAAAGAATAAAATAGACAGTACTTAGAATAAGCATCCACAATAAGTAAAACATACTTATTATCGTTCGTAATAAGGAGTGGACCTAACACGTCCATGTACACAGTACTAAATGGACTGTCTGGCTTTTGCCATGAGGAAATCGGATGATGAGGAGATCGAGAGACCATGGAAACCAAAAATGGCGTAAAATAAGATCTATAGTTTTATACGCACATATGTGTTCATGTTGGTCGTGAAAAATTCGCAGGAGTCCAACTCATTATTATTTAATTGGTCGATCAGGATACGAGTTTCCTCATCTGCTGATTGAGCAATATGTACCCAATTTCTTGGCCTGATAATTTGGCGAACATCAACAGGATTTCTACTTAAAAAGTCTGCGTGTTGCATCATTACGCCCTTTCTATATTCTATCGTAAAGTGGAAATCCTGCATGTATATCCACCAACGTGCGACACGTGGTAAAAGATCTTTTTTTCGTTCTGTTAATTTAAGAGCATTACAGTCGGTTGTAATTTTAAATGTAATGCCTAACAAATAATGACGAAAATTTTGAAGAGTTTTGACAACCGCGAGCGTTTCAAGCTCATAAGAATGATAACGCGGTTCGGCACCTTGAGTGGTTTCACTAAAATAAGCCACGACTCGCCTCAGACTGTTCTCGTGTACTTGAATTAAAACTGCACCATAACCAATAGAGCTCGCATCCGTATGCAACTCTGTTGGCGGTAGCGGATCGAAAATAGCGAGTACCGGTTCATTTGTGAGACATTAAAATAAGAAAATTACGAGCTTTGTCCGGTTCTTTGCCGCAATGAAACTTTACGTTAGCCCTTGTCAAACTAGCTATAGATGCCGTTTTGGAAGCGTAACTGCGTATATACCGCCGGGAAATATCCAGCTAAACCTAGCAGTTGTCCAACCTGTCTTACATTTGTGGGCACAGGTGAGTCGACCAATACTTGCATTTTTTGTTTGCTCGGTCTAACCTGACCTTCAGATATTGTGCGACCTAAATATTCTACTTCTGTAGACACAAACGTACTTTTCTTAAGGTTAATGGAAAACCCTGCAGTCGTTAACGTAAATAATAATTCGCGTAGATTTTCGATCGCTTAATCCACGGATGACGCCAAAATCAGTACATCGTCGACATAAACCAGGGTCTTGCCAGCTTCTATTAGCGATTTTAATGTTTTGGTGACGATTCGTTGGTACACCTAGGTATAGGTATTTTAAGGTCTTCGTAGTGACCTTCAGGCGTAACGAAGGCAGTCTTGGACACAGAATCGCTGTCTAAAATCACCTGGTGAAATCCTGATGCCATATCAATACAACTGAAATTCTTGCTTTTACCAAGGCGATCAATATGGTCTTCGATCAGGGGCAATGAATAACGATCCTTAACGGTAATCGCGTTTAATGCTCGATAATCGAAGCACATACGATCGTTGCCGTCTTTCTTCTTGATTATCTTCAAGGATTATCGGACTGGCATACGGCGATTCAGATTCACGGATGACACCTTTGTTAAGCAAATCTTTAATTATCTCACGTACTTTTAATTTCTCCTCTATCGAAAGTCTATATGGTCTATAGCATACAGGGGTATCACTCGTCAATTGAATGCGCATACTACCGGTTGTGACTGTAGTTAAAGCAGTACCCACAATAAATAACTCTTTAAATTCATAAACGACAGATAATAATTTGTCACGGTCACTACCTATAAGCGATGTACTAATAGACAGTTCATCAGAGTTAACAAACAACATATTCTTAAAGTTAACGTCATCAGAACTAGGAATCCGCGTAATTCGGTGTTGATTATTTGCACGAATATAAGTCACACCATCACGGTTTAACACATCCGTCCCGATTAGAACTGGTACATTGATGCATTTTTGAGGCACAACAAACAAATCGACTTCTAATGAAATATCGCTGAATTCTATGATCAAAGTAACGCGCCTACTACACTGAATGTTTTGATCACACCAGCATATACCACGTAAAACCTGATATGTGGGTACTTGAACTAATTTAAAATGTTTTAGCCTAGATTCAGAAATTAGCGATACACGTGATCCACTATCTATCAATACGTCTATAGGGATGCTGTAACGTTGTACTCGGTTGCTAACTCATCGGAATCCGAGTAGCAAAATTAGAAATAAGAAATACCTATTTGCGCTCGCAGCTGATGTTTTTAACTGGCAATACTGCAATGAATAATTAAATAATGTCGCAAACTCCGCGTACGGAACTGGTTCGTTGAATGTTGGTAGTTGACTTTCCTCTCAATACGGTATGAGTAACGCTCGCGGACTTCCTGCGATTCGTGGGACAGTCTTGACCGGCGGTCACTTGGCACTACGCAGCAGGAGAGTGACGGTGTCTGTTGAATAATATTTGTACCTCTGCCACATACGTATCGTCACCTCGAACAACTTATTTCCACAACTTATTGTATTACGTAGACGTTACCGTGAACGTGTTAAATCAGTGTATCCCCAGATTGGGTGCGTGTTGCAAAACCTTTTTATACGTTATCTAGATTTATGTGATCATTGCATGATTTGCTAAAATTTCGCTACTTGTAGAATTTTGAAATAATGTCTATTTTGAACACTTGAACCGTTGATTCACATAAATTGCGCTGGTGTATCAACGGTGATCGTTAATTTGAATACCATATTTTAACTTTTATGTTTTCACCGAGTGACCGTAACATAGGTGTAACGGTTATTTTTAAATACATTTGATGACATCCTTTCATCTATTATTTTCCTTGTTCAAATAGTATTGGTGAGTGGTAGTAAGTCAATGGAAGTAATTGTTTTGTAAAATTCTGCAAATCATTATTGTTATTTTTCCATCTACCTCACATCATTAGATGTTATCATTTTTATGTTTCATCATGCTTTTAAATTGTACCACGCTGCTCAGACAGCTTCATCTTGATGGCTAATTGATGCTAGATCACCGCTTTCCACCGTAGATTCCATGTTCGACGGTTGTCAGGATGTTGCAGTCAGTGGTACGGATTCGGTCATTTGTTAAAATGCCTAATTCGGGATATACCAAGGTCCTTCTATACCGGACATCCTTCCGAGCTGCTACAAGGGCTGTGGCTGGACAACCCTGCGTGCTACCTCCGAAACGAAGATCGACCTACCTACCTGGCTGCCACCAGTCACCTACGTCCTGGAACTACAGGATAGTGGTTTTCTTTCGGCGGTCTAGAACTTAACACGCGCTCGATATCAAGAACCCAACCCATCTATTGCTCGGTTTTCTATTTTAATTTTATATAGTATTTTTATAAAATAAATTTTTGTATCTACCCTCTCTTGGAGAGTTTAATTTACCTGCCTGGCCCCTAACCGTTACAGTGGCGCCCATACTAGTGGTAAATATCGAGCCGTGTTTAGTTCTTTTCTGCTAGGCATTTCTTTTAGTTTTCTTGGTGCTGGCTGTCTATTTCAGTAGTGTTAGTGTAAATACCATGATTACAAGCTACCAAAAGTGATATTTCTTCTTTGTCTCGGGTATCAATTTTAATTGATAAATTATACTATAAAATTTTTAAATTACCCACAATTATTTTTCTAATGCACGTTTTGGTAGCTTGAGTATTTGATTTTGTTCTGTTACAGCGTTTAACTATTTATATTTTGTTTATGTGAATTTTGCAGCACACACCTGTCGGGTAAATTTTCAAATTGTACCATTGTTTTTTTTACCGTTTAATTTTGAAAAATTACGAATATGTCTTATCACATAAAATTTTTATCCCTACAAAAGGCGGAACTAGTATACGAATTAGCGGATACGTCGGGAAAATCTATAGGCCAAGGGCATGTTAAAGATATCAAGTTAACAAATTACAAGGACTAAATGCTAAAACTTAATACTAAAAAATAAAAATAAAAAACTGTACAATTCAATCATTGACTATAACTACCAAACTATGTCTATTCTATATAAAACTAATTAAAACTAAATAATACTTATAAACTAATAAAATACCATAAAATTACCAACTACTACTGCTAAAACCGTCTACCTACATATAACCAAATTCTAACAGCCTATTCTATTATTATTTATTTAATTATAAAATTATATTATTGTTGGTCTATACAAACAGTATTAATAGGAAGATGATCTATAATGACATTGATTCCTATAGTACTATTATTACCATCGGTCCTATAACCATAGTACAAAAGCAATCATGGCTCTACCCCATTGATTTCTTTTCTTTATACCAAGGGATCGTAAAGAGTCCACATGGCACTTTGATCGCACAAAGCACTGCCTTAGGGTGGATCCTGTCTGGTACAGTTAATACTGGAAATAAAGAGAAACTTAACACAAGAAATATTAGCGTCATGCACGCCCAGATAAACGAAGATGACAGTCTTATGAAATTTTGGGAAGTAGAAGAAACAACTAGAACAAATAAAATACTTACACCAGAAGAACAGAAATGTGAAGAGCTATATCGACAAACTACAACACGAGATGAAAATGGTCGGTATGTGGTCAGGCTTCCATTTCGAGATGTGAAACCTCTATGCAAAGCAGGGAACTCACGCGGCATAGCTGAATCAAGGTTCAAATTTCTAGAAAAAAGATTAGGAAAGAATGAAAAATTAAAGGGAGAATATACAAAGGTAATCAAAGAGTACTTACTACTAGGACACATGAGGGCTGTAAAGAAAAATGATAAAAAAAGCCAAGAAGCAGTTTATTTACCCCACCATGCGGTAATACGAGAGGACAAAACTACTACGAAAGTTCGAGTGGTATTCAATGCGTCTGAAAAGAACAACAAGAGTATATCACTGAATGATACTCTGATGGTCGGCCCCACGCTGCAGGCTGATTTACGACACACTATTTTAAAATGGCGCCGGCATGCGATTGGTCTTGTAGCTGACATTATTAAAGTGTATAGGCAGATACGGGTAGCTGAGAATGACGTCATGTTTCAGCGAGTCTTATGGCGAGACAGCCCGGACTTGCAACTACAAGACTACGAGTTACTGACCGTCACTTTCGGTACCGCTTCGGCTCCATATCAGGCAGTGCGAACGCTTCATCAGATCGCTTACGACGAAGGACATAAGTATCCACTGGCCTATAATAGAGTTTTGAACGCATTTTATATGGTCGATCTGATGACAGGTTGTGACAGCGTGGAAGAAGGAACTGAAATATTCAAGCAAATGACAGTGTTATTGAAAACCGGGGGCTTTGAACTGCAGAAGTGGAATAGCAATTGTGAAAACATGTTAGAAATTATTCAATCAATGGAAACGGATAAGAAGACAGAGCAACTAGGTGAAACAAGCAAATACAAAAAGGATAATCTAATAGAACATACAAGGGAGGAAATCGAAGAGCAAAATAGAGTACAAATAAAGCTGGATAATACAATAAAACATTTTAGGTCTTACCTTGAATCGCAGAGAAGACACGTTTCAGTATTCCGTGAATCTTCCTTGACTGTTGACAGCACCTTTAACAAAGAGAGCCATAATTTCTGAAATTTCAAGACTGTTCGATCCGCTTGGTTGGTTAGCACCATGCGTGGTGTTAGCCAAAGTATTCATTCAGAAATTATGGCTCGCAGGAGTCGGCTGGGACGAGGTTTTAAGCACGGATTTAGTACAAGAGTGGTGTACTTACCGTACCGAGCTCTCCCTCATCACAAGGGTTCAGGTACCACGGTGGCTTGGGACCAAGCCAACCGATGATCTGGAACTCCACGGGTTCAGTGATGCCTCCAAAGGTAGCATATGCAGCTGTTATTTATCTACGCAGAGTCGATGTCACAGGACAAGTACACGTTTCCTTGCTGGTTGCAAAAACTCGAGTGGCTCCCATTAAGCAAATAAGCATCCCTCGCTTGGAGTTGTGTGGAGCAGTGCTGATGGCACAGCTACTGATGGAAACTGCTGAAATTCTGAACATACCACAGGAAAGGATAGCAGCCTGGACGGATTCTACTGTAGTCTTAGCTTGGCTTAACAGCCATCCAAGCAGGTGGAAAACATTTGTTGCAAACCGTACCTCAGAGATATTATCAGCTACAAAACCTAGTCAGTGGTTTCATATTTCTACCAAAGACAACCCCGCAGACTGTGCCTCGCGAGGTCTATTACCTAGTCTGTTGGTGGAACACGAAATACGGTTTTCGGGACCATCATTTCTGAAGAACAAAATTATAAATTATGAAAAGCCAAAGGCTCTAAAGATTAATTTAGAAGAATCAGTTAGAATACATATAGCACTAGCTCCAGACAATTCAATTATAGAAAGGTTTTCTTCATTACCGAGATTGCTCAGGGTAGTAGCATATTGTCGACAATTTTTAAACAAGGGCAAAAATCAGGAAACATATTTACAAAAGCGAGAGCTAGAAGATGCATTGAATAGTTGTATAAAAAAGGTACAGTTAGAAACTTTTTATGAAGAACATTTACAACTACAGAAGAACGAACAAATACAGTCAAAAAGTAAGCTAAAATCCTTGTGTCCCTATTTCGACAATCAAGGTATAATAAGAGCTAAGGGCAGACTCCAGAACTCAGAATTAGATGAGCAAACAAAACATCCAATAGTATTGCCTAGTGATAATCATTTAACCGAACTCATCGTGGCAGACGCGCACCATAAAACGTTGCACGGAGGTCCGCAACTAATGCTCGGTTATCTGAGAACGGCCTATTGGATTGTAGGAGCCAAAAATTTGGTCAAAAAACTTTTCAAAAAGTGTGTAAGATGCGCTAGAGCTCGAGGAGCTCGTGGCTAAATAATAATAGCCGCACGGGTCAATCTTCAAGGTTAAGCAACGCTTGACGAGGTCGGTCCGTGGATGGGTGACCATTGTAACATACTGAGTTTCCTCCGTGCCTCGGAAAGCACGTTAAGCCGTTGGTCCCGGCTGTCATTTGAAGATCTTCGACAGTCGTTACGAGTAGTCAGACGCTTGAGATCTGACACCAGTCTAGCCAAGGGGTATCGTGTTACCCATTTACTGGGTTGTGGAGGTCAGATAGTCAGTCGCTCCATGTAAAACACTGGTACTCAGCTGAATCCGGTTAGACTGGAAGCCGACCCCAACATAGTTGGGAAAAGGCTAGGCAGATTGATTGTGTAAGATGCGCTAGGTATAGGCATAGCGCTCAGCATCAATTGATGGGTTCGCTTCCAACAGTTCGCTGCACACCTGCCAGGCCATTTTTGCACAGCGGAGTTGACTACGCTGGTCCAGTCCAAATACGCACCTCCAAGGGTCGGGGACATCATGCATACAAGGGATACATCTGCCTATTTGTCTGCATGTGTACTCCCGCCCTGCACTTAGAAGTTGTTAGTGACATGACCACTCAAGCGTTCCTTGCAGCATTCAGGCGATTTGTATCTCGTCGAGGTCACTGCGCTAAATTGCGGAGCGACAATGGCACCACCTTTGTAGGAGCATCCAAAGAGCTGCAGCAACAAACCGCCATTCAACCCAAAATAGCAGAGCACCTTGAATCCAATGGTACTGAGTGGCATTTCATTTCACCGCATGGTCCCAATTTTGGTGGATTGTGGGAGGCTGGAGTGAAATCCACCAAATACCATCTAAAACGGGTAATAGGCGAATCAACACTTACCTACGAAGAGATGAGTACACTTCTAGCTCAGGTAGAAGCTTGCTTAAATTCGCGGCCGATAAGCACCATTAGTGGAACTGATCCTGGTGAACTGATGCCATTAACTCCAGGACATTTCTTGATTAGAGAGCCTATTTTAAATGTACCTGACTACACGTATGAGAACCCAAACGTAAATTGTTTGACGCGTTGGCAATTCGTGCAACGAATGTTGCAATCTTTCTGGAGACGTTGGTGTGCTAAGTAGAACTTAAATGATAAGTAGCACATCACTATAATCGGTCATGCATACCTAGCAACATCACTAAAAATGTGTCAAACTGGTTCTGTGTAATGGCGTCTAATAAAAGGATTTTGTATTCACAAGTTTACTGCTATTATTTAATAAACATCATAAAACATGGTGACAGCGGTAGCAATGAGCGAATTAAGGATGGAGGGAGATATGGCGACGAACTGGAGAAGATTCATTAGAGAGTTTGAGACGTACATAGACGCGTACAACGACACGGCTTCAGACAAAAGGAAAATCGCAATTTTGTTGTATCATGCAGGTAATGAGGCGAGAGAGATATGTGAGTCTTGGGGGTTATCGGAGGAGGACAGAAGTAACTTAGAGACAGTGAAAAAGAAATTCGATGAGCATTTTGTTCCGACCTTGAATGTCACCTATGAGCGTTTTATATTTCTCACCAGAAAACAAGGAGAAGCAGAGTCATTTGAAGCCTACATGACTACCTTAAAAAACTTATCTAAGACGTGCGAACTGGGATCATTAAAGGAAAGTCTGGTTAAAGATGTATTTATATGCGGCATCAAAGATCCTAGCATACAACAAAAATTACTTGCAATGCCAAAAGTAGACATTGAAACTGCATTGAGCGTTTGTCGAACTCGAACAGCTGTTAAGAGCCAGCTGACCACTATGAATGCAACTCAAAGTACTTCGGAAACTATAACCGTTGATGATATCAGAAGGAAGGGAAACAAGAAAGTACATGGTGACTGTCAATATTGTGGGTATAGCCATATATATGGAAAATGTCCAGCATTTGGGAAAAAATGTCTGAAATGTGAAAAGATGAACCATTTTGCAAGAAAGTGCAAAAGATCTAAAGATCAGGTCAATATGCTAGAGACATTTGAAAGGAAGGAGGACAGTGATGAATCTTATACAATAGAGGTGGTTAAATCTGAAAGTTCAGACTGGTACACAGTGACAATATTGATAAATAAACATCAAGTGGAACTTAAAGTAGACTCAGGAGCACAATGTAACGTTCTAGGAATGCAACAATTTCTGAATCTGGGTGTCGAACTGAAGCCGACTAATGCACATGTGACTTCATTTACCAATGATAGATTGTCTGTAGTAGGGAAGTGCGTATTAAAATGTGTATACAAAGAAAATTGGGATCTTGTGGTAGAGCATTCTAATAAAGATAATATGTTTAGTAGTTTGAAAAAATATATTGAGCAGAGTTGGCCACCTCATAAGGATGTACATGAAGAATTGAGGTCATTATATGATATTAGGGAAGAATTATCACTAGTTAAAGGTGTAGTCTTCAAGGGTGACCGTGTCCTAATACCCAATAGTTTGAAGCAATACATGCTGAACAAATTACATACAGGTCACCCTGGAATCAGCCGGATGATTAGTCGGGCTGATATAACTGTGTTTTGGATTGGAATTAATCAGGATATTAAAAAATTTGTTAAGTCATGCACTACTTGTCAAAAGTATCAAAATAATAAAATAAAAATGGCCTTAAAGTATAAAAAAGTACCAGCACTTCCATGGATGGAAGTTGGCTGTGATATATTTGAATTATATGGTGTATCATACATGGTAGTGGTAGATGCTTTATCCAATTATATAGAAGTATTAACATTGTCAAATTTAAGAAGCAATACGGTTGTAGAAAAACTTAAATGTATATTTGCACGGCATGGCATTCCACAAATCTTATATACAGATGGGGCATTATGTTTTGATTCTGCTGTTTTTAAAGCATTTACTAAGGAATGGGCATTTTTGCATATTATGTCCAGTCCTCACTATCCCCAATCTAATGGATTAGCAGAAAGTGCAGTTAAGACCACAAAAACCTTATTCAAAAAATCATTAGATTCAGGACAGGACCCATATTTGGCTCTGCTTAATCATAGGGCAACACCTAGAGGACTGGTCAGTTCACCAGCTTCAATCCTTATGGGAAGAAATTTGAGAACAAACATACCATGTTCACATAATTTGTTGATACCTAAATTAACATATAGACAGGATAGGATAAAACTGCAAAGTTTGAAAGAAGAAGTTAAGCAAAGCTATGACGTGAGAGCCAAAAATAGGTCCAATTTCAAGTCTGGGGATAAGGTCCTGTTTAAAAAGATGCCGAACTTATTGTGGGAACCTGGGACAATTAAAAATAAAACAGTCTACCCAAGGTCTTACATGGTAGTTGGGGAAAGTGGAGAATATAGGAGAAATGAAGGGCATATACTACCTCTAGTTGAGAGAGAGGTAAGGGAGGAAGTAGGGAGAGTTGAGAGAGAGGCAAGGGAGGAAGTAGGTAGAGTTGAATCTGAAGCTATAACATCTAGTTCAGGTAGAAGAATTAGATTACCTAATAAATATGATAATTATAATATGTTTTAGTTTTTTGTTATGTTCTAAGGTTGATTATAATTATAAATGTAAGCTAGTCCTAAAAGGGGAAGATGTGCTAAGTAGAACTTAAATGATAAGTAGCACATCACTATAATCGGTCATGCATACCTAGCAACATCACTAAAAATGTGTCAAACTGGTTCTGTGTAATGGCGTCTAATAAAAGGATTTTGTATTCACAAGTTTACTGCTATTATTTAATAAACATCATAAAACAGTTGGTATTCAGAATACATTACAAATCGCATGCATCGATATAAGTGGTCTAAGCAGGTTCCGGAACCTAAGGTCGGTGACATAGTTTTAATCAAAGAAGATGATTTACCACCGAGTCGCTGGCTGTTAGGCCGTATCGAACAAAAACATCCAGGTGATGATAAAATCACCCGTGTAGTCACATTGCGTACGGGTACTTCAGTTTTGAAAAGACCAACCTCGAAATTATGTATTTTACCGGTTTTAGAGTAATGAACTTTGCATTATTTATTGTGTTTTATTGCATGTTAAACTATTAAAATTTTAACCTTTTACAATTTTAGTTCAAATGTTTACCCTTGTTAATTGTTATACTATTTCTACTTTTATTTGTTAAATTCAAGCTATACTTTTATGTACAACCCATTAGGGTTTTAAAGAGCTATCGAATACAATGTAATTCAACCATCTAGATCAATTACCTATTGAATACAATATTATTTCTTAAAGTACTGCATAAATTTGTTGTATTAAGAAGGACATCATTTCCACACTAAATGTCCTTGGTGGGCGGCATGTTAAATGTCAAACCAAACACCAATAATATTTACACGAGGTTTACTCTAAACTTCGATAGATGGCGCTGTACTACTTTCTGAATCGCGCTATTAAGATTCTCCGGCCGTAGCGTATAAGCTCCGACGATGTTTACTTTTTTGGAACAATTACAGTTATTTCAGTGCAAGTGACTATTTGTGGTTTTATTTCTACATCACATAGTTATTCTTTTCAGTAGTTATCAGTGCAAGTCGTGTTGTTCCATCTCGGTTAATATCAGGCAACTCTTAGTATTAAACAAATGTCGCAAACTCCGCGTACGGAACTGGTTCGTTGAATGTTGGTAGTTGACTTTCCTCTCAATACGGTATGAGTAACGCTCGCGGACTTCCTGCGATTCGTGGGACAGTCTTGACCGGCGGTCACTTGGCACTACGCAGCAGGAGAGTGACGGTGTCTGTTGAATAATATTTGTACCTCTGCCACATACGTATCGTCACCACGAACAACTTATTTCCACAACTTATTGTATTACGTAGACGTTACCGTGAACGTGTTAAATCAGTGTATCCCCAGATTGGGTGCGTGTTGCAAAACCTTTTTATACGTTATCTAGATTTATGTGATCATTGCATGATTTGCTAAAATTTCGCTACTTGTAGAATTTTGAAATAATGTCTATTTTGAACACTTGAACCGTTGATTCACATAAATTGCGCTGGTGTATCAACGGTGATCGTTAATTTGAATACCATATTTTAACTTTTATGTTTTCACCGAGTGACCGTAACATAGGTGTCACGGTTATTTTTAAATACATTTGATGACATCCTTTCATCTATTATTTTCCTTGTTCAAGTAGTATTGGTGAGTGGTAGTAAGTCAATGGAAGTAATTGTTTTGTAAAATTCTGCAAATCATTATTGTTATTTTTTCCATCTACCTCACATCATTAGATGTTATCATTTTTATGTTTCATCATGCTTTTAAATTGTACCACGCTGCTTAGACTGCTTCATCTTGATGGCTAATTGATGCTAGATCACCGCTTTCCACCGTAGATTCCATGTTCGACGGTTGTCAGGATGTTGCAGTCAGTGGTACGAATTCGGTCATTTGTTAAAATGCCTAATTCGGGATATTCCAGGGTCCTTCTATACCGGACATCCTTCCGTGCTGCTACAAGGGCTGTGGCTGGACAACCCTGCGTGCTACCACCGAAACGAAGATCGACCTACCTACCTGGCTGCCACCAGTCACCTACGTCATGGAACTACAGAATAGTGGTCTTCTTTCGGCGGTCTAGAACTTAACACGCGCTCGATATCAAGAACCTAACCCATCTATTGCTCGGTTTTCTATTTTAATTTTATATAGTATTTTTAAAAAATAAATTTTTGTATCTAACCTCTCTTGGAGAGTTTAATTTACCTGCCTGGCCCCTAACCGTTACAATGCCTTGTATGACTGCGGTTGTGATATCACTATCTGTAGAGGTACCCTCAAGCTCATGACAATAATTAACATTTTTCTTTTTATTATTATACCCTTCAGATCGTTGTTTTGCAAAACAGACAGACACGTCATGATCCGGCTTCTTACAGAATGAACATGTTTCGACTGGTTTCGATACAGTCTCAGTTTTCATATTTTTGGGACACTGACGTTGCATATGATCAGTCGAATTGCATGAAAAACACTTGGCATCGTTTGTTTTATTATTGTAGTGGCGTTTCCGCGGGTTACGGTCTGAATACTTATTTTGGGGTTTCACAGAACTGACACTAGATTTTGGTTTTGTATAAATGGAAAAAAAACTCTACAAGATCTTTGGGCAATAGATGAGCATTAGTTGCAGCGGCACGCACCTGTGCGTCAGTTACTCCACGTATTATAATTGCGACGGTCAACTCGTCGCTTAATCCTTTTACAATCTTCTTCTTATCCGGTACGCTCTTGACAGAGCGGTCGTGATCGCTATGAGCTCGTAGTATCATTGGAGGGGTCAGATGTGATCCGCTTCACGACGTTTCGCCATTGCTGCCTGCTAGACGTCATCCTGCTGCACTCATTCAGCGAGCCTCCAACCGCGGACTTGATCTGGTCAGTCCATCGTGTGGGTGACCTTCCGCGCGGTCTAGTGCCTTCCACTTTTCCTTGAATGACAAGGCGTTCTATGGACTGGTTGTCACGCCGGGAAACATGTCCAAAGAATGTTAGGATGCGAGATTGTACCACAGAAAATAGACGCTGCCTGATGCCGAGTTCCTGAAGTATCGAGACGTTTGTGCGAAACTCGGTCCACGAGACTCCAAGCATTCTTCTCCAGCACCACATTTCCAAAGCGTCCACCTTCTGTCTCTCCACTTCTCGCAGAGTCCACGTTTCAGCCGCGTAAAGAAATATGGGGAATATAAGCGTCCTCACGAGCCTGGTCTTCGTGGCTTTAGTTATATTTCTATTCTTCCATATCTTCCGCATCCCGTCCATTGCTGTTCTTGTGATACCCATACGTCTTTTTATTTCATCCACGCATCCACCATTGCCCGAAATCATAGCCCCGAGATAAATATAAGATTGGACTACAGTGCAATTCGCAATTTGGGTTACTTCAGGCGAATTACTTCTAACACGGTCAATAATCATAACCTTGGTCTTGTTGCGATTAATTTTAAGTCCAAACTCATAACTCACCCGTTCCATCCTTGACAGTAGCTCTTCCAAGTGTTGTCTCTACCAATTGTCACACCATCCGTCCAGTCCTCCAAAACGATGCGCATTATCAGCTCTGTGTACGCGTTGAATAAGAGCGGTGATATTATGCAACCCTGGCGTACGCCGGCACTAGGATGGAAATCATCAGATAATACATCATCTGTGCGCACTGAGGCTGTGCCTTCTTCATATAAGCATCTTAAAAGGTGAACAAGATGTTTTGCTGTGCCCATATCTAGTAAGGTCCTCCACAATACCGGCCATTTCACCGAGTCGAATGCTTTGGAGAAATCAACAAAACAAATGAATATGGGCTTATTGAATTCTCTCGACTTCTCTATGATCTGGCGTACTATGAGAATTTGTTCCCTAGTGCCTTTCCCCTTCACAAAACCGGCTTGCTCCGGAGCGATCTCCTTTGATAGGTACGTTTTCAATCGCTCGTTGAGGATGTGCAACATTATTTTGCTAGCGTGTGATATTAGAGCAATGAGGCGGTAATTGTTACATTTCTTTGTCGAACCTTTTTTGTGCAGGGGTGTGAAAACGGTGTGCGTCCATTCCGAAGGCCAAACTCCTGTCTGCCACACCTTGTTGCAAATAAGATGAAACATCTGGTAACCGCGTTCTCCTAAAGCTTTGATTGTCTCTATCGGAATTGCATCTCTACCAGTTGCTTTCTTGGTTTTCAAGTGTTTTATGGCAGCTCTTACTTCGGATATAAGGATGTCTGGTTCCAAATTCTCTTTCTCTAGGTCTGTGCTTGCAAACTGTCGCGACTGCGGGTCTCGGAATAATGACTGACAGTAATTCTTCCACGTTTCAGAGATTTGTTCTAGTTCTGTTACCACTTCGTTCTTGTCGTTCTCAATAGCCCAGGTTTTAGTCGGCAGAGATTTGGTAATAAGACGAATTTTGTGGTACAGATCTCTAGACTCGTGCTTTGTAGCGTGTTTTTCAACATCTTCACAGATGCTACGAAGGTGGCAATTGTGATCTTGCCTGAGCAAGCTTGGATTTTGGCAGACATCTTATTTAACTCTCTTATGTCTGCTCCAGCAGCTTTCTTACGGCGCCTCTCTTCAATTAGAGCAAGAGTACTACCCGTCATCCAATGTTGACGTTTGCGTGTTTCTGTTCTTGGAATAGATTCCGCTACTGCATTTTGGATGAGATGTTTAGCCTTATTCCACAGCATGTCTGGTGTAGCTTCATTGTGGTTCATATCCACCCACTCCCTCCATTTTCGCTCAAAAGCTGTGTTGAACCTTGTACAATATTTATTTATTTATTTTTATTTATTTATTTAATTTTAAGAAAGCATACAGACTAATAACAATCATGAATATCATGCGTAAGTAAAAGACATTTGCTAATTACAAGCTTCCACATGTAAATATCTAGATAATTACGCGTTATTTGCGTTGAACAGCTACAGCGATTTGACCAAACAAACAGTAAGGTAAGGTAACAATGTAAACACATTAGGCGTGTCGAGACATCATATTAGGTATGTCAAGTCGTGCAATCTCAAAATCAGAATTAAAAGTTATTTATGGTTGTCACCAAAATACTCATTGTTTAAAATCTTTCTTATTTTATGTGCGCTGGTGCCAAATAAATCGATTTCTAGGTGTGATGGTAAACTATTAAAGGCTATAACACTACGTATGCAGTAGGCGTTGCGCCTGTACTTAGTCGATGTGGATGGTACATGGAGTAGCGGCCGTTTTCTTAAGTTGTTAATATTAGTGCGAAGATGTAATTTGCTTAGTAGATCGGGACAATCGACAGAGCCGTTTGCGATGTTCACTAAAAAGCAGATATCATTGATATTGCGTCTTACTTCCAACGGTAAGAAATGATACCGCTTACAACGGTGTTCATAGTCAACTGATAATTGCCTAGCCTTGTAGTCCAAGTACCGTATAAGTATTAAGATGCAATAGCGAACGTCTCGCATATTCTGCGTACGTAGAATAATTGTCGGAACTTAACTAGTACTCGTAACATCGTATAAAATATTAGCAATATCGATTCTTCGTGAGCATAACGGTTTAAATTCAATTTTAAAATTGGTCCATGAACGATCGTTGGTTACCCACTCATTGAGCCAACTACGAGCGTCACCTTTTAAACAATTTGAGATCCGTGATAAACATTAATTATCATCCCAATTGTTTATATGACGTGCACGTTCAACTTCTTCACACCAAGAATCGATATCGTGTAAACTAGGGTTGAAATTAGAGATGTAGAAATGGTTTGATCTGACCTTAGACAACGCACTCAAAGCTCCAACGAGGCGATCGGTAACATCCAATGATGTTCTAGTACTTGTGACCGACTCTGCAACGGTGCTGGTGTGTGATGCATGCGCCGCTGGTGGCGACGACGGCTGCGGTGTCGACATGGTGACCACACCAGGCACCACGAAAGCATGCGTGTCCAGTGCCGTCACTGCTGGTTCGATGCTCGCTGCGGGTATGGGGCTATTTTTCAGTGCATTGAGACGCGCTAGAATAGCTGCAAGTGTCTCTTGCAATCCACCTACCACATTGTCTAGGTCGCGCCTATTCCTACTTCTACCACGAGTAGCAGTTCTTTCTGCCATACCTAATTCAAATTTTCCTTACGAACTAAAATCAAATTTTACTATCTAACAAATACTTATTTGTTCGCTGATGACCAGAGAGCGGTGATAGACTATGGAGCCAATCCAACTTCTGATATAAGCGGTAATTGGATTTTAGTATAAATAAAAAACATTTTTGCATAAAAATACTACCGACTTCCAAATACGTATGTCTTTCGTAGGTACCTTTTTTTTGCGTTATGGACACCAACTTCAAAAAATAAAGTTATTACACAGTTTGTAGTGTTGTATTTGGAAGTCGGTATTTTTTTTGCAAAAAAGTTTTTTATTTTACACTTTTTAGTTGTACCAACCTAATAGGCAAGTTAGTAAGGTAACTATAACGCCAAAATAGATTTAATGAAACTTGGACATAACCGGTGAAATGAGAGATCTGCGTACCCCTTAAGAGCGTACTGGCGTGATGTTATGTTATAAAATGGTATAAACAATAAACAGACATGCGATTGCAGCAATCCCGAGAGATTTGCTGTTATTTATTGAAGAGTTCTGTTGTATATCTCCGAAGTTCTTCATAAGGTCTTCACCAAATCAAAATGGGACCAATTGCGGATCATACTTTTTCAAACAAAAAAGAATTTTAAAAATCGGTCCACAATTGACAGAGATATCGGTGAACATACACAAAAAAAAAAAAACAATCAATGTCGAACATAGAACCTCCTCCTTTTTGGGAAGTCGGTTAAAAACACAGATAACACGAAAAATATCAACTTTAATTAGTTAATCAAAATTACAAAATTATAGCAAATACACTAAGCTAATCTAAAAAAATACAACAGGACACGAAAGAACAATTCGTAAAAGAGATCAAGAACGAGTTTACCAAATGATGAGAACGCCACGAAGTCTCGGAGCAAAAAAGGGCGACACAAATGACGCGCACTGCTTATATACCCTAGCTGTCAGTAGCTGTCAATTGACTTTCAAAAGTGACGTCTTCATTCGAAGTCTTCTAACAATATATATTACAATCTCCTGTGCGCTGGATAACTACTAGCCACGCGTGGCATTGCCACACGCGACATCAGATATCACATAAGGTGATGAAATCAATATAGGTTATCCAGCGCAGAGAATCAGGTACATTTACTTAACTAATGTGGAACTCACCTTAAGTCGGGGCACACAGAGTCCTGAGGGACAGAGGATAGTTTTCAACAGCTAAGCCAGCGGAAACCAAATGACCGAGCGATAGCGTCCCGGAGATTTAGTGTAGTGCCGCGATTTTAGTGATGTGGCTAGGAACCGTAGGCACTTACTAATTACGATATATAGTATCACTCGACTATTTTCAGTTGAGATCCTCACAACGCTACACATATATTATTGTGGGGACTCAATATTTTTTCTTCCGAACCCGTCATGTGGGGTATGAAAATAGGATTTTAACAGGTGATTTCAAAAATATATAATTCTTATATGTTTTAATGTACCTAATTCAAAAAAAAATGTTAATTATAAATAAAAAAAGTCAATTCAAAAATCTAAATAATCCTCCGTGTCTGTTACAGCTCATTCTTCCTATTACCGCGAAGTTCATCGAATCTCCTGACGCCTCAGCAAGACGTATCGCGTCTGCTCCACGTGACGCGTCTTCAATCTCCGCATGTGTCCCTCGGTCCCCGCACTTTTGAGAACACTCCCCCGCACTCAACTATCGCTCATCTTAATGAAAATACAGAAGGTCCGGTACGAACTACGTCCTCCAAACTCCAAGGGACTGTGTGGTAAGTTGGGGCAGAATCCATGTAAGTTTTATATCATCATCTTCACTTCAGCCGACAGACGTCCACTGCTGAACATAGGCCTATGTCATGTATATGTGTTGGCCTATGGGCACGCCTCCCCAAGTGTTGCCACATAGAATATCTAGATAATTATGTTCATTGTGAACACACAGTGAACTGGTGTTTATCAGGCGGTAATGCTCATTGCTAGAACTAACGTCACCCACATCTTCGAATTTTTGATCTTCGGACATGCTAGTTTCTTCAGGACTTTATGTCGTTTTTTTGATCTTAGGCCATGCCGGTTTCTACAGGACCTTTTGTTGCATGAATCTTTTGCCGTTACCTGTACTATGTCGGCGCGTGTTAGTGCATACGTTGACGCGTCTCGAGTTTGTCTCCATTGATAGATTAGGCAAGTTGGTCGGCGCTAACTCACTAACATATGCATGTTGGGTTTCGGGCCGGAATGGCACACACGGACGATCGGGGATCACGCTAGAACACTCTTGATACGTCGCGTCGTACATGTGATTCAAATGTCATGCAAGCCGCGTCATTGAACGGGTCGGTTTGAGGCATCTGCTTGCATATAATTATAATAAGAGAAAATAAAGAACATTGGGTCATATTCAAGACAAATTAAAGGAACATCTACATTATTGTCTCATCCAACACCTCGAAATATACGCGTCTGGCAATACATTATATTGCTCGGCAAGGCAGAATGGAGGAATAAAGAGTACCTTTTCAGACAATATAGCTCCACTTTTTACAAATCGAGGGGAGCCCTAGACAGATAAATCTTGAAACATATTATCATACATCAAGAAAGTTTTCTTAAAGTAAGAATGGTCGGCCCCAGGAGCTCCGTGAAACAATCCTATCTATTTGAGAGCGATTTGTTCGGCGCACGTTTAAATTCATTTAAATCTCAATCGGTCGCTAAATATGTTTCAAATTATATTTCATAAAGTTTTACGATTTCGTGTGGAATGGAACTCACATCGAGATAGAAGTGTTTAAACCAGAGCTTTGCATGGAATGAAACAAATTTAATTGTTTGCAAAGCACGAGCATGCAACAAATACCGAACTCTAGCTGTGAATAATAAATAAGGATGAATCCTTGTTTTTACCTTCATAATAATAATAAGTATCGGTCCCCCATGACGAGAACCTCGTGAAGGCTGAGAGACATAAGAAAAGCAAGTATCTTGATCTGGCTCGCGAGGTTGTCGACATGTGGGACGTGAATACAGCGATCATTGTGCCGATAGTCGTTACGGCCAAAGGCATAATAGCCAAGAGCCTCGACGAACATCTGAGGAGGCTGTCGTTGGGCAGCTGGATCAAGGGCTTGATCCAGAAAGCGGTACTCCTGGACACGGCGCGTATCGTTAGGAGGTTCGACCTCTCTCAGAAGCCCTGACCACCGGTAGCTGGGACCCTGTTCCCGATACCGGTGGGCTACTATTTTTTGTATTTTTAAATGTTTTTATTTAATTTTTTTATAGAATAATATATAAAAATGAAAAAAAATATATATAAAATGAATAAATGGATAAGTATCTATTATTTTATTTAGGAATGTGGTAGCAATATTTTGTATTAACCTATGAAAAAAAATCCAACGATCTCTTTTATTCAGGAAGTTGGGAGTTTTATAGGAGTGGTGAATTACATGAAGAATGTACATTTTATTGCTTCTATAATTTCAAAGGGTGTCAATAGAATTATAATGTTAACATTTTTACGAGTCAATATAACAACAATTCGCGGCATTCCCACACGAGCGCTAATGGCGATGGCTATAATAACTGAGGAGTTATTGAACGCAACCGAATCAAATAAAACTAATTTATGGTTTCCGTGAGGTTTGCCGCCAACCGCCGCGCTGACGTAAATATGGCGCGAAACTGTTTAGTCTATACCTCAGGGCCACAGAGCTGCGGAGACCGATGGGGACCGCGTGACTTACTGGCAGATGCGTCACATTGATCTACTGTTATATTTTTATGGTAGTCATTTTCTGTAATTTATGGGCTGTTTTTTTTTGAGAAAATATTCGATTCATGAGATTTATTTTGTGCTTCTTTATTAGAACCTTGGCCCTGAACGCCAACTGGCGGTCACATCCGCTGTGGTTTCATCTTAGCGCTGGCATTGTCACGGACGTTTGAAATTAATGATATTCCCACATTTAATTTAGTTTTCTTTTGTTTTATTATTGATCGGCTTGCGCTTGACCACCATCTCACCTGATGGTAAACGATGATGTGGTCGACGATGAAGCACGCTTGCGTAGTCTTTAAGTCAAGAGTGAAGAAACCAGGTTGTAGCTATGAGGAAATACAGACTCCGGCAGGGAATTACAATACTTTGCTGTACGCATAATGACAGTATTTCCAAAACGTTTGGTACGTATTGGTGGGTTGTACTGATTACGCATCACCATACGTCTTATAGTCCGATTATGGAACGGAACGGGCTAGTAGTTCATGTAATTCCAACACATATTTCCCGAAATGTAACCGATAAAAAACCGACAGGCTGGCAACTCAACGCCGATTTTCAGTACTGTCAGGGGGAGGGGGGGGGGGGGGGTCCTCTGACAATACCGACCCCTGAGGGACCCCGGCATTAATATCCAGTTAGTCAGACGAGTGGCCATAAATAACCACTTGAATATACCTGTCCCTCAGGAAGTCTGCAATCCAATCGCATAGAACACTAGGCAGACCGAATGAAGGAAGCTTACCAATAAGGCTCCGAGATGTCGAGGGAGACAGCAAGCACTTACCCGTGCCTCTCAATGGCATCACTCCAGATGCGAATAGCAAACGCTAGAAGATCCCCAGTTGACCGATTTTGGTGGCAGCTATATTGGCTAGGTATGTCAGGTATGCCAGGAGCTTTAAGTTGAGTACTCGTTCCATACTCTTGCGGAGGATGGACGTTATCCAAATGGATCTGTAGTTGGTCAGGTCAGCCCGACTGCCCTTCTTGGGCACAGGCTGAACGTTAGCTTGCTTCCAAGCATTTGGCACTATTCCTGCTTCGTACGAATGGAGAAACAGGCGTGTCAGGATCGGGAAAGTTCAGGTGCACAGGTTCTCAGAACAATTACCGGTATCCCGTCGGGGACACAAGCTTTGTTCACGTCAAGATTGCTCAGCACCCTACGAACATTCTTTTGATGAATGCTAATGTCCGACATACACGTCTCGCAACCATCAGGAGAAGGAGGGGACGCAGCAGAAGTTCCAAGCAATTGGATGTATGCGATTCAACATCCGTCACTCTCGTTGCCCCTTGGACCAGCTCGGTGAGATTTAACGGAAGCGCAGACCTCTGATATTAGTTAGGTACATTTTGAGTGGGAGGGCGTGCTGACGCTGTTCAACTTTGTTTATTTTTTGATGTGGCTACACCGAGCATCGTACCAGAAAACGGCTGGATCGCTTGGCGGTACGTCTTTGCCCGGTGGGTGGTCGCAAGCCTTCGGCCGAAACCTACCACCAGTTAGTGTCTGATTAGCACCACCCGGGGACCACGTGTAGGGTATCTTAAGGGTATTTTCCTACGGACTGGAGCGATTCGCCCGCCAAAATTTTCGGAATGTGAGCCCCCTTTCTGTGAACTGTAACATACTAAGCTATTTATCTGATATACAGCAGTGCCTAACCTCATCTGCATCATTTCAGCCGAAAGACTACTGTACATAAGTCTCCCCCAAGTGTCGCCATGTCGACCGGTCCTTTGCGTCTTGCATTTAGCGAATTCCCGCCGCCTTCACCAGGACTTCCAACGCTGATTATTCCGGTACGTGGTCGCCACTATAGAACTTTACGGCACGATCGACCATACTTTCTGCGAGCAATGTTCACTGCCTCTTAGGTTGGCAATTTTTCTAGCTAAACCTTGATCCTTCTTCGAATATCTTAATTTTTTGTTGGATTACGCAACCCAGAGCAAAGCCTTCTCTGATGGGTTCTGTGAATGACACTTAAGTAGTTAATTAACTGGCAGGTAAAGTTTCTCGTGTAAACGCTACACAAACACGGCCTTATTCCCAACTAATCTGTCGTGTTCCGTGAACAGTCAGCGAACAGCCTCCACGTCTGTGTTCGACGCAACTCTGACGTCATCCCCCATCCCCCTTCACTAGTTTGTACACTGCAGACTAACCAAAATCATAAATTAATCTTTGTTGATACTAAGTGCCTACATATAAAGTCTAATAGTTCGAGAAAAGCAAAGGATCGGGCGTTGCGATCGCACCTAAGAAGACTGCTTGTCTAGGGCAGGGATGGCGAACCTATGGCACGCATGCCTGTGGTGGCACAAGACAAAATAGTTTGGGCACGCTAAAATGTTATTTAGCATCTAGGTAATTTGCAATAGCAAAAATGACACCAACGTCTACTTTTATTTAAATACAACATAAAACTGTAAATAAATATTCGGATTCAATCTGCCTAGACTTTTCCCAGCTATAGCCGGTTAGACTGGAAGCCGACCCCAATGGTCGGCTTCCAGTCTAACCGGCTTCAGCTGAGTACCAGTATTTAACATAGAGCGACTGCCTATCTGACCTCCACAACCCAGTAACTGGCTAACACGATACTCCTTGGTTAGACTGGTATTAGATCTCAAGCTTCTGACTACTCTGTTGAAGACTGTTAAAGATCTTTAAATGACAGCCGGGACCAACGGCTTAACGTGCTTTCTGACGCACGGAGGAAACTCGGTATGTTGAAATGGTCACCCATCCTCGGACCGAACTCGTCAAGCGTTGCTTAACCTTGAAGATCGACCCTTGCGGCTGTTATTATTTAGCCACGAGCTACTCAAAAAACTCTGTGAATAAATATTTGGATTGCTGTAAGAAGTTCTGGATGCAAATAAATAGTTGTAATCTTATTATCTTTCTTTATTTGCACCCATTTGTTTTATTTTTTGTCAATTAAAAGTCAAAATTCTTTGGTGGCACTTCATTGCCGCATAAAAAAAAATATTATTTAAATGGCACGTTTTCTAACAAAGGTTCGCCATCCCTGGTCTACTATGTATGTAGGCTTGAAAAAAACAGACATTATATATACTTTAAATAGAGCTTCGATTTACAAAAACCGTCCATTACTGTCCACATTTACAATTATACTATTTACAATTTACTCGTAATTAGGCCCACTTTCGCCATAAACTTAACTCAGAGTTAGTTGCTAACACGAGATTATATAAAGAATATGTCAGGCCAGGTTAGCTTACTGACTCGTGGTTAGTAAGAATTTAAGAAAACCCAGGGTGGCAAGCGAGCCTTACTCAATTATTTCGTTAACGGTATTCGCAACAGCGATGTATAACAAACGATTTATAGACCGATAGCGCTAGGTTTTGAGGTTTCAAAAATATTAAAGTTGTTTGTTGTTGTTTAGTTTCCGGACCATTTGCCCAACCTAATACATTAGTTTGTGTCATCGTAGGTATTTGCATAGGTAGAAATTAGGTATTTGTTTTTTCAACCAGTATTGGACGAAAAGAAAATTACAGATGAAAATTTTACTTTCATGATAATAACGAAGTAGTAACTGATGTACATAGGCATTTTGTGTCATCTCTGTCCACGAGAAGCCTAATACTTAATCAGTACCTAACACGTCGCCCAACTTGCTCTAAAAGAATATTACAATAGGTTAAATACGTGTTACGCGTTTTAGAGTACTGATATCTGTTGTTTAAAATATTTTGTGTCAAATTCGTCCACGGCTTTTAAAGATATTTTTTTATTTTATTACAACACCCTGTAAAATCCACAAAAGAAAATGCAAGTTATTAGAGTTTACGTGTTTTTGATTATTGTGGTGTTACAAAACACTATCCATAATTTGCGTTGTTTTTATCCACGAAATCATATTATTTCAAATAAATACTAGACTTCTTCGCACGAAGGGCGAGCGCGAAGAAAAGCCCGGTCGCAAGCGCTGGGTGGGCGACTGCCGGCCAGCAAGACGCGCGGCGCGTTTATTTGTTTACATTCGGTCTTTGCAAGTTGCAAATAACAAGTGCGTGTGTTATTTATGATATATTGAATTGATCAAGGCCCACTTGCATGATTAATTTATGCATTTTTAATATGAAAAGCACAAGGGTCATGAACTTTTGAAAGATTTTTCTGTGAATATTATTCTATCTCATTGTACGATTACGAATTAAACCGACAAAACAAAACTTATGATTTTAAACTAGTGATTTTTTGTAAATCTTTTGAGAAAATAAATGTCTAAAACCGTAAAAGAAATGCATTCCTCCTATTGCAATGCTTACCACGCAGTGTTTAGTAGAACATAGAGCAGTGGTGGCCCATTGGTAACGGACGCGACTTACAAGTATGGTTGTGGGTTCGAACCCAGGCAAGCGCTTTACCTTGTGTAAATTATATCATCAGCACTGCTCGAACACTGAAGTAAAAAAAAACAACTAAGACATGTAACTGAGACGCTAGCCACGAGTCTCTTGGCTTACACGTGTGTTCCGAGTGCCTAGTGGTGTTTAAATCAATTTTTGCTACTTTTGTGACGGGTTTGTGTATTTTAAGTGTGTTGTCCTTGTTTGTAAACAGGTTTGTTCTGTGACTGTCCTCCTTTTACCACATCATGGATAAAAATAAACCTCCCGACCCCGATCCGCCTGATATTCCAGCCTCCTTATATCCTCTTCATCCCTCTCCGAATCCTCTCTCGCAATTTGCTGATGTTGTCTGCAGCGTATCCGATATGGAAGTCCTGCAAACTCAGCAAATCTCGCGTAAACGTCTTGGGAATTCCGAAACCCCTAACCCGTCATCCAATAAACAAGCAAAGAGCCAAATTGGCCGAGTTAAGTATTCTGTCATGGATAAGGGTCCTTATGTCGTCCACGTTTCTCGCGTGGAAACGCAACAAACGTCAGGAACCACACTTCACCCCGTTAACTTTGGCAAGTTCTTAATAGGCAATAAGATTGCAAACGTTGTTCGCGGTGGAGTCAAAAGAGTGGGTCGCAATAGGGTATCCGTGGAGTTTACATCCCCTCAGGATGCAAACGCCTTTTTAGTAAACTCCTTGCTCTCTAAACACAGCTATACTGCAGCAATCCCAACCTTCAACATCACCAGGATGGGTGTTGTGACAGTTGTTCCCGCAGATATTAATGAAGAAGAGGCCCTATCTTACTTGTCTGTACCCTCAGGTTGTGGAGGTATCCTAAAAGTACGCCGAATCAATCGTAAGGTTCATAAAGAAGGCATAGTAGAATGGAAACCCACAGAAACCTGCGTTCTAACTTTTGCTGGACAGGTTTTACCTAAGCGAGTATACTGCTGCTACACATCCCTCCCTGTCGAACAATATATCTTTCCCACCATCCAATGCCGGAAGTGGTGTCGTTTTGGACATATTGCAAACTTGTGCAGATCGAATCCACGCTGCAGTAAATGTGGCCACGATCACCCTGGTGATGGTTGATACATTTCAGAGGGCGATGCCTTCTGTGTGCTTTGTTCGGGAAACCACTTTGCTAATAGCAAGTCTTGCCCCGAGCATGGTAGACAGAAAGCCATTAAGACTATAATGGCGGAGAAATCCATTTCTTATGTTGAGGCTAGCAAAGTCCTCCCGATTGTCACCCGTAACTATGCTAATGCCACTAAATCGCAGTCTTATCGTAAGACTGTCACCCTCAAGCCCAGGACCCATGCCCCTCTTTCTCAATCTTTTGATCAAGCTGCTCATCAGCAGATAGTAAGCACTCCCCGATCCTCACAGCCTAATGGCTGTGGTCTTAATAGTAATGTCCCCAGCAATAACACTGTTTCAGTCCTTGAACTCCTAGTAAAACTCTTACCTACTCTTATTTCCTCTTCTAGTAACTCTCAATTACCGTCCAACGTTGCCGATCAACTTATTTCTCTTTTACTGTCCATTAAAAATGGCGTCCCACCAAACATTTCTTCAGTGGAATGTGAGGAGCGTGTGGCATAAAAAGCACGACCTCATATTCCTCTTAAACAAATACAAGCCATTGGCTTGTTCCATAGCTGAGACTTGGCTCACCCCAAGTCTCAGCTTTCGTATACCACATTTTAACATCCTTAGATGCGATAGATCCGATGGGTACGGAGGGTCGGCTCTCTTCGTAAATAATCGGGTCCCACTTTCCCCTTAATCCCTTCCTCCCCTTCAGGGTAATTTGAGTGTAGGTATGATTGAAGGTATCACAGTGTTTTCCATCTATATTGCGCACCCTCACCCTGATTTTCTAGTCATATTAATAAACACTTTTAGTAATGTACATGGACCATTGCTAGTTATGGGTGATTTCAACTGCTGCCATTATAGATGGGGGTCTGAACGCTGTGATGCCTTCGGTATAGCTCTAGTGGAGATCCTGGATGACCTAGATATCTGCGTCTTAAACAATGGCTGCCCAACCCGTAGATCCCCTCCTTCACAACAGAAGAGTTGCGTTGACCTCACTTTCTGTTCAGTTGACCTAGCAGCATCAACCCACTGGGAATGCACATCCTTGTCGCATGGTAGTGATCATTACCCTATAGTTATATCTTTAATTAATAAAACTTATTTAGAAAAAACTTCTCCTCCACTTTTGAAATATAACTTGTCCAAACCTGATTGGACTAAGTTTGTATCATTATTGGAGCAGAAAATTGATAATCTTCCAAATTTAAATTCTAGTTTATTTGATTTTTCTGATCACCAACATGCCAAGGGCTGCTATGAAGGCTTTATTGAGTCCGTAACCTCTAGTGCAGATTCCTGTTTCCCTCTGAAAAACAGTGCCCGGAATAACATCCCCTCACCCCCATGGTGGGATCAGGAATGCACCTTGTGGGTCAAGAAGAGGAATGAAGCTGAAAAACAATATAATCGGGCGATGAACACCCAAAACCTGTTGGCCTATCAGCAGGTTTATGCCAGATCTAAACGTCTCCTCCGTAGGAAAAAACGTGCAGGTTGGGTTAAATTTTGCTCATCCTTATCTCCCTCCACTCCAATCTCAATTGTGTGGAAGAACATTAACAGGTTTAGACGTGGTTGTTCACCATCAATCTCTTCACCGATCACTAGGGAAACAGCTGAACTTTTTTTTGACAGAATTGCCCCACCATATGTCCCACTCTCTTCTGAATGCATTAATGTTCCCTCACATATTGATTCTGTTGACCCCTTTGATGCGCCATTTACTTTGAAAGAATTAAACTTAGTACTCAGTCATGTCCAGGACTCAGCACCTGGTATTGATGGTATACCATACTCTTTTTTTACACATTCTGGAGATAAAGCAAAACAATATTATTTAGATTTAATAAATTTTTGTTTTAATCATGGTTGGGTTCCAGACCAGTGGAAACTACAAATAATCATTCCCCTATTGAAACCAGGCAAACATGTGGATGATCCGAATGGCCTTAGACCTATTGCTCTGTCTTCAGCCTTAGCTAAACTAATGGAACACCTTGTTAAAAATCGATTGGAATGGTTAGTCGAATCAAGAGGATTACTGCCGAACTACCAATTCGGTTTTAGGAAGGGCCTCAGCACAATGGACAGTGTTGGTATTCTATTAACAGATATTTGCTCATCTTTTTCCAAAAACGATTCTGTTGTAGCAGCCTTCCTGGACATCTCTTCTGCATATGACAGTGTTCTTCTTCCTGTCCTCAGGCAGAAACTGCACCAGCTGAGTATTCCAGTCAAGATGATCGAATGCATATGTGGACTTCTTTGGTCTCGCTCCTTGGTTCTGAGAGTCCAGGGCGAGGATTTTGACAAGAGGCAGACTTGGAGGGGACTCCCGCAGGGCTTCGTCCTCAGTCCTTTACTCTATAACCTGTATACAGCCGATATCGGCTCCTGCCTAAACAATAACTGTCATATCCTGCAGTACGCTGATGACTTAGTCCTGTATGTGTCAGATTCCTCCATAGTTGACGCCGCGTCTTCTCTTTGTCTGTCTCTGGACTCTCTGAACCATTGGTTTTTAAGCCATGGACTGTTGCTATCCGCGCCTTAAAGTTCGGCAGTAATCTTTTCTCGGAAAAGATTAATTCCTCATATATCAGTGACCATTTCGGGCAATATTGTTCCTTTAACAAATAAAGTTAAATTTTTAGGCGTTTTTCTCGACTCTAAATTAACAGGTAAGCATCATATAAATTTCCTAATCCAAAAATGTGTACGAGTCATTTCGATTCTAAAAGTTCTTGCGGGGGTGTCTGGTGGGGTGCCCACCCCTACACTTTAAAATTAGTTTATAATGCCTTAGTACGTAGTATACTAGATTATGGGACATTCCTTCTGGTTCCTTGTAACAAAGGTGCCTTGGTAGGACTAGATAGGATTCAATCTAAGTGCCTTCGGATCATCTCTGGTTGTATGAAATCCTCTCCCGTTAACGCGTTGCAGGTCGAATGCGCTGAACCTCCGCTGGCCCTAAGACGGCAGTACCTAGCCTCCCGTTTTTATGATAATTTGCAGATCTTCCCACCCTCTTATTGCAAAACTGTTCGAGCTAAATGACGTATGCAGACTCTCAAATTATTGGAAAAATAAAGAAATCCCTTTGATTTTAAAACATTTTCGCTTTATCCAAAATTTAGAATGTCCGATCGTCCAGTACCCCTAATTACCCCTCTTTAACTTCGAATACGAGGCTCTATGCTTTACTCCGAAAATTCTCTTTAATATCTAAAAAGTCCCCTTCGGCGAATTCGGCTTTCAACGCGGTGGTGGGCGAACGATGGAATGGTTTCCAAAAATTTTTTACTGACGCTTCGAAGTTCACTGACTCTAGTTGCATTGGGGCTGCAGTTTATTACCAAAGCTCCAGGATTATTTTGCAATATAAATGTCCTAAGGAGTCCTCCGTGTTTACGGGCGAATGTGTGGCTTTATTGGAAGCATGTCTTTTTATAGAGTCACACCATAACATTGATAAAGCCGTTGTTTTCACTAACTCCCTTAGCTGCCTACAGGCTTTGGTTCAAAGCCCCTTCAAAAGTAAATTGCACAGCTCCCTAATCTTAAAAATAAAAAAATGCTTATTTTCGTGCGCTAATAGTCAAAAAGAGGTTCAGTTAGTTTGGATACCTAGTCACTGCGGTATTAAGGGCAACGAATGCGCTGATGTCTTAGCCAAGGATGCTTGCTCGTCAGTTACAGCAAATCTCCCCCACTATTCTTATCAGGGGTATGACTTACTAAACATGCCAAAAGTTAACCTTCTATGTTCATGGCAGGAACAGTGGAATTCCACTGGTAGGAAGAATGGTAGGTTCTACTATGCAGTACAACCTACTATAAAACCAAAACCTTGGTTCTACCCATACAAAAAAGTATCTAAAACCGTTGTATCCGTAATCTGTAGAATCCGCTTAGGTTTTTGTTGTACTCCAGTTTTTCTAGAAAAATTCGCGTTCGTGACTCCTCCCTATGTGAATGCGGTTTGGTAGACGGTACGTTAGACCACTTATTTTTTGAATGCCCCAATAACATCCCTCCTTAAGATTTATATAGCCGTCTCCCTAAATTCAAGATCCCTCTTCTAATTAATTTCCCATCCCTCCTAACATATTCTTCCTCAGATCTGCTTGTGGCGCTGATGAGCTTTATCCGCCACAACAGTATCAAATTATAATTCTAACTCCGATCATTGCCTCTATGGTGTTGTGGTATATGTATTTTAATGTTTTAACAAGTTTAATATTTATGTATTCTTATTTTTTGTTTGTTTCAGTCCAGTACTAACTCAGCAAGTGTTCAACTGTATCAAAAAGAACTTAGTTTTCGTCTTCAGTTTCCCCTCTTATAATTAAATTACAAATCTCAGACACACTTGTTTTCCAATTTACTTTGGACACTGGCAGAATAGTCGACATCGGCTTTGCTTGCCATAAAAAATATGGAATAGAAGACATGTAACTTCCATCAACCCACTCTGGGCCCACGTACTTGATTACGGTCCATTCCCTCTCACAGAGAGAAGGCCTACACGCACTATGGACCAAATGGGAGTCTTAGTTTGGAAAAGGGGGTTTATCTATCCTATCCTATCCACGCTTACCACGCCTATCATTTGCAATAACTTCTTCACGTTTTTTATTGTTCTCCATACCCACATATCTGTAATATTGAGTCTAAAAACATTTTTATTACATACCTACCTACTCGTACTCTTAGTTTTTCTCCAAGACCATTTATGCTGATACTATTATATACAAATGATGAACTAAAAACCTATTCTCGATGTCAATACTGCATCTTTCTTTAAAATGATAACATTTAAAATAAGTGTCAAGATTTAAGAAGAAAAACATTGTAACTTAAAATTACAATATGGTTAAAATACAAATTTACCAAAATTTAAAATGTATTACATTGTATGTCAATTTAAAATGACTTTAACACAATAAAACCCTTGTTACCAAATCTTTTGTGGATTGGAACTTGACCTAAAAGTATAGTTCAATAGAAAAATTGCTCATTTTTAGGGTTCCGTACTCAAAGGGTAAAATGGGACCCTATTACCTAAGACTTCACTGTCCGTCTGTCTGTTACCAGGCTGTATCTCATGAACCGTGATAGTTAGACAGTTGAAATTTTCACAGATGATGTATTTCTGTTGCCGCTATAAAAACAAAAGCCGCTAAAAACAGAATACAATAAATATTTAAGTGAGGCTCCCATACCGTATCTTTTTTTGCGATTATGGTACGGAACCATTCGTGCGCGAGTCCGACTCGCACTTGGCCGGTTTTCATTACAATGAAATTATTCCATTTCACAAAAGTAGTTCTTATCGTCATATAAATATGGTTAAAATACCGAAATAAAGGTCTGTTCTTGCTGTTTTGATATAAAGTTGTACCAATGTGTAACTAAAGTTACTATGTTATTCATATTGGGTGTCGATATTATGGTCTCATACCTCATAATGGACGTCAATACAGTTATTGTTAAAGAAAGGGGATTGTTAAAGTTCTTAGAATCGAGCATGGTAAGGGATGACGGAAAAGCAGACTGTTTTAAGAACCGTGCTGAAATAAAACTACACATAACCACTATCACCACACAAAAAATATATCTAGTATATTTTTTTCTTTGTGTATATTTTGTTTTGCTGGCTGTACGCTACCTACTCGAAGCGGGGCGCTGGCTATCGAGAAGCAGTATAACGAAAAAGCCGTAGGTAGGTATGCCGATACCTACTGCGCTTTCAGGTTCAAATTCGAAGCGAATCGAAGCGTCAATCTAAAGTAATATTGACCACATTGCCCGTCTTCAAGAAATCGTACCGGACGAACGTGTGTGCAGGCGTAGGCATATGCCGCTTGGCCGCGTCCGCCCGCTGCACCAGATGTGACACAAAACGCAATAATAAGCTACATAGGTACGACTGTATCCACAGGCAAGAAATTAGCAACTTTAGAATTTTTTAAACTTATTACATCAAAATAGCCCAGCGCTATCGGTCTATTAGAGAGAAAACAAAATAGGGACAGAAAAGACGCGCTCTTTGAAGTCAGTATCAATTTATTTTTATTTTACATGGGCACTTATAAAACGTCGACAAAAGGTGCACGGTTCGGGTTGGTCGTTTCCTATGGAGAAGAACCGGTAAGAAACTCCATGGTTACTCTTTTAAAAATGGTTTGGTTTTACAATATTTCCATGTTACAGCATTAGTACTATGGGGGGACAACGTAGGCCCGACAATAAGTCGTAAGGAACTAATAAAAAAAAAAAAAAAAAGTTTATATAATATATAACAAAGTTAACAAATGTTAATTAACATCTAGAAGGCCTACAATGTGCACACATTCACAAAATAATCGGTAAAAGAATCTATACAAAGTTAAGAAAAATATATATATATAACTAACAAGACTAAATTTAACATGTGGCACAAATGTTGTTATCAGTGCTGTAACTATTCTTTGCAAAGGGCTATAAAGATGATTGCGAACTATTGTAAAAAGTTCAATTAAAAGAAGAAAAACAAAAAAAAAATGAGATTGAGTATAGTTAGAGACATCCACATATGTGTGCCGTTTATGAGTTACCAGGGAAGCCGCATGCGTAGAAGAAGCTAAAGCCAACATTTTTATCTTCAACGTACGAGTAGTCCTTGATTTTATAATATGATTTTTTAATAAGGACACGTTTGATGTGATTTTTGAACTTTCCATCGGTCAGTTCTATAACTGACTTTGGCAACTTGTTATAAAAGCGTATACTGTTTATAAGAAAAGACGTGCTAGTTTTAGTTAATCTGAATTTGGGTATTACAAGTTCGTGCTTACTGCGTGTATTTAAATTATGTAAGTCGCTTCTAGTTTTGAAAAGCCCTTGATTTTTGCGGACATACAAAATACATTCCAAAATATAAAGTGAAGGTAGAGTCAGTATATCGATCTCTTTAAATTTATCTCTGAGAGAGTAGACGATTAACTCCAAATTATGCTGGTCATAAATTGTCCGCACACCACGCGACGTTGAGTTCTGTTTGAGTAGACATAGTTCAGAGGAGCCATCTGATTCGCGTCAATATCGACACTGATGCCAATCTGTCACTGTGATAACACGCAGCTGATTAGCTGTCACACGACTCACGAGAGAGCACCAACTAGAAAATAACCAAGTCTTGTTAATATTTATACACAAACTTGATTCTGCCCGCGCCTTCACCCGCGTATAAAGCGTTTTATCATTCCGATAGAAAACACTAACGGGATAAAATGCTTTATTCTTCCCAGGGTCTCAATCTATCTCCATACCAAATTTCATCAAAATCGCTTCAGCGGTTTAATCGAGAAAAGGTCCCAGACATACATAGTTACTTTCGGTTTTATAGTATGTATTAGTATATACAGACGATAGTTTCTGTCTGGAACATTCGAGGGCAACAGGGTTCCAGGTATCTGAACAATGTAGTCCGAACATAAAACTATGAGCGAGTTCATTAAAAGTAGGTAAGTCTCGAGTTGCGAGAGACTTCACTTGCATAGTTTCTGTACTGAGGAGCATTCAAGTGGTCTATAAACAGTTTAATAAAATGAGTACTTAATTGAATATTAAAAGCAACTAGGCTTTTATAAGGTTAACATTTAACTAGAGCAATATAGTTAGCTTTTCCCCGCGGCTTCGCCCGTTTTTGGGATAAAAACAATCTCAATTCTCAATTATTTATTATCCCTATCCTATTTAAATATTATACAATTATCCCTCTTTGTGATATTAGTTTAGATGTATTGTAAATATCATCATTTCAGCGTATAGTTGTTGTATAGTCCATAATTAGATAGTTTACGAGGCATCCGTCACCGTACTACGTACTATGCAAAAACTCGCTCTAACAATAACAAATTGTTTCTACCTATCTAACAATTGTAAGTTTACAAATAAATGATGACTTATCATACGGTATTCTAAATATATGACTGTATGAGTCGAAGGTAGTGCAAAAATATCAAATAAACATGTGAAAAGATGTGTTTACCAAATAGAAGGCCTCTCAACATAAATGTAGTTTTTACCTACAGCTTGTCAAATTATTTAGAAAATGTGCACAGTAACTCAGTAGGTGAGTCCTACATAATTTTGAAGAAAGGCGAGTTATTCAATTTGTGTGGATCTTTGATAGCATACAATATGGCGCGGATTCACTTTTATATTGGTTTTAATGGAGCTGGCGAACCACTCTCATCTAATGAAATTACTATATTTCAGTGATTTTTTCTCACAATCATAAGAGTGAGGGATTGCGGCGAGATTAAGGAGATGGAAAGCGAATTTACTTTTAGAATTCGTAAAGCTTTCTTGGAAAAATGGATTTAAGTCGTTCAAGATAGATATGTAGGGGTATATGTTATTACTCGGCGGTATTTAAGTTTATTTAAGTAATATTGCTGTGACTCCCTGAAGGGTTGTTACATATACAACTGATTGTATAGAGCTTTACATAAAGCAGAAAAATACAGAAATGTATCCCTACATAATATTGTAATCGACACATCAATTTTATTTCTACATTATTACATTTATCTGGTATATCAGAGGAGATATGAATCACATATTCATACGAAGGCTTTACAACGTATTGTTATTGTTGTGAACCTTCTACATTTCTTACAAAGTGTAGTGAGGTCTGTATTGTTTACAAAGTGGGATCATTCGTAGGTTCTTACGGCCGCAGCACGGCGCGCCACCATCGCGGCGGTTCGACACGCGAGTTACTGCCTACCCCCGCTCCGCTAACGACTCACCTAACTGAGATATTAGTTTCTTCCCACGGTCTGAGCGCAATACTCTTTGTTTATGTTCGAGCTCCGATAGGGCTGGCTCAGGATGCTAGCAGTATGCTACAACTGTGCGTTGTGTTTAGGCATTGAAATGTTAACTGGCGAAAATGGGCTTTAGAGTTTACTACTTTAATGTTTATTATAGGATTGTGACATTGTATTATTTGTACCAAAAGCAGACTAAATATTCCAAGGCTGTCAGGCGTAAATTATGTAAGTAGGAGTAGAATAAACAATCAGAGAGCTAATGAAACGAAAATACTTATAGAGTAGGTATCTAAAGTGTACCAATTTTTTTTTGCATGAATATAATGTTACAACAAAACATTTATAAAAGCTCTTCAGTCAGCATTGAACAATAAACCGACGTTCCTCCAGCACAAGGCCCGTTTCCTCCATCAACACTGCTAATGCCCCGGAGATTTATCTCGAGCATTAATATCGGCGAAAAACCTCGATATCGAATAAATAACAAACGCGCGTACTTTGATGGCTGCTAACACAACACAGGCCCATTAGCGGCAGCTTCAGAGCCAATCATAGAGAATTAACACTCGTCGACTGAATGCCGAGTTATCTGAATATACGTACATCTGCATGACTCTTTGATAATAGTGTTATACTATTTATGAGTGTTGTCGTTTGAATAAATCGTGGTTTCACACTGTTCGTTCTGAAGATTTATTTAACCTTTAAGAAGTCTCAGGTTTCAACGTAACTATCAAGTAGTTGGTTGTCAAATTATTATTTATTAAACCTTTATAGTGTAGTTTAGTGCTTTGGATTGACTATTTTAATATGAAACATGGAAGAATGGGTTTTGTACCTGCTTCTAGGAAAATGGATTCCTTGAATTGAAAGTGGTTCAGAACAAGGCATAACATTAGGCATATCTTAATGATTGTTTTTACAAATAGTAGTTTCAAGCAAAACCATTCTTCTTTTCGTGTGAGGATGTGGCCATACATTAACTGTATGAGTCCAGGTTTCCTCAAGATGTTTTCCTTGACCGTTGCCTGTGATGTCCAATATAAACTTAGAAAGTACATAATTTGATTTTGATAAGGTCACATTAATACCCGGCCCGGATTTGAACCCACAACCTCAAGCACAAGAGGCGAGGTCTTAGCCAGTGGGCCACCACGACACAAACAGGTACAACTAAAAAGCAGAGTGTTCCGCATAGTAGTTCCACTGGAAGGAGAGATCAATCACTTTGTTAACCCCCGACGGAGAAGGAGGGGTGTTATAAGTTTGACGGATGTACTTGTACCTGTGTGTTTGTGTATCTGTCTCTGGCATCATATATAGCTGAACCAATTTTGATTTGACCGTTTTTGTTTGAAAGGTGACTTTTGAAGGAAGTCGGTTTAACCGTTCTAAAGTTATTGGCGTTTTACTGTTTGTTTCGGGGGGTTTTTGCAAGATATCGTGTCTATTAGATAAATTCTGTAGCGTGAAATAAAAATGTATCGGGGTTTTTTTTAATTTTATTTGTTTTATATCGGAATACATCATGCGTCCAGAGGATCTCGTGCAAATTTTTGTACTGAGGTACTCGGTCGCGCTAATATTAATGTTCGCTTACTTATATTTATATGGAACAGTTGTGTTTTCCATTATGATCACCAGACGCCATTTTTTATAATGACTCGATGGCAATAACGTAAACGTATTTTTATTGATACTGGATAAGCGCCGTTTGCTGAAAAAGAGTTTAACACAATTATTCTATATGATTTGACACAAGCGAACGTTTAAGTTAATGCACCGTCACTTTACATACGCATTGAAGTTTACGTTAACGAGATCGGACAAGTATAAAGCTTACACTAAGGCCTTAGAGGCTTGCCACTCTTAACAATCTGAAGAAGAACCGAGTGAAAGATATCTGTCAGCATCACCAAGCATGTCTTTTTTGTCACCTGCACTAACCGATTTGACGCAAACAAAAGTAACGCGTCGATCGTTTGTATTAGCATAAGCATAGATCAAAGCATTCATTGCGAAGGTAGGTATAAAATGTGCCTCAGTGCTCTTAACTTGGCTGAGCTTAAATCCATTCGATTTAAAAATCTTATATCTACCTATTTTGGTAGGTTCTTACAAACCACCTTTTATTTTTAAGATTATCTCGATCCGCAAAACTGTGAGCAAGAAAAAAAGTAGGCTGCGAGAAAAACACTAAAAGACTTTGCTTAATTAAAGTTTTTTTGCGAATTAGCGAAGGATTAATCAGATTTAAGGATTTTTAGGCAATTAAATCCAAAGTTGTTAAACGTTTATCTAGTCGTCGTAGACTCGTGAAAATTTTCTTAATTAAATTAATTCCATTAACATTAGAACTTTTCACAAGTACTGGGGTTGGGAGAGGGGGATTATTCTTAACATTTTACTCTCCTGAAATCATGGCTGACACGTTCGTAGGCGTGCTACGGGACTTCGTAGCGCGGTCTACGGAGCTACTCGCTACGAATCATTCATAGCGTAGCCTGTTGTCGGCGTCAGTTGGCGCGTCGCGCTCTCCCCAGTCGCTTGTGTCCTATGTCCCTTCGCGGCGCTGCCGCTGCTCCGAAACTTTACTCGACGAACTCTCTCGCGTGTGTTTCAGAATTTAGACTATAAATGTACAGTGACTGTTAAGTTAGTTTGTGGATTGTTAATGTTAACAAACTAAAATATAAAACGTTTTCAGTGTTGTTAGTCTACAGTTTTGAACTTTGAAAAACTTTGATGTAAGTATTTTTGGAGTAATTTCATGTATCAATAAAAAATTGACAGATATTTTACAGAATATTTATCCTACTTAAAATAAGAATTGGGAACATATTTTTGCACTTAAACAAGCAAAACATACTAAAACTTTTACATGTAGATGAAAACTGCAAATTAGAATGATTACTAAATCTTACTCAATAAACCGCCGCTCCAAACGCACCAGGACCTGAGCTTTCCTCACTTATCTGCGAGTCACGCGAGTGTGACTATCTCAGATAAGTGTGACACTTGTCCCAGCTGTGTGACATATATCACACATATTCAGTGTGTTCACACCATGCTCTCCGCTAGAAAAGCTGGGTATCGAGCGCCTGATAACGTTATCAGAGTGTAATTAAAAAGCAACTTGTGATAATGCCTTCCATTTCGCGCTCGTTACTGATAGCGTTTTGGGTAGGATCTCACATTTGTGTTACGTTTGTCTACGAGACTAATTTGCACACAGATAAAAGATGTTATAAAATAAGAATTATCTTATAGTTGTTTATTTGTGTTGATGCTAAATTAGAGAGACGTAGTATTCGTAAAAAAACGCATCGCACGACTCAAGAGGTTGCGCCTGGGGTAGTCCCGTTCGGTCCCTGGTGTCGGTTAGACGTTGTCAATTTGATGGATTTATTATTAACTAACCCAATGTTACTAGTCAACACCACATTGAGCATTGTTTGGTAATGTTTCACACAATTTTCTAAATGGACACAGAAATATAAGTAGGCATAGTTATTGTAACTTGGTAGTTGATTTCAGCTAGGTTCGTAATATTTTTCATTCGATTCAGTGATTGATAATCATAATATATAATTTTATTCTTTATTGTACACAAAACAAACATATACAAATACAGAAGCACAACTTATGTACAAACTTGTCTATCACGTTTGTGTTACAAAAAACAGCCATTTCGTACAAAATCTAATAATATTTTACCCGAAGAAAATGTCTGCTGAAAATGACAGCTGTTATTTTATATATTTCAAGTTTGGTCTTACAGTATAAACGTTATCATGCGTACTTTCAGCCTCAGAAAAGGTTTACTGTGTTGGACACTACTAATAACCCTGTATAATATAATTGGAGGGAAAAAAATGCATGATGACTAAGTTTTTATTCTAATATATACCTATAGTATAATATAAATAATGGTTAATTGAAATACACAAACACTTGATGGATTTTTTCGATAAGAAAATATTGCAGTCTGTATTCTTACCCGAAAATGTTTATTGCTTAATCTAAAAGATTTTCATCATTGGATTAGAATAATGTACTTTATTATACGTATGAATAAATTGTATTATTGAAATATGGCGCTTATTTTATAAAGCGTTTCCTACTTACAAATCATTTTATAAAATATTCTTAATTGCAATTCATTGAGGCAAACTCGCTGAATCATTTCGTAATGTTTACATGAGATTGCAATAAAGTATTTATCTCTCTCAGAATGTTGTTTGAGATAACACTGATGTTACACACAAAATATGTATGATGCAGCTCACGTAATTATGGACATGGCGGTTGTTTTTGGAAGTTTCATCATACAAATTATTAGCACTATCTAAGAGTCGGTGTTTGAGTTTAGAATTTATCAAACTATACTTGGATGGATGCCAAAGTTTGGAAGGTTTTCAGGCTGAAGTAAAGTTTGAAAAGTAACCATCAATTTCTTAATTCGGAAATCGAAGGCAAGTAGGTAGAAATAATAATTTTAAACACGAAAGGTTACAGACAAAAACATAAAAAAATATGATACCCTGTGTGTATGAGTATGGGTGAGTCTCTCTGTCTGTCACGCAAAAACTCTTGAACGAGTTAGGATGAAATTTGGCAAACAGATATTTTATAACCTGGTTTAAGACATAAGTTACTTTTTATACAGGTAACACTTATGACCTGTATAAAAAGTAAGTTATGTGTGTATCCCATCGGAGAATTTAGACTTTCTCGCCGGCGGAACCGCGGGTGGCAGCTAGTGTAAAAAAAAATACGTTGAAGATTCTGTCGATTAAAACTTGTGTTCGACAGAAGCCGAGCTAGTGCACGGAATACCTACTAAAAATAACTGAACTGGAATGAAAGAATTGTTTTCTTGGATTAATATTCTATCTGAGAATAGAAGCTCTTTCGTAAAACCAATATGAGTGTTTAGAAGAAATCTTACACATTCTTACAAACTAATATGAAATGGCAAAATTCTTATTTATTTATTTAAACTTCATGTACAATGGAGATACATAGGCGGACTTAATGCAGCAAGGCATTCTCTACCAGTCAACCTTTGGGTTAAAAAGGACACAACAGTGGTAGGAATACAAAAATAAAATAAAATGAACAATAATTAAAATCAGTTATTAATAAACTATCTAACAATTATCATTATTATTTCAGCCAATTTATAAATACAATATAGGTTTGGTGCAGACTAAATAGTCTTCCCTAATTGTATTTAATACGTCAAAAAGCGTTGTCTTATAACTAGTCAAATAACCCGCCCCTAACTGTTCCCGGCGCAAAGGTGCCCATAACGCTTGCTGCATTGCCACGTTGGATGGCAATGGCTAACCTTTGCACCAAGAACGAGCTGGAGCGGGAGTCACCCGTTTTGTCACTTAGCCTATGCCCTATCTCACTAATGAGCTTCTTGGCCTCAGTGCCCCAACAGCCCATGGTCTCAACGGCAATGGGCACAAAATAGTAACGGCCCTCCAATGGTGCGTACTTCACCCTTTTCCTCCCAGCGGCGTCTTCCGCCGCTGCTGACGGCGAGAGGACGGTGCGACCAAGGTGGCTGGCGGCAACAGTGCTGACGCAAGTTGCGTCCCATATTAAGCACTTGCCGTTTTTCCAAGGTAACTAATAAAATACATAAATATTTTCTAAAACATTAGAGTAATAAATATTATAATAAATACCATATCATTATTCTAAATGAAACAGAAATTTAAATATAATAACTATGACGAAGACCGAGCTATTTAAGAGAGGACAAGTAACAGTTCCTATAATTACAATATAGTTTCGCTATGTCCGTCTGTCCGTCCGCAGCTTAGCTCAGAAACGCTTAGTACTAGAAAGCTATAATTTGGCATGAATATACATAATAATAATTCCGACAAAGTGATGCAAATATAAAATAAAAATATCAAGTAAAAACATTTTTTTTCGGGTTTCCTGTAGACGTTTTATTTTCTCGTCTTTCCCATGGTGTGGAGTATCGTTGGATAGGCCATTCAAAAATATTACAGGTTGTTAAAAACATTTTTGATCGGGAGAAATTAAGCTTTAAATTGCACATTTTTGTTAGAGTCAAGTGTCCCCCACCCCTGTCAGCGTAATGGTTGCTCTTGGCTATGTGAAAAAAATTACAACAGTAGGCAGTAGTATATATAACAAAATTTAAAGTAAAACTATACTTGGAACAGTAAACATTTTGTTGCTTTTAATAAACTACTTAAATAACGTTGTTAGTTGTGTAAAAAGGATAGCAAATATATGCTTATGAACCATGTAAAAATATACAAAAATAAAATCATAACATCCTTAATAATAATGATTTCTAAATTAATAATATTTAAGCTCGAATAACGCATTGGAGTGGGCGGAGTCGTTGGCAGTACCGGACCGTAAGGCGCATGCGCGCGGGGAGTCTATTTTGTGTTAATGCAGAAGTATTTCCGACGATTTGTAATCTAAAGTCAAACTAGATTAGATTGCCAAGCAAATTCCGCTACCCGACCATAGATGTCGGTATTCTCAGTGTTCGCAATTATAAAATTAATTGAGTTTGAAGTTTTTTCAATTTCGAGCGTACGTGGTATTATTAGGATTGAGGAGCCAGGAACGAACCATATCATTCCCCGTGGCTCTGACGTGCTTCATATAGATAGATTATTTATTGCAGCTTATTTGCGTTGGATGTTTTTCCTATTATTGAATAATTTGATTTTGCTTTTTGGTAGTTGAGTAGGTTGTTCTAAAATACTCATACTAAAATATTTGTTTTCGGGTTGTTAATATTTGGAGATTTTAACAGAATATCTCCGTATTCAAAATATTATTTGACGCTGTTTATATATCTTTATTACAAACGCTTGCCTTTACCTAACTTCAATTGTGAAGTAGGCTTTTTATCTTCTTCTTCAGTTACTATCGTCCTATGCGGCCCAGTTTTTAGATATTGTGAGCCCTTGAAACCGTAATGTTTATGTAACAACAAAAAACCCTCTTCTTAGTCCGCATTATTATGCAATTAAGGAACACTATTACTGCGCGTGACTGACACGCACTTGGCCGGTGTTTTATACATATCATACTATAAATATGCAAAGAGATCATTCAATTTTAATTTAATTAGACAATGTAAATTCCTTGATATGAGATCTAGAATCTATGTTACAATCCCGAATCCGATTACTGAATCAAGAATTTGAAATTGAGTATTTTTCAAATTCTGATTTATACCTGTAAAATTGGTATTTATATTTAGGGTTGATACGTTCTTAACTCCAAATTCTCCATTCAGAAACTGGCAATAAATAGGTATCTGCTATTTTATCAAACTTGCCAGGCAAATAATATTCCCACACCCAAGTTGAACACAAGAAAAAAAAAACTGGCCAAGAACCAGTCGGACTCGCGCACGAAGGTTCCGTACCATTATCTCAAAAAACGGAAAAAAAAACACGTTTGTTGTATGGGAGAAATAATTATTTTATTCTGTTTTTAGTATTTGTTGTTATAGCGGCAACAGAAATACATCATCTGTGAAAATTTCAACTGTCTAGCTACCACGGTTTATGAGATACAGCCTAGTGACAGACGGACAGACAGACAGACACACGGATAGTTAGTAATAGGGTCCCGTTTTTACCCTTTGGGTATGGAACCCTAAAACTATTCCATTAACTCTTCGAGATCATAACAAAGTTCTTGTAATTCATTGATATTTCTTGAAGCACCTTCAACTAACAGTAAAACAAAGTGCAGTAAAGCGGAAAGTTAACAAATTTAGCAGATGACCACTCGTCGGGGCGCATTGAGCTCAGCAGTACTTGTGGGCATTCAGATGAACTACTTCATGTAATTCTCTAAAAGAAACACCTACTTCATAATTAAGAAGTTTATTATTAATGCTTCTTTGGCTACAATAAAGTTTTCAATAACAAATATACGAGTAGTTCTATTTCTAAGCGTGGGTGTCTAATGATGAGGTACTTAATAGCCTATTAAAAGTACTCCAAACTAAATACGATATTCTATGACTTTAACATTTACCTGTTCCTGAAATTCCAGACCTATTTTTATGGCTACCGGGTTATAGAAAGTTGATTCTCCTTTCTCAAATCAAAAGTGACAAACTTGCGACAGTCCTGTAATTACCGTAGACTTATTTTTCTCGAGTCAAAGAAAATATCTTCAATTATTTTGGACCAAGGTGGGCACGTTAATTGCAGCATGAGTGGTGCACATTAGGTGCTCTGAAGTGTAGGTGTTGGGCACTTGGTACTCACATTGAGATGGGTCTATAAAATTCATTTTGCCAAATTGTCTTTACGTCAGCCGTTTATAGACCCATTAACGGACTCAAAGAAATGGAAATGGATCACCCATAATATCAAAATCATACGTGATTAAGACCATCCACGATAATAATATCCAGCTGCCTTAGTTTCTCATCTACTGGAGATGGAGCAAATGAGAGAAAGCTATTAATGCATACAGCACACAGCAGCCGGTGCCAAACTGGCAATAACTGCCATATCGGAACGATCTTCAAACGATCAAAACGTTCTCAACTCTTCGATATTATTCTGAACGAATGAAAGGCGCTTTTCATATCTCTATTAATGGAACGGTACCGGATCTATTAAAAGATTTGAAAGATACGTGCATAGTTATGGATTTAAATACTTACCGTTTATCACGGTAACCTGAATTGATTTATAATTATTCTTTAAAACGTTATACAAATCGGAAAGTTCCGTTCACGTATAACCTCGAGTACTGTAGTACATTATCCATCAGTAACATGTCAGCGTATTCTCACAAAGTCATTAATAAAACATTGATCGAGAGTGAAACCCAATGAATGGTGCCAGTGAGCAGATTGATGAGCCGGTGTGGTTCCCGTAATGGTGAATGGTGGTGGTGGTACATCCACATATTAACTTGTGCTCTTGATAATGTAGATATACCTAGGCTGGCGAATGGGCGTGGATGAAAAATAACTAGAAGAATGTTGATACGACGTTTTTGGACTGGCAAACAGACTGCAACAGCGCGTACAGCTAAGAGTCTGTGTTTCTTTATAGCTACAACCTAGGAGTCTTTAAAGAGTGAAAAGGTTACTTCTAGGCAAGCGTGCTTCATTGTAGCCAACAGTTTTGCTTACCATCAGGTGAGATAGTGGTCAAACGAGAGACTATCGTAATTAAGAAAAATACACCTTGTTGAAAATGATTATTTAATTGTATTAAATGTTTTTGTAAATTTATGATATTTTGCTTCAGTTCAGTGCGTTTGACCACATAGCTCTGTACTGTTTGCGTTTTTTTCACCATAAAAAACCAATAACATGCTACACTGGCACAAAACAAACCCCCTGGCATCGATACCACATGCGGGTAATAAGGGCGCGCCCTAATAAAGGGTATTTCCGCGTGACCGCGGCACTTGTGACTCACGCACAAACACGCCGAGGGTGACTCTCTCTAATTGCACGACAGATCACATCATGACCTGCAGCCTCCCAGGATTTACACCACCCATGAGGTACAGAAGACCCATGATGCAAAGGTTTTGTCGAATGCAAAGATTTTTTTTAAAAATTAAACACGGTTGGTAGGTACGAGTACACATACACAAAAATACCTAAAAAAAGGTGGAATTAAACAACAATACTGCATTGTTATAGTTGCCATTACAAAAAAGAGAGAAAACAGAAACAACTTTTCCAAGGAAATCTTTTCCATCTGAAAGTAGTTCTCTATACTTAAACATTTTTCTCTGTTTATTTTAATCCTGTGCATGAGATGTGTTATCTCTGGCTTCGTGCGGAGTGAACCTTCTGAATGTTTTTGTAATTGAGTAGACTGTAATTAGTGCGATCTTCACGGTGTTTTCCTTGTGGGGTAGGTTGTAGGTTGGTAACATCTTCCATGGCGGTGAGAAAATGTTTTCTTAATTAACCGGAAATTATTGGTATTTGGTAAGATTGAGGCATCACCAAAATAGGCTTTACGATTATCCTCAGAATCAGTTAACATGGATTATGAGCCACGATCTATATACGAGCTTAGATACCAATTAGTAATAATTGTAATCAAACAATAATTAAGTATATTATTATTGATGTTTGTGTTAATTAAATCAGGATGCATTAACAAAGATTTGGTTCAGGTTAACGGCTAATTCGGTTGTTAGCTTAGTGTAGCGGTAATTGGCTAACGGCGATTGGCTTTGACTATGTACCTATAGAGGCCATGTATTGACAAGATAATTTAGGTAATTTACTACCCAACAAAAACTAAAAGGTGTTATCGGTTTATAAGCGTAGTGTACATTTGTCGCACTGCCATAAAATAATATAAATAAAAGCTATTACACACGGACGGGACGGTTAGCTTATCAAGTACTTTGAATGACATTAAAATGAAATATCACATCATTCCGAGCGATGAAACGACCCTTGTGCGTATATTGTTTGAATGTTTGAGCTCAAACATAAAGGCTCATGATACCTACTGGCATTTATCACTGTTACTGGAAACTGGTATTTATCACTGCCTGGACTGACACTCGTAAATTAATATTAGTGTCCCATTTTTGGGATGCATGTAGAACTAATAGTTTTGTTGCCAGTATCATAACTATAGTTTCAGAGAGACTCACACTTCCAAATTCCACAAGGAAACCTCTCGAAACACACGCTGAACTAATAAACCAAATTATTATCCTTATAATTAACTGTTCCTTATGACGCCATCTTGGCATTAATGGCAGCATAATAAAATAATGCAGCGTGATATCATTAACTCCACGATGAGCCGCGCGCCTCGGGGATGCACACTATAACCTCGCATATTATACCACCCAAGCAAAACATCACGTCAAGAAAGGGTTCACCCTCTTCACTCTCCATATTATGTAGATTAGATACCTAAACATCGATACATTATATGATTTCAGTTACAATTTTCCGCGCATTACTTTTTTGCTGCTTCATTTCCAAATGTTATTCTGATCCCTCGTGCCCTTTTGTCGATGTACTCAATAAAAGTCCGATAGATATGTGTGTATCTATCATAGAAACTATGTTTGGTTCGAAACAAGAGACACATTGTTTTATTTCACAACAGACGCACGTTTTGTTGAACTTTCAGTTTCCGGACAGCGGGTTTGATTACAGTTCGTTAAAAATGTTCCGTCGGGCACCGGGTCGCACCGTCCACAGTTTTAGGATACCTGGAACTTCACTTAAACCTTATTTTAGGACCGATCTGGCTTTACTGTCGTATCTTTTCTTAGTAAACCTGATTTCATATAGTGTTCCATTTTCTCTTTTCCGTATCAATGGACCCACCATCACCACCGGGTAACTGGGTAGGTAATGAAAGTTTCAAGCAGAGGCTATTCGTGCAGTATTCATTCCACTTGAGCCGCCCGTTGCGATAAACCGTGAGATTTAAAGACTTCTAGTAAAAGATAGATACGTTGCGGCACTGTTTAGAGCCTGGGCGACTGTAATAGTGGCTGTACGTCGTTTTGTGGGAAGACGAATTGCTGACGATAGGCACACATTTTCCGCTTCAGTCCCATAAATATTGAGGAATGTGCCGAATCGGGGAAAAAGTAGTTAGCTACGCAGAAAATGTTCGTGTACTGATTGTTCTGTACATGTCCTTATGTTGTAAGTATTATAACTTCTAATAATGCAATATCCTGCCTGATCGTGTGTGCGACGGTTCCTTAAGGTAAACATCAACAGATTGTACCCTTTATTGTTACAATGTAAGTCATTAACCCATCAGGCCTTCACAACCCACAATATACCAGCGGTTGTCCCTGTTGCTATCCCATGGCATGTCACTGGGTGGTGTATTGTGTGGTCAATACATCCTTATCCCGGCACACGGTGGTCGCACACTGTAATTAATACGGGAACAAATACACGGACATCGCCAAACGTAGTACATGCTTACTCAGGTACGTTCACACTCACCGCGAGTTGCCAACAGCTAGCAAAAGTTCCTGAGTAGACTTTCTAAAAATAACTCGTCCACATGAAGATACGTTTCTATTCAAAGACCATTCGAGGACGTATAAAGGAATGCACTGTCGTAAGCGAAGGATATATCACTACTTCATTTATAAAAAGGAACTTTTAAAACTTGTCTAAGAAACATTTGAAGTTTAGAAAGTCACCCGCTAATCGCTGACAATGAGACCACAGCCTAATTACCAAGCGGAAACTCTGCCAGTATTTGGTCGGGGATGTATACAAGCGAGCCTACACAGTTACACACCGGAAGCAATAATAAGTTTTTTGTTTTTTTTTCGAAGCTCAGGCTATTTTTGCCTGTGGTTGCTTGTGCTACATTTGGCGTTTTTTGCTCGGGGATGTTCGGGGGTTTTCGGGGGTGTTTGGGTTCAATAAGAAGGCGTTCGACTGCGTAGTGTCACGTACGGTTTAACAGACGGTCGGTTACTTACTGAGAGATATTAACTCCTTTACAGTCGCTATATTGCTTGTGTGTGCTGTGTAAGTACTTGATCTGAAAAGTTTTATTCTGTTTATGAAAAACAATTCCTGTCCGTAGTTTTGCCCCCGTGTTTTATTATCCGAATGGATCATTATGTTGAGTGAAAGTATCCTATGTCGTGATCCAGGTTCTGGTCTATCTATATGCCAAGAATCATCCAAATCTGTTCAGGCTTTAAGGCATGAAAGCGTGACAAATAAATAAACTTACGGTCGCATTTATAATATTAGTTATGATCCTGATCATCATTAATCGTTTGTACCTTCATCATTTTTACCCCAATAAAAGTAAAATAGAGGTACGGAATTGTTTGTCACTTAAGGCAAAATTAAGACATAAACCTTTTTTTTATTATTATATCAATACTTTTATTTTTAAATACCAAGAAATTACAATACAAAATAATATATAACTACAGTAGTGTGAAATTATTGATTAATTATCTTATAAAACAACACCTAAACCTACCCTAGGTATTAACATAATCTGTCCTTTTATAATATTTGAAGACCTGTTTGTTTTGTAATAGCTTGTTTCGCAATTTCGTCTGTAGATGGCACCACTTTGATATATTTTTGATGTCGTCCATTGAACTGATCCCTTATCACTGTTTCATGTGGCAGGATTGAGTTGTTGTAATATAATCATTAAGAGGTTTTCTTTGGGAGGAATAAGCTTGTAAATAAATAAATAGACGTTTATTTCAACCAAAAAAGGGTCACAATAATGTAAAAATCCATTTAACATTTTACCTAGTTAACCCAAAAGCAAACAAAAACAATAATATAATAGAGATATTAAACACAAGTTGTTTTACACGAACGTTGCTTGAAGAACACATTCGGGCACATAGTTTTATAATAGTACATTATGGTACAAGTGTGTAATGTTGGTGATTACTTCTGAGGCGCCATTGGTCTTAAGAGAGCCGAGGACGGTAATCATCAATACACACGTGTATCATACGACGTTTTTCAACACACTTGTGAAGAAAATAATACTAAAAAATCATTTCCAACAGTGAAAATAAGTTGTGAATTTTTTTTCGCATTGGCGGGCAAATTAATCAGTTTTCCTATGCGCGCGCATCTAACAATGGCGATCAGCCATAGACTAAAAATAATGAGCTTTCTTTTTTTTTGGCTTTTCGCGGATAGCGTTTTAGCCACGTACATAATGGGGAATTTCAAGTTTTCTTTATTACAGACAAAAACAAAATTTATATTTGAGTGGAAGTTTTATTTAAACACGTACAAGTACAAATTATCTATTTAAATATGAAGTTGCATTAAAAGGGGTTGCATTTGTACTATTGAGCACGATCTTTTTTGTATCGAAACTTTTTTAAGAACAAAGCATCTCAACCAATAAATTAAAAAAAAAACTCTATAACTCACTTGTGAATAATAGCAATGAAAAACTCACAGTTTGATAACAGGTGTCATTATGAGCCTAGTTGCGGTGAAATTAGAGCCACTTTATGAGCAAGTGTGTTGAAAAAACTTTTTAACCCTAAAGAAAGAAAGACGTCATATGATACAGCACAGAACACATAAACAAAATAAAATAAATAAAGTAACAGTTAGTCCAATGGAAACAGTCACATAATTTTAATTTTCAGTTATTTATGCCTTGTTGAGCAAACTAAAAATCCCACTATTAATTACTGTAAATCAATAAATTAAAAGCACATAGCGTAGGCATGTTTTAAATCAAGGTTATTACTTGTCAGTTCGTAAAAGTATAGTATCATGAAATATCATCATCATCATCATCATCATTTCAGCCGAAAGACGTCCACTGCTGGACATAGGCCTCCCCCAGGCGTCGCCACATTGACCGATCCCGTGCGTCTCGCATCCAGCGCCTTCCCGCAACCTTAACCAGGTCGTCAGTCCACCTAGTGGGAGGCCTTCCAGCGTATCGTCTTCCGGTTCGCGGTCGCCATTCCAGAACTTTTCGGCCCCATCGGCCATCCGTTCTGCGAGCAATGTGCCCTGCCCACTGCCACTTAAGTTTGGCAATTCTTCGGGCTATGTCGGTAACTTTGGTTCTCCTGCGGATATCATCATTTCTGACGTGATCACGCAAGGAAATTCCGAGCATAGCCCTCTCCATTGCGCTTTGGATGACTTTGAGCTTTCTGATAAGGCCCATTGTGAGCGACCACGTCTCGGTTCCATAGGTGATCACTGGCAACACACACTGGTCATAGAGTTTTGTCTTGAGACCCTGCGGTAAATTGGACGAGAAGATACCACGCTACTTCCCGAACGCCGCCCAGCCGAGTCGGATTCGACGGTTGATCTCTTTCTCGAAATTGGACCTACCCAACTGGACCGTTTGTCCCAGGTAGACATAATGGTTTACAACTTCGAATGTAGAGTCTCCGACCTTGATAGGAGTGGGTGTTACATGGGCATTCACCATGATCTTGGTTTTGTCCATGTTCATTATAAGACCCACTCTTTCGGAAGCTCTACTGAGGTCATCGAGCATTTTACTGAGGCTCTCCATGGTCTCAGCCATGACCACTATGTCGTCGACAAACCGAAGGTGAGTAATGTACTCGCCATTAACGTTGATGCCCAGCCCCCTCCAGTCCAGAACCTTGAAGACATCCTCCAGCGCAGCAGTGAACAGTTTCGGAGAAATGACGTCTCCCTGTCTCACGCCGTGAGAATGATCATGAAATATACACGGTTACTATTAGTACTTATATATTATCTGTGACACGGTGGAGTCCTTCGGGATTCGCTAATGAAATTAAAACCACGTTTGGTACAATAGGTACTACCTAATATTAATGAGTTTTAGAATTAAATATTGTGATAGTGAGTTGACTTAAATAATAAAACGTAAGTAATTTTGAATGTTGGAGTCATTACTAGTATTTATTGTGTTTAATAAAGTAAATAATAACAGCGTTTATACCAATTTGCCCGCCCAGTATTAACAAGAAATTTATTTAATAAAGTTTGTAAAACTGACGCCTCTTTATAACGTGTTTAATTAACCATTTTTTGCTGTATGTTGGTCACAAATATTTTTTTACAAAATGCGTTTTAATTAAACAATAACGTGATGAACATTTTCATTTAAAATTATCAGTTTGACCCATTTGGTGCAACCTTGAGACGCACACCGCACTGTGTTTTAAACGTTATAAGTACTATTTGAGGTATGTTACTATGTCACTTTTATTTCCTGTATGATTTTGTTTTTCTTTTTCTTTCTTTTGTATGTTGGCACCTTGTTTTTATATACCTCGTACAAATTAAAAATTTAATTGTGATTTTATGTTTTGTGCTGTGTCTTTTGTGTGCACTAAATAAATGTTTTATCTATCTATCTAATGACTAGTTGTCTAGGTAAATTAATAAAAAAAGAGCATAACTGACGGTTCACCTACGTAAAAAAAGCGCAAATGAGTTTGTCAAGACTTAAACTCCACATGTTTGCGAAGATCCCCAGCATTACTGCGTAACAACTTACGTGCTGATAAATGAAGCTATTACTCAAAGGTAAATAAAATCTCTCCAGAACTTCTGAAGCTTGTTATTAATGAGTCTTATCATAACAGTATTAATCTCACAAACATGTACGGTGTCGTAACACAACGTGATATTGTAACAGGTACAGGTACCCGCAATACTTGTAACACCGATAATACCTAGTAGGTACGAGTAATTAAAGGGATTATACTTAATGGCAACATTAGGCGTTCATGGTATCGCTCGCAGTAAGGAAGGAGTTGTTATATCTAATAGTGTGTAAAGTTTTATTGGTAATTCAAGTAATTTTTGTTACGAGTAGAGATGCCAAGAAAATTCGGCTGCTATTCGGTATTCGGCCTAGCCACATGATATTAGGTATAAAAAAATATTTAAGCTAAAAATCTGGTTAGTTATTACTTAAAACCTATCAGTGGTAAGTTATGATAAATTAAAACAGTTTTTCAGTATTTGTTGATAGCAAACGATTGTGATTTTCCTCATAATATTAAAAACTAGAGGACGCCTCGCGGTTTCACCCGCGTAGTTCCTGTTCCCGTGGGAATACAGGGATAAAAAGTAGCCTATGTCACCTGGGGATAGAGTAGCTTCCCAACGGTGAAAGAATTTTTGAAATCGGTCCAGTAGTTTTGGAGCCTATTCGGTATAAACAAACAAACAAACAAAAAAATCTTTCCTCTTTATAATATTGGTTTAGATAATAAAGCAAAAAAATCTGGTTAGTTATTACTTAAATCTTATCAGTGGTAAGTAATGATAAATTAAAACAGTTTTTCAGTATTTGTTGATAGCAAACGATTGCGATTTTCCTCATTACTGCCGAAAATAGCCGCTTTCTTTATATATACTGCTACTGGGCGAAGATAAATAAATCCTACCAAATTCTGTTAGGCTTGGATACTGTTTTGCGTTTGCTGACCACCACTTGAAAGATGCAGGTTGGAACCTGTCACCCGCGAAATGTGCTAATTGTCGCCGAATGTTCGGCGCTTTGGCTAAGAGCCAAGCCGAATATTAGGTATTCGGTATTCGGCAAAATCACTATTCGTGGCATCATTTTGTAGACTAAACTGACAGCTGCCAATGACCTTATTTTCGCCCACCCGGTAAAGATTTTCGAGCGTATGTATTTGTGTCGGTATCTCCATTTCTATGGCACGCTCTACTGCCCCAAAGGCTTGACGGATTATGACGTTATGAGGTGTTGTTTGTTTACTCTCAATTGTGCGAGTAACACAGGCTATATAATTTTAAAATATCATGCCCCCCATAAAAAAGGGGGTGATACAATATTGTTTTTCGTTTTTATAACAATATGGGTATCAAATGAAAGCTAAGTCAAGGCTAAATCAAAAACCACCATGACCATTCCAAAAATTCAAGATAAGAGAAACTTTGATAGCAAAATAAATAATCTTGTACCACAGAACTAATTTGGGGAATTTGTTCATTAATAAAACTAAAAAGTCTGAAATAAAATAAAGTTATTATAAAAACAAAAAACCCGACTGCTATACCATAATTAACTGAAAAGAGAAAAAAGTTAATTAAAAATTCAAAAAACCCGAGTACTTAAAAAGCGAACTAAAAAGACGTAAACAAGAAGAAAATCATGCTGTGCAATCAAACGATCAATATTTTTTTTTTTATTTCACATAGGCCTACATGGGCACTTAAAAAACGTCGACAAAAGGTGCACGGTTCGGGTTGGTCGTTTCCTATGGAGAAGAACCGGCAAGAAACTACTAAGTTACTCTTTTAAAAATGGTTTGGTTTTACAATATTTCCATGTTACAGCATTAGTACTTAGATATGGGGGGACAACGTAGGCCCGACATAAGACAATAAGTCGTAAGAAACTAAAAAATAAAATAAAAAGATTATATATTATATAAAAAAGTTAACAAATGTTAACTAGCATCTAGAAGGCCTACAGTGTTCACACATCCACAAAACAATCGGTAAAAGAATCTATACAAAGGTAAAAAAAAATAAGTATAACAAGACTAAATTTAACATGTGGCACAAATGTTGTTATCAGTGCTGTAACTATTCTTAGCAAAGGGCTATAAAGATGATTGAAAACCATTGTAAAAAGTCTAATTAAAAGAAGGAAAGCAAAAATGAGATTGAGAATAGTTAGAGACATCCACATGTTTGTGCCGTTTACAAGTTACCAGGGAAGCTGCATGCGCAGAAGGAGCTAAGGCCAAATGTTTTTATCTTCAACGTAGTCCTTGATTTTATAATATATTTTTTTAACAAGGATACGTTTGATGTAGTTTTTGAACTTTTCATCGGTCAGTTCTATAACTGACTTTGGCAACTTGTTATAAAAGCGTATACTGTTTATAAGAAAAGACTTGCTAGTTTTCGTTAATCTGAATTTGGGTATTGCTTACTGCGTGTATTTAAATTATGGAAGTCGCTTCTAGTTTTGAATAGCCCTCGATTTTTACGGACATAAAAAATACATTCCAAAATATAAAGTGAAGGTAGAGTCAGTATATCGATATCTTTAATTTTTTCTCTGAGGGACTCGCGAGGACCCATTTTATAGATTGCACGGATTGCCCTCTTTTGTAGGATGAAAATTATGTCAACGTCTGCTGCTGACTGATCCCCACAGCAGAATGCCATAAGACATAATACGGTGGAAATAAGCATAGTATACTAACCTAGCTGTAGCTACATCCGTTAGCTGCCTTATTTTCCTTACTGCATATGCAGCCGAACTTAACCTACCCGAAAGAGTTCTAATGTGCGCGTCCCACTGCAATTTTGAATCGATAGTAATCCCTAAGAATACAGTTTCCGTTATAACTTCAAGATTTTTGCCGTCAAGATTTAAGTTTAAGTCACGTTGTGGTACATTTGATAAAGAGAACTTTAGACATTTTGTTTTTTTCGCATTCAGTAAAAGATTGTTAGCTGCGAACCATTTTGAGAGAATAATTAGACTTTCGTTGACATTTAAGACATCCGTATCTTGCCTATCTATTTAAAAAATTAGCGAAGTATCATCAGCAAATAGAATTATATCCGATAATTTGGCCATCATAAAAGGGAAATCATTAATGTAAACAAGAAAAAGGAAAGGGCCGAGAATTTAACCTTGGGGCACGCCAATCTTGACTAGAGACCCGGAGGACGTCGCCCCATTAACATTTACTTTTTGCTGTCTGTTTAATAAATAGGAAAGCACGAGATCAGCAGATTTTCCACGAATTCCGTAGTGGTGTAATTTACAGATCAGTGTGTTATGGTCGACGCAGTCGAAAGCTTTTGAGAGATCACAAAAATTGCCAATGGCATCCTGGGACTTCTCCCAAGATTCCAAGATGTGGCTGATGAGTTTTACTCCCGCGTCCGTTGTCGACCTACTTTTCGTGAAACCAAACTGTTGACTATGCAGGATCCCATTTGAATTGAAGTGAGACAACATCTGGTTTTGGTCAGCCAGCTAGCAAATATGTATCCTCCGACTGCACAGCATGATTTTCTTCTTGTTTACGTCTTTTTTGTTCGCTATTTAAGCAGTAGGGTTTTTTGAATTTTTGAATTAACTTTTTTTATTTATTTATTTAAAATAGCACAGCCACATCACATTCATTTCACATCGACAGAGAAAGAAATGGATAATCACAGAACCTATGCACATGACAATTACGGCGTACATAGCACTTATAATGATAACATTGCCGCCCACAAATAACTACATAGTCACAATTAAATACATAATTCATTTAATTCAAAAAATATCAAAAAAAAAATACTAGTAATAATTTTAAATACTGGTCATAATTCAATACAATAATCATATTCATTAAGAAAAAAATATAAAATTAAAATGAAAGTAATAAAAAAGAAATGTCGAAAATCAAAAAAATAAAAAAAAACACTGAATTATCAAAATCATAAGCTCAAAAATCAAAGTCATAAAAAGTATTAATTACAATATCAAAAACATTGAAAAATAAATAAAAAATCATAAAGTCAAAATTCAAATCAAAATCCATAGTTAATACTCAAAATCATTAAGAAATAAACAATAAAAAACGATAAATAAAAAACGATAAAAAATAATAAATAATATCTAAGCTAAAAAAAAAAGCTAAGGACGGAAGTTTAAGACTGTATTATTATATTCATTACTCATTCTGACAACGGGCGATTGTAAACCTAGATTAGTTTTGGCGAAAGGGATATTAAAAATTTTTCTATATTTTTTGGTCCGTGGGTAAGTTCTTGGAACTGTCAAGGAAACGCTCTGCAAGAGGCAACTGCATTGAGCATTTCCGTTAATGACCCTATGGAGGAAGCATAAATCTAAGAGACGTCTACGATCACGAAGGGTAATCATTTTAAATTGCGTTAGACGCTCCTTCTTGTGTGAAAAACCTCTTGAAAAGAAGGCAAGATGTCTCGTGAAGGCTCGTTGTATGCTTTCCACTCGTTGCGAGTGGACTGGGTAAAAAGGACTCTATACACTGCTTGCATACTCTAGATTACTGCGAACCAGGGCATTGTACAGAAGCACTTTGGTCTTTTGGTGCTTAAACCCTTTGGAGTTGCGCTTCAAAAAGCCAAGCATCTGGGCGGCCTTCGTCACGGCCTTATCAATGTGTGAGGCGAACGTTAGCCTGCTGTCCACGACCACACCCAAATCCCGAATCTCATTCACTTCCTGTACTATTACGCTGCCAATGTGGTACTGCGTTTGGATTTGCGGTTTTTTTCCTTGTGAATTTTATATGATGTCATTTTTTGGCATTTAGACCCATACTGTTAACGTCGCACCAGTGTTGAATACTGTTTAGGTCAGCTTGAATTAAGTCAGCGTCAGTACGGAAGTGGCCCCAGATGAGATCCCTGCGGAACACCTGAGTGCGCATAATATACCCCTGATCTGAAGCTACCAATCGCTACTGATTGTGGTCTTTTTGACAGATAAGATTTAAACCACTCCAGCAATTCGCCACCAATTCCAAACCATCTCAGTTTTTCAACTAGTACTAGATGATTTACTTTGTCAAAGGCGCTGCTGAAGTCGGTATATATTGCATCTATCTGCATTCCCTTGTCAACCTCACGGGACACTTCAGAAACAAAAGGCACCACATTTGTAACCGTTGAACGCCCGCGTCTGAAGCCATGTTGATAGTCTGAAATGCCTGAATCTACCATTTGTGAAATGATGGGACATAACATTGATTCAAACAGTTTGGAAAAACATGAAAGGATCGATATAGGGCGATAATTTAGTGCGCTGGCTGGATCACCTTTCTTAAATATGGGAACTATTCGAGCCCTTTTCCATTCCCCAGGGAATCTGCCTTCCTTCAAGGAACGGTTGAATATAAGCATTAATGGAAGCGCAAGAGCTGAACCACATCTTTTAACGAATACTGGCGGAATAAGGTCAGGTCCAGCACCCTTTGTTGGATCAATTTTTCCAACCGCTTTGAAAACTTCGGACTCATCAAATTTTACACTCGAAATGAAGTTTGTAGTCTCATATTGGGGTTGGTAGCCAAACGATTGTGGACAATCAGCAGGCGTACGTGTGGACTGCGTGGTAACATTTGTCATGTAAACCGAGGAAAATTGGTTTGCAAACAGGTTGGCAATTTCTGGGCCAGTTTTGGCGATTTCGTCACCCAGAATCAATCTTGAAGGAACACTTGATTTACCACCGCGCTTATTTTTAATAAAGCTTCAAAACGCTTTTGGGTTTTTAGGGATGTTGCTTTCTATCTCTGTTTTATACTTGGAGTAACATTCATCGTAAAGCTTGTGACAGCGAGAGCGTAGCAACTGATACTCGACTTCGTCTCTTGGATTACCAAATTTCTTAAATTTCTTTCGTATTTTTTCCTTTTCAGTCATAAGTCTGATTAACGAATTAATAAACCACGCGAGAACTTAGCCCTAACAATTGCCGTTTTTGGAATGAAATTTTCGATGACTGTTTCAAGAATACTTTAAAATTCCGCGACCATACTATCCACATCAGAACAATTGAGTAATCGTTCTTGCCATTCTATACTCTTTAACTCATTGACAATATCCTTATAATTAGCTTTGAAGAAATTAGTTTTTTTTTCAGGTTTCGAACGCAGGTAAGTTAAGTTGTTATAAGGAATATTAAGCAATACATTTGGATGATTTGGGTAAGATTTGCTAAGAATATTTAATGGTTGTGTAACATAAGCGCCAGGCAAGCTTGTAATTGTCAAATCCAACAATTTGTTGTCACAGTTTTTAATGCAATTTACCTGATACAGGTTGTTCATGCTTAGGAAGTCAACAAGAGAAAGTCCAAGAGCAGTTTCGTAATTAGTGGGAGTCAAGTAGTTACAGTCTACCTTGGAATGCCATGTAATAAAGCCTAGGTTAAAATCGCCCAAAACCACCAAGTCATCCGCATGACCAGCAACGCTGTCCACCTTTCCAAGAAACATTGACAGAGCACCCAACTTGACAGGTGGGGGTAAATAGACAACGCAGATTGCAAGCTTTCTCACTTTAGTTCCGACTATTAGGTCAATGACGACCCACAAGTCTTCCGCCCCACTCTCCCAGCTAGTGACTCTAGCTGACGGTATGTCTCTCGAAACAGCTAACATAACGCCACCACCGTCTTTTTTTGTGTTGAGGGTGCTATGGCGATCCCTACGATAAAGTGTGTATCGGCTATCTATCAATTCATTGTCATAAATTTTGAGACTGAGCCAAGTTTCTGTAAGAGCAATCAGACTATAATTTGAAGTTTGTATGCTTTTTCAGAGGTCATTAGTTTTTGTCCTTAGCCCTTGTACATTTTGGTAATAAATATCAAGCATTGGAACGTGATTTATACCATTACATTTAAACAATATCTATTTAAGAGGAAGTTACCGCTACAGTTAGACCATGAGGTTTAGGCTGTCAAGACTTTTGATTAGAATAGACTGGAACTCAACTTCTTTCCGAACAAAAATACGCCCGTTGCGAACCCAAACAAATTTATAGGACATTTCCTTGGCCCTTTTCCGAGTGGCAGCGTGCAACGACTTGTTTGCTGGAGTCAAATGTTCCGACACGAAGACTGGTTTTCTAGGACCTCCTATACCTTGGAGGGAAATGGCCTCCTTCTGTGAGACTGTGATGGCCCAGAAGGAGGCCGCTGAGCGGGAGCGTGAGAGGGCAGATCCCGCTCGAAGAAGAAGGCGTCGGGGAGGCAACCACCTCGATGCCTAAAACGCCGAAAACCCGCCTGCGTCACAAGCAGGTGGGACTCCGGGGTCGCGAGTGGTCAGATTGGGGACTCTGTCCACCCACCGAGTGACTTCAGGAAGGATGGCAGCACAGTGGTCACGTGCTGCCGTACATAGCGTGGCTCAGGGGAAGCTATTCTTTCAGCTTCCCCAGGGATGTGCCCTAACAGGCGTTGCACAAAGGGGGTTCCGGTTTGGTCTTTTAAGAGGTGACGGGGCCCCTGCCAGGTGCTGATGGTGATCACCGGGGTGGTTTTAGTGAGGTAAAAATCCCACACTCCCTGATCTTTTCCCCAAAAGTCCAGGCGCCTTTTGAAGGTTTCCCCCCGTAAACAAAAAAAAACAACAAGGACCTCCTATACCAAGATGTTGAGAAGACAGTTTACCGTCTGGGTTTTTCTTGTTAAACTTGGTAGTTGCGGCAAGAACAGTATCACGGTGGCGTGCGGATCGCAATTTAACTATTACAGGTCGAGGCCTGTCGTTGTCATTTGACATTTTAGCAACCCTAGTTGCATACTGAATGCCACTTTCGGAAAGGGGACTCTCCACAATTTTTGACAATTGCACTATTGTTTTAATTAGGTTTTCCGAACGATGCTCTGGAACACCATTTATTTCTATATTAGAGTCACGCATGTGGAGCTCTACAGTATTCAATCTCACTGAGAGGTCTTGAACGGTGGATTTCAGCAGTTCATTTTCACGTTTGAGATCATTAATGACAGCTGCTTTCTCTTCAAAGCTCGCTTTAATTTCCTCAAATTTGATGTTAATGAATTCCAACGATTCCTGAAAGGTATCTATCTTCTTGTGGATATTACTAAACTCCGTCGCCACAAGTTTTTCATGAGTCAACTTTAGAGCAATGGTGATTTCTTGTTGTAAAATCTCACGAAGACTACCCTCTGTTACCAGTGTCTGAGGACCTTGAGCTTTAAATTCAGCAGTGCTAGATGGCGCAGCAACTTTGGACTCATCTGAGCTGTGGACCAACATCGATGGAGATTGAGACTGCGACTTCGACGGTGACTTCTGCGCTGATTTTGACTGAAGTTTCTGTTTCAACGGTTGTTTCCGTTTCGAGGGTGCTTTCTGCAATGGTTTTGGTGGTGATTTTGTGGGCCTTTTACGAACAGTAATATTGGGGTCTCTCTGTACATCATCCTCCTGGCTCCTAACTCCGGAGCAAGAAGTTCGACGCTCAGGAGTCTTGATGTTGCTTCTTTTAGGCTCCTTGCTGCGGCATTCTGGACACTTCCAATAGGTTTTATGATTAGCTTCCATAAATGCGTAACTATTGGAGGACACATTTGCGCAATTCAGGTCATATTTTGATTTGCAAATGTAACATCTGAGATGGGCCGCACTGCCAAGCGTACTATGACAGCTGGCACATTCATTGGTTGACGCCATCGCAGAAACCCTTCCAACAATTCTTCAGTCCCAAAAAATACAAAAATAATTTCTTGATACCGCAAAACAACAACAAAAGGATTTTGTGCTATTTCATATTCAGCTCGGCTTGTTAAAAAAGTATAAGACAATGTTTAAAAATCCAAAAACAGCTTCGTCGTTGCTTAGGCTTGAACTCAAGACTCAACGTGCGTCGCTAATCCAACCGGCCGCTTATAGCTCTCAGCCATCGACAAATTGAGATCAAGTCCGAAATAGTGTAGCAGTAGTAACTTGAACGTAGAAAAGAAAAAGTGCGGGTGGGTAGGTTCAGAAAGGGTTTTTTCAATATATTTGCTTGCACTTGGGGTAATTCACGATTTACACTTTATTTTTCACTATTATGCACTTAAATTGATTTATTGTCCACAATTGCTTCGCTGTACCTATAATATTCGTATCAAACCAAAGTTACGGTAAAACTTCACAGTTTAAAACTAGAGAAATCACCCTTTTAATTAGTGTTTTTCGAGATTACAATAAACAGATGTCTTGTTGTTTACACTTAACACATTGTCCCAATAACAGTTTTAAGAACTTTTAGTGTTTTATTGTGTATTTTGACGCTATTTTGAATATAAATTATGCACAGAACTATTTTTTGTTAATATTTAAACACGGAGACTATGTTTACGTACTGGCAGCGCCATCTTGATAGTTACAACTTTTTAGTTATTTTTTTTTTAATTAGGTACATTTAAACATATACTTGTTATATATTTTTGAAATCACCTCTTAAAACCCTTTATTTTGATACCCCACATGATGGGTTTGGAAGAAAATATTTTTTTTCCCCCACAAAATGGCGCCCAAAATCCGCCATTTTTTTCTTTGCCACTTTTTATGTAGCCAGTGACACTCGCAGGGTTAAGACGATGGGCACGCCACAATTGCGGCGGTAAGCCCCTCTTTGAGGAGTGGCTTGAGAGGCGTCACGGCGCCCTCACCTTCCGCCTGACGCAGGTCCTCACCGGACACGGCTGTTTCGGGAGGTTCCTGTTCAGGATAAGGCGGGAGGAAACGCCCGGGTGTCACCATTGTGAGGATCGCCCGGAGGACACGGTAGAATAGAATAGAATAGAATACTCTTTATTATGTACACCAAATATGTTACAGAAAGCATAAATAAAGAAAAAAAAAAACATGGGTGACACAATGGGCGGCCTTATCGCTAAAAGCGATCTTTTCAAGACAACCTTTGGATGGATTTTAAAAAAGAAAGGAAAGAAAGTACTGTAGGTAGTCTATTGGTGTACTATTTACATATAAAATAAATACATATATATAAACATACTATATATAAACATATATACAGTTATAAGTATGGAACAAAAACATAGAAATCAAGAAAACAACTACTAAAGAGAGAGATAGTGATTCTTTACCATAGTTTTAAAAATGGGCAGAGATTGAGCTCGCCTTATTGACACAGGCAAAGCATTCCACAATCGCACCGCTTGAACCGTAAAGGATTTGTCGTAAAATCTGGTGGAATGCATCGGCATCTCTAGTCCCAAGTTTTCCGATGACCTCAGGTATCTATTATGTGTGTCATGAAGGAACTTGAAACGTTCTTTGAGATAAGAGGGGGCTGTAGGATTGTATAGAATACTGTAAAGCAGAAATAAAATATGAGAATCCCGGCGAAGACGTATGGGAAGCCACTTGAGCTTTGTCCGAAATTCAGAAATGTGATCATATTTGCGCAAGCCAAATATAAATCTTATGCAAAGGTTTTGAAGACGCTCAAGTTTATCTAGTTGTGCCTGGGTGAGATCGAGATAACTGACATCAGCATAGTCAAGGATTGGAAGCAGAAGGGACTGTGCAAGCGCAATTTTAGTTGCTGTGGGAAGAAAGTTCCGCAATCGTCTAAGGGACCTGGCAGATGCAAACATTTTGCGGCTTACGTCCTGAAGCTGCGGACCCCAAGACAGATATCTGTCGATCCAAACCCCAAGGTTCTTAACCTTCTCACTTATTGGAATAGTAGTTCCGTTAAATTGTACCAGAGGAAGTTGTGTCCAATTTACTTTTGGAATCATCCCAGAGCTGCCAACAACTATGACCTGGGTCTTCAACGGATTTACCTGAAGCCCATTTGCTTCAGTCCATTCACAAATTGTTGCCAAATCCTTATTTAATGTATTAATTGCATCAGCTAACTCTGCAAGGGCAGCTTGTTTGTAGATTTGTAAATCGTCTGCATACAGGTGGTAGGAGGAGAGAAGCTTTTTGGAGATAGCGTTTATAAATATTGCGAAGAGTAAAGGAGATAAAACGCCACCCTGAGGTACACCGGCAGTTGTATAACACCAAGAAGAGTTAGATTCTTCTATGCATATACGTTGCCGGCGGCCATACAGGTAACTACGAAACCAATCAATCGCCGTTGGAGATATGTTAAGCGACCGAAGTATGCCAAGCAGGATATTGAAATCGACAGCATTAAATGCATTACTAAAATCTAGCAAGCAAAGAACCGTCAGATGTCCTCGTTCCATGCCTAGCCGTATGTCATCCGTAACGTTCACTAAGGCAGTAGCTGTGCTGTGACCAGGACGAAAACCGGATTGAAAAGGATTCAGCAGACTATTCTTACAAAGAAAAGCACTAAGCTGATTGTGGACAAGGCGTTCAAGGACTTTGGAGAGGAACGGCAAGATGGAGATAGGACGGTATTCGGAAAAGGAAGTAGGATTGACCTTTTTGGGTAAAGGAGTGATTTTGGCCTCTTTCCAAGCTGATGGAAAGACCCCATGGGATATTGAGTAGTTAAGGATATAGCAAAGGACAGGAAGGATTTCGTCGAGGACAGGGAGTATCATTTTTCGACTGACACAATCACTGCCAACTGCGTTAGAGGTAATTGACACTATGCTCTTCTTAACATCACAATCAGAGAATTGACTAAAAATAAATAGGGGACGATCCGGAGTTGGAAGGTTTGAAAGATAGCTCAAAGTAGTTGCTTTCAAGGTCCCATTACATGAGGATGAAGACGAGAAGTGCTGATTTAGTTGATCAAGATCAAGGTCTTTAGGAATCGATTCTTGGCGAGATTTCCCAACTCCTATGGATTTAAGAAATTTCCAGACTTTAGCTGGGTCTCCATTTTCAACCGAGGTGTGGATATGGCGTCGTTGAGCGTCTCTACACACCTTATTGCAGCGATTTCGTGCGTCCAAAAGTTTCTCCCGGTTCGGCGACGTGGGACGACATTTAAATTTGGTTTTGGCAACAGCTTTCCTGTGGATTAACTCTTTTATTTCGCCTGTTAGCCATGGCGCCGGAAGATGTTTAATTCTTATTTCACGTATGGGAGCGTGAACATCATACAGCTGCAAAAGGTTGTCCGTCAACACGTTCACTTTGTCATCAATTGACTCAAGGCTGACCAGGGGTTCCCAGTCAATGTTGTTGGCATCCCTTCGGAGATCTTCTATATTCATTCCACCAAAATTGCGCTGCAGGAGAATTTTAGGTTTTGGCTTAGGAGGTTGAACTTTGTATGAGAGGAAAATGAGGTCATGATAGGAAAACATGTCAGCAGGGCACTGGCCGTGCTTGCCGACATGTTGTAAAGAGGAAACAATAACAAGGTCTAAGAGTGACGGGTTACAATTAGGAAAATGGTGTGTGGCACTTAAGGGAAGTAAGGATAGGTTCAAAGATTGAAGGACTGATTGAAAAGAAGAGGAGCGGACATCGTTCTTCAATAAGCAAGTATTGAAGTCCCCCATAATGATTGTATGACTGTAAGAAGGCAACAGGTTTTCTAGGATAGTTTCAAAAGAAGAGAAGAAATTTATTCGAGATGAAGGGCTGTAATAAACGCCTAGAAGGATTTTTGTAAGGTTTAGGGTGACTTCTACAAAGAGATGCTCGCCCGCGTTTGACGGGGGAGGCTGTGCTGACATATCAATAATTGAAAAAGGAATGTGTGGGCGAAGGTAAATAGCAACACCACCTCCACCGCCACGCGCACGGTCATTTCTTATCAGTTGAAACCCCGGCAAGGAATAGGATGTGGATGGGAGACATGGTTTTAGCCAAGACTCGGAGATAAGGATGGCGTGGATGTTCTTACAGTCAAGAGAGGCTAGCATGTCAGAGTGGTGTGCCGGAATACTTTGGGCATTTATATGGACTACATTAAAATTCTTCGGAACATCGGAAAATTGGGATTCAAGTGTGTCAGCAAGGGTCGGAATGCTAACAAAACTGTCATCACTACTTGCAGTAACAAAGCTTTCGGCGTCGCTGCTGTCATTATTGCTTAACATCGAAAATGTATAAATAAATAAAATATATATATATGATAGAATACCAAAAATATGAAAACAAAAATTACTAAAATATAAAAAAATATTTAAGCGGAGGCCAATTTATATCCACCCGCCAGTTGTGTGTTAAAACATATAAGAAAAACTTTACAACACAAATAAGCAACAAGCTCAAATAATCTCATCGCCCGGGTAAGCAGCAGCATACTATAAAAACATAAAATAAATAAAGCGAAGATTAAAGAAAAATAATAAATAGTCAAAACTACTGCACAAAGCTAATATACTGGGCGCACTGTCAACCTGTTTCTAAACGAAAAATAATCTAATGACAATGAAAAGAAATGAAATGTCAAGTTGACAGCTGCCAGTGCAATATGAAATTTGAAAACATTGAGAAATTTTATGAAAAAAAGCGAATTAGATTGCGGGTTAGACAAATAAAAGGTGAAGGGTAGAAGAAATCAAGAAGCAATAAAATTGGAGAGTGGTACTCACAACAAGTGAAATGACTGCTACCCGGTATACCAATAAAATTAATGAGAAGTTGGAGCAAAATCACGAATCACTTCTTCGCAGCACGCCGGGCCTTCTTCGGTGCCGGAGTTGGTGATGGTGACGACAACGGATTCGGCGATTTGACGGGGGATTCGGGTTTTTTCCTGGCTGGCTCGATTCCATTTAGGTCAGCAATGGAATTTATTCTATGCCGTTTGCCGTCTGAATTAAGAACATAGATGAGACCCTGCTTGGTCCAGCAATTGGTCTCACCGAGCTTATCCCTCGCCGACATGAAGAGCTGATGCCGAGATCTTGTCAGGAACTCTGATAGCGTGATACCAGTGCCTTTCAATTTAGTCTTCGCAAACCAGATACTATCCCGGTTGTTGATGTCCCGCAGTTTGCAAAGAATAGGCCTAGGCTTGCTTGTACCTGTCGCTCTACCCATCCGATGGCAGCGTCTGATGTCAGCAACTGTAAAATCTGGCAGCTTGAGGTGGCAACGCACAACTTCGGCAACTACCTGCGCAGTATCCTCTTTGGCCTGTTGTGTAACACCATGCAGTAGAACCACCTTCCGCCGACTCCGCATCTCAAAGTTGTCCAGCCCCTGTTCTAGTGCCTCCAACTGACGCTGAAGACAGCTCAACGCATCCAGGATGAACACACGGTGGAGGTCTGTCCCGCTTTGGCGGAGCAACGCCGTGTCCTCGTGGAGGCGATCGGCGGTGGCGACCTCTCGCGTCCGGCCCTGGTCAAGACCATGGTACGGAGCGAGAGGGCATGGGAAGCTGTCACCTTCTTCTGCGAAGCAGTAATGCTCGCAAAGGAGGAGGCAGAACGCGTGAGGGAGACGCAACGGTGGCACCCTTACGCCCCAAGCCGCCGCAGGAGACGACCTGGGCGTCGGGAGTCGCAAGCTGATTCCCAGCCACCGTAGGCGCGGGCTTGCGGACGGCGAGTAATGGGTAGCTCGCCGTCCGATAAGGACCAGGCCCGAGTCGACGGCGCGTAGTCGGGGCCTACTAGGCCAATGCCTGTCTGGGTCGCGGATAAATTTGAAAAAGAGTTACCGCGGCCCTGGCTCAAGCAACTAAAGGAGCACGGGTGGGTTTTAGTCAGTAAAAGTCTGACACGCCCTCCCGCTTCACCCAGAGCGGGAGAAGTCATAGAGATGATTTACAAGCAAAAAAAAAAAAAAAGAAAGGTTTAAGTCGAATTGATTGACGTAAGTATCATCAAAATCGGCTTGCGCGTTTGATCTCTAGAACGCCACATAGGAACAAACATACATACATACATATATACATACATACATACATACTTACATACATACATACATAGACTGATAAACACATTACCCTACTTCGGCAGTCGGGTAAAAACAAGTCCCTCACCTGCAGTTCCTCATAATATTATAGAATTACTAACAAACATTATAGAAATACCAACCAAAACTTCGTTTGTCAACCATTGCAGCACCTCAGAATATTGAATGTATATTTTTTTTTTTTAAGTTTAAAGGCTCAATCATAAGTTATTCATCGAATCGATTTGACTTGACTCCTAAAATTTAATTTTCCTAATTGGTGTCAATAAATGTTATAAGAATATAAACGTAATATATTTAAATATAACAGTATTAATATGCATAGTGTATTAATATGAAATAATCTTTTATTGTAATAAATAAGAAATCAAAAATAAAATAAATTAAAAAATTAAATGGAAAAATTAAATAAAGGCCGCTACTTTGGATCTAATTAGATTTTCGATCAACTTTCGATCACCTAGGATATATTTTTTTCTTTTAGCTTCGCCCACGTGCAAAGTGTTTTATCATTCCAAGGGAACATTATACCGGAATAAAAAGTAAAAATATATAATACTAGCTGACCCCCGGGGCTTCGCTCCCGTCAACTGGCTACCTATCTACCTACCCTGCCTACCCTACCTACCTACTAATTTTTATCTATCATCAATAGTTTTCTCAGCGCACGCCAAAGAATGAATTTTATAGGTAACATTTTGCTACCTTGGGTTACATTATTGCAATTTTCAAAAGGATCTCTAATTTTTTTGAAAATATTTTCTAGCCTATGACACTCAGGAATAATGTAGCTTTCTACTGGTGCAAGAATTTTCAAAATCGGTTTAGTAGATCCAGAGATTACCCCTTACAACGTCACAAACTCACAAACTCACAAACTTTATCTCTTTATAATATTTGTATAGATGAATGAAAATTTCAGACTATAATCTATCTCTGTGCCAAATTTCATCCAGATCCATTCAGTCGTTCTGGTATGAATGAGTAACAAACAGACATCAAACAAACACATCCACACACACATCCATCCAAACTCTCACATTTATAATATTAGGAAGAAGTAAGATAACATGGCAACCACCCAAATGTCAGGGTAGTCTACGAAATAAAAAAACAGAGATTAGATACCTATTCGAGTACCTGCCTAACGTTGAAAGCGTGTCGTGGTACAAGAATTTAGAAAAGCTACTAGCCTTATACCCAGTTTTATACCTCTCTTAGAAAAGTCATCAAAAGTTTTGGCCTAAAAAGACAATGGCCAATTTTAAAGGACCAATTAAAAATATAAAATTATTATCAATGAAACTCTGTTATCATTATTTTTAAAGACCATTTATATCTTCTAAAGTATCAATTATATTTTGATATTTTTTTAAACAACTACCTTTATCCCGCGAATCCGCTACCGTGAGTAGGAACCATGAATGAACCGTGTCCGTGATCTGAGTTCCGAATTCAAAATGTTTTGAAATATGTAGGATAGAGATCGGATGTAGTGCGTAAGCTTCCCAGTACAAGTACTACGGCTACTTCCGAAACGAAATTTCACGGATGTAGTGCATAAACGCCCTAAGTATACCTTTCTATCAGCGAAAGCTTTCAGAGTCGGATCACTACTTTAAGAAATTACTTGATGTTATTTAATTACCTCATTGATGTTTAGTTGAGGAAAACAATCTAATAAGGATTTTAACTCTTTTTAATATTGTAAGTTATACATATTATAATTTTTTATTACATCTATTCAAAAAGAGCTAGTTTATTCTACATAAACATGGAATTAAATAGCTCATTAATCCCTAGGGAGTAAAGTGATTTGAATTTGGAATGCGGATATAGGTAGTAAATATTCCAATCAGCAAAAAGATGAATCACAAACCATGCGGTCCAAAATAGGATTACATCGCTAAAATCGATTACAACGAATGTACAATGTGAATGGCTTATGAGCGATTATAAATTTCGCACGGGAACATTGTATTGAACAAGTGACTGGCTAGAAAACCGCGCGTGAGTCATATAAAAAATAAATCTACATCTGTAACGGATGGTACTAATAAAATTGTTACGATGTACTTCCATAATTATTCAAATATAAACATTAGCCTTTAATTATTTCTATGTAGTGTCTTATGGTTCCCAATTGTATGTAAAGAAATAACCGTAACGTTCTTGTTCATAAGTTGCAGTTTACTAATTTTTCATAGAGGTTGATAAGAGTGTCCACCAAGGGAGCAACACTATTTTAAGCTCAAGTGACGTATTTTGAATCCGGCATCTACTTTACGCTTGAATCCTTTGCTCCGCTCTGGATTTAAAAAAACACTCTCATCCTTAAAATAGTTTTTTTGCACCCTAGATAAACGATCTACTATTTTAAGATTGTCCTGATTTATTCACCTGTTAATCCCACGTGTCAATCTATTTCAGTACCGCTGTCACATACAATGTGTGACAGCAGTAGGTTATGTACAATATATAACGCTTACGTGATTGTGCCAGTCATCGTCTAGTGCTAGAGAAGCCTTTTGTTACCAGCCTTTCTTTTATTCGCTTCAACGAAAATTGTCTCTTCGTATGGTGCTAGCCTCAAGTACTTACATGATATGCTTAAATTTTATTCAGATCACGCATTAATTACGTTGTTTACTTATAGGCCTAAACCAGTAAAATATTTACTGCTACTGAGAATTAATTTTGATGGAAAACCTAATAACACTTTACACGACCAGGGAATCTAACCCAAAACCTCATACTGAGCAGTATCGTTAGTTGAATATATAGACAGTACCTGACATGTAATAAAATATTTCTAGGAATCTCCCCAATATCGCACAACTTCGGTCGTTTTAAATTACTCGTAGGTATCTGCAAATAAATCTTCAGCAAAATTCGGTGAAATTATTCTTATCTTATAGGGACAAATCAATATGGAATAATTGGAAATATTTCCTTTTTGGGAGAAAGCGGAAGCCACTAAAGGCGGTCGGGCAATAAAAATGGGGCAAGGCAAACAAAACACGCGCTATCAAACTTCGGGCTACGGACTAAAGCGCGGGGCGGTTAGCTGAGCAATGTTTGTGTTGATATTATAACGAATTAACCCAATTTTGATATCGATTGCAATCTTTCATTTTTGGGTGGTCACTGTACTAATCATAATGACAATCATGATAATCACAATAATCATCTGATCAGGATCGTCTCTACGATCATAAGCATAGTAGAATTAGCCTATCATGCTCCCACATTAGAACAAGGCCTCCATGTGAGATGGAGTGGGCTGTAATCCACTACGCTGGTCCTGTGCGGGTTGCCAGATGTCACGTGTCTCCGACAATTTAATTCTAGGATATACCGGTTTTCTTTCGATGTTTTCGATCAACAGCTAGTGTGCTCACAACTTTTGTTGCCAGGGGCAAAACAAATAACTCAATCATCTTTTTCATTTTTTGACTAATTACTTACTTTTTCAGGCAGTTTCCGTTTCCTACGTTAATTACACAGATCAGTAAGTATTACATAATTACTTATTAAATCCAGTATATATTCACAGTAGGCTCTCCTCGCTTTGTGGTCAGTCCTCCGTCCATTTCCTCGTTAATAAAGTGCCAATCATTTCGCCATTATTTTCACGTTGGCCAGTACATCCTCTTAATTAATAATTTCTGCCCGTTATATACCATAGCGAAGTATTAACCAAGGGTTTATATTAGAGAGCATTAAACATTGAGATTTTTAACTTCTAAAATGTACGTGTCTGTTAGATTATATTTATAATAATATCTTATCGTTACTTACTGAAAACTATTTTACTTCCAGCAAAGCACTGTTTTAACCAACTTCAAAAAGGAAGTGGTTCTCAATTTTATTGTTTTTTTTTAACTGAAGTAAGCTGGAACGTTGCTTTTTAAAAGGAAAAGTAATGGCTTTGAGTAGTTTACTTAGCTATGGAGTATATTAGAGTGTTTATAGGTATACCAAAGCATCTTGTTAATCTCTACGTTAATCTTACCGTCGTCAGTAGTTTGATAAACTGCCCTCAAAATACCGATATCAAGGAAACTAAAGTTAAAGTCAATTTACAGACAAAAAGACACCACAGTCATTAAGACGTTAGTCGTCGTCACAAACAAATTAAGGTTACCGGAGAAACACAAAAAACTGGCCTTCCTACAAATTATTCATCATCTCATTTCGCGACGTTATTGTGAAGCAGGCTTATTATTTTAGCCGGAATTTTCGTGAGATATAGCCGTGGTGTATTTATACTTCCTAATCTGAGATGAAAAAACAATATAAATTTTTATCTGCTTGGTTTTTGCGGACTTTGTCTTAGGGCCGCTTTTTAATAAAGAACTCAGAGATGGAGGTACACGTGATTGTGGAGCTATGTCCCAAATAATGCCTCACCTCTTGTCATGCTCTCTGTGCAACAACAACTGTCCCCTGAAATACCTTTACGAGACAAATGCTAACGTTGTCCATGTGGCTCAATTTTGGTCAAAATACATTTGTTTTGGAATTATCGAAACGTTGACGAAGAAGAAGTTCCAGTGATCAGTTCTCTAAACTTATGACATTAATTCACAAGTTTCCAAGTTCCCGTGATCAGTTCTCTTAACTGATCACTGGAACTGATATTGCCGAAATGTCGTAGCCATTGGTTGTATACGAGATCCTTGAAGGCATTGTCACATTGTTCCCAATACCTGTTCCTTCAGGAATTATGACAAAGCAGCCTCGCTGGCTGAATATTACAGTTTCCGATGAATTTGTATTAATTAATAACAGTTTGCTGCCGGCAAACGGAGCTACGAGTATATTGTCGTCAGAAATATTGTATTATAAGATTCAGTTTTAATTATAATTTAAAATAGGTATCTGTTATTCTGTTTTAATATTTTAATGAGCTTATATTAAGCTTGTTTGTATAGTGTATACTATATTTTTGAATTCTATGTATTGATGAGGGACGTAGGGTTTCATGCTCGCACCGTACTTACCTCGTCAAGCAATCTTTGTCTGGCTGCTGATTACCAGCATCTGCGGATCTGTTCCGGCTCATACTAGCTCTGTCCCGCTCTGACTTCGCTCCCAAGGCTTAACGAATAGTAGTATCTTCGTATTCGGAATAGTGCTTGTGGAGATAACCTCCTGCAATGATACGAACATTGTTCTAGTGAAAAATAACTTTCTTTTTCGAAGTCGGTGGCTTTGGTAGATACCATTTTTTTTTGTTATGGACACCGACTTCGTTATTTTTCATTTTGTAGTGTTTTTAGTTGGAAGTCGGTAGTATTTTATTTGTAAAATAGTTTTTTTATTTGTCACTTTTTAGTTGTACATAATAGGCAAGTCTTAATAAGGTACTTATAATGCCAGAAAAGATTACCCGAATACCATGAAACTTGAATTGAACATAAACGGTGAAATGAGAGTGAACCAAGGTGAACTTTACACATCTGCATACCCTTTTAGAGCTTACTGACATGATGTTATGTTTTGAAATGGTATAAACAAAAAAAAAGTTAATTCAAAAAATCAAAAAACCCGACTGCTTGAAAAGCAAACTAAAAAGACATAAACAAGTAGAAAATCATGTTGTGCAGTCAGAGGATACGTATTCGCGAGCTGGCTAACCAAAACCTGATGTATCCTCCGACTGCACAGCATGATTTTCTACTTGTTTATGTCTTTTTACTTTGCTTTTCAAGCAGTTCGGGTTTTAATTTTTTGAATTAACTTTTTTTATTTATAACTTTTTAGTTTTTTTTTCTTAGATATAGGTACATTTTAACATATAAGTGTTATATATTCTTAAAATCCTTTATTTTGATACCCCACACGATGGGTAAGGAAGAAAAAAAAATGTTGTCTCCCACAATATGGCGTCCAAAATCCGCCGTTTTTCTTTTTTCCAATTTTAATGTAGCCAGTGACACTCGCAGACGAATCGACTGATGAAAATCGGCCAACGCGTTTGGTCTCTAGAACGCCACATAGGAACAAACATACATACATAGACTGATAAATACATTACCCTCCTTCGGCAGTCGGGTAATAAACAGACAAGCGATTGCAGCAATCCCGAGAGATTTACCGTTATTCATTGAAGAGTTCTGTTGTATATCTTCGAAGTTCGTCATCAGATCTTCACCAAATTAAAATGGGACCAATTTCGAAACATACCCTATCAAACAAAAAATAATTTTCAAAATCGGTCCACAATTGACGGAGATATCGGTGAACAAAAACAAAAAACATACATAAAATCGAACATAGAACCTCCTCCTTTTTTGAATGTCGGTTAAAAAGATACCTAGTATGGTAGTTTATAGCTAATGAAGCTAGCATCATAGTTGATGGAGCTTACTATTGAATCATCCTTCGTATAAGTTGTTGCATTGAATATTACATATTTGTGTATTCATTATAAATCAGTGCTATTAATTAATTTAGCCATGGGTGGAGAGCGGTCATACAGCGTAATTTGTGTGTTTATATTCAGCGGAACGTGATCACGTTGAAATATTTGGTCATCAATAAATATTTCACATTGTTTCTGATTCGTGGAAGCGACGGGCACAACATCGTGTTTGTGTTTATAGACATTCGTATCAACATGACAGTACAGGTCCTGGAAGTCACTGAAACATTCATGAATAAATAATTTTTATAGTGTTTTTATTTTCAGTATCTAGAAAAATAGATTGCCAATAATATATAGCTATGTGCCTACGTACAATCTGTTCGGTCCGCGACATCATTTTATTGTAGGGGTAATACATCTTTCTTGGCCTGTATGCATTGAGAATCGCATTAAGACGGACAGACGGACAGACGGACAGACGGACAGACATGTTTTCTTAGATAGGTTACTTGCACAAGTATTGAAGAGCGCCGCTTAGGAGCCGCTCCAAATTCACTTAAGTAGAGCGGAAACGTACAGGACGACACTGGAAGCTTGCTCAGCTCACAAAGCGCGACGTTTTAAATGTCGATCAGGCTCTATTTTTGGTTGGACCTCGTTATTTATTTTCGTTGTTTAGTTACAATGTTCTACGGGCCTTATATATAAGTAAGTATCTTCACGCAGTAACTGCAGCTACTGATTAGTAGATTCTAAATTCATATTCTCTATAGAAAATTTGAATATAAAGAGTGTGCTAAACAATCGAGATTTTTATAAATAAGCGTGTTACTGGCCAGTAAGTTCATTTTGAAAGAAGCTCTGGCTTTCACACCCCTGCCTCTTGTATATTCCGCTCAGCTTACAACATCCGTAAATTTATACGGCTACCTGTTTTTATCTCAGATCGGATAGACGTCTGTCTCACCAGTGGCGCCTTCAAAATTCTTCAGATACGGAGTAATCGGAACACCCACCCCGCACCTCTTCAGCTGACATATCTATATTGAAAAATAATACTCTTTATCATCTATTATTGGAACAGAAAACTCTCAAGTCCATTAAGAACAATGAATCAGGGAATGGCAAGACATGTTTGGTCTCTTTTATGTTGACCGGAAAGTTTTAGTGTACGAAATTTCTTTTGACTTTTTGTTCACACCGCATTAATGTACCAAATTACTTAATATTCACCACCGTGGTTGACTTGTTACGAAAACTGCAAATTGTTCAACTTTTAAAATTCAAATCCTAATCCCCACCGACTCGTTTCAATACCGCACCGAACGAAGATCAAAAAGAAAAGTCGTCGCAAAGAGTCGCAGAAAATCACGTCAGCGGGTCACGGATCCGTTTGAGCGCACATCCGGATCGGTCTGGGCTCGTTCTGAACTACTGATGTTCTCGCTGCTCCTATAAACTTCTTTCCTTTGAATATTAATGCCTTCGCCTTGCTCCCACAGTTTCTCTGCGCCTGAACTACTTCCAAGACTCTTTCTTTGCCTGCTCTGAGTTGAAAGCACGACGATTTGCATAAATAAACGGTATTCGAATAGTTAGCATAAATGATTTAATAGGTTTAGTTGGAGCTCTTAAATGTTTTAGTTATTAGGACACGGACGTTTATACGGTTAGTTAAAGAAATAACGGTCGAGTTATGATAATTGTGTTAACCGTTTTTGCAATAATTTCGCTGCTTCGAACTATTAAGATTACGCCAAAGCTGAAAGGAATGGGGGAAGGCCTTAGAAGCAGACATTGTGCTTTAACACGTATCTCTTAGGCTATAATCAACCCCTAGCAACTTGTAGAATCGGGAATACCAACTCCCCATCTCATGAGTCGTACCCAAATAATGAGTCAAATAACTCCATCAGCCAGCAACAAAGATGTTAGTCATTGCACTTGTAAGCTGTCTCTCTAAACTACAGACACTCGACCGCTTGCCCTCTTTCGAGTGCCACGAGATTGTAACTAACTCTCACGTGATCTTCGACGAGTGTACATACCATCACAGTCAAAACCGCAGTCACAATATTACGAAGCTGCAGGCGAATACAAACATTGAGGTATGACTGAAATTCTGACCACAAATTGAAAACACAGAAACGAAATGAACGATACATTCATAACAATGATACATTAGCCGCAGACGTACATCACACATTACTCTTCTCAGTGGACGCGAAGAGACATTTATGCGAAGCAAACCACCTGTATTTGTGTGAGATTCTCAGAAGTAGTTTCAGTGTTCGGCTATTTCCGTCTGCCACCGCTACGAATATAGAATACTCTAAAGCAATAAACTACTGGAATTTGTTTTTTTTTAATGTTCATATTTTGAGTATATCCATATATTTCTTACAGATGATTTTCGATTATTTGTTGTATCATAAGTTAAGAGATTGCAGGAACCATTGTGCGATGTGCACAGTTCAGTGGGTAGTTAGCGTGTTGTCACTGCTGGCCGAGTGCCAACCGGAACACGCCGCTAAACGTATGAACTACAAACACAGTGGGACAACGTCCCCGAGAGGATATACCGCCGCCAGGTTTATGTTATATCCATAAAAGTGCACAGTTTTAAACATGCCTCGCGCCAGGACAGCTGAAAATGTATTACCTTTTAAAATTCGAGTTCTGCTACAAAACATTTTATTTTTTGCAGAATAAATTCCAAGATTTCCTTTGTATTTTTAAGCGCTAACGAAAGGGGTTTTTTTTACGAACCAGTAATTTCGTCAGATCGTAATTAAGCCAATTAGTTTTTAATTAAAAACTCGAAGAACATAAAACTGCGAAAAGATAAGTTGGTAACTCTCGTCATTTGTGTCTAGACGGTGTCAGTCGCACAAACATAACTTGACAATATAAAAGTTAAGGTTGAAGTCGAAGGTGTGACGATGAACGAAAAATAATACTAATTATCCAAACAACACGACTTGGTTGACATAATTAACGTGTCCTTGCGATGAATGTTCTGAGAAAGAAAATATAAAGATATCGTTCAGTCGTCAAGCGTTCGAGAAACGAGGGCTCTTTTAATTTGGGAATCAATCCTTTGTCGGAGGCAATATAAACGAGTACACTGGCCGGCAGCTGTTATTGGTCGACTACGTTTATTTCATGCCTAAATAAATACTCCGATGGTATCAAGGAATGCGAGGCGGAATTAAATGATTATTTCTTTAAAGCTATCGTTTGAAGTTAAGAGTAGCGTAATTACTTAATTTATTTACAAAGAGAAACGCTAAGTAAGGTAAATACAAAATATTGCCGCGATCGGATACTTGTGAGGAGCGCCGACAAAGCTCGCCGGCCGGCGTCGGCGTCGTCGCCAAATTGGACCTATTCGATACACACTGGGACTAATACTAGGTAGGTACACACACTATTCAAGCCAAATACTTCGGTGAACTCGGGCGGCATCAGACGTAGGTACTCTGGTGTAATCAAAATCTTCGAGCCATAAAGCCTATGTGCTTGAAAGTTTGCCAGCCATCGCGCCGGTTCTTGAGGCGTATTTTTAGGAGTTCGTCGAGTTGTAGTATAAAACTTTCGCAAAAAAATCGAGTTCAAGGGCGAATATTAATTCGGAGGAAAACGTTGGACGTCCAACTTATTTCCTATTCAAGAAAGTTTTAGTTGTTTCCGCTTTAATAGCTTAGAGTCTGGCGAACAGTTTTAGAGGCGCAGAAATATTAACATTGGACCGTTCGGGCTTATATCCACCAAACCGCACTGGGCCCGCATGGTGGATTACGGCCCATTCCCTCTCACAGAGACATGCGTCCCAGCAGTGGGAACATTAATAGGTGATGATGATGATGTTCGGGCTTATAACGAGGGTAAAGTCGACAATTATATATAAGCGTAGAAAAATAAAATAAACCCATGAATAAAAAATGCAGAAAAACGAATAATTTCTGTGGTTGCATGTCGCTGAACCGTAACTTTGCAATTTTCTGCATGCTTCAAGTTTTTATAAACTAGCTTACTGTTGAAAGTTAGAAACATAACGCTCGTTCTTATTAAAAACCTTTACATAATTGTACAATACGAATGCATTTTTTCTTGAGTGGGTAATAAAAACAGAAATGTTATTGAGTAAACAAAGCACTCCAATACTGTAGGCACGATATCAAATTTTGAAAACGTCCGTACATCGCTCCCAAGTACTCTCAACAAATTGGCAATTCTGCGATTTCCTTTCACACGATAATTTGTTAAATTGTATGAGCGGTGCAAAAACAATACGTATCGCTGAGCGAGAGGAGCAGTGTGCCACAAACCACTTAGATTAGCATCTCGATCTGTTTACTGGCGGATTTGAATTGAATACATTGAAATGGGATAATATGTCCACAACGGTACCTCCGCTTGTGCATGTGGGTGGGTACGTGTTGGGCATGCGAACGACGACCATTTGTGTTTTTCCAGAAGATTATAATGTTTTATTGATTCAATGCTCGTTTTGTCCATGTTCATTTTAATTTGGTCCTAAGTGTCTCGCTCGCATCTGCGATGCGGTGCGACCGGTCGATGTTGCGATACTTGGGGGAGGCCTATGTCCAGCAATGGACACCTTTTGGCTGAAATGATGACGATGATGATGATCCAATGTTTAAGCCACTTCACATTGCTAAAGAACAATGCAGCTTTTATGCTTGCTTGCTTTTTTTAAAATTTAATTTTACATTTTTCTTGAAGCATTTCCGTAAGAGCCTACGAGGATTAAGCTTATGCAACACACGTTAATGGAGGCATTCGAAGCTTAGAGAAACCATTTATTTCTCAGTGTGGATTATATTTTCAGCGACTATTCTAGTATTGAAGCTTCGGGCACTCTTTGGCAGTATTTGTTTGCAGACGGGACATTATTTTGGAGTGTTTGAAGTATAGAAGGCGTTCACCGCTCTCACTAACTTAGTGCGGATTAAAAAAGGCTACCGTCCAAACAGCAACACAAAGTTGAAGAAAAAGGCAATAAAATACGATTACAAGAATGCACTCAGATGAGAGAGCTTTAAGATAGTGTGTATCGCAAGGAACGTGACACACGTGGCGTGGAGGTAGCTTTTGTGTGATCAAAAATTTCTCCATGAGCCGACAACGCGCGTGGCATTTTGAAAATATTTCTGTTATATTTGTAAGGCGGCGCCGCATAGAACCACTTTAACATTGGGGAGACAGGGCAAGTGTCAAATAAAATAAGACTTTGTACGAATATAAATAGAATATAAATAGAATTAGCTATATTCCGCACAAAAAGCGATGACCACTGTACTTCATATAAATAAATTGCAGAGCCGGCAAACAAAGCAAATAAATATAACAAAGTATACCTATCAAAACCTAGTGTATCCTGACCTTCTGACAACACAATACCTGGACCTTTTTGGCGCAGCCGCGGGGTACACTGTGTATGTAAATGTTGTAAAATTAAGTTTTATTTATACCTACATTGTGTGTATCTGTGTGTGCCAAATAAACTAGTTTTCTTTCTTTCTTTCTTTCAATAATAAGAGGCATGAAGTCTATTTTTGTACTGTTTCTCATATCTCTACATACATAAATAATAAAGACCTAGACCGCGTATTCAACGATATTCATCTCGAATAACATGAGTGTGTCCGCTGTCATTTTAGTTTCAAATTGATTCAAATCTCGTTGTTTTGTTCCAGATTGCTGTGAGCGCAGTGACTCGCTTCAACGTGCAGTATCGCGCAGTATCGCGCAGTAACGCGCAATATCGCGCAGTTTGCAGCAGTTCGTGGGTGCCCAGTGGTGAGTGTGAATTATTGCAGCTATTCATATTATGACGAGTATAAGAAATACTCTCTAAACACTCGTAATGGACGATAAATATGTCGATGATTGCTGTAATTCTCGAGAAATTATTGAAAAACATATTTGTTTGAACGATTCATATAAAGAGCGTTATTATTTATTCAATTTGACATTTGAATTGCTTTGTGAAAGTTATCGCATTCTTTGCTCAATATTTACTACGACATGATATTGTGTCGTTTGCTCAAATCTATTATTTTAAATCAAGATCATTTTGTTTGTGTGATCCGAAAGTTACACTCAGATTCGTAAAATTCCAAACTGTCGTCGCTGACTTAGTATAAAGCTACGTACACACTTGCGGCAAGCCGTTGCGTTGCGTTCTGGCACAGTGGCAGCGTTGTCCGCAGTTTTACAGATGTGCGTGTCTGTAATGGCGTATTCTTGCAAATTTCGCCATGACAGCAGACCAGCTATTTTTATATTAATGAATCGTATAATAAATGTTTCATGCCATGAGGAAGCAAACAAAAAGTTTATATTTTACTTTATGTCTTAATAAAATAAGACGCCTTTCTGCGAAAATAAATTTATTCCTCCATTTACTCCAGTACCTAATAGAGTGAATGTCTTGTGTTGATTTTTTTTTCATGGTTTTAAGAAATTCTTTTTAGGGTTCCGTACCCAAATATTTATGTATTATTACTATTATTATTTTATTTATTTTTTATTACTAAGATTCCGCGATCCGTCTGTCTGTCTGTCACCAAGCTGTATCTCATGAAGCGTAATAGCTAGACAGTTGAAAATTTCACAGATGATTTATTTCTGTTGCCGCTATAACAACAAATACTAAAAACATAATAAAATAAATATCTAAGTAGGGAGGGGCTCCCATACAACAAACGTGTTCTGTTGCCGTTTTTTGCGATAATGGTACGGAACACATCGTGCGCAAATCCTACTCGCACTTGGCTAGTTTTTTTTAGCTATAAACTGTTAATATGATATACCCACGTATTTTTACAGCGGTTCCGATGGTTAATAGTGTCTTATAAGTTTTAGTGTGTCTACCCACGCGGGTTTCTTAGCTCGAAAATACTTTTTTACGGTGTTCACAGTAAACCAATTAACAGAAGAGTGCGATATGCGTCATTCATGTTTTTGTGCGAGCAATTAAAAGATAAATAAGTGCTATCAACTCCTTGATTATTTAAATACTGTTTTTAACACATGCGTATTAATTTTCTTGATTTATTAACGAACCCTTTATCAACAAGCGTGTGAAGGTCAGCTTCTTTTTAATCCCCGACGGAAAAAGATACCTCTGTCCTATAAGTGTGCCTGTGTGTTTGTGTATCTGTCAGTGGCATCATAGCTCCTAAACAGATGAACCGATTTTTATTTAGTTTTTAGGGTTCCGTACCTCAAAAGGTAAAAAAAGAACCCTTATAAGATCACTCTCTTGTCCGTCAGTCCGTGTGTCACCACCGATTTTCAGGAACGGGTGGACCTAGCAAGTTGAAATTTATACCAGATACTGAAGTCTATAGTCTCTGTTAGGTGTATAAAAATCAAGGTCTTGAGTCAACACGATAAAAATATATGGGAAAATTAGATATTCGTGAAAACTTGTAAGTACCAAAATTTACCTTAATTTCAACTTTTTTATTTTTCATTGTTTTCCCTTTACTTGTGCTGTAAGACCTTGTTTTTAACCAAAATTGACAATTCTAGGTCAACCGGAAGTACTCTATAGGTTTTGGGTCTTCCCATAACTTCTTCTTTATGGTAGTTCCCGTTGACCTAGTTACCTAATTATGTTGGTGAATATAGCTTGTACGGAACCCTCGGTGCGCGAGTCTAATTCGCAGTTGACCGGTTTTTTTTAGTTTGAAAGGTGACATTATCGGGTGCGTTCTTAGCTATGTTTGACGAAAATCGGTTTAGCCGTTCATAAGATATGGGCGGTTTTACTGTTTGAATCGGGGTATTTTCGCAATATATCGTGTCATAATTATGTTCGATAGATTGTTGATCGAAGCGTGTCTACTTCTAGATAAATTAAGTAGTTTAAAAAGTATGAAATAAAAATAAAATTGTCGGAGTTTTTGGACATTTTAAATTTTTACTTGTTATCTTGATATAATGACACAGCAATTAAATGATGCTTTAATATTATGTATGGCTCCTAAACAAACGCTCTTCGAATAAAAAAGTGCGCTATTTTCACATACCTTGAGGTATTGCTAATGTGTATGCTTCCTAAGTAAATATTTTTGAAGTGAGTAGAAGAGATTAGAAGAGTCCGGCACTTTTGTATAGTATGTTATATAGTATGTTATATAGTATGTTATATAGTATGTTATATAGTATGTTATATAGTATGTTATATAGTATGTTATATAGTATGTTATATAGTATGTTATATAGTATGTTATATAGTATGTTATATAGTATGTTACATAGCGTCTATCTGTAAACGAATTCACGATACACAGTGACTTTCTGTACCATATGTTAAAAATAAACACAAACAGAACCAATGGACCGATAATAGCAAAACCAATACTAGTAAATAAAACCGAACCTACTTATTCATTAATATCAGTGTATTTTCTATGTTACCCGCAATCAAGTTCACGCACTAGTGCGTTAGAGCTAATCTGTTCTATTACATAGATATCGCTGTTTGCACTAGCTGCTGAGGGCTCCCGTCCATCAAGCTTCCAGTACGTCCACTCAAGGGCAGAAATATTGATACAGATGGCGAAATTCAAACAGAAGCGAGTTCGTCGAGGACGGGTTTATTTGTTGTACTGTGATATGGTTAACTTAACGTGTGGGAAGATGCTATAGGTATGTCTATATTTCACAAACCCTCATAATTTCTCGATTGACACGTATGCAGTTCAAACGGTTTGCTAAATTCGTCGATGATTGTCGCTCAAAAGTACTCATGTTAACATATTCTGCACTTGTATGAGATCGGTTGGAGGCCGGTGAAGTATTGGTTCAAGAGAATAAGGCATATAAACATAGAGTTCAGTCCGGTATGTGATTGGCGCCCACTAGAGCTGTGGTTGTGGTGTTTGTTCAGCATTGATCTAGTTTGAAAGCTCACTACAAGGTTGTTTTAGTAATACCGGCTCTTTCAGATATCGATCAAGTATTTTGATAATTATGTGGGCTTCCAAGCTAAAAGGGTCCAGATCTCGGCATTTAGTTTCCGAGATATACGCAGTTTTGTAAAGTTGTCCTCATACAAACACAAGGTACGTTTTACAGTTTCAACTTCAATTATCTGATAAAAAAATGTGTCAGTTTTTGAATATTTTTTAGGGTTCCGTACCCAAAGGGTAAACACGGGACCCAAACAAAAAACAAACACAAATGCTAAAAACAGAATAAAATAAATATTTAAGTGAGGTTTCCATACAACAAACAAGATTTATTTGCCGTTTTTTGCGATAATGGTATGGAACGTGCGCGAGTCCAACTCGCACGCACTTTGCCGGTTTTTAATCCTTATTATCAATTGACTATCCTAAATACCTACCAAATCTAGTGTTAACTCAATATCCCACTACTCGACCCTTTTTACTGGACATAGTTTAAATTCCAAATTCTATTTCCTGCTACTATTATACAACGCGAGAGTTTGTGAGGATGATTTATTTTTAAATTGACTCAAAAACTACTGAATAGATTTTGATGAAACTTTGCAATAATAAAGAACACTTCTGTGAAAAAAATACGATGAATAATTTGATAACGACCAAAGTAATAATCCCTGCCTACGCCATTTAATTAAGTACTCTCCTTGGATAGTGATGCATTAATCCCAAAGTTAAATTTCATGATCGGAAGTATCTGGAAACCTTTTTCTGAAGGGCCTCCAGCTGTTATAAGGATATTGAGCCACGCTTTGCAGCTTATAAAATAATAAAAATAATACAGGCTGCCTATGCACAATCAGACAAAGTTTGCAAATTAATAAAATATCTTAATATTTGCGCTATCAGATGTGCACATTAACCGTGATCCCACTTGATCCGGTGCTTATCCGCATCACCCGGTCATTGTGTGTAGCTCACAATGTGCTTGCACGCATGCCAGTGTGCGTTATCTGTGGACACACGGCACACAGCTGTTGTAAGTAGCTGCTAGTGTTGGTAAATTAGTTCAGTGTAGAGCAATATTTGCGCTGTTGAACTAATAATGTAAAACAATGCAGGGCAAACTGTTTTTATGTAAACAGGAAGCTGCACTCTGCTGTGGGTATGTGCGTAATTGTTATCTAATAAGATAGAAATGATAACTGTTAGTGACTATGTATGTTTTTGTCACGTGGGTGTACACAGATTCACTTAGTGAGACTTGAAAAGCCAAGCAATATAATTTAAGAACATTTTTAGTATCTCTGGTAAATATTTTTGCGCTATCTAAAATACTAGCACCTAATTTTTTTAACTGCGTAGAGCTAAAGTCGAGTGCTCGAAATAAGCGCTTGACCTAAACCACTGACGTTCAAAGACTTAGGACAGGGGTCACCAACTACTTTCAGTTAGGATCCGTTTTTTCAAATAATATGACCATTATGGTCCGTAAGGTTTAAAACCACCAATCCCCCCTCCCCAGCCAGTACATCGTCACGTATATTTACTTTGGTAAAATTGATATAATAAACTGACGTATGTTAATATAAATAGGTACAATATCAATGAAGATACTCATAAGATGATTCGTCTGTTGTCGAATCGACGGCAGTAAACACAAAGCGCCGGACTCATGTAAATTATATTGTACTGTATACTGCTGCCGGGCGAGCACGGTCTCTGTGATAGGCTTGAGTCACACATTTTATCACGGTTTATGCTCCCAAACTGATCAAAATGTGTGAGTCAAGCCTGTCACAGTAGGCCGTGCTCGGCCGGCAGAGCCACCATTTGGTGACCCCTGACTTAGGACATGATATACCTAGCTACCTATTTTCTCTCCACTCAAGGGTA